>JASSKH010000003.1:9496733-10114621 GCA_031763025.1 Macrocystis pyrifera
GAGTGGATTAATGAAATAATTGGGTGACGGAACAGCAGACTCTGATGGCAACGGTGATGGATTGTATGATGATGCATGAGGAGAATGATCATGATGATAATGTGGTGACGACGATATATATATGATGGTGATGATGATGATGATGTACGACGACGCCGCGTGATAATTAATTTGTGATGACGTGCAGTGATTCTATGGTGATCCTCGATCGAGTTAAGACCGACACACGACACACACACACCCTCAGGTCAAAAGTGGAATCAATTGAAACGACGAGCAGCCCCTACGGCAAGCAGTATAACCTTAAGGCGGAGACCCTCTTTCTTGAGGATTTTTCCTTTCACTAACCCTGTAGGGACTTCGGATAGATGCAGATATTATAGAGGAGAATAATGACGATAAAAACGAGACGACTGATTTACAGCAGCGGCCACTGCGTGATTGGGGGGTGGTACAAAATTGACCGGGGACACAAGAGGACAGTTAGACCTTCTATTTATGGATTTTTTTTAGGGCTCTCAGAACTCGTTTCTTTTGCCGAAAACCCGCGATTTACTCGACGGCACTGTCAAAAACACCGGTAGACTCCTCAGGATGCCCCGCTTAGTTTTTCGAGAGCTTTCTCCAGATTTTTTTTTTTTTCCGTTTCTCCAGAGTCACACAAATGTTTCATCCCGAAACGGTCGTTATATTTCGGTTCAGAGCGGTATTATATGGTATACATAGTACATGCATACATACCTCATGCAAGGAGTCGTACAGCACAGCACGGGCGCAACATGATCCTACCTACCAGTGTGCTGCTGAGCGCTCGCGCTGCTGGTACATGTCATGCGGTACACGGTTGATTCAAAGATAGATGTCAGGAGACATGTCAAGCACAAGGCAAAACGTGTGCGCTGTCAAGGGTGTGAGTGGATACAGGGGCCGAGTTTTTCACTTCTAATAAAACCTACCGGTGTGTTATTAGAAAATAAAATACATAATATATTATAGTAGTAGTAGGTATTACGGGGGACCATAGTAAACAGGACCAAATATTGTTAGTAAAAATACCTGAACATTGTTAAGAAGTTGACGAAATCAGTGTATTGGCATTATCAATGTTCTGTAGCGAATGTACAGCTCCATGTTAGCACTTGCTGCAGCGCCACAGCAGTAGCAGGTAGCCTACAGAGTTGCTCATCGGTACGACAAGTGTGCTTGGTGGGTGTGTTGGAATGTTACGCTTGTACAGACTATCTGCATGTGTTGAAGCTGGTTGGTTTGGGTTCCACCGCGTTATTTCAGGTTGCGCCGCATTTCTTTGTGTAACGTACCTACCGGATATCCACGAGTACAGAGTTCGTAGTCGGATATCCTAGCTCAGTTCTTCGTCTGGCTTCCCTGCGTTTGTCTACGTGGTTTGTCTACCCCTTCCCTGGTTGCGACGTCTAGCTCTACCAAGCGGCTCTACTGCATTGACGCAGGACGAGCGTCATCGCTGGTATCATCAAGTTAATTTATATGACGTGAAGTGAAGCGAACCTTCTAAGCGTTATCAACTTCTCACATCCTCGACACAGCGTGTCTGCTCGGTCAGTCTAACGACTACCAGCACCAGCCTTTGCAGCCTACTGCGAAGTACCATCTGGTGGTATCTTTAACAAACATATAGGTTTTTATGTATGCCATAGGTCCTGTTAACTATAGACCCCCGTAATAGTAGTAGTTCGGGGTCAACGTCAATGGGTGTCTATTACGGGGGTACATGGTTAATAGGACCTATGGTGTACATAAAAACCCATATAATTCCCTATTTTTACTAACAAAATTTGGTCCCGTAAACTATGGACCCGCGTAATAGGCAAACTTTTATTAGTGGCAAGATGCTGTGTGTGTGTCAAGGGGTAAAAGTATACAAGTTAAGTAAGTGCTGTCTGCTGGCATTTTTTTTTTTTTGCGGTTGATGAACACCGCAGCAGAGCTATTATTATAATATTTATCAACTACGAGTACCGTTTTTTTTACCTCAAAACCCCTTCGGGACCTCGAGATATATACTAGCGCGAGCGACCGAAACAACAATGAATGGTTGATAGCTTGATCGGTGAGGCGGTATGGACCTAGGGACCGGCTACTGTTAGCAGGTTGATGCCTTTGGCTCTGTTCTGGTCACTCACGCGAGGTGCTGGACGATGTTATAATAAGCTCTTTTGTGTTACTGTAGTTGCTGTTGGCCTCGCCAGATAGATGCCTTCTGAACGAAGGGCCTCCAGGCGCTCATCAGAAAACCAGGCGACGACGCCTGCCAGGCATGATGAGGGGACGATTGCTACAAACCATAACGCCATAACAGGGGGGGAGGAGACATAACGCCGCAACAGCGGGGGGGGGGGGGGCGTACTCATTTGTTGCTTGCCTTAGTCATTTGACCATTGACCACGCATCCCTTTCGAGACGGAGCACCGTTCCTACTCCTAATAGAGACACCTCCAACAATTGGGCGCTCATTTTACGTTGCTTCCATAAATTACATAGAAACTTTTTGCTAATCTTATCCCCTTCCTGTTTGACCTCCTGTGGCCACCATCTATCTCCTAGGATGGCGATCGTTTTCTCGCTGCTATTCACTGTATCAAACTCCTCCATGTCACATTCGTCTATTTTCCTCATCTCCTCTTCTAACACATCCCGTTCCTCCTTGAATATTTCACATTCTCCTACTATGTGAGTTCTACTCTCGATTGCTTTGCCACACGGGCACATCTGTGCGTCTACTTCCTCCTCTTCCCAGCTACTGGTGTACCTCTTTCTTCTTTCTGGCAGGTCCAAGTCCCCTACACGAAAGCGCAGTTTCAGCGTTTTCGCGAAGTCCGTTGGGCCATGCAAATACTTTTTCATTCCTATTCCTTCCCTCAATCCCCCGTATATCTCTAAGTGTTTTTCCGATTCCACCTTGTTTCTTAGCGCTAGCCTTTCCCTTCTTTCTATCATTTCTTCTACTTCTGCCTTGTACCTCCCAAACTTCCCGGCGGACATCATCTCTACTTGGTTTCCCCCTAGATCCTTCCATACTTTCTCAACTACGCCATCCCACCTTATTCCAGCTCGCCCTTTTGTTACTTTCTCCCACACAGCTCTATCAACTATGGCTGTCAACCTCTTTTTTGGCATGCTCCTTACCTTATATTGCCAGTTCAACTTTCTCATGTCTCTATTTATCTTGAGTGGGCGCATTCCCAGTTCTGCTCTTAACACTGTATTACTAGTCGTACTTGAGCATCTTAGGATTTTTTTAGCTGCTGTCATTTGTACTGTTTCCAACTGTTTTACGAGTTTCGCGTTCCCTTCCCATACTTCTCCTGCATATTCTAGCTTTGGTACTATCATGTTCACCAAGATGCATCTCTTAATCCTAGTGTCAAGGTTCGGGTCTGTTAGGATCGCATCCATCTTGCCTACTTGTGCCTTTCATCCCTTTCCTATTACTTTTGCTATATGTGTATCCCAAGAGCAGTCTTTTGAGATCTCTACGCCAAGGTATGTATACTGGTCTACGATCGGCAATTCATCTTCTCCCCACTTCCAACTGAAATTTACCGGGTTTGCCTTATCTTCGTTGCAAACAACTACTGCGCATTTCTTGACTTTCGCCGTCACCCTCCATTTCCTGGTGTATTCTAGCGCCTTCTCTATTTGTTTCTGCAATCCTTCGGGTGTTTCTGATATCCCCACGAAGTCATCCGCGAACATCAATCCCGACACCGTATCTTCCCCTACCGTGACTCCCTGCCTTGCTCCCTCGACTGCTACTATCAGGTCGTTAATATATATCTTGAATAAGTTAGGTGACAACGTACATCCCTGTGCAACTCCTTGTAAAATATCAACATACTTCGATATTTCCCCGTCCAGCATCACAGCACTTCTCGCAAATTCCGTCATCTTTTTCATCATTCTCCACATCTTTCCTCTGATTCCTATTTCCCACGGTTTTTTTTCCACAATCCATTTCTCCATACCGTGTCGTAGGCTTTCTGCACATCTAGAAAGAAACAGTACGTTGTTAGTCCCGCGTCTTTCCTACCTTGAATAATCTTATCTAGGGTGTACACATGGTCTACGCAGCTACGGTTTGGCCTAAACCCTGCTTGTCCTTCGCTTATTTTGTCTTCCTTCTCCATCATCGTTCCCATTCTATCGTTTAAAATCTTACAAAATGTTTTGCCTACTGTGCTTAGTAGCGTTATCCCTCTATAGTTCCCCGGGTCAGCCTTATCTCCTTTCTTGAATAAATTTACTACTACTCCTTCTCTCCACCTCCTAGGTGCGTACTCGTTTTTCCATATCCAGTTATACAACATAACCATCATGGTAAGCATTCCTTCTCCCCCGTACTTCATAAATTCGTTCACTATTTGGTCTGCCCCTGCTGCCTTTCTATTCTTAAGTTTACCTACGCACTTCTTTACTTCTTCCCTTGTGAACTCTCTCTCTGTAACCCTCCCGAACCACTGTCTTCCCTTTCTGATGTCTCTACGTTCGCCTCTGCCCACGCGTTGATTTCCTTCTCGAATTCTGCTCGAACGTTTCGTTGGCTGTGGGTGTTCCTAGCTTTCGGTAATGCTCTACTAGTACTTCCCTTTTCCCCTTCGAACTACTAACCATTTTACCGTTCTGTGCTCTTAGAGTAGCTATTCCCGTGTCTGCCTCTCCTACTTGTTTGCCAAGTATCCCTTTTATCCCTACCCACATCTGCTTCATTCCGCCCTCGAAGTCTTCATTCGTTTTATTTACTACGTCTTTCCATATCCCTTTCTTCCTCTTCTCTACCGTCTCTTTTACTTTATTTCTAGCTACAGCATATTCCTCCCACCCTGTCGAAGTTTTACTCGATGTATATACCTTGCGTGTGCCTTTCTCCTTGCTCTTATAGCCTCTTTCACTTCTTCATCCCACCATTTTACCGCTCTGTTGCATACTATCAACTTCTTCCCTATTACTTTACTTGCTGTGGTCTTGACCAGCTGCTCCCATCCTTCTATTATCCTAGCTCCTGCATCATCCCTTTCTATATCGTTCCTTGTTGTACCTATTCTTTCCAACAGCTCGGAAAATTTCTCTGCATTTTTGGCCATCTCTTCTTGGATTTCTTCCCGTTTCTCTATTACTTCTAGTTTATCTATTCTCCATCGATACAATTTCCTACCTCTTCTGTGTTTGATAACTCTCGTCTGTTGACTGTCTGTCCATATTAGACAGTGATTCGTAGTTCCTATGTCCGCTGCGCATACATGTAGTTCCGTTTCCTTACCACTTCCATTTTCTACTACTATAAAGTCAAGGATAGAGCTTTCTCCTTTTGTATACACTGTCTATTAATAGTCCATTCCGGCTCTACCTTTTTACTCTGTCGTTCAACGTTTTCATCTCGTTGTGCTTGAGGAACTTCAACATCTCTTCCCCATTTTTATTCTTAGTTACTTCCCCATGTTGTCCAATGTTCTCATTCAGTTTGCTTGCCCTCCCAATTTTTGGGTTAAAATCTCCCACTAGTACTACTTCTCCTTGCCTCTTATACTTCTGTACATCTACTGCTACTTCTCCGAACTTCCTCTGTATATATTTTATCGTATTCTTCGACTCTGGGGGCATACATATGTTTCCTAAGAAGTAATCTTTCGCTCCCCGCTCCCCTGGAATCTTAATCCATATGCTTTCGTCGAATTTGGTGTCTTTGATCACCTCTATTATGTCACACAGGTATTCTTTGACTAGGAACCCCACACCCCCCCCCCCCCCCCTATTCTTGCTATTCTTCCCTTCCTCTTTTTCCCTATCCATGCGTACTCTCCAACTTTGGATCCTATCTCCCCTCCTTCTTTCTCCCACGACTCTTGAATTCCCACCATGTCTAGGTCGCGCTTACTTACTTGTTCGGCAATTTCAATTATTTTGCGCTCTTCCGTGGCGAAGCCACATACGTTCCATGATCCTATTCTCAGCCTCCTTTTCGTTCCACTATCCGCTCTAGTCTTACCTGTTCTTTCTCCGTTGTCGCCACGAGTATTTCTGTTATCTCTTCTTTGAGCATTAGTTTCGTTTCCGCTCCTGTTCTTGTCTGCTTGTTCTGCGCCCCTATGTTTCTCCCCCCCATTCCCGTTGAGCCACTTGCTGTTTCCTGCCTCTCCCTACCTTCGTTCACCCTAGGGCTACGTCTTAGGTTCGTTATTCCATTAGCTATACATACTCTCCATCCTAGTCTTCTAACCCATGCCGACACTTTTTCTGTCTCTATCCTCTGCCACTCCATGCTCGCTTTCAACTTCAGAGTGACTCGAAAGTGTTCTCCCTCTCGTTCTACGTTTCCTATTGCAAAGCAATACCGTCCTCTTCGTCGCACTTCCTCTTGAACTCAATCCTTGTCATGTCGCTAGGAACTCCAAATATCAGCACTACTAGTACTTTACCCTGCAAATCTTTCTTTCTCCACCCACCCTTCCTCACCGTCTTTCTCCTAATCTCTTCCGAGAATATCTCCAGCTTTTGTTTTGTGTTCATAGTGGTAGTGGGAAGTGTTCAAGTTACTGGGACATCCCAATCCTAGTAACTCGTTGAGGGTCTGGTGTCTTTCAGTTCTTTTGCCGGCGCACCACACTAAATAGTGTCTCCAACACGGGCTCGTAGCCTGGAGCCAAGTTCAACACCCTCAACACAAGTACCCCACGTTTGTGTCAGGCGATCTGCATGGTAACCATCCTGGCGTCCCACGATCGTATCTTCTATCTTCTTGCCCCGCTGCTGTACTGGTTACTTTCCTCCAGGGAGGTCATTTTCACCGTGCAAGGTTCAAGGACGGCTTGCATAACACAAAGTCTTACTCACACATCGGGATGCCCCGTACGTCGCTTTCTCCGTCATATCTACGTTTCACCATTGGTAACTACCCCACTAATGCTCCCGAGTAGACCTTCACTGCCGAAAGCTTGGCCAACAATCCCCCCACATTTTATACCGGCTTCTATCCTTCAAGACATCAAGATATCTACGTACCGCTTGGTGCTCCTTCTCTTAGGCCATGCGGTCGATCAAATGCAAGGTGTTTGTTTCATGAGTGTATAATAGGTCTTGACTTAATGTCATGCATCATCCACCCCTCCCCTTCATTTAGCGCTTGGTATGTGCACCAAATGTCGGGGATTTTAGGAATAATGTCAGACCAGATTTCCACCGCCCAGTGGAAATCGGTATAGTTTTACGGGTATATCTTACCGCAAGACCCAAAACCTTCATGTGAATTGACCATGTTGGGGTGATCATGCTGTATCTATGTGTGCGCATGTGAGGCGGTCCACCTTCATGCTCGGTTTTTGGTCTATATTTTATGCCATTACTACCAGTATTATGATACGGGAGAAACTATCATACTTTTTTTTTCAAGTCTATGACTGGTTTGGGTTCGGACATGGGGAAAAAAAAAAAAACTGGTTTGTTCAGTTGTTTCATTTCTAAATCTGGTGTGGGTTTCGGTATCGGAAAAAAAAAAAATGATTTAGTTGAGTAATTTCATGTCTGAATCCAGGTTGTGTTATGATATTGGAAAAAAAACTGGTTAGTTCAATTATTGTTTCACGTCTAAAATCTGTTTTTTTGCGTTTTTGGTATGGTAAAAAAAAAGTTAGTTGAGTAATTTCATGTCTAAATCCGGTTTTTTGTCATGATAAAGGGGGGAAAAAAAAAAAAAAAAAAAAAAGAAGAGAAAAGAAAAAGAAGAAAAAAGAAGAGAAAAAACTGGTTACTTCAATTGTTTCACGTCTAGATCTGGTTTTTGCATTCTTGGTATGAGAAAAAAATGTAGTTAGTTGAGTAATTTCATGTCTAAATCCGGTTTTTGTAATCATATGGGGAAAAAAAACTGGTTAGTTCAATTGTTTCGTGTCTAAATCCGTTTTTTTTTTTTTTTGCGTTTCGGTATGGGGAAAAAAAAAAATGTTAGTTGAGTAATTTCATGTCTAAATCCGGTTTTTGTAATCATATGGGGGAAAATAAAAATAAAAATGGTTAGTTCAATTGTTTCATGTGTAAATCCGTTTTTCTGCGTTTCGGTATGAGGGAAAAAAAAAAATGTTAGTTGAGTAATTTCATGTCTAAATCTGGTTTGTGTTTTTATGGGAAATAACGGTGAATCGTGTGTTCTGTGTTGTGTTTGCTTTACCGGTGGGTCTGATTTCTGAGCTGTTGTTTGCATAGTGTCTATGTCTGGTCTGGTCTATGTGGCATTTGTGCCACAGAAGGAGCAGTCTGTACATTGCATGTCTAGTGTCTGGTGGCTTGTTTTACAGCGTCGTCGCCACTCGACGCCAACCCATCCGGATCTAGATTTTGTGGGAGGGGGCCGCAACAGGGGAGAGAGGATACCATAACAAGTGTTATCAACTATTTAAAAGCAACTAAACTGCTGTCTGCGAGCGGCGTGAGCACACCCAGGATTGATACTACGAGCATTACTTTACTGTAGCAAGAATAGAGGGAGAGGCACAGGATCATGTTGCGTCCGTCTCGTACCAACTTCTTTCATTTTGTTCCGTTGAAAAACTCGGACATATCACTCACCTTGCATCATCCGTCAATTGAGCATTGACGGGTATAGTGCGTATATGTAGTATGTACATTGTGATGGAGTTACCTAGTGTGAGCTATATAGGGGTAAAAGATCGATCGATTGTACCCAGCCCGGGGTAATCCTTGTAGCACTCTCCCCCCCCTCTAAACGGCGGGGTGTTCGGGGTGTCGGAACCGTGTACGTCTGTATACGCTGACCTACCCGCTTTGTTTCACTACCTGGGGGAACCAGGGAAATGTGTTTTGTTTTTGTTAGGCACGCACAAGCGTTTTTCTGTAAAAAAAGCGTTCGAGGTGAGAGGTTCGAACCCGTGACCTGGACGCCGTCAAAGGTGATGGAAATATCTGCCGAGATCTATATATAGGGGTAAAAGATCGATCGATTGCCCATCAGCCCTGGGTAATAATCCTTCTACCTGGTACGTAATAACAAGTAAATACATTTTCCCCTGCTTCTCCTGCTCGCGCGCCGCTCAGGATCGTTATTGGCTTTGCTGTTCGTTATTTCGTCTTTGTTTGGTCGTCATTTTTTTCCTTTTCTCTCTAGTCCCCCGCGGGACCGATTCGTCACATATTATCCTGATACATAATAATTCTCCAGAGAGTTCATACGCTATTTATTTATTATTTTAATAGGGTTTCTGCTGCCAAAAACTCTAATAAAACCAAACATTCTCGTTTACTCTACTTAATTAGTGATTCATTCATAATAATTAGGCGTTATTCTCGTTTCTCAAGCGATTCAACGGTTAGTTGTAAAAAAACAGGGCTTTTCGCGGGTCAGATCAAACCTCACACGGGTATAGGGTCTCGGGTCGGGTCGGGTCGGGTCAGCTGAGACCCGACCCGACCCGCGAAAACTTTGAGGTGTGTTGACTTGACCCGACCCGACCCGAGAGATCTGAAAACCTCCTGACCCGACCCGACCCGCCACTTTCCGAGTGACCCGTGAGACACGGGTTTCGTGCGGGTCAGTTTACCTTGACCCGCGAGACTATTTATCTAGATCCGCAGATTCGACCGGTGAATCCGGCCCGTGGGTCGACACTTCAAAACAAGAGATTCGTCTTCATTTTTGTGCCCTGCAGCGATATATGGCCTGGCTGTAATGGGCATGGATGGATGCGGACATGCGTGTATGGATTTGGCGGTGTTTTGATGTTTGACTATGATGCCAAATATTGAGTGTCATTTTATTATTGATTACTGGTACGAGAGAAGCCTTTGGGTATGAGGGCGGGAAACGTTTCGAGTGTCGGATCCGCGAGCCGGATGCGTGGGTCCGACCCGACGATCAGCAGAAAACAACCCACGAGTCATGCTGGCCCGACCCGCGAGTGACCCGTTTTTTTTCGCAGGTCATGATCCGACCCGACCCGTGAGCTTCTTATCACCTCTTGACCCGCCCTGACCCGACCCGTGAGATTTGAAAACTTCTTGATTGACCCGACCCGACCCGACCCGACCCGTCAAGTTTGAAAAAATCTTGACCCGATCGGGTCATGATCCGACCCGACCCGTGAGCTTCTTATCACCTCTTGACCCGCCCTGACCCGACCCGCGATATTTGAAAACCTCTTGAGCTGACCCGACTCGTGACATTTGAACACTTCCTGACCGACCCGATCCGACCCGTGACATTTTGAACACCCCGTGACCCGATCCGCGGGTCGGGTCCTGACCCGCGAAAAGTCCTGAAAAAAACACTTGGTGGTTTCAGTGCACATGAAAAAAAAAAAAATCTCGATCCGATATTTTTGGTGCTGACGCACCGCCGGACCGGCAAGACAAACATATTCCTGGCGTGCTCCTGGGACAGCCTGCCGGGCTCCTCAGCACGTATAAAAGATTGCGTCCCCCCTTTTCTTTCAAGCGGAAACGCGGACTATTCGAGCGCAAACGGTATCTATACCGGGGAGGAGAGAGGGCTTTTTTTCACTGGGTGCACCGTGCGCCGTAAGGTTTGTTCCGCCTTGAGCTGCCGACGCGAGACGATCATGCCTATTACGGGGGTCTATAGTTAACAGGACCTATGGCATACATAAAAACCTACATATTTAGGTATTTTTACTAACAAGATTTGGTCCTGTTTACTACTGTATGGCCCCCCGTAATGGTTAGTACACACACCGTCAATTAACTGGAGGGAAAAACTACGACATTGCACCGTTTTACAGTTTTTTCCAGTCGGATACACGTTTGGGCAGTCCGCAACAGAGGACCTCCAGCAGAAAAACAGGGAATTCCCCTACTACGGGGGACCATAGTAAATATGACCAAATTTTGTCAGCACAAACAGGTAAAATATAATATTTTTTTGTCTGTACTGTAGGTCCTATTTACTATGGTGCCCCGTAATAGAATTGAATGAGGTGAACTCTCTGCTGGAACGGAAGCAAACACTTCGTTTGTTCTCTCCCTGCCTGTATGTCTTGTCCCCTCGATCTAATGATTATTGCGACTCGCGAGTAGTAAAACCGCAGTGAGTGGTGGAATACCGGCAAAAATGGTGTATGTGTACGTCCTGCGTTATTACGAACTAGGGGAAAGACTGGGGCAAAAGACATAGGAAACCAATTTTCCGCTTGGAGATACCCCGGCTAACATTGGGAAACATCTCCGCATACGCATCTACTCTCAGCTGTTTTGATAGCTTTGAACGCACAAACCATCATTATTATGCTTGCCTTCCGACAATATAGCATAAGATAGATGCCGTTCCTATACAAACCAAAAAATATCCTTCCGTTGAATCAGTAGTATCCCTCACATACTGCAGAGGTCGTGTGTATTCTAGGTACGAGAGTTGAAAGTTTGTGTTCGGCAGCGGCGACACGAAAACTACATACTGCAACAAAAACATCGGCAGAGCGCCAGTGCCCAGCCATCGGGACTCAGTAGTCGTCGACTCGCGAATAATTCACCAGTCGTTTTGACGTCCCGTTCGTTTGACACCACTGAGGAGCCGTTTTTTTTTCAGCCAAAGCCGAGGATGTGACGTACCGCGTATATATATAGTACATGGAGCGAAGTTCATCGCATAATATAGATGGGAAGAAAGAGCGTGGTGTCTGTCCTTCTCACTCTGCGAGGGTCTGTCTCTGGGGAGCCCCCACACTCCAGGAAACCCAAACCGGTTCCAATGGGACTCACGCAACACATTAGAAGAATACGATTGGTTCGAAGTGGTGGCTTAGTTAGGTACACGGCTTCATCTCCTGGGCTCTCCCATCATTCACGCGCCATCGTCTCTTGCCGCCCATGGAGAGCCTATAGTGCGCGCCGGCTTCTTCTTGCTGAAGTGTCGGCGACTTAACGGCCCCCATTTGGCCAAAATCTGCACGGCTTTGCCTTCTACATATCCCCCCTCTTCTCACCGTCAAAACTCGCTCGGGGAACAACAAAAAAAGAGCGCGTCAAACCATCAATAATAACCTTGAAAAAAACAAAAAAAAAAAAAAACGTATTTTTTTTATAGAAACGTCCACATTATGGAGAGCTCGAAACTGAAAAGAGCGTCATAAAAAACAAAAATTCCAAACCCGAGCGTGTCGACGCCGAGACCGCACGCACCACACACGGTACGCGGCAAAGCGAGCATTTATTTCCGTGAGCACCTCCTCTGTACACCCGCAGGCACCCTTTCAACTAGCATTTCTGAAGTCTCCAATCCAGAAATCAGAACGACGAGGGGGGGAGGGGGGCGGGGGTTATCTGAAGTCTCACATTGAGAAATAAAAAACAGCGAGAGGGAGGGGGGGGGGGGGGGGGGGGGGGGGGGGGGGGGGGGATGATGCTATAAATCGTCGACAGGATCGTTAAAAGTGCCTCACATGTTAAAGTTAACTTTGGCGGTCCCGCTTCAACTGCCGAAAACGGATAACCCACCCAGGCCGCCTTTTTTTGTGTTGTGACCCGGGGGGGGGGAAGGGAAGCACGAAAACAAAACATACAAAACGAAACTGACGTCACCCTCCCCCCCCCCCCCCCCCTCTTCCCCCCCTCGCCGTTACGGGAGCAAACCTGGAAGCAACGCGCCCCCGGCACCCAGCAGGCCAGAAGCTTTACACTGGCATTCACTGAAATCGATCGAGCAGTCTCGCTAAATCTTTCTTACGGGTGGTAAGCGATCAACTCTATACCCCCACCCCCCCCCCTCTCCACACCCGCCACACCGCCTGCCAGCCGGCTCACTCCCCTGCCCCCCCCACTTATGATAAATGCACAGCGCCCACAGCAAGACGCTCAGCAAAAAGCGCAGCACGCCCCCCCCCCCCCCCCCCCCCCCCCCCCCCCCCCCCCCCCCCCTCCCCGGCCTCCGCGGGCTCGGGAAGAAAACTGTTGGGGTTAATAATTCGCGCGTTTTGTTTTAGAAGGGGATGGCGAAGTCGGGCACGGAACCCGGTATGAACTCGGCGGCCACGAAAGAGGCCCAACAGAGCATGGCCGCCCTGCCGTTCTTGAGCTCCATCATCTGCATCTTCTTCTGCGCCTTCTCCGTCTTGGGCCATCCCATGAAGGGGTCGTAGAACGGAGTCGTCGCGCCCGACTGCTGGTGCCTCCACTGCGCGGCCTCCGCGATGCCGCAGGCGCCGATGATCTGAGCCCACGCCTCCGGCGCCGTCTGGAGGAGGGCGTCGATGGCGTTTGCCGACTGCACGTCCGTTGCGTCGAACATGCCGAATATTTCTGCCAAAGGATGGAAAAAAAAAAAAAAAAAACGTATACCGTACAGAACACGTACGGAAAAAGAAAAGAAAAAAATTACCAGGTACTCAACAAAAACAATGAATAAAAAAAAAACACGAACTGAAAGCTATCAAATTATTGCGAGTACGTTAGCTGCGAGCTCCACCGATTGAGCGGCTTAACTTCTTACTCTGACTTTCGAAGCTGTTAGACACATCGGGCCGGTTTGATCTATATTCCATGTGTACGTACATATGATACGATACAATAATTGTTTGCGCATGTGACGTTCAACACGATTTGAGGCATTCGTACGATACGGACCAGCTACCACTGTCCGCAAATGTAAGCAACGTTTCGCTATTAATATCAAAATCAAAAGGGTTCTTGCACTTCCGGACAGGGTGATGCCGGTCGGTGTAAACGGGGAGAAGGGAAAGCCAATCGCTCCAAAAAACAACATAAATAACTTGTATACATACAGCAGGACGAAAGATCAAAGCGGGAAAAAAAAACTGCTCTGAACGCTAATAATAGTACCCAGGTGCGTGCGACGTATAGATCGTGTATGACATGTCAAGACTCGTGTACTCGGGAGAGACGTGCATGTGTGAACGAGAGCACCCTACTTGGTAGTTTTGTAGGGAAATGTAGACTAAAAATGTTACTTAACAAACGCTACATGAATTTAAGGCTTATAAACTCGATTTCCGCCACAGTTTCGAAATGGGTTTCCTGGAGATTTTGTCGGAAATACTACCCAACTATCCAGGGGACGTCGTTACAGGATGACAAACTGGCATCCCCCAAGTTTGCAGGGTGAGTACCCGGGTTTTAGCAACAGGGGTATGACACTCTACTCTGCTGTTGTAAAGTTGCTAAAACCGCCCGACACAGCAGCAGCAGTTGTTTCCTGGCTATTCCGAGTACTAAATACTGCTGGGAACGCGATTCACGGGATAAAAATTGCCATCTCCGGGATTCCACTATATGAAACAGCGGGTAACCGGGGCGAAACTGCCCGGCCGAGTATCGAGTGCGAATCGCGTGTACCAGTATGATACCCGGGTTTTCCAGTAGAAGCGGTCCAAACCTGTACACTATAATAGTGTACTTCGAAGTACATCGATGCTTTTTCATCGCCTACCAGGTATTTACCACCACCTTGCCGGCACCACAGCGCTGACCAGCGGGTAAACTTCTGCACCAGAGTTAACTTTTGCTAGGCTTGGCGCTCGGTGAACGACAACACCCTGCGAGTAACTTCGAGCGCCTCGAGTGCAAACGGCACCTGTTACTCGTAGCTCTTGAAACTACTGCTGTGTACATGATGCCAGATATACATTCGGCTAAAACGTGTGCAAATACTCTTACGTACCTGGTACACGACGAACATCAGCAGTATATACCAGTACATGACGATAAAATAGCAAGCAAGTCGGGACGAGGATACAGCACTGGACATACGCTACGAACGCGCCACCAGTAATTTGAGCAGCAGTGTCGTGAAAAGTTTACACAGATGCTACCAATACCAGCTCCAGGGAGGAAAATGAAGTACTACTGCTCTATATATGTATCGAGTAAGTACTTCGTGTACTCGCAGAATCCGGGTTAGACGAACCACACGGATACTGCGAGCGCTCGCACTGATGTTCCGAGGTTTTGTACTGCCGATACTTCAGGACTCGCGGTATTTCAGGGTTCACTTTGCTGCGGATACTTTCCGCACTTGCCGAGCACTTTGGGGTGCTGTTCTGCGGGTACTGCAAATACCGGCAGCATTTCGTCCCGTGGTACCGCGAGTGGACTCGCAGTGCCAATAACAAAATACTCTCAACAACATGTCCAGTACACTCGGGATCGGGAGTGTGCAGAGTAAATATGCAGTATTCTTCGACCATCCGTGCACCACAGCAGCCGCCGTGTCCATCATTTCATGCCCATTTGATTTCCACAGATGGTCCCACGAGAGGGAGTTGCCGCAACTACCTTCCGTACGGGTAGGCGGGAGTCCTTGGGACTACTGGCAGCATTATGTTATGTACGAGGCACAGCAGTTAGTACTGCCAAGTGCTCGGAGTAGATCGAGGTTTTGTACTGCAGATGCTACTGCTGTCTGTATTTCCAATAATTTCGGGCTTCGATACTCGTACCGCGTGCGGGTACTGCTTGTACTCGGGGTCCTGTACTGTACTGCCCATACTCCCAGTACTCCAGACTCGCAGCAATTGGACCTTCAGTGCTGTTCATACTCCCAGAAATCGCAGTACCAGGGCGTTCATTCAGCACAGCTCATGTTTCACACTCGCCGCCAGTACCCCCAATGCTCTCAGCACTGGGGAGAACGAAATGTACTCGATACGTGAAACATGTACTCCGAGAAAACTCGGGAGTACGCGTACGACAGCATTTGGACCTACTTTCAGTCCTACAAAAAAATACCACGTACGACCGGTTAAGTAATCATACCAGGTACACAGGAAGGAGTACAATAGACAACTTATATCGTAGTGCGTACGAGTACTCGTACATGTAATCTACTATTAATATAAATAATAGTCTACACAGACAGCAGTAGTTCAATATCAATAAATATTACCAGGTCCCGGGTATTAATATTAATAGTACCTACGCAAGAGTGATGTGCTACTCGTACGATACTCGTTGTACTAAGGTGCAGTGTTTTTCGTACTTGTGGAGAAAGCAACACAACAACAGCGCGAGCAACAACCAACCCCAGCCGGGCACATTTCGAATGAAAGTGGACAAATCACCCCGGGTTCAAAGGCCCACGTACTCGTCAACTCGTCTAACATGCACACGCCTGTCCACCAGGGACGATGATGCGGGCGATTCATCTTTGATACTGCTGTATCGTAGATGTTGGGTATATACAAGTACTTTCCCGCACGAGTGTCGTACGGAGTACCAAGTATTCCTGATTCGTACGAGTGTCGAAATATGCTAATATCGAGCGACTTCTGTTGCGAGGGGACGAAAGACTCACGGGGGTAGGCGTATCCTACGCACGCCAGCATCGCCACTCGGCAGTGCACGGTCTCGTACTTCCGGAGGGTCTCCGCCGGGATGTACTTGCACAAGTTCAAAGGGTCGAATGGCTTGCCGCCGGTCTCGACGTCGTACCCTCCGATAGCCTCAAGCGACGCCTTTACCTACATACACACCATCAAATACGCAGCAGCAGCAGTAGCAAGGAGCACCAGCACCAGCACCAGCATCCGACAGGAGGGGCAAAAACAGCAGAGACGAAGAGGCAAACCGGGAAGACAGCAGGGAAAAGAGATACAGACGAGGGGAGACGTGGGATAGAGTAGAGGTCGAGCGCTGTAGAGGCTGAGATTCGTACAGCAGCTTGCACATTTAGGAGTAGAAAGACAGCACGTCTGACGAGGATCTCACACAACAGCAGTGCTACTATATTTAATACGAGTGATGGAGGCAGAGAAAAAACACAGCAACAAAAAAAAAAACTGGGACGAGTACGAAGAAGTGCGAGATGGGAGTTGTTGTGAAGCAAATTTTGTATCGGTACTTCTTCTAGCATGAACGAATATTTTTTTTAAAAAAAGAGCAGAATACAAAAATATCCGCGACGCACGAAGCTTCGTCTGCCAGTCCCAGGGGTGGGAGGAGGTTCTTAGCAGCGTGGAGTGAAGCTGCGGGTGCACGCGGGTGCACGCGGGCGCGCGCGGGGGGGGGGGGGGGGGTTGCGTGCAACTATTTGCTGTTCCATCGAGACATGTCACAACTACGTTTTGTTGTCTACTTCTTGCAAGTCTATATAGTCTCTTCTTTCGGTCTTTCGGCCTACGAAAAAGCACCTGGCATACACCTACTCCGATCCCGCATTATGGCTAGCTTCAAGTGCTGTTGGTGTGGGCACCTTTACTTCGCCGTTGCCAACACAAGCAAGGGCAGCAGCACGGCCGAGGCAGTCCATCACCAGCTGGTACCAAATGGTTCCTGCGAGCAGACTAAGGGGCGCTATATTAGACGGAGGGCGCTCAGTTCAGCTCACCTCCGCGTCCGACATCGATCCCATCGCCGTTTGCCCCAGAGATGTGCTTGCGCGCGTGCTCCGAGCATCGAGGGTCGTCCGAGGGGCCAGCGGCACGTGGAACGCCTGCGTGGCCGCTACCATCCCCAAAACTGTAGCACCGGTGATCTTCATGTTGCGCGACTTGGTGCAGTTGTGAGCTCGGGACTAGCTGAGGTAAAAGGTGAGAAGAGAGAGGGGGGTGTGAGAAGCAAAGGGGGAGGCTCCCGGCTTGAAGATCTTCAGCAGCTGGATCCTCCTGCCTTGTTCTTGCAAGATGTCGCTGAACTCGTCTCGTGATTGGCTGAATTTTTTCATAGTGGTCTGGTAATTCCTCCGCGTTCCTCATGTTTTGCCTCGTTTATCTGTTATTTTGGTTCATCTACTCTGCCTGTGGTGTGTGAGAATTGAATATTGAATACCCTGTTGGATGGCCCGAGGCCCTGTGCCAGCAGCTGCTGCTGCAGGCTGCTCATACGCCGTAGATTAGAGTCTCATGCAGAAGATGCAGCCACCTTCTCGCAGAAAGGCTGGTTGGTACTGCGGCCGCACCTGTCTATCTTTGGATGCAGACCTGCTCATGGCAGGTATATGGGGCCTATTTTACTTTGTACCTCGTGTACGTACACCGGCGCCCTTTTTCTTGTCGTTGGTTGGTATTCCTGTTCCGCCCTGCTCATAAACACAAACAGCAGCAGCAAGCAGCGGACTATTCCTCTTATCTGTGTTCCTGTCTGTGTGTGTCGAAGTACTTGTACGTGCGCACTACTGGGGGGGTTCTGCATGTGCTGCTCAACAAGTATCGGCAACGATATAGCTCTCTATATATAGAAGGGGATTAGGGATTAGACCACCACAGGTAACAACCGGACTACCTGTATATTACTCTCGGCTACAATAGTCTTCATTGTGTGTCTACAACGGATTTTGAAGGCTCTGAAAGTTGGGGGGATTTGTCTTGGCGGTTTTGGCGACTGTGGTCTAATGCAGGCATGGCAAATGGAATTGTCCAGACAGATGATTTCAGAGCGATTGCCCACTATACTACTGCTGTATGTAGTTGGAATCATCCAGATAATAATAATTGATTCCGCGGCGATTGTCCACTATTAAACTACTTTTAAAAAGTAACTACTGCTCGTAATTGGAATATATAAATTGTAGAGCAGGGCAAAAGCGTTGCTCTGCTGTTCCCTACGTAGGTATTCCCATTTAATACAAGGTTGGACGGAGGTATGGAAATTTCAGGGATTGGTCGGGCTAAAAAAAGCGGCAAAAAAACACGAACGATACGTTTACAACACATCAACCAGAAACAATAACATTTATGTGCATTTGAGGTAAGCGCGAAAAAATAGCAGCAGAGCTGTGGCTTGTGGCACTTCAACGGACTGGCGGTTTTGGAGGGTTTCGAAAGGCTTGTGAAGCTGGTTTTCATGGGGGTTGAAAAAACATATTTTGCCGCGCCCTTCTCCCGCTAGATCACCTGTGTTGCATTGCCCACAAAATGGTTTTTTAGGTGCAATCAAAACATATATGCGAATATTATTGAAACCGGGGTTTGGCAGAGATCAGCCCCACAGAGGGTCTTTTGAGGCACTCTGCACGGTCACCGTGCTGCCCACTGAAGGCCCCAAATGGCACAGGACGCTCAAAGGAACTCAATCAAGTCATGATAGAGCCTGCTATGTGGTCGGTTGGCGCTTGGCCGTCCTAGGCTTGGATAAATTCGGTTCATCGCAGCTTCAAGCAAACGGCAGCTTCGGTCGAGGCAATTGCGCCGCCCGATTAGGCCATTTTCACGGCCGAGGTCCGACTCGAAGACCTTGACAAAATTGACCGGATTTCCGAGTGTGTGCTCGCATACAGCCGGTCACGCCATTTCCACCTTGCGAAATTAAGGATCGAACCTCCAGCTGCCACGGTCGACCTGAGAATGGTGCCTAAAAAATCACCAAAAACATGCACAAAACGGCCATCCTACTCTCGCTGGTGCCGACAGTCGAAACACGCTAAATAACTCTGTTTTCTGTCCCGATGCATATGCAGACACGTGGTACGTGCTGGCCTTGCTAATACAGCAGCTACTGTATCCTTGGGAAGAGCAGCGGCAGAGCAACGGAGCATGTTCTAGGCTTCTGCGCTGCCAGGCTTACCCCCATTATCATATTGAAAAAAAACTTTACTCAAAAATTGCAAAGGACACTGTTGCGTACGTACGAGTATGATACGAGCATATTTTTCTACAGCAGCAAAAAATATACTTGACTCCAGTCCAAGAAAATCAAATTCAAACGCCTGGAACCATATTTTTTACCCATTATCAAACTTTAGCGACGAGGTCCGACTGGAAGCAGGGCACGGAAACTGCTGCCGCTTTGCCACCGCCACGGGAGTGCGCCAAGGAGCCCATATCTGCCTTGCCAAATATTGGATCAATGGAAAAAAATTGAGCTACTACGGGGGTCCATAGTTAACGGGACCAAATTTTGTTAGTAAAAATAGTTAAATATATAGGTTTTTATGTGTACCATAGGTCCTATTAACTAGGGACCCCCGTAATAGATCGAGCAGAATAACCAAATATCGGTGACGAAAAAAAAACGGAAGTAGAGGTGCTTCCAGGCATTTATTTGATTGTACGATTGGCCAAAATGAGTTTTTTTGTGGGCAACGCAACACAGGTGGGATCCAGGCTGCCGCTGTGCAACTGTATGTATGTGTGTACAAGGCGCTTCACTTCGCGGCCGGCCTGTGCCATGCGCTACGCTCGCTCAGGAAGGAAAAGTGCATCAAATTACATGATGCGAAGTGGATGGAGGTCCATGATTGAATATTGTTTTCTTCATGACTGTACGTTTGGTTGCAAACTGGCGACTTGATAATGCCAAGAGTCCCGCTGCCATGCTTCAGGAGAAAACAGCTCGGACGCCACATACGCTTCGCGTCGCGGGCGGTTTTCCTCTGCGCTTGCTCACATGTCGTACGTACGTACATACCCCAAGTAGGGTACTTATTTTCTTCTTTCGATGTGCTCTGTGTCTGTACTCGTATGCAAAGCACGGCACGGCAGAGCAGCACAGCGAAAACAATGAAAATGAAACCGAAAAATTCTGAAAGAAAAAGAATCCCCGTCCCCTTGAAACACCGTACACTGGTCAAAAAGAAAAAAGAAAAAAGAAAAAAATCAAACAGCAGAGCTTCTCCCTCAGCCTCGTACTCCGCCCGCCCCTCTCGCGACCATCTCGCCACCGATTCGGTCCGGGTAAAGCTTTCCTCCCTCTCTTCCGCAGTGAGCCCCGTCGCCCGCCTCGCGTGAAGCTCGGTGCTCACCGTGGCCGTCGTTCGGCAGCTCGACAATGTTGATGCTCAGCCTGGTACCTCCCAGTGTGGTTTTCAGCCCGGGCGCAAAAATAAGCACTCCTTGTATTAAGGATAGCTCAGTAGCCGCGCACCACACGCCCAATGCAGAGTTCCTGTTAAGAGGTTATGAGCCTCGATTTACTTACTAAGCACTACAGAGCTGCGAGCCATCAGCATCATCGAGACACGATAACGACTGAGGCGCGAGCTGCTGCACACGCTGCACACAGACTTGCCACAGAAGCTGGAACTGCTGTACAAGAACAACTATCTCAGGGAGAGCTATACCTCGATCTACATCGGGCGCTGCTGCTGGGAGGGACTGCTGCCACGATCATCGACATCTGGGAGCTATTGCTGGAAATTGTGAGTACTGCTGCACGGTGGGAACTTCAACCCCGGCAAAGTGAGTACGTACTGCTGTAAAGCACGGCACAAGCGGAGCAACTACTTTTTTCGAGTACATTTTGTTTCGTTTCGAGCATGTAGCGGTGCGGGACCATTATTTTCGACTACGATCGTCGGAAATACGGGGTCCGCTTTCGTGTGTGCGTGACGGGCTGGTTCAAGACCGCTATCATTGCTGCTGCATTGCCGCTGCTGGTAGAGTAAAGAACATCGCGTGTTAACAAAAATCGCGAGGGTCCCCCGAGTCGAGCACGGATTCTTCGCTGTTGCTCGTACGTACGAGAACAATAACAAACGTCGGCTTAAATATGGGCGATTCTCACGCGAACGGGAGTAGCCTTTCCAACGCGTTGAGGGGTATCAAGCATTTCAGCGGTACGAACCATGACCAGTTCGACGACTGGTACAAGAAGGCTTGCTTTACACTGATCATCGCCCGGCCTGACGTCTTTCACGTACTGGAGGGGTAAGTCAGGCCCAAAGCCACGACGTCGGGAGCGACGGAGTCTCGAGCAACGCCAAGCCGCGTATGACCGAGCCAACCAGGATATGTTTGCTATCTTTTTTTTTATTGCCGAGAAACCGGCGGCTCTTCTGGTGGTCAAGCACACAGAAGGAAAACGCGGAACGCGTGGAAACAGACAGAAGGCGGTGAAGGAGCTGGAGTCGAAGTACCTGAGGATCACAAACGAGACCATACTCGCCACACAGGAGGCGCTCGCGACCACGAGCATGACGTCGGGACAAGACCCCGACAACTACAACAACGAGCTCACGCGACTACGTAACCTGCTGACCGAGATGGAGGAACCTATCACGGACAGGCACTTCAAGGGCATCGTTCTCCAAGGTCTGACGGAGGAGTATAGGGACCGCCAGCTAGGGGTCGCCTTAGAAACAGGGACCGCCAGCCAGGGGTCGCCTTAGAAACAGGGACCACCAGCTAGGGGCCGCCTTATCAACAGGGACCACCAGGTAGGGGTCGCTTTATCAACAGGGACCGCCAGCTAGGGGTCGCCTTATCAACAGGGACCACCAGGTAGGGGTCGCCTTATCAACAGGGACCACCAGGTAGGGGTCGCCTTATCAACAGGGACCGCCAATTAGGGGTCGCCTAATCAACAGGGACCACCAGTTCGGGGTCGCCTGATCAACGCAGGGTCGCCGGAAAGACATTTCACGGGATCGTTGCAAAAAAAAGCGCTGGGGATTGCCGAAAAGATAACTTTTGGAATCGCTACAGCACTGTTCGATGGGGCTGCCGGAGCTTCCGGAGCCGCCACACTAACAACAGCAACGTGGGGTCGCCGAAGTGTCTTTTCGGGATCGGACCACAGTATATCAATCTATTGGGATTGCCGGGGGAGAGTTTCTTCTGGAATCGCCACATCATCATCGATCGTTTTGGGCTGCTGGGACAACGCTTCTGGGGTCACGGGACATCTTCATCGTGTTTAGGACTGTGCCGGAACATGACTTCTGGAGTCGCTAAACGCCATCATCATCTGGACCACCAGGAGGACATCTGCGTCACCTGGGGTCGCACGGCAAGATTTATTCGCTTTGGAGTACGTAGCACCACACGTCTTCTTTGTTTGGGAGGGCGGTCAGAAACAAACGTGGCTATGCTGCTAGACTATTTGTGCAAGGTTTTTGTTTTGAAGTAGCACCACACACGTCTTCTTTGTAAGGGAGGGCGGGCAGAAACGCGGTCGGCCGCTACAGTAAGTAGTTATTTCTATTTCTAGGTCAACAAACTGATCGTTGGAATATTGTTCATTCTTGAGATGCAGTTGTGAGCTTTTTGCAGTGATACGTCTTGCTTCTTTCCAACACAAACCTGCCTTCAAGTGTTCATTCACCCTTTGGGCAGTACAATACCATGGCAGTATGGAATGTGTTTCAGAAGCAAAGTAGGGCGGTTAACACTGCTGTTCGACTGGTATCCATTCACAAGTAAAACCTACGGCCAGCAACGGCGTCGTAGTGTGTAGCGTACGGAGTAATATCGTACCGAGCATATCTGTCTGGTATATGTATAGTGACACCCCGGGCGGGTTCCATGGACTGTGTGTGATATTTTCGGTTTACATGCTCGTCCATGCTTGAAACCGGTCACAGCAGTAGTATGCCTTATATATTGCCAGGTTATGCGTGTTGTTGCATTAGCTGTACAAGGGTTGGTCACCCATCATAAGCGAAGCAGGAACAATGGTTGATGTTGTTGCGACGCCGCAAAGGAGTAATGAAACTTTGTTGCGACATAGCAACGGATGCACACGTAAAATAAGCAGACGAGTAGTACAGACAAGTACACTGACCAAGTATCGAGAGTTAAAACTTTCGAGCAGATAAGACTGAGTAAGTTATGACACTTTCAGTAAGTATCACGAAAGAGTACACTAGAACCTAGTGGTTGGGTAATCCAAATATACAGTTGAATGTAGCAAGTTTGACTATGTCACCTCCATCGAGGGGTCGTATTAAGGATAGCTACCATGCTACTCAGCAGTAGCCAGTAGCCTATATTGAGTCGCTGATCGGTAACATAAGCCGTCTGTAGCAAGTGGACCACAGCAGCACAACGGGGTGCTATGGCAGTACAGCAGAGCGGTGTGTTACATGCCGATTGAGTAGATATGCGGCATGATCAAATGTCGTTTTGGTAGATTCAGAACACAAAAAAACTCGGGAGAACCCCAGATGATCAAACTGATGTTCAAGGGTCCCCGGGGTCCTCGGGTTTGATATATGTCTACAGGTTGACGTAGGGTAATCGTGTTTTGTTTTTGTTTTGGTTGAGCTGAGACAAGTGAGACTGCACCGCGCACTCTCTCACTCTACTTCTCTCCTTTCTCTTCTTCCATCCTGTCCTGTTGGACAAGACCGATAATGATACAACAGGCCTGAGAGCCTTTCTTTTGTAATATACTCTTCTGAGCTTGATGGGCGTATTATACGCAGCAACCAGCTGGCAAAGCTCAGCTGATAGTGCTTTCCTCCACCGCGGGCTGCCTGACGTAACTCAGGAGCCGCGCACCACACAGCCTGAGAGCCTTTCTTTTGTAATATACTCTTCTGCGCTTGATGGGCGTATTATACGCAGCAACCAGCTGGCAAAGCTCAGCTGATAGTGCTTTCCTCCACCGCGGGCTGCCTGACGTAACTCAGGAGCCGCGCACCACACGCCCAATGCAGAGTTCCTGTTAAGAGCTTGAATATTATCTTACTATCCCGAACGACCCTTAAATACTCGTACGTACTCTATCAAAAATCACAAACGGAGGCCAGACAGAGCCCATTCATGTTTCTCTCGTGTCTCGAGGCACACACGACGCCCAGCCACGAAAACGGCGACCGCGCTCCTTGCAACTCCCTCTCTATCCGCCAGCACCCGCTGACACCGGCGACGGTGCCGCGCTCGCCCGCGGAACCGTGCTGGGAGTACACGCACGCACACAAAACGAAGGAAGAAAAAAGGGAAGAAGACCTGAAAGTACGAAGAGAAATGGAGAAAACAAAGACCCGCTGGAAAGTCCGACAAGTAATAAAAGGAGACGATTTGCAAGTGGGGGCTGCCGCGCTCGCCCGCGGAACCGTGCTGGGAGTACACGTACGCACACAAAATGAAAGAAGAAAAAAGGGAAGAAGGACTGAAAGTACGAAGAGAAATGGAGAAAACAAAGACCCGCTGGAAAGGTCCGGCAAGTAATAAAAGGAGGCGATTTTCAAGTGGGAGCTGCCGCGCTCGCCCGCGGAACCGTGCTGGGAGTACACGTACGCACACAAAATGAAAGAAGAAAAAAGGGAAGAAGGACTGAAAGTACGAAGAGAAATGGAGAAAACAAAGACCCGCTGGAAAGGTCCGGCAAGTAATAAAAGGAGGCGATTTTCAAGTGGGAGCTCTGAGAGGCCAGGGATGTATCAACTGAGCACGCTCAGAGAGTGAGATCTAAGTAAGTAGTTCTATGTGCTGTCTGGATCCGGAGCGTATAGTACGCGACATGTGTCAAGAATCAAGCAGTCAAGAATTTCAGGCTGAAATATTTCGAGATATAAGAAAGTGCAGCTAGGAGTTTGTGCTCAGCGAGAAACGCCATTCTAAATTATCTATATATCTACTTACTGTAGACCTATCTATGCTCAACGTTGGCATCACAATTAGCCGCGAGCCTTGGCCAGAATAGGAGATTCTTAACTGCTATCGCGTTACTGCTGTATATGCCACGGCCACCCCACATGGCGTGTGATGCTCTCTTCGCAAGCGCCGGAGGGCTCGTCAAGCAAGCCGCTGGGGGGTGATCTGAATAATTTCCGTTAAAAGAAAAGCTAGAGCAAGCAACGAATCACCCAGAGAGGGCAGGTGCAGCCAACTTTTGAAGGACAACTGATCGAATCGCTGCAGTCTCAATGCCTCTGGAGGCCGACATGACGATTCCCCACAAGCGCGCGTAATCTCAGTGCCTCTGGTGGGTAGCATACTGATCCACCTTCAGCGGGTGCGATGTCAATGCCTCCAGAGGCTGCCCATTCTCCTCATAGACCTCCACCGGAACAACTATTTCCCACGGCGCTCCAGAGCGAACGGCACGCAAACACTCTAGAGGCTAGGAAGGAGTATTATAGACCTCCAGAGGTCGCATCAGAGAAGAGCTCCCTATAGAGGGCGAAGCCTCGTACCCTAGACAATCGCCAACGCGCTCTGGAGGGTGAGATGCCGACCCCCCTCCAGAGTTGTCAATAGGAACCCCTCTAGATGGTTGAAACGGCCATTGCCCTCCTCCGGAACAAAACTGCAGCACGGCCCTCCAGCGGTATAGACAGCATACTCTAGAGGCTAGCGCGCAGGCCAAGCCTGTACAGGGTACCAAAGAAAGTATCTTCCCTCTAGAGGGCGGAATCCCTAACCCTCCAAGCATCAAACACCCTCTGGAGGATGGCCTCGTCCTCTGGAGGGTCAAATAGTTCCTGGAGGCCTTTTGGGGGTAGCCGAATGGTCACGTGTGCAGTGATACGATAACACTAAGTATATACTGCAGAAGTCAGGTGCATCTTGGGTAGGAGTGAAAAGTTGCAGCAGCTCATAATGACTGGTATTCGCGAGTCAGCGACTGAATCCCGATGACTGGGCACTGGTACTCTACCGACCTGTTTGTTTGCAGTATGTAGTCCTCGTGTCGCGCTGCTGCAAACTTTCACTCCTACCCAAAATGCACCTGACCTCTGCAGTATAGTGATATCGTATTGCTGCTGCTACTTTTCGCTCCTACCCCATATAAATGCACATACATGTTGTTATTGTTTCTGGCTGATGTGTAGCGAACGTATCGTTCCTGTTTTTCGGCCGCTTTTCTAAGCCCGGCCAATCCCTGAAATTTCCGGGGTTCTTTACGGTGCAGTTTTTCCTATCGGTTCGGTGCGGTTCGGTGCGGTTAACCGCACCGCACCGCCCCGTAGGTTTTACGAAATAGGAAAACCGCACCGAACCGCACCGTAGGGTTCCCGACATCTGAAAACCGCACCGAACCGCATCGTAGCATTTACGATATTTTAAAAACCGCACCAAACCGCACCGTAGGATATATCACAGCACCGAACTGCGCCGTAGGATTCACAATATCTGAAAACCGCACGGAACCCCACCGTAAGATTCCTGATTTCTAAAAACCGCACCGAACCGCACCGTAGGAACGCCATCGAAACCGCACCGCACCGTGTGCGTCAAGGTACGGTGCCAAAAACCGTTAGATCGGTTATTTAACGGTGCGGTTAACTTGAAACCGTCGAAAACCGCCGTTCCATCGGCCGCGGAATGGTGCAATAGCGTCACGGTTTCGCACGGCTCATGACGTTTCTGCACGGTTTCGTGTCAAAAAAAAGTGTTCCCGCTGGCTTGGTTAATCTTATGGTATTTCTTATTTTGAATATTTTTGTGGTTGCAAAACAAAAAAATGTTGAATTGTTCATATTTATATATTTCTGACATATTATATACTCCGAGTCTCCGGAAGTACACCTGCCGGAAAATATGAAAATATCAGAAAAAAAAATAGGATATCTGTATATTGTGCCGGCACGCATCGTGCAATTTATGTTTTACTTTTATGTACTTTATATTTTATACGTATTTTTATCTATTTATTGTTTACGTATTGAATCTGTTTTTTCTATGTGTTCGTGTTGTTGCTCTCTTGACTTTGCGTATAAAGTATAAGGTAAGAAATATGTACCTGTGGCACGCAAACCGTACGAACCCGAGGGTTTCTACGGTTTATTAATACACTGCCTGTAGCGGTTTCGTTAGTGCGTTAGTGCCCCGAGAAAAAGCGTCAGAAACCGTACGAAACCGCGGTTTAATACGGTTTATTCATACGGTGCACGGTAGAGAAACAGTGATTGCGTTAGTGCCCCGAGAAAAAGCCTGAGAATCGTACGAAACCACGATTTTGCACATTCATACGGTGCACCGTAGAGAAACGGCGGTTTCGTTAGTGCCTCGATAAAAAGCCTGAGAATCGTACGAAACCGCGGTTTTGTACGGTTTATATATCGGTGCACCGTAGAGAAAAGCGTGTGTTGTACGGTTTTCCCTACGGGGATTGGAACCGCACCGTAGAAAAACCGATTCAACGGGGAACTGAACCGAGCCGGACAGTATGATACATCACAAAACCGAACCGCACCGTAAGATTTCCGATTTTCTAAAACCGCACCGAACCGCACCGTAGGATTTCCGATTTTTGAAAACAGCACCGAACCGCACCGTAGGATTTATCACCAAACCGAACCGCACCGTAGGATTCACAATATCTGAAAACCGCACCGAACCGCACCGTAGGATTTATCACCAAATCGAACCGCACCGTAGGATTCACAATATCTGCAAACCGCACCGAACCGCACCGTAGTATTTCCGATTTTTGAAAACCGCACCGAACCGCACCGTAGGATATATCACAATACCGAACCGCACCGATCCACAATACCTGAAAACCGCACCGAGCCGCACCGTAAGATTTCTGAGTTTCTAAAACCGCACCGAACCGGACCGTAGGATTTTCGATTTGGAAAAACCGCACCGTGCACGGACGGACAACCGTAAAGACCCCTGGAAATTTCCAAATATCCATACCTGCGTCCAACCTTGTACCACGGTATTAAATAGAACACGTAGGGAACAACAGGGCAACGCTTACCCTGATCTACAAAAGGTAATTAGTGCTTGTGAATGTCCAGACAGACGATTGATTTCGAAGACTATCCATTAATTGGAATTGTGTGAACAATTGGTTTCGAGTTTTTGTTGTTTATCAATTGGACCTGTCTAAACGATGCTGTCTATTAATTGGGAATGTCTGAACAATTGATTTCGGATGCCGCCTATTATTGGAATTGACCATACAATTAATTGGTTTCGGGTGCGTCAGTTGAATGGAATTGTCCAAACGGACCCCGGCGATACGAAACTAATTGGGATTGCCCGCACAGCAATTAATTTTTCAGACGCTGCCCAAGAAATCTATTGCTCGAAAAATGGCATGGCCTTGTGCCTATTCAGAGTATTCTCAGTTTGTAAAACTGAGTCTGGTCCGGTAACTACAAATGTGGCTGTCTGCTAAACAATTGATTTCGGGCGCTGCCTATAAATGGAATTGTCCATACAATTACAATCAATTGATTTCGGGTGCGTCAGTTGAATGGAATTGTCCAAACGGAATCCGGCGATAGGAAACTAATTGGAATTGCCCGCACAACAATTAGTTTTCAGACGCCGCACAAGAAATCGATTGCTCGAAAAATGGCATGGCCTTGTGCTTATTGATAGTATTCTCAGTTCGTAAAACTGAGTCTGTTCCGGTAATTGCAGATGTGTCTGTCTGTCTGTCTGTCCGTCTGTCCGTCTGTCCGCATGTCTTACATTTTCGAACACGTTCCAATATCATAAGGTCGTTACAGATGATATTCGTACGACGGATTCGACTCGTACGGACCTTATATACTGCAACATACCATAACACCAGGCAATATTTAGCCATATAATGCAACCACCACACCGTACCATCATACCATACCGCAACATACCACATTACGTACTGTGAGTTTTCCATGTAGTGTATCCACCAAACAAACTGTATCATCATACCATACCAAGATACGATATCACATACCGTCCCACACCACACACCATGCCACACCGTACCGTACCACGTACCATACCATACGTATACTGTATCTAAACCACCGGAGGGGCTCCACCATACGAGCACAGCTCTGCGGCAGCATTTGCAGCAGGAGCAGCCACAGCTCTGCAGCAGGAGCGCATATATAGCACTGCCATACAATAAAAAAACCCTAATCCAACCAGGTACGACCCGCTTCTCGGTGTATAGTAGGAACTCGCAGCCATCACCCTGCAACAACAGTAGCAATGCCGGCGGCGTTGAGAACGGTAGTCAGGCTGCGCAGGCTGAACAAGAGAGCAGTGTCGCGACGAGCGTGTCAGGTCTCTGGGACCGCAGAGTTCACGGGGGTGGGTCGCTATCGTGTGAACGTTTACTATCCGCTAGTTGGCCTTCAGTTGGGTGGGGCGTTGGAATTACGGCCTATGTGCCGGGTCGTGCAGTGCAGTGTGGTGCTTGTTGTGCTGCGTGTGCTCGATATAGTCGGGGAAATATTGTAGTCGATCATTTCCAGTTTACTGTACAAGAGGCTGTCGGTTGAGTCACGAGTGCTGGATGCCCCTCAACGCGGCCGACATTGCCGCTGTTGCAGGGTGATGGCTGCGAGTTCATACTGCACCGAGAAGCGGGTTGTACTTGGGTTGGAGGTTCGGATTGTATGGCGATTCTATGTATATATATGCGCTGTTGCTGCAGAGCTGTGTAGCTGCTCCTGCAGCATGTTGCTGCAGAGCTGTGCCGTGTGCTTTGCGTTTTGCTGGGCCATGATGTGCCACAATATGAAAATAAAATGTCAAGAAGGGACCTCAGAAATACCCTGCTGTAGCCATATCTGCGATGCATCATGGGCGAATACGGATTATTCTGTAGTGTGCTGAACCAACACGAACGAACATCTACGTACGCGGTTGTCCGTATCCGTGCAATTAATTGTGGTAAACGAAAAAAAAAGAGCTACGACGATTATCCCATATCCCCGCCTATCCGCCTATTACGACCACGATCGATTACTTTGTAACCGTGGTGCGTACAAGCGCAATAAGTGTCAACAACCCCGCTGCAGACCCCTGTGCCGTAGATCTGTCACGTTCGTCATTCCCACTCTTCTAGTATATGATATAATATTTGCGAAATAACCGACTATGATTGGGTCGAGAACCACAGGCTATTCACCAAAGCAAAACAGAATCGGGTTTGAAACTGCTTGCGAGAACCCAAAACGACTATTTTGGTTTTGAACTGGAAATAAAGTTTTAGGAATTTGGAATACAGCAAAAAATAAATAACAAATAACGAAAATAATGGACGAAAAATGGAACACCAACGGCTTCGTGCGAGATGCTGCTCGCTGCTGCTGCTGCGTGGCTCGCTGCGTGTGTGTGCTGTGCTCTATGCCAGTCATGCGAAGAGTGCCAATCGATGCGACCGAGGCCCGCTGTGCAGTGCGTGCGTAGGCGTGCTGTGGGTGTGCGTGTGATGCGGTCACGCACCCCAGAGCCCAGAGTACCGCTACTTTGTTGCCGCAGCGAAAACAAAAGCAGCACCTCAGAGCAACAATTTCAGCAGCAGTCCACAACGCACACGGCGCCGTCAACGATGTTGAAGCTGCACCCTGCCAACCCTCTGCTGAATATGGCCGCATGACTTTGCCGGCCTTCGTGGGGGCCTCGCGTTGACATGGGCTCGCCAAATGGGCCGTGCCCTAGGTTAGATAGCTTGGTGTATCATGCCTCCCTCCTTCTGGCTGCTGGGGTACGCTGTGCGTTTGAGTACGGGACGTAGACGATTATGGTTTCTTGCTAAATACGATGTTTTCATTCGCCCAGGGTAACTCGGGGTTATCCTGGCCAATAAATTTATGATCGTGATCGAAACCCAAGAAGCCAAACCCAATCCGAAAATTTTGTGTGAAGACATGGGCCATGTCAGCCGATTTTGGGTCTTTATTTAGGGAAGTTGATTCTTTTTTGGGATCGGGAGAATAGAAATAGGCCAAACCAAACCATAATCTAAACTTCTCAAACAGCAGGCTGTGAAAGAGTCCTGCTGCTTTGAGTTCTGTCTTCCTCTCCTTTGGTCTCCCTTTTAGTGGTTGTTCTCAGTAAACACTCCCCCCCTTAGTGGTGCTTGGGTCATATTACGAGGTGTGGGGGAATCTATAGCCTCATTTTTCTTTTGTTTCGAGTAGCCGCATGTTCGACCACCTTTTTCTGGTCGTTTGGGATGAGTGTGTCATCACCCTTCGACTATCTTGTGGTCTGCATATACGATTATTCAGGGTGGGCTAATGTGATATCAGTGAAGTACTCATGGGCTGTAGATACATATAATATAGTTTGCAATTTTGTAGTGTCGGGAATACGAGAATAATCCAAAGAATGGATTAACCCGGCGGATATTCCGTTAGTCGAGAGTAACGTTCTTTTAGGAATGTTCTCTAGGGCGGATAGCCCGTTAGACGAGAGTAATGTTCCTTAACGGAGATAGGAATGCACAATGAGAAGATATATAAATAGCAGAAGAACGATCGGTAGCCATAGGAAAGTTATTTTTCGTTAGGAGTACATAAGATGAGAGGAATTTGGGAAAGCTTGTGGCGTGGGGTCGGACGAGTATATCTTGGTGTCGAGTCCCTCCTCCCTACCTCTCACTTCTCTACCAGAGCACCTCCTCAGCTCTCGCAATCAATAAAGAAGATCTAAATCAGAAGAAGCGAAGCACTGCTTCCCAACTGCCAGATACATCTGCGTCCCTGACCCTCCCCTTACCCTACCTCGACCATCTCTTCACAGTCCGGTGCATCACTACTACCAACAACACGAAAAGTTTGACTCGTTTTCATTTCGCAATCCTCTGTGTGGTGCAGCAGCAGAGTAGACATCTTCTGTCTATTCGTTCGTCTGTCGATTACTTCGTAACTGCTTGTTGGGGACATTATAATTTGCTGTTATTTTACGATCCTCTGTGTGGTACAGACATGTTCTGTCTATTCGGCAGTCGATCACTTCGCTACCGTCGTATATTTCGTCTCACCGATTTCAGAAAATAAGGGCCGGTCTTGACGGGGGCAAAGAAAACGAAAAAAAAAAAAAAACGAAATAAAAAAACGAAGAGCAGAACTAAAGAGCACACGAGTTTAGTTGATCAAATTAAAAAAAATAGAAGTAGAGATCCCGATACCTCCGTTTTCACATTTCGTTTTTTCTAAGTCCCAGAGGACTTAGGACTTGAAAAAAACGAAATGGGTGCCAAATAAACGAAACATAGGATACCCAGGGTCGAAGAGGAACATAGGAGGAGCTCGAAGCGTTGGGATGAAGTCCCGATAAAGTTTGTACGACCGGTTGGCAAGCGCACGATGCCCGAGGTAGTGCATGTGGCTGCCACGCGGCTTGTCTGCTGACCGCGCGAGCATATACGGGTAGGGAATCACCATGGGGTGCCCTCGCAGGAAACCGGGGGATCAGGAAGTGGCTGTGGCGGTATATTTTTCGACATGAGTCCCACTCAACATTCAAACGTCTGCCATCGAACAGCGATGGCCGATACACAAGTTCTAGAGCACTCCGGAAGGAGCGGGTTGGACCACGAGAAGCGCCTGCTGTGGAGAGTGCCTCGCGTGTGCGAGTTGTGTCTATCCACCGCCGCTGTCGAGCGCTATTGCCGGGAATCACGTGCTGTGGCGGTTGAGTCATTCTGAAAAATTGCACCGCGTAAAAATTCGACTCGGCTTCTTCGTTTTGTTTCGTTTTTTTTTTTTCGTTTTTTTTTTTCTCGTTAGGACTCAACCTGCTGTTTTGTACGAAAAACGAAAGACTGTTCGTTTTATTTCGTTTTTTTTTTTTTTTTTTTTGCCCCCGTTAGGACCGGCCCTAAGTAATAATTTTTATTTCTTGCAAGCTGTACCTACTGATCCACCACCGCCTGGACTCTACCTGACGTTATGATAGCATGCTTTGTAAAGGGAGTGTGTCTTTCCGTACGTAGGAACGGATGGACTCCCGGCTTTCATCGTCGCTCGGAACCGGAGCCGTGAGCCTTGGGCTCTTAGAGGCGAGGGGAGACATTCTGCGATATACATATATCGGCAGACGTGGTTTCCCGTATACATTACCGCAGTATGGATCAAGCAAGCCACAATCTATTGGTGGCTGTTGGGGGGTGGGGGGTCCTGCTCCCGCCGTGCTATCGTACTGCTGTGCTAGCGTACCGCTCTGTCCCGTAATATCGTATCCGTTCGGATTTAATAATGCGGCACGCGAGCGCGAAGCGCGGGCCTTTTTTCTGGGTTTTTTAACCAAGAAAAAAAAAGCAGACATTCAGATTGAGCCAAACCCCGCCTGCTGGGGTGCCGTTTGTGCCGGTGCCGACTGGTCTCTCTCGACACTCTCACCAAACCTCAACTCCGACTTCACAAGAAAAAATACAAGCAAACTGAGAACAGTGCTCGAATGCAATTCATCGAGGGCAACAATAATACTAATTAGACACTCCCCATACTACTCGCAATAAAGCACAATACAGCAGTACCTATCAAATGATTGGGTAGTATACAGGGAACTTCCCGATCCTGTTGTTGAGGCAATAACAATATCAATAGTGTGGTATTGTCATTGTGAAGGTGCTACCTACTGTACTGAGTTGTAGGGGTAAAAAATCGATCGATTCGCCAGCCCAGGGTAATCCTTACAACACTCTCGACTCCTCTGAGGGGAACCAGGGAGATATGCATTCAGGTACGCACGCGCAAGCGCTTCCATAAAAGAAACGATCGAAGTGATATTCGAACCTGTGTCCTCGACGACGTAAATAATTAACGTGAAGGTATTACCTACTGAGCTATCGGGGTAAAAAATTGATCGATTACCCAGCCCACGGTAATCCTTATAACATACAGTAGTGTAAAGACCAAATCCATTTTATCTCTACAAGTAGCTGCCAGATTTCAAATAACAGAGCCCTCTAAAACTCGACTGTCCGAACAATTCCAAGGGGTAGATCGCTTCCGAAACCAATTGCCCGGACAATTCCCATTAATGGACGGTCTGCCAAAGCAGTTGCCCCGACAATTCCAATTCATGTACGCCACCCAAAGTCAACTGTCCAGGGAATTCCAATTAATTAACAGCCTGTGAAATCTTTGCGAGGACAATTCCAATCGATAGGCAGTCTCCGAGATCATTCGTCAAGACAATTCCAATTTTTAGAAAGCACGAGACATCAATTGTTCAAACAATTCCAATTATTGGACCGTCTCCAAAATCATTTGGCCGGACAATTCAAATTATTAAAAAGCACCAAACACCAAGTGTTCAGACGATTCCATTTTAATGGACAGTCTCTAAAATCAATTGTCAGGACAAATCCATTTGATGGAGTCTCCAAAATCCTTTGTCCGGACACTTCCAATCGTTAGAAAGCATCTGTCCAAACCATTCCAATCAAGTCCGTCAAGTCAATTGCCCGTACAAATCCAACTAATAGACAGTCTTCAAGATCAATTGTCGAAACCAATACAAATTTTAGACAGTTGGACATATTAATAGTATCCCTCAGGGACCAGTAGCATAGTATTATTTGTAGTTGAAGTAACAACATACTGGTAGGCTAGAAGGGGTCATGAGTAAGTACATTAAGAGATATCGGTTGTTGCAGTTAAACTAGGGGTCCCCTGCTATTTTTTTAGCTGACTATGAGGGTCCTTCCCTGTTCTGTTTCGTTTTGTTTCGAGCCGTGGGCGCACGCGCGCATCGCTCCCGTTTTGAGCTCACCCTGCTTTTGCTCATCATCAGCTTTCAGCTGAGAAAAACTACCAATCAACATTGTGGCTTGGGGTCACCACACCATCTCGTCGTTCTTCTCTTCTATTGAAGCTTCTCGTACAAGTCACCTATTCGTGACTACGTGTTTGCCTCAAACATCGACTGTGTATTGGCCGGCCATTGGCAATCGACTCTAGGCGTGCACATCAGCTACGAGCTGGGACACACGCCAAACGCGGCAAACTACCAGCACGGTGACCCAAGACCGCCACGCTGAACTGCTTCGAGTACTGGCTCGCTACAGCAGGAGGAGGGCTGGACTTTTTTCAATATAAGGAAACCTGCTGCTACGTGCGAAAAGAGTGCCTCTTCTTCTACGACGAGAGGAATCATATATCGAAGGTCTACGTTCTTCGTTGAAACGTGAGTGACACGTGGTAAGGATACCGCGTACTTCAAAGAGGGTCCTGTGTGGGGCATTCTACTGCAGCTGTAGTTTACTATTAATACTGCTGTAGTATAGTTGCTAGAACTGCAACAGAGACACCCACAGAGCACCATCGCGTAAGGAGCTGTGGAATCTCACCTCCGCTTTGTCTATTCATAGACGAGGACCAACAATCTCGAGCAAGACTCGAGTGCAACAGAAGTGTTGTACGCTGCTCCACAGCAACTCCCCATCACAACCCGGCACGCTTGAAGGTTAGGAGCTCTGCTGAGCGCAGTCCAATTCGTGGATCAAGAGCCTCGGTCACTCTGAGCAACAGCGGTATACCTGGTAGAAGTTAACTCCCGATACGAGCTCTGCCATCTCTCAAAGGAGCGCTGAACTTCATTTCCAAGAGGATCATCGGGGCCAGAGAGCTCTTTGCTTTTTGACAGTCGTCGCTAGACTAAACGTAGATCTGTGGCCCAAAACAGCCAAAACTACGGGCACGGCAATCAAGATCGCCACCCCGAGCTGCTACGAATGTCAGCAGGAAAACTGGACTTTTTCAGGATCGAGAAACATGCCGTGTGGAGCTTCAAAATCTACAAATACGACATCAGCGTCAAACGTAAAAATGAGTGGTACTAGTTGTACTGAGTCCGGAGGGTCCCGCATAGATGCGTCTGCTAACAGCTGCTTTCGTTAACGTGCTGCAGTTGGGACTGTGTCATCAGTGCGAGATACCCAGCGAGCATCACTGCGTTGTTGGAGGTGTGTATACACCTCACCTCCTGCCATATTTCTCATACGAAGTGTGGACTCTAAAAATCTAGACCCAGGGTCGAGTATTATACTTCTGCACGCCGTCAAAGGCAACTTCGACACAACCCAGCTGAGGTTAGGATTTCTGCTAGGCGTAGTTCATGCATGTGAATCGTGAGCCTTGGAATCCCCTAGCAACAGCGGTGTGGAAGCACACTCCCGACAAGCGTGATAACTGTCTGCGAAAGGAGTCCCTGACTTGACCTTTTTAGGACAGGACCACCCATCGAGGAGGAGTCTAGAAAATGAAAAATCTCCTATCAAAAACGTCGAGTATCTGTTGTACGCTGTCAAAGACAACTTCGTCACAGCTCACAGGACTGCTGGGAATAAGGAGCTCTGTCTAGTGTAGTCCATACCGTGGATCGTTCGGACAATCCGAGCTGCAGTGGCATAAAAACAATTCCCAGCGGTAGCACCGTCTGTTAAAGAAACCCTGACTTCGAACATCCCGAGGTGCAGTTGTATAGAAGCAACTCCCGGCGGTGCCACCGTCGGTTAAAGGAACCCCGACTTCGCAATTTTTCAACAGGAACCCGCGTGATCATCGAGGGGAGAGGCTCCTGGAAAAGACTCAAAATCTCGATAGTATCGTGTCGAGCACCTGCTTGGCGCTGTTTCAATAGCTACCCTAACGACAATCACAGTACTGCAGTAGATGAGGGGCTCGGCTTGACGCTATCCACTACCGTGGATTTGTCAGCCTCATGACCCACGAGCAGAAGCTATAGCAAAGCACCTCTCGGCCATCGCTGCCTGCTAACGGAGCTCTGCTTCTATCTTCGAAAAAGAACCCCTGTGCCTTTTTCAAGGCCTATGAAAAAAAATCCTTTGCCTATCTGCCTGCATTTTCTCGGGGGAAATAATTTGACAGTCGCCATCAGTATTCTACACTGATCTGACGACAAATGACAGCAGTTCGTACGAGAAAGTTAAAAAAATAGCTTCGCCAAGGGTACTGTTGTACACCTGTGTGTTGCTGATACTACGGCAGTACTATCGTCTGCCGTATCTTGCTCGTGCACTAGTATATACTACTGCTGTATCATAGCTTATATACCTGGTACCTGGTACACACATCACTGCTGTATCATGCGTACGGCAGATTGAAAGGCTCGGGATCCCCGGGCATAGTGCGGCAGCTGCTCCATGAAATACTGCTATATACGGTTCTAATTGTGTAGTATCATACAAGACCGCCTGGCCAAGTACTACCCATCATCATGGGGGACTTGGTTTTCAACAACAGCGGCAACCTCGCTAATGCAATCAAAGGACTGACGAAGTTCGATGGCCGCAGGCCAGGCGATTTTCGCGATTGGCAGAAGAGACTGGAGGTAGTGCTCGGCGTCGCGCGCCGAGATATTGCAAACCTGATCAGAGGGAAACCCCGGCCAACCAAAGAAACGACCGGCACGGGAGTTCTCTGCACAAGGCATTTGCTGACCATGGCAGGGCGAACGAGACCTCTACGCAATTCTCCCCCTGCTCACAGAAACCCCAACATCTCTCCTTGTAGTCAAACACGAATAATCGACTGGTACGTGCGGGGATGGTCAACAGGCTCTTCACGAACTGGTCAACAAGTACATCAAGGATAGCAACAACAGTTACTGTAAGTCTACTGGAACCCTCGACAAGCAGAAGAACAAGAAATCTTCCAAAATCAAGGCAGGATCCAACGATGAAGCTGAGCAGCAGTGGTCTTATGCACACAAGACTACCTCTCACGACGACTCGGAATGTTACCCGTCGCAGAATAATGGCGCTCACGTCATCTCTGCTGTACTGAGAGAGATCTCACCTTCCATTACGAAGACGAGAGGCCGTCCGATTTCGACAAGGGATATACAAGGGATATGCGTTTACGGGACTGGCACCAGGCAACGGCGGAAGGGGTTTTCACCCCAACGCCGACAGGTTTACTATGATTGTGAACAGTGACGCGCCAGACCACTTACTGGACGACGAGCTAATTCCAAGACTGTAGGACGGCATGAGGGATTTGAAGCTGGAGGAGCCGAAGACCATCGTCACCGCCGGTAACGAGAAAATATTCGCGACGGCAACTGGGACTATCTGGGGATACGTCATCGACCAGGTTGGACGGCGTGTTCCGGTTCGAATCTCCGCCATGATCATACCTGGATGAGGACGCAACCTTTTCTCTGCTGTCGAAGCAATGAACTCGGGAGTAAACACCATCCTCGAGACGGGAAACTCCCACCTGTACAGTTCAACAGCAACACTTCGCTTCCGCTGCACCAGCGCCCTGGGGACAAGGATCTGTGCTCGTACGAAGTATTTATTCGCGCCCTCGGAGGCAAGATAGAAAAGATAACAACAACGCCTCAACAGAACAGAGTATCCAAGCATGATGGACAAACCCCTGCGGCCAAGAACAGGTGCATTCTACGGAGCGGTAACAAGACGCCTGAGGAGGTCACTGTCGCTGAGACGAAACGCCAACGAGTGTAATCCCGGACAGCACGCCTGGGGGGGATACTGTGTAGAGATCGACCGCCAACGAGTGTACATCCTAGACAGATCGCGGCAATACGCAAACAACCTTCTGGAAGAGGACTAAATCACCGACAAAATAACAGCCGGAGCGTCATGGACGGGAGCTGGAGTATCCTCACCAGGGGCTGGAACACCATCACCAAGGACTAAAGATTCCTCATCAGGGACCGGAACGTCATCATCAGAGACTGGAACACTACCGCAACAAGCTGGAGTGTCGTCGTCATCATCAGGAGCTGCATCTTCTATATCACCCGGGGACACATCTACTGCTTCGCCCGGCGTCGAATCTTCCACTTCGGCTGAAGTCACACCGGATGCGCCGCACGGTGTTGGGGAAGACCCCCCGCCACGTGTGTTGTGGATTTCGCCCACTACACCAATAGAGACCCATTTCGGATCTCGGAGGAGGAAAACTGGGTGATCAAAATCCCAACGAAACACTAAGATGTCATCCACTCCCCGGAGCAGCATCACCCAGGATCAGCGGATCATCAACATCTGGGGCCATCGGAGCATCAGCACCTGGGATATTCGGTGAATCACAATCTGATATCATTGGAGCATCAGCGTCTGGGATCATTCAAACATCAACGTCTGAGATCACTGGACCAACACCATCTGGAGGCACCGGATCATCAGCTGGATGATCACCTTCTGGCATCACCGGAGCATCAGCTGAGACATCACCGCCTGCTTCACCAAAGCTCGTGCCAGCTGCTCGACAGCTGTGCCTGACTCGCGCCTCCACACGAGCCGAGCCCAAGACAGAGAACACAGAGACCAACCGTCACTGAAGGAGATCCACGCGCTCACGATAGCGGAAGGACCACCGCAGGCAAACCCCGGGACAGGATCTGCGGCACCAACACAGGACGACCAAGAGCCACTGGCGACTTCGGCGTTCGTGTACACCAGCAAGTCAACTTCAGGCTTCCCCTTCTTGCTGGACGGAGAGCCCATCGACATCGACACCAAGAAACAGAAACTGACTGCTTAATGAACAGTGGAGGTGGAGCTGAGATAACAGTCAGTTTTGAGAGAAAGGAAACTACCTACCTCTCCAACTTCAACATAAGTTGAGGCTCAAATCCTAAGCAAAGAATAACGGACCAAGCGCATCGGACGACCACCGGCGTCAAAACCAACAAGGTCAAGTCATTGGAAGCGTGTACTGCAGTATCTCTCTTACCAAAGCTGTAGAGTGTCGCATGTTCAATTTATTCGGCGCGGATATAAATTCAATTCCTTGATCAACTAACTAATCCGTTTTGTTCTTACGTTGATTGAAAGCGTATCACGTCCATCTTCCCTACGGCACAGTAGTGGTCGGTTATTGTGCAAGGTTACGATAGGTCGCAGTCGGTACCAAGTAAGGGTGCATTGTAACCAAGTCGAATCAGCAGTTTCGATTGGGTAGTTAAAAAGAGGATTTGACTACGTCGTCTCCAGAACTGCGGCATGTATCGCAGGAGAACCCACCACCTGGATGAGTCAAAACGGGAGCTTATCATACACGAGGGAGATGTCTCTCTGATAGCAGTACATCTTGTTACAGCTTTAAGCTGGCAGTATAAAAAAATCGTTCCTTTGTTGTTTTGTGGGCGGCAGGAACGTTAATAGTTTATTCTTGTTGCGGAATGATGAACCAAAATTAATGTTTTAGACTATTTATACTACAAACAGTTGATATTCCTTTGTCGTTTATCTGACTGGAATGTAGTTCACGTCTGATGATTCTAGTATTGTGCAATGATAGCTGAACTTGCAAAATACATGCAGAAACGCGTATCGTAGCAGAGCAGGATATTTTACATCCGCGTGTTTTGTGTAACCCCCCGGGTATCGTAGAATGAGTTAGCTCTCAGTAGTTTATGTTGAATAGTTTCCCCGCAACAATTATCACCTACGTAGTTGTGTGCATTTTTGGAAATATGGCATGTAACGCAGAAGTAACGAGTACTTTGGAACAGAGTTGAATTTCAAAATTCAGTTTAATCCGATGTGTTAACGCATCGAGGGGTCGTATTAAGGATGGCATCAACTACAGCAGTAGTCAGTATCATCCATTACGGGGGACCATAGTAAATAGGACCTACGGTACACACAAAAACAATATATTTTCCTATTTTTACCAACAATATTTGGTCCTATTTACTATGATCCCCCGTAATAGTCGCTGCTGCGTAACGCAGGGTTACCTGGTACAACTTAGCTCGTACTACGGTACGTAGGCAGCAGCTATCTAGGAGTTGTCATCTGTTCCGTAGGACGGTTTTCATGTGATACAACAGCGGGTATTGCACTCTTCTGTTATACTCGTACACATAGCAAAATAACTTTCAACAGCAGTAGTATCGTGGACATACACACAGCAGCACATGTAGTACGTACGTACTGTTAAGCATGGATAAGATATCTCTAGTATCTACGAGCGTACAGAATCTACAGCACCACATGTAGTATACGTGCGCACTGGTAAATCATGGAGAATATATCTTCAGTATCCCTCTGAAACCAGTACCATACTATTAGTTATGGTTGAAGCAACAACATGGGCTACACGGGGTCATGAGTACGTACCCCAAAACGTATCGGTTGTTGTAGTAAAACTAGAGGTCTCCCCTATTGTTTTTAGAACTGGTTACAAGGGTCCTTCCCTGTTTTGTTTTGCTTTGTTTTGCACGGAGTGTAGGGGTCGTCCTTTGTTTCGAGAAAAAAATGTTCAATCACACACACAGAGAGAAACTCAAAGCAAGGCACCCTACCCTCGTATCCGAGCCGTTATGAAGAGTTTTTTTTTTCCTTGGAAAGCCAAGAAAAAAAAGGCTCGCACTTCGCGCTTCGCGCGCCTCATTATTATAGCTACACAATACGGCTCGCGGCTTATTGTGATGTCAACGTTGAGCACAGGCTACTTGGTAGTAAATAGGGTTTAGAGGGGCGTCCTTGCTGAGCACACACACATGCTTTGGAGCTGCAAATACGAATATAGCAACTCAGCCTGAAATTCAAACTGCTCGGCAGGAACATCTGCTGCCAAATTTGTTAAAATCAGAGACAAGAGAGTTAGTTGCCGAACTTCGTGCACTTCTTCCAGGATAAATGCCAGTCAACGCAAGTCGATGCCAATGTGGGGATTGCCACAATTGTTGTCATGTGTGTCCTATATAGCCTTGACCTGTGGCCGAGAAGAGCACACCTTAACGAAAGTACGAAGCCAAGACTATATATACCCGACATCAGAACGCGAAAAAAAAACAGTACCTACGTATACTCGTACCTGTGGTCTGTGGTATTATACCTCCTTGCGCTATGTCAATGATGCACTTTCTCGTTTTCTCTCTGTAAGAGTATAGCACCGTGCTGTGCGACGACCGACGGTAGGCCTTTTTCTGTATCTCACAAACGGCAGTGAACGAGCTTCAGTCTGACCCTGGTGTCAGCTCGTGCTGCTGGACGACTTTGTGCATGCGTCGCGACGTCGTGCTGGCGATCGAATACGGTCGTGGTTGCAGTACAAGCGTCAGTCTACTGGATACTGAAGGATACGTGCTCGTACATACAGTAGTTCATCAGCACACACCACCAAACAGTACCTGACTAAGCGCGCTGCTGAACTCAAGGTCTCACAGTGTATGTACGTCTTGGTATGCACGTCACGTCGTGCTGGTGATGGGGTACAGCAGTTGATCCAGTATATGCGTCAGTCTACTGGATACTAGAATATACGTACGTACCCACTCGTACATGATGTTTGTTGAACCAGGTGTAACTATTATTAATAATATTAATAGTTAACTTCGCATCAGGTTGATAAAACATCCGCACAACCTGGTTGGTACAGCTACCCAAGTCAAGACATCAAGTCTGGACCTGGCCTGGCCACCTGCGATTGGCAGCCATCTCGCTGCAGACATGTGCTACAAGTACCGTAACTAGGCGTGAGTGACCGTAAAGGCCTTGCTCTCCTCCCGAGTTTGAGGCACTCACCCTTTGTGCTGATCCGATTGATTGCTCATCATGAGCCAGGTCGAAGCTGAGTCAAGCCGTCTCCGAAGTACTTCCACATCGACAAATCCACGCTTGATCTTCACAGTCTTGGCTCTTGTGGCAGTGGTTATCCAGCCCAGCCAGCACATTGAAAGGTGCTGCTGTGCCGGCCGCTGCACCCTCCGCAGAGCTCATAGGTCGGCTCTCTGCGGTTGTGTGTGCTTGTGCACCACGGTTAGCTCGTCGACAGGGGTGGAGGGAAGAGTTCCGCCGCGTTTTTTCGGTTTCAAACCGGTTATTTCGTCCACGAAAGGCTCTGGTTTGTTTTATCTAGGAATTAGGACAGGAAAAGTTCTATATAGGACTGAGTGGGGATTTTGGGGGAGGGAAGGTTGCCTGGTACCCCCCATAGTCCTATAAAAGCCAAAGTTCGAAAAAATCAGGGCTTTCCTCGCGATTTTTCCCGCGGATTTTATCCGGCGGCTTCGTGCGGGATTCGGGATAATCCCGTGATCCCTATAAAAAAAAAAAAAAAAAACGCGAAATCCTGTCCCCGCGCACAAACGTGTCCCGCACATTTTCTTTTTTTTATGTAAATTTTGAAATACGTCAGCTGTGTGAGTTCGACTGATTAAATAGTTGATACTCGACTTTGCAAGCTGCGTAATACGTCTCGTCTATATTCCATTTTTGCCGAATTTTACAAGTAAGTATTGTGATAAACCGATCGCGCGTATTCTATACGTAATTCCTTGTCACAAAGATATATATATAGGCCAGCGGCTCCTCTGGATGCTGCCCGAGTCAACAGGACAATTTTAAATAATCATTACTGCGCACTGATATACTATATAATATAACCCGAACAAGGGATAATGATATGATGTTGCAACATGTTGAAACCTTTTCATTTCACAAAAATGGAATATATACGAGGCGTATTACGCAGCTTGCAAAGTTGAGTGTCAAACTATTATTTAATCAGTCGAACTCACAGCATACATATGTATATTTTATAAATTTTGAAATACGTCAGTTGTGAGTTCACAAACATTTACAGATTGATTGAGTGTTATTGATTTTTTAGGATGGTATGGTTCTAAGTGTGAATAATTCTTCCGGAGATGATCAGCCGCTGCTGGTAATATCCCGCTCCTGCGCCACGGAGAAAGTTAATAATCCCGTTCCCGAACAAACACGTCCCGCACAGAAGGAGACAAACAGCAATCCTCAACCGACCGTTTGCACATCACTTGCGGACAGCAACAAACAGCTCTCCGCAAAAACCCACAACGACGAACGAAATTGGGTCACGTTTCTCATGGCTTTTGTCAAGGGGTCGGATGCACCACACAGCAGTCGAATATTAAGGATGATACTTGTCAGTAGCCATCATAGTCGTTACTCGATAACACTTGCGTCATCTGGTATACATTTACGCATTTCTAAGTACCGCGGACAGTTTTCCAGTCTGTGAGTAGTATCACTACAGTAGCTGTAGCAGTATACAGCAGCAGCAGTCTTACAATAATATCTACTGCTGTGCACTCGTGCATATTGCATAATAATAGGTCTCAATAACAAGCAGCGCATCGTGGATCTACTGTATTACGTACGTACAGAATCTACAGCCAGCAGCACACATGTACAGCAGTACCTGGTGCGTGCACACTGGTAAATAATGGACAGGGTATCTTCAGTATCCCGTCGGGACCAGTAGCATAGTTTTAGTTGTGGTTGAAGTAACAATATAGGCTACAAGAGGGTCATGAGTACGTACCCCAAGTTTTATTGTTTTTAGCAGTAGAATTGCGGGTCTCCGTGTTGTTTGTATATTGAACTGAATGCCAGGGTATTTCCCTATTTTTGTTTTTTTGAACGAATTTGTAGGGGTCGTCCTTTGTTTCGAGCAGTGAGTGCACACGCGCATCGCTCCCCTTTGAGCTCACTCTACTTTTGCTCACCATCATCAGCTTCCAGCTGAGCAAATGAATCAACACTGTGGCTTGGGGTCACCACATCTTCTTCTCTTCTATTGAAGCTTCTCGTACAAGTCACCTAACAGTGGCTATACGTTTGCCTCGAACATTTATTTTGACTGTGTATTGACCGGCCATCGGCAATCGAGTCTAGGCGTACACACCAGCTACGAGCTGGTATACACGCCAATCGCCATACCTAATATCGAAACCAGCCGAAAATCCCACGATGTTGTGCGGGATTCAGGACAATCCCGTGATCATGTGATGAATGTGAAATCCCGTGCCCACACAAAAGCGTCCCGCACGAATTCTAATGTCCTGCTTCCGGGTCACGGAAAAGTGTAAATCCCGTTCCCGCACAAATACGCCCTGCGGTGGCTACATCCCATACAAATAGTACCGCTAAAACGAAAAAAAAGTCCCGCTGGATATCGCCCCGGAGGCGAAAAGGCGTCCCGAGAAAAAATGCCTTGAAAAAAATGGGGTGTTGGTCAAGGACTTGATTGGGGAGGGGGGCTGCGGTCTGATCCGCCTCACCATCTTGTCCCATTGCAGGCGCGACTCTCGCCGTTTTCGGTCAGCGTTTTCCTTAACGCCCATACGGGTAAGTATGTAATATATCGCGGTAAATGTAGATACTACGCTGTACACTTGTATATACAACAGTCGATATCAAACATACAGGAACGTGTTATGATACTGCTTTGTATGAGGTTGAAAGCCCGGTAACTACCTGGGTTCAGTCACTGTAGGGAAATGTAGACTAAAAATGTTACGTAACAAACGCTACATGAATTTAAGGCTTATAAACTCGATTTCCACCACATTCTCCCTCACTAAACCTGACTTATCTCTCCTTGCGAGTAAGTCAGGAACCCCGATGAGACTCTGAGTATCCAAGTTTTACCTCCGACTTTTCGGTACCGGACTCAGTATACAATGATCGCATTGCTCTCATCGTTCCTTTCTAGGTGTTTTCTAAGTGAGTGAGTTTTACAGGTTCTTGAACATGAGATATTCCCCTTTTTTTTTTTTTTTTTTTTTTTTTCCTTTTTTCTTGGGGGACGAAGGCGAGAATCGAACCACGGACCTCGCTCTTCAAAATCTCACGCCCTGCCTGCGACGCCATTGTAGGGAAATGTAGACTAAAAATGTTACGTAACAAACGCTACATGAATTTAAGGCTTATAAACTCGATTTCCACCACATCACTGGGAACGTATTTGTAGTACTTGGAAGGCGTATCTTAGATGGTTTTCCAGAGGCGTACGGGCTTGGTCTCAGTCTCCGCGTGCACGAAAGGAATAAAACTGCTCTTCTTCTATAGCTAAGCAAGCAACACACGTGAGTACCAACGATTACCGACTTAAAAGGCAGACCTGTCCAGGGATACAAAGTGTCCCGCAACCGTTGATCTATGGCCTCTGCCAGATGATATCAGCAAGAGGGCTTCCAGCGAGGGACTCCACCAGTCTCGCTGGCCTCGCACTCAGTAAGTCTTGTTCTTAGAGCTTGTATTATCACGGAGTGATCCTCATCGGACCACGAGCCAGGTGGCTAGGGGACATCACACAGGATCCCCGGCCACTGCTCCACTCACACATGCGATTACACTGAAACCTCCACGGCTTGGTATCTTTTGGCTACAGCACCCCCAAAGCGAGTTCACTCGACACGAACGAGCTTGACAAAACCAAAAAACCAAGACGAAATCGCATGCGGCAAATCACAAATCAATGCTGAACTCTGAAGCAATTTTAATCTTGAGCGCACGGGTCATCCGTAATTTGCGCAATTCCTTCACGACGAATTCAGGCGCAGCAGAATAAATCGACCGCAAAGACTCCCACGTGCGCTCCTCTGCTTCGAAACCATCCCAATCGACCAAGACAATCACCTCGTTGGCATCATCTTCGGCCACATGCACCAAAGCATTCATGCGGCATTCACCCTGCGCAAAGGAATGTTGGAAAACATCCTTCAGATCAGCGGTGACGTTCAACGTCGCATCCGCATAAAATCGTAAACGAGCCACGTGAGCTTGATGCACCTTCCCAGAAACGATGTTCTGAACTGAGTACACATGATCATGATCAGCTGCTACCACACGCCACGGACCAGTCCATGTGGACAACAATTTCGGTGTGACACCCTGCCGACGAACACGAGCATACAACACGAAATCACCAACCGCAAATTTTGGCAACACCACCTGGCCCTGAGCCTGTTTACGTTTGTTGTCGCGAGACACGGCAACAGCTGCGCGAATATCGGCGCAAAATCTCTCCTGCTCTGCAACGACTTCACGGACGTTCGCACGCAACAAGTCAGCATTCATCACGTCAACATTCCACCTGCCATCAGACTCAGAAACGAGCGCCGAGAAATCGGTACGCGGAGCACGCCCAAACATCACGCTGTACGGAGTGCTTCGGTAACGTTCACGAAACGAAGTGTTCAAGGCCCACTGAGCGGCCGGCAAAACATCAACCCACTCCGAAACCTGACGACGCTGTTCTGACAGAATGGAACGCAGAGCACGTACCACCTCTTTTACCATGCGTTCACACGTACCGTTCGACCACGGCGTGTAAGCGACAGCAAAACGATGTTCGATGTGCAACGCGTCGCTCAACAAAGCAAGCACCCTGTTCTTGAAATGCGTGGCGGTATCACTCACCCACACACGCGGCACCCCCAAAGTCTTACACCAGGCTAGCAAATGCTTCGCTGTGACCTCGGCTGTACAAGCCTCGGCCGGTTCCAACGCCACGTAGTTGGACAAATCATCCATGATGACCAAAACATATCGGAAACCATCCTCATCAGGCAGGCCATCGCTACCTTCGGGCCCGCTGTGGCCAACATACAAAAAATCAAAGTGCACCACTTCTCCCGGAGCGGTACCATGCACCGTGTCTCCGTAGGGACGAGGAATGAGTGCACCTGCACGCGTGTCTACACAGTGCAAACACTGGCGAACGAATTCGCGAACCTGAGAATCCATGTGAGGCCAAACACAATATTCCTTCAGGCGAAACAAAGTCGGCGCCACACCACGGTGACCAGCCGAGCGCATGTGCGCGCACACCATCAAACGAGTTTGAAGAGCAAGATCATCCGGCGGAATCCACAAGACGTCACGCACCCCAACACGCACACGAAACAAACCATCATCGGCCAAGGTAGCTTGACCGAAGGTTGTCGAAAATTCATGAACACCAACGCCGATACGAGCGACAGACCTTTGTTGCGAGGCACGAATCACATCCAATGCGGGAAGCGAATCGTCAGCATTACATGGGCTGTGCACGGCAACCGAACGAACAGGCACCGTAGGAACTTTGACCCAACGAGACAACAGATCCCCCCAACAGTTTCGATCGCCAGGGATGTGTTCGATTGCATAGCGGTATTGTCCTAAAACACCCTTCCAATTCTCTAGGCGTTGTGCCATGGTCTTTGTGACCGTCGTGACACACTTCTCCGGATTGAAAATGTACTGCAAGTTTCGATGATCAGTAAAGATATGAACACCACCCCAAAGCAGGTATTCGAGCCTCCGGAACGTATTAACGATCGCAAAACCTTCTTTGTCGACAGTCGCCCAGCGCAACTGCGAACCTGTGAACGAACCACTCAGAAATCCGAGAGGCTCGTGAGACATGCTTTCCAACGCCAATCCACTGCGAAATTCGTGTTCAGGCACTTGGGTGAGAAAACTACCCCAATGGAAATCAGAAGCGTCAGGAAACATCAAAACAACGCACCCGGGACGAGGATGATGAAGCGGCACTGCTTGCGCCACCAAACCCCGTGCGGCATTCCACGCCCGCACCCGATCCTCCGTCCACGCGGTATCCTTGATGACACGATTGCGCGCCACTCGCTTAGTCCGACGTGTAGCCCCAACAAGGAGCTCCTCCAAAAAATCACGTAACGGTGCTACCGTTTCCGCTAAACGTGGTAACGATGTACGCAACCAGTTGACAGCCTGCAAGAATTGCATTAGTTCTCCAGCGTTTTCGGGACGACGCATTTCACTTAAACCTTGCACTCGAGCGGGGTCATGGGACACGACACCATTGGAATACACCTTACCACACCAGACCAGTTCACGAGAGAAGAAGGTACACTTGTGGGCGGCGACAAACAGTCCAACATTCTCCAGGCGTTCAAGAATGTCATCAAGCAGCTGCAGAAGAGCTTCTTCGGTGTCTGGTATCTTTTGGCTACAGATCTTAACAAACGGCATCTACGCTATATTGTCGGAAGGCAAGCATAATAGTAATAATAAATAATATAGATGCCATGTCGTACCGGGGAGAGGGGGGGGGGGGGGTAAGGGGGCAACTCGTGCGCCGGGTGATGCGCCGCTGAACCTTGCCGTGTGAGGCGAGGGAGCAAAAAAATGTACCAGGTATGGTGTTGTTGTTCTTATTATCATTATGCTTGCCTTCCCACAATATAGCGTAGATGCCGTTGCTATATTGTTGTTGTGTAGACGAGCAGTGGTCATTGTGGTACCAGAAAATTGAAGACTTTTGTACTGAGGGCAAGGGGGCTCTCATCCCTCTTCCCCGTGACCCTGGAAAACTGTCCACATATATTTTTATGTGATCCATTCGGGAAAGCACAAAACCCACACCGCCTATTTCCCGTGGGACAATTTGCAGCTACACAAAGCACACCAATCAACCAATCAGAATACACATCAGACAGTTTGCGCGACTGTGAACAACTGCTATAATATGTTCTTACAGCCTCCCCATTCGCGGCACACTGTCATGATCATAGTGGCAATGCCGCGCTACTTACTGTAGGTCTCTACAATCGTCCAACGCATAGGTGCTGTCGTCGTGGCACTACCAATTCGAACACAGAAATCCCAAAATCGATGCAACAGCTGCCTCCCTGCGAAGAAAACACCAAAAACTCATCCAGAATCCAAAATCTCAAATTCAATGCAAATTTCCAAACCGTACTGGAAAACGCGCGCGGTTCACGCAGCTTGCAAAGTTGAGTATCGACCGATCTGCCGATCGGTCGAACTCACAGCTGACGAGCTTTCTTTGTTTCTTATAAAACCGTATTGTACTGGCGTAAAGCTTCAACAACTGCTGTAGTCTCTCAAACACTCAACTGCCGTAACTACGGACGTCTGTCCGCGATATTCTAACGGTCATCAGTTGAAAACCTACTACTACACACGCATAACCGCCTCCCGGCTGGGTACACATCGCCCTTCGATTTCCAAAAACTAAATTAAATTATTATTATTGTGCTTGCCTTCCGACAATATAGCGTAGATGCCGTTCCTATATAAACCAAATATCCTTCCGTAAATCAGTAGTATCCCTCATACACTTCTCTGCCAGTCGTTTATCAATTTCCATTCCCCACATCATTTCATTTTATCTACCAGTAAAATTTGCCCCCTATCCGCAAGTCTAAAATAACACGGGGCAGTTGACGCCAGCTATCTTCCAATCAAATGGCTGAAATAACGCGAACGACGGGAGCCATCTTCCAATAAAATCGCTGTATTAACGGGAACCACGGGAACCACGTGAAATCACGCCGCACACAAACTAGAAGAAGAAAGACACAGCTCGCAGCTCGCACACCCGCAGTCACGCGACGATTGACCTTCGATCTCGACATATACTTCACCCACGGTCAACGAGCTTGGTACCGGGCAAGGCCAATGAGTGTAAATTATGACCTGGGAGGTATAATTGTAATCCGTGGTCTTGGGGGCGAGAGATTGGCCGCGGCGTCCTTTGCTCTTCGTCACAACTTTCAAAAGTTCTGTTTCGTGCCAACGGAGAGGAATCGAGAGTTTTTGTTGTCTGTTTTCTACACACCAGCTGCCAAATATATTTGTAGTAGACGCCTGGCCCACCCACGCCACATATCACCGACCGGGGTGTGAGAACTGTGATACTAGTGTGGGTCGGAGCCTCTAACCAGCGCGCTTCATGCAGAGTTCGTGACGTAATCGTTGGGTTTGTCGATCGATGTCAAACCTGAAAAATGGTCTATTTTTTGCCATCGGAGAGGGGTCGAGATTTTTTATCGTCTGCCTTCTACAGACCAGTGCCAAAATGTTTTTTGTATCAGACGCCTGGCCAGCCTACGCCACATATCACCGACCGAGGTGTGAGCACTGTGACACTAGGCTGGGTCGGAGACCTTAATCAGCGCATTCCGTTCAGATTTCATGACGGTATCGTTGGTTTTGTCTATCCGCCGAGGATTCTCATAAAAGTTGGCTCTAGTCAATGGGAATGACTATACATTACTCCAGTACCTGCCAGAACAGGGGGTTTAAATACATTGCGCGGCGCGCAATTAAAGTCCGCGAAAGCTGTCCCGTGACGTATAAAATTTGCCCCTATCCGCAAGTCTAAAATAACACGGGGCAGTTGACGCCAGCTATCTTCCAATCAAATGGCTGAAATAACGCGAACGACGGGAGCCATCTTCCAATAAAATCGCTGTATTAACGGGAACCACGGGAACCACGTGAAATCACGCCGCACACAAACTAGAAGAAGAAAGACACAGCTCGCAGCTCGCACACCCGCAGTCACGCGACGATTGACCTTCGATCTCGACATATACTTCACCCACGGTCAACGAGCTTGGTACCGGGCAAGGCCAATGAGTGTAAATTATGACCTGGGAGGTATAATTGTAATCCGTGGTCTTGGGGGCGAGAGATTGGCCGCGGCGTCCTTTGCTCTTCGTCACAACTTTCAAAAGTTCTGTTTCGTGCCAACGGAGAGGAATCGAGAGTTTTTGTTGTCTGTTTTCTACACACCAGCTGCCAAATATATTTGTAGTAGACGCCTGGCCCACCCACGCCACATATCACCGACCGGGGTGTGAGAACTGTGATACTAGTGTGGGTCGGAGCCTCTAACCAGCGCGCTTCATGCAGAGTTCGTGACGTAATCGTTGGGTTTGTCGATCGATGTCAAACCTGAAAAATGGTCTATTTTTTGCCATCGGAGAGGGGTCGAGATTTTTTATCGTCTGCCTTCTACAGACCAGTGCCAAAATGTTTTTTGTATCAGACGCCTGGCCAGCCTACGCCACATATCACCGACCGAGGTGTGAGCACTGTGACACTAGGCTGGGTCGGAGACCTTAATCAGCGCATTCCGTTCAGATTTCATGACGGTATCGTTGGTTTTGTCTATCCGCCGAGGATTCTCATAAAAGTTGGCTCTAGTCAATGGGAATGACTATACATTACTCCAGTACCTGCCAGAACAGGGGGTTTAAATACATTGCGCGGCGCGCAATTAAAGTCCGCGAAAGCTGTCCCGTGACGTATAAAATTTGCCCGTTCCATCCCCAGGTCGTTGGCCGCATTCCTCCGGGTTCTTCCTCCCTTCCCCTAGCGACCTGGCTGTTCCTCAGGGCTAGTTTATACATGTGTACTCTGCGCGAAATCGCGACGTGTGTGGTCACCGAGATGATCTGGAAGAGGCGTTCTTTGCAGACGCCCTTCCGCGGCAGGGACGATCCGTCCGTCCCTCCGACTATACTTGCCGCCAACTGATCAACTCGATCGTTCAATTAAATCCGAAATATCCTACTCCTCGAGGTCAGTATATTCAACAAAATTCAACATCTCTTACCCCTCCCCTCAAGTCAGTTATAATACCACTCGAATCTCTCGACGGTCCAAAGCTATGTCTTCCTTCTGAACCAACCACTAAAAACACCCATTCCATTGCATGCCACAAAAATTAAAGCTGTACTAAACAATGCATAGGTACGCGCAAGGGCAGTAGTACCATACTCATAGCTCCTCCCTACGTGCGTGACCGTACTTCATGCAGAATCATCAATAACAGTATTACCCAAGCACCGCATCGGGGAGGGGGGGGGGGGTTACAAAACAATAAAGTTGCTTCCAATTACAGCAGATGGGCCAACTATAAATCACCCAGCTTCAAGCTTTAAAATCCAAGCACGTCCATACATACACGCGTGCATCATCTCCCCACCCTTGCTACTGATCTGAGGCGGATGCCTTCGCCGCGACCTTCGTTATCCAATCTGATATCCGGCCGCGGCTCTGGTCATCTTGTCCGCCTGGGTAATAGCACTGTCGCTCCCGAAGGATTGAACTCAACGAAAGCACGGGGCAGATACCGAGAGACACGTGAGAGCACCATACACTCTTCGTGTTCGCTGATCTAGTATAACAATAATAGCAAGATATCTGTTGATTTTCGAGTATATCATGCTACAGCAGCAATAGTACGTAAAATATTACTATCCTGTAAGTAGTATATACTGCTGCTGTCCTTCCTCCCTGCTCGAAATGCAAGCTCTTGCTTACAGTTTATACTAACTCCAAAACCAGTGTAAAAAATCACGAAAAATATACCAGGTACGTTGTACGGAATTTCCACTGGAAAATTCTAGGCGCATTCCATCCGTAGAGCATATCAGGTTCATGAGCACCAAAAAAATCAAGCGAAACGATGAAATACGTGATGTTCACACGAACAGAGATGCTAATTCACGATCATCCATTCGCCAATCACAGCATTAAGTTCAGGAACAAACAAAAAAAATAACTATTCACATTAATAAACCAATCAAGGTCTACAACGAGGTACCATACCAGCCTAGTAATACGCTAGCGTAGGGGGACAACTCGTGCGCCGGGTGATGCGCCGCTCAACCGTGCCATGAGGCGAGGGAGCAAAAAAAGATACCGGCTATGGTGTTGTTGTTATTGTTGTAGACGAGTGGTGATCATTGTGGTACCAGAAAAGACAAGACTTTTGTACTGCCGTCAAGGGGGCTCTCATCCCTCTTCCCCGTGACCCTGCAAAACCATCCAAATATATTTTTGTGCAATCCACTCGGGAAAGCACAAAGCCCACCGCATATTCCCGTAGGAGACAATTTGCAGCTACACAAAGCACACCAATCGACCAATCAGAATACATCAGACATTTGTGCGACTGTGAACAACTGCTATATGTTCTTACAGGGGGGGCACACTCATTTGTTGATTTTGCCCTACTGTAGTCATTTGGCCATTGACCACGCACCCCTTTCAACACGGAGCACCGTTCCTAGCGCCGTTCCTGCTCCTAATAGAGACACCTCCAACATTCGGGCAGGCGCTCATTACGTTGTTTCCATATATTACGTAGCACCGGGGAGGGGGGGGGGGGGGGGGGGGGGGGGGTTATATGAATGTGCACCGCCGTTCAGTTCGAGGGGAAAGCGTTGAAGAAGCGTTGGAGCCAGGTATCGAAATTTTTGCCAGCACAGTGTGCACCTACTATCCGTTACGTACATCATAGTAGGGTGGACGCGTTGAAGCGTTCGCTAGAGCCAGAGATCAAGAAGAATATGACGATGCTGCACACAGCGCGTGTGCCGGGGCGGGGGGGGGGGGGGGTAGTCTTCCAACCGCGAAATATACTGTTGCTGTTGTACGTACTCATTTCGTGGTACAGAGGTACTGCAGGTTGGTGTGAACATTAGTGCATGCCGTGCCGCGGGTGTGCCGGGGGCTAGTATATGGGAGCCGAGAAACAGTTTAGCCGCACGGGGGAAAAAATTGGCGACCAGGGAGTATGTACGGTAGGTCGGGTTCGCGCTTCCATGAAGTACCGAAGAGCCCGACCCACCTAGTGAATTTCGTACACGATGGCGATGACACCACACCACCATGTTACGGTATATATCCCCTCTTCCCTGTTCCGGCGTTATGGTTTGTAGCAAGTAAGTGCCCCCTCATCAAGAATGATAGTTAGTCTCCAAGCACCTTGTTGTGTGAGTGACCAGAGCAGGGCCGGAAGCTTTACACCACCTGCATAGCAGTAGTCAGTCCCTAGGTCCATACCGCCCTTGAACGTAACACACCACCACCGCGACCGTGATATCGTCTTCGACCTCGAGGTGTTTCTCGGGCGGCGGTGAAATATCGTTGAGGGGGTTAGGGTATGGTGAGGGGGGAATCGTGGCGAAAGGGTTCAAGCCGTGAATAAAGCCGTGTGAGGTCTGTCGGTAGATACTGCCAGGTGCCAGTAAATGATATACCAGAGAGGGTAACTAAGCATGCATTTCATGTGTATAGGCTTATCGTTCTTCTCGTTGGATTGCGGGTTGTGGTTTGTTTGGACGTGGCAACAAAGAAATGGCGTCACCCTTATGAGGGGTCCGCATGACGGGTCGAGGGCGCAGGCAACCAGTCGCAGTATTTAAGCTGCGGTGTCCTCGTCGGCGCGGTGCAGTTGGTATTTGGCGGAGAGGGTGAGAACCCCCTGCTCTGAAAGTTGTGGCCGGCGAGGCGAGGGGGTAATATTCAGTATAGGTTCGTCGACGGAGGCCAAGGGAAAGGCATGGGACGGTGGCGGAGAAATGGGGAGCAATGCGTTGCCCACGAGCGGGTGAGTGTTCAATCCAGGAACAAGCGGAGGCGCGGGGGTGGGGGCGGGGGGAGGGAGGGGTCGTCCTCGAGCTCGACGACGATGGCGTCCGTAATCCGTAAGAAGAATCGACATTTGGTCGAGTCCGTGCGAGGAATAACGTTGGAGCTGATATTGATGTATCGGTGTTTGTTTGGCTGAGAAAAATCTAGTAGGTGGGTGGATGGGCGCGCTCGCGGTCTCTGTCGGCGGCAGCGTAAAAGACGAGAACAGGGAGGTGAGCGAAGCGGCGAGGAACGACACCACGTATGTATGCACGTGTGCCGTGGGGGTCTTGATGACGATCCTATCGGTGTGGTAGCTAGGTGGTGTGTCGAGGGGCGTAAAGTGTGGGAGACGCGGTCGCGGCTACCTGTCAGAGGAAACCATACTCGGCGGAGGTCCAGGGAGTTCCAGAAGCGGCCGTATTGCAGCGATAGCCCCGGTATTACTGCAGAGGATGGATAATGGTTTGCTCCGGGACGCCAGAGGTGGAGGGCAGGGGGGTGACGAGCGGTAGGGAGAAGTCAGGAAGAGGACCATCAATTCCACGGCGCCCTTATCGGAGCCATATGGCGGGTTGACGGCGAGGCCTTGGGCGGGAATACAATTGACGAAAGGCTCGACATTAGTGTAGACTAGGTCAGTTTGTAGAAGCTACATGTGCAGCTCTTGGCGGCGAAAATCGCCACCGAAGTCATCGCCGGCGAAGGAGAGCGACAAAATGCTGTCTACCCAAAACGATACCTGCTCTGGAAGGCTCGAAGGAATTCTAGGACCACAAAAAGCTCAAGGCAGACACGGTGTTGGGGGTGAAAGCACCGTCAGCTCAAGAGCGGCTGTGGCCGGCGCTGCAAGCTGCCGACAGCGGGCGAGATAAACTGGCGTTACCATTACGTAGCAGCGGTCGCCATGTTTCGGTATTCCAGGGTGTACGTGTAGTCTAAGCGGAGAGGAATTTCAGCCTTGGCGCCAACCCCGGGGACTATATTTTAGGACCTTGTGATCGGAGGCGATGGATTTGACGGACGACAAGGTGTATCCGCGGACATTTTCAACAGCCCCGACGATTCGAGGTAGCAGCCTCGAGGTCGAGGGGGGTCCAGGACCATTCCGAGTTTAGGGGGGCGCGGCTGATGAAGCCGACGGGGTGGGCGGAACACCGTATTTTTATTCTTGCTCAAGGGTAGCGGGCGTATGCCGTCGCGGCTGTTGTCAAAGGACAAGCGGAGGGGGCGGGAGCTGTCAGAGGTGATGGCGTTCCAGTCGGGGAAGATTACTAGCCGTCCGAGGAATGGCGGGGTGGTGTACTGTAAGTAGGAGCTGGTCGATTACTTTCTTCTGTAGAAGAGTTGACGTGAAGGAAAAAACGAACGTCTTGCTTTTTGGCAGGGTGTTGGTGGGGCACACGCACGCGAACGTTTCCCCCCGGAAATTGCGAAAGTGGGAGACAGGGTGCCGGGGAACGTGTTTTTTTTGCTTCCTTGTGTACAAAAGAGCTGACGTGAAAGAACAAAGATTGTCTTGCTTGTAGTCAGGACGTGAGAAGGGCGCACGCGCGCGGACGGCTTCGCCAGGATACTGAGACAGTCGGAGAGAGGGCGCCGGGGAGGGAGCACATTATCGTTGCTTCACGCTCGCCCGCCGCCGTGGGCACGTTCGTGAGGGCGGGCACTTCGTCCCAACTACCGGGAGACCCGTCGCTCAAACTTCCCCTCCAGTCTTCACAACCAAAACGGCCTCGTACGGATGGTCGTCGATTCACTTGCCACGGGAAAAAGCATAGTACATTTGCAGGTTCCTGAGGAAAAATAAGTCGTGCAGGGGAGCTGCGCTCGGCATCCCGAACGGTGGGGTGCCTAGGATTAGGGTGGGCAGTGGGCCTACGGCGGCTCCTAGGGAGGGCTGATTATATTATATTTCTGCACCTTGTAGGTGGGAGCAGGGTGCTAAATGGGAAGGGCTCACTGCGGGGTCAAAGTACCAAGCGGGAGCAGGGCGCGCCTGCGCGGTTTATTTTTCTCAGGCGCCTTGGAAAATTATTTTGCGTGCTGCCTCAGGTGTTGCGACCATCGTACCTCGGTCCGGTAGACCTGCCCTAACCGCGACGATTCCCCGATATCCGATATTCCGATGGACGTCAGTGTTATTTAGTCAGGAAATGGCATTGGCACGAGTCCATCGAGCGCTGCTCACGTGCGCCGATTAGGCACGGGAGCGATGAGCGGAGGCTGAGCCCACCTCCTCACCGACAGTGCATACTACTGTTGTGGTGCAGTTTCCCTGTACAACGTTCGGTTCGGGCTGGGCGATGCAGTGGCTCCTAAGAATGGTTGGCAAGACACGATTGGCTGGCCTCCGGTCCATCTTGCGTGCAATAAGGCTTGGTCCTTGTTTCGGTCTGCGCACTCGCGATGAAAAACGAAACGAACACACAGATACATCTGTTGCACCCGATTGATGTGAGGGCGCATCTCGCCTTACTGTAGGTGTTCTGCTACTTGTGCGCGCATGAAATATCCTCAACAGAAACGTCGCCACCTAAATTCGATCTCGTGAGGCCAAAAGCCGGACTTTTGGTCTGAGTGGTGTACGTCAATCGAAGGCATCCCACAAGGAACAGGCGGTCGTCTACACCTCGAGTGCCTCCGATGCGGCGGCTTAAACTGAGTTTTCCAAGGTCGGCGAGACAGCGGGAGCAACGATAATTTTTCACCGTACGTGTAGTGCCAACGACAACTTTTCAAGGCCAAACTCGGCGGGCATCCATCACCTGACAATGAGCGCCAACTGGGTCTCCAACACACGGGAAGGGACCCTATACTCGTAACACACGGCCGAAAAATGCAAACATACCGACATCTACGAAACACCCTGGCACAGGCTCATAATCTCAACGCTTTTGGATTTAGTAGGAACAACATACGCCGAAGGCTCGACGCGACACGACAATCACTGCCGTGGACTCGCAGAAAAAAAACACAGGGCGACGAACACGTCGACGATCGACAAGAAAAAACTCGCAAGGGGTGTCCCTAACATGCTTGGCACGAGCGAGAGGCGCCGCCATCCCCCACCCGGAAAAGCAGGAGTCGAAGGGTCTCCCGCCAGCAGCAACGTAATCTGTCTTCGTTAGCACAAACGTTTAGAATCGAAACAGCCAACGTTTCAAAGTTTGGCTCCACGACTATGTTAAAAAAAAACATGAAAAAAATGGCGAAGGCTTAGTATAGCCTATGGTGGCTTCATGCGTAGGCTCTAAATACAGAAGCTGTATATACACCCGTTATTGGGCAATGCGGAATAGTGTATATTCGGCGTAGGGTTGGGCACTTCATGGTGGCGCCTTCTCGGTTTCGCGTCCTTGCTCTTGCCCCTCCCACGCTTGCAGCTCCTCCCTGTCGGGAGTCGAAGGCCGGAAATACAACGAACGTCCCGCAGGTTTGAAGCGGAGCGCCATGCCATAACTTGTGAAGACAGCGAAGAAACAACAAGAAAATACGTGCCCACATAACTTATCGCTCAGTCGCCCATCGCTCCCTATTGTAGAGAGCGAGGGCATAATATACACCAGGTATATATGTGCCCCTTTCTTGTACAAAATGGGGTAAAGCTTATACCAGATACGTCCTGAATTCGTCATGGTAACCCCTTCGGGACCCCTCGCTAGCGACCAACACAATGGTTGGTATATTCGGGGTTATCAACCATCTAGGAGCAGCGTGAGTGAGCGTCCAGCAGTACGAGCAGGACAATGTCGCGCCCGTCCCCGTACGACTCCTTGTGTTGCAGTAACTCGGATACCGATTTGTATCTTCCCTCAATCACACAGTAGTAGCCGTTGCTCTAGAGTTCATTGCTTATCGTCATTTTTCCTCTCTGAAAGTCCCAAAAGGCTTGAGGAGCATGGTTGGTACGTATCTCTACTACAAAGCTGAGGGCACACAAAGTCAAACGTATCGGAAGGGACTTTATTTACCGTTCCATATTTTTTACTCGCCATGCCTTGGTTTTTAGTCGTGGCACCTCTCTGCCTTGTTCCCGAAAACAGAACGCACCGGCAACCGCTACTGAGGTGCAGTAGTACGTAGCCTATAGTCGTACATGATACTGGTACCATGTAATACTCCTAGTACTAGCACACAAAAACGACACTCATGTAAAACGTTTGTAAACAGTTAGGTTCGAGTCAAGGATATATTATATCTCCACAGCAGTCGGTTCATCGACGCTCGGTATACTCATCATACCGATCGACGAGCGGGGGGGGAGTGGCAGGCATCTCGACCGACGCTTTACACCGCCAGGGTCGGCGATGTCGACTAGCGATTGCTGCTGTGTGCTTTGCGAGATCACTTATTCTTATCGGCACAGCAGTCACCGCTCAGTGGCAGAGCTCAGGGATCTCTCTTACCAGTAGTCAATCCAGACGCAATTGGCGCACCCATTGCCGCAGCACTCTTCGGCTGCAGGTTCCTGGCGACACAAACGGCGAACGAACCGACGAGAAAAGACGGGGGAAGGGGGAGGGTGGGGGAGCGAAACAGCGAGGGAGCCATCAAATCTCGATCTCGCCAAAGGCTGAAAGCCATCCCGACGCGGACAGTGGGATGGTGTCTGTTCGAAAATACGAACGCGGGAAAAAGCCAAGCACCGAAAGGTACCAACGGTGGCGTTTACGCTTTGCACCGGGAGATACTAGCTACAAATAAGATACACCATGTCAATGTTGCTGGTTGGAACGGTTCGCGAACAAATACGTACACTGTGATACGTACATAGTCACGCGACGAGTTATAAGGTCGTAGCCTTTGTGTCAGTCCAGCAGGATACACGTTTGCGCTGAATGAAGACCCGAGAGCGACGCATGATGAGGGCCGCTACGTTGTTGTATGCCCGGTATATGATACAGCTGTCACGGCTGGAATGCCGCGCAAAGTCGTCCTATTCATGCATCAACCCTGATCAACCGCAAGCGGCACCCGCCACCCGACGGCAAGCAGGGCGGGGCATGACCAACACGGCGCGCCCAAGAAGCAATACACCGCGATTGGAAGATTGGAAGCATCAGGTGCCAGCACTTAAAAACTGGTAAATATTGTGGAAGTGCTGACTAATGGCTAGTGGTCCTATTAATACCTGCTTGATCCAAAAACACAGTATTAATAGTTGCCCAGCAAAACGAGTTTTCCCGTCACCAGTATTTCGCGGTGTGCTAGAGGTCCACCCAGTCCCTCTCAGCATCCCGTTGGCAGGGCAAGAGCGGTTCTGGCTTGCTTCCGTGGACATTGAGATACACCTAGCCTTACCTTGGGTCTCGCAGATGCCGCGGGCGAGCGAGGGTTTCTCGAAGAAGAAACAGCCCGCTCTTTCGGTCTTGGGGAGTCACCACCACCACCACCACCGGCTGGGTCAAGCTTTCGCTCCAGAGCCGCGAACTCCTCCATCGCAACTTGCTCAGCGGTCCTCCTCTTCTCCTTGCGGCCGTTACTACTATTACTACTACTACTACTACTGCTGCTGCTCTTGGTGTTGGTGGTTACTTCTTCTGCCCTCGGCGAGCGACTTGCCGTGGGCGGCGCCGCCGAGCGCACGGCAAGCTTGCGCTCAAGAGCGGCGAACTCCTCCATCGCAATGGAGTGGGCGGATTTCTTAGGCGGGCGCTTCGTCTCATCACTGGGCTGTGGTGATCGAGGTTGGGGCTGCTGTTCGCCTGGGGCGGCCGGGGGGTGAAACGTCTGATGAGGAGGTTTTCCCGGAAAACCGAAGGTGGGCGATGATGACGCCGCGGCAGCATTTTCGTTTTCTTCATCGACTTCGGCAGCCGACGACGAGCGCTCTTCGCCCCCAACATCGCCCGTGGATCGCGTCTCCTCCGTTTGAGCAGTGCCCGTGCTAGATGGTCGTTCTTCTTTGGTGCTCCCGTTGTCCACCTTGCGGCTAGCGCCTTGGAGGGAGGGGCCGGCCGGTGGTGCGGTGCAAAACGGTTGGCGGGATGGTACCGGCAGCAGCAGCAGTTGTTCGAGTGTAACCGACGGTGAGCGAAATGAAGTTGTTTGTTGTCGAGAAGGAGAATTTTGAGTAGTGTTGACTTGCAGTGCTCGCGTCGGGAGAGAGAGCGCGCGAGCAACAAGCGAACGCTTACACGGCCACAGGCGACAGCCCACGCAGTACATGCGACGCTGGCGACTGGTGATTGCAGAGCGAGCAGCAGTGGGATGTACTGCAGACTCGCGTACTCAACTGCAACGCGCAGCACACACAGCACACTGCACACTGCACAACTGAACGACACGACGATAAGTTGTGTCTGGCGTAGCCCCGGGTAGGGTCAGCCATCAGAACCAATTGAAACCCGCCTCGTCTCAGTGACATCTGACATCCTGTACGTACTCGGCACCCGGTTCTCGGCGCTGCCTCTACGACACAGACTTGTGTATCATGCCTGGCCCAAAAATTGTGCTAGGCGCTGTAGTGCTGGCCCCGATGGTGAGTGTTGGCTGGACTAGACTGCTGCTGAGTCGGCCATGTTGACAAAGATGGCAGTGTAGTTGAACATGACAAAGAAAATGCCCCTGGGTCATTCTGGGTCATGCATCGCCAATATGGTCTCAATCATGATGATATTCTCGCCACCTCTCCCTGCTGTTTCCCCCTTGGACTATCCCGCCCATGCTTTCTGCTACTTGCGCGTGCAGGCACTGGGGTTCCTCTCCCCAGGTTTGTTATACACCCACCCTCATCATGGTGGTGGCATCGCGGCAAGAGGCAGGGCGAAGCACCAGGGCGTCGGCGCGACAAGAATTGTGGCCCGCATGGCTGCGCAAGAGCAGGAACAGAAGCGGCAGCAGCGGCCGCTGCAGAAGCAGCCGATCGCGAAGATGACCCCTCGACGAAAGCAGTTCTTTCGCATGGTGTCGGAGGGCCTCACCGTAGGTTTTGAGGGCCAGGACCTCACCAAGGTGGAGAACTTTGTCCGGTACTGCAAGGGGGAGCTCGACTACGAGGCCCAGGGCCCGCTCCACCAGCCAAGCGAAGAGTACGTCGAGGGGCTGCGCGCCAAGCCGTGGTGGGAGCCGGAGGAGTTCGCGTGGATCAGCGAGCTGGAAGAGAAGTCGGCCATCGTCATTGACGAGTTCAACGCCTTCTGGAACGACCCCATGTCGGGCTTCGCGAAGGACAGCATGAATATGAACATCATGGGGAAGGGCTGGAGCGGGGTGCGGCTGCAGCGGCTCGGCGACTGGCTGCCGGAGAACTGCTCCAAGTTTCCCAAGACAGTCGAGCTCCTCAAGGAGCTCGAGATCCCGCTGGCCGTGCGGGGGGTGATGTTCGCGCGGCAGGTGCCCGGGAGCGGGGTGTCGCCCCACACGGACGGGCGCAACTTTATTCTGACCACCCACCTAGGTAGGTCTTGCTACGCACCTCGCTAGGTCTTGCTGTTGCGTCGCTCTTTCATGCTCTAGGCACTACAGTTCCATGGACCCGAGCGTTTGTGAACTTATACAAAGTTACCTGGTATACAGCAGTAGACGGCAGCAGGTTGCCCCCAGGACAACTACGAATTGGGCGTGCTGCGTGCTTGCGGGTCTTGTTTGCTTGCGTTCTTATTTGCTCACCTTTTGCGCGCATACGTTCATGCTTGCTTGGTGTCGTTTGCCTTGCTTGCTTGCGTGGTTGATTGCTTGCTTGCTGCTCACTGCACACTTCATTTTGCGAGCGTTCTTGCTTTCTTGCGCGCCTTTGCATGCGGACGTTCTTGACTGCTTGGTTCCGCTTGGTTACATACGCCCTTGCTCACCTGCTTACGAGCGGGCTTGCTCGCTAGGCTGAATTCTTCTTTGTGCTGCGGTAGACCCGCGGAATGTATTGGCGCAGATCATTGATTGTTTGGTACTGCAGGTTCCCTGGTAGATTAAAGTAGTCATATATACTGAATGTTGCTTTGCGTAACCATCTTGAGCTCCAGAGCTACCCGCAGGGCTGCAAGGCAGCATCGAAGCTGCAGCCTGCCCGACGCCCCTTGTGACGCTCTGTTGCCGACCTGGACATGCCAATCGAACGAGGCCAAGGTTTTTACCCCTAACACTGATGCATCTTCATACCAAAAGCTGGCCAGATTACAGAACTATGTACTGCTGTAAGGGCAACCAACCCTAGTTGTTGCCACAAACCCAGTTTGGCAACGGATGCACCAAAAATTGTGTGCGTGGGGTTATTGTATTGTTTATATCCTGACAGCCGCGCGTATTATACATGGATATTCCTTCCGTTTTTTTTAGTCGAAACGTCGCTAGCCCGACGAACGAAATGAACCTCTCACTTTTTGGTCCTTCCTATTCCGTTCGCACCGCCGGCACGCGCGCTTCGCAGGGGTAGACGTACCGGAGGACTGCTGGATGCGGGTCGGAGAGGAGAAGAGAGTGTGGGAGAACGGCAAGGCCCTGGTCCTCGACACCAGCTTCGAGCACGAGACTCGCAACAACTCTCGGCGGGACAGGATTGTTCTCATCATCGACTATTGGCATCCAGGTAATGCCATGTGATGGTTTCACGTTTGAAGCGTGGTGGAAGATATTGGCGCGTAGATTGTTTTTTTTTTGCGCGCGGGGGGGTCGCAAGCCTAACACGAAGGTGTGAAAAGCGCGACAAGCTGCGGCTGTGGGGAATTCAGTTAATTAAGTGAACATGTCATGTATTTATTGGAGAATGCGATCCCTTGAGCACGTCGAGCGATACATCGGGCGAAGCGGCCATCTTTTTGCCGATTGGACATATGACAGGTAGTGAAAGTTGCCCAACCGCTGTTTGATCAACGACAAAGGCAACCGATATGGCGGGAAGGACGCGAGCCCTTATGTTTTCCTTTGATAGACGCAATGTTAGCGAAGCCACCGCGCCGTTTTTTTTCGCCCTGTGGGTCACGGTCGGAAGCCTGATGCGGCGGCTACCCGTCTCGTGTTTGTCTAGAGCCTTGCGCACACGGTGGGCGCTCTGCCCGAACCGACGGTGGGTCAGTTCAAATTTTATGTAGCAGCATCGCCCGCTTTTTGTCTGATGCTGAGAGCGGAGTCGAACCCGCGCCCCGTACGCTCGGCGCCCCTATCCTAACGTCGACCGCGCAGACCTCACGAAGGCAGAGCGAGAAGCCCTGGCTTTCATCTACGACCTTCGCAACAAGTTCGAGTCCGGAGAGATCCCCCTCGAGGAAAGCCAAGGGGGAGGGATATTCGGGGCCATCAAGCGCGCATTTGAGCAATAGAATGAGGACGCTGTTGACGTGAACACTGATTTGACGCTCGCGTCTAACGTTTGTGTGTGACTTAATATTTAGAGTCGTTGCTGTGTCCGGTTTCGGAACTACTACATGGGCCGCCCATGCGAGCAGGCCGCCACAAGTCACAAGAGGTAATGCATGGCTATTATTTGGAATACAACAGGGGGGTAAGCGGCACGCGTTAGACAGACTGTTTTGCCATGAAAAATGTGCTCACGCGCTTGTCCCTCACTACAAAACATGGGGACCATGCTTGAACCACAACCCGTTCTCAGGGTGGGTGCACAAGACGCCACTGATACGCAGATATTTTTAACGTGCCGCCAACTGCCGCGCGGCTGTCTGCGGCGCATTGTTCATGATTCAAGGGCCTCCCTAGTGCACGGAGGTAAACGCCCGGGGCCCTGCCTGCGATAGGACTTCCAGCAGTTGCGTCACCTCTGTCATGCTTTGCGGCACTCGACCCCTTTTGGTCCCCGGTTGTCTCGTGGTGGGAGTTGTGCTGTACCTGTGTACTCGTACGTTAACCTTTTCGGGGGTTGGCAGAGCGAAAAAGTGACGAGAAAAAAGGACGATTTTCAGCATCGGCCACTGCTGTGCTGGGGGATGAAATTTTTGGTGTCCGAAGCGCAATGCAACGAGTCGTACGGCATGGACGCAACATGATCCTACTCGTAGTGCTGTTGTGCGCTCGCTCTACTCGAAGACGGTGGTTGAGAAGACCAAACTTGTGATCTCTGGGTCCATCCCAAAAGGGTTGAAGTAGAACGTCACTGCCTTTCCTGGAGTCGCCAGAGTATCGCACATCACGCGCGACTCGTTGGTTGTCTAGTCGTAACACTTTGCAACTACAGCGAAAGCCGCTAGCATCCACGTAGTTGAAGAAACGTTACGCTTGCCGAGCGACGCCTGGCCCTGCCTGAACTGACGAGACTTCAGAAATCGCACGCGACTCAACGTAAGCACATCCGCGTATGGGGTTTGTTTTGTGACAATTACGGTCACCCGGGGAGAAGCATTGACTCCCCGCTCACGTGACAAATTTCCGTTGCTCCGCACACCTAGTCCGCCGGCATCCTCAAGCAACAGACCACAACAGTAACTGCCTCAGGAACGACTCACGCAATTCGACCGCCGCTGACTGAAGAGTCAGCGGCGAGACTACCGGTGATGACAACACGAAATAACTTGGGGCAAAACACAATCAACGCACACACCGACGCACAAGCACACATACAAAACATCTAACGCAATAGATCAGGCAACCAAAAGGATCAAGCCACCACAATATAACATAAATACCAAAAAAATACCACCTCCCAGCTCATGGACACCTTTTTCGCGGGAGCGGACGCTTCCTAATCAGATCGCGCTAACCGTCGCGATAGGGCTATCACTTCAGGCTAATCCCTTCTGTACACCTTTTGTTTACGCTATGAATACGGCTAACACCTAACAATACTCGTAGCAACCAAGCTATTTTGTATCCTTTTCAACCAAAACCGCGACGCCGACATCAAAGAAAAAAAAACTCCTTCTATACCGCTTCTCGATATGGTCTAGCTCCATAATACAGCTCTACAGTCGTAGCAGTAGTAGAAAGGATACAGCACGGGTTCATTGGAGATGCTTTTGAAGGGGCATCCACAAGCAGCACTATCGAGGAGCCGAGAGCATGTGATCCGCTAATTGGTCCAGGTTTCCGTTGACCCCCTGGCTCAGCTTCTCCGCCCTCTCGACCATCTTGGCCAGCTCTACTCTGTGGCGCCTGCCCTCTTCATCGAGGCGCTTAATTTCCTGGTATGTAGCGCGAGATGCACGGGATTTGGGCGCAGGAATTGCTGATGCTGTAGTTCAAAACGTGACATCGAGGTGCTTAACTATCTCTTGGCAGGTGCTTAACTATCTCTTGGAAGGGGACAATCACGAAAGGGCTTGGGTACAGGAATTTAGCGTGTGTGGGTATTATCAGTACATGTTTACTTCTTATGGTGCCAACTACTTGGTATATCGGTACCGGTATTGTTAGTATTTTTGCTCACGGACGGGAGTGCATTCGCTTGTTGTCTCCCGGCGAGAGTTATTTTTATTTGCGTTGCGTTCGTTTTTGTGCTTTCGAGTAGTAGTGAATACCGACTCTGTTCGGAACCGTCGCATTGGTTTCCCTACGGAGCGAAACAGTTCCGTGTCCTTGCGTAGGGGTTTGGTTCTCGGATATGTCAGAACAGTACGTAGGCGAAAAACATGGTTCCCCTGCAGCTGGCACAGGTGCATTCGAGTCGTGTCAAAACCGAGTACGAATCAGTCCGAAGATTCAGGATTTGTTTTTACTTGGTCTTGTTTTTTTGGGCATGTGACCGGTATGTGACGAATCATTGGTTGTTTTTGCAAGATACTGGTACTAAAGCTCATGGTCGGAAAAAAGTAGATTCGCGGCTTCTTTCACATACGGCTCCGTTCCGGAGGTACAGATATGCGATTTCTTTCTACGGTTCCATGGATTCGAACCGTAGAAACACCGCATTGATGGATCTGAACAACACTTACATGTTCTTACGGTTCGGCTCGGTTCGTTTCTGTGCTGCTGAGAGCCTCACGGACCAGTTCGGGTCGGATGTTGGCATTCAAAACAACATCGGTCGGTTCGGTGCGGCTTCGTGATTCCTATTATGATAAGGGTCGGTTCGGTTCCGTTAGAAGAGCGACACGCAAAAATCCTAAGGTTCCGTTCGGCCCATTTTTCAACAGCGAAAATCCTACGAGCACAGATCGAGTCGTTCCGAACCGGATCCGGAACCGAACCGGGTGGAACCGAACCGGACCGAACCAGCGGAAAAAAGCGCTTGACATTCAGGGGTGCTTGTTCTTCTGCCGGTAACGTTTTATATCGTCTGGGTTATTTCATTGACAAGCCGGCGTTTGGGTTACGGGATGGGTTTGCCGTCGTGCATCCTTGTATTATTGTCCTTTGGGTGAAGAAGGAAAGGACGATGCCTACGAAATGCATACCTGGTACCTGGTACCTGGTATGATACACCTTGGTATACGAGTATCAATAATATGCTTCGATTGTTATATACCTGGTATTAATGAATACCAGGTATTATCTTTCGCAAGACGTGTTTGCGGCAAGGGGCGAATGCCATTCAAACCTCCAAAACCGAAAGGATCGAATCGAACTTGTCTACTACTGGTCTACGCTTACCTCCGAGTGTACCGTTGTACGTACCTGGTATGATTCTAGGACGTGTGGCGGAAAAGGGATGACAGTAAAATATTCTCCACGTTGTTAGGAGCGGGTGTCAACGACAAGAGTGCTGCAGCAAGCGATCGCCACCAACGTCTGCCACCGTCGTGTTGAAAATGGGTCACCTGTCGTCCATCGCAGTACTCGAATGATATTGATACGTACTGCTGTATATACCGGCAACACTGCTGTTGTTGCTCTGCTGCCATTTTATGGCTCGTCTACCGTCTACGATCTGCCTTTTGCCTCATGTATAATGCGAACATGTCAGGTACACACGAGAACACACACTTGATATTGAATATCACAGTACACACAGCAGCGGTACACAATAGACAATACCAGGTATGGTATAAATAAACTGCTGTTGTACAGCAGTACCTATACCTGTACGAGTATCGGGTGCCAGTACCAGGTACCACGGTACCACCAACAGCAGGCGTATGAATACGAGTACGTAACGTCTTCGTAGCTCTGGCTCGCGATCCTGCAAACGCCACACCGCCTCCATCAGCTGGTCTTCGATCTGCTTACCTCCATTTGCTGGTCCTCACGCAGCTCGGCCCCAGGGAGCACATCGATGAGGCCATCCAAAGTTCTTGCCTGCGTCAGCACCCCCTCCGCCAGCGCCTGGACCTGATTGTGCCAAGCAGTGCCGGTGGCAACCGCCCGCCTTATGACTACAGACTCTGCGCCTTGCTGCGGCAGGACACCCTTGACCTCGGAAAAGGGGATCAATCGCAGAGAATCAAACATGCTGAGCGCCAGCTGATCCACGGACTCCTGCATGGCAGAAACCGCATCTTTGTCCTCTTCCATTGGCACTAGGTTTGCAAGGATGTTGACTTCAGGAAACACGGCAGAGCACGACTGCAACAGATACACACAGCACAATGCAACAGGCTGGTGGTGGCTGCAGCTTATAGAGAGGAGAATCGTACCCCTCAAAAGTACGCCTTTCAGATTGACATAAACTCCCGGAATTGGTTGAAAAACGTAAACAAACCAACTCAAAGTCCTGGTAGACGACGAGCACGCTGCTGTGGAACTAGCCTAGCCCCAGTGATCCAGGCCACCCCCATCTATACTGAGGGTATTCGGCTCACAGCCTGCTTACTTTGGGGGGGCTGCTGACCCCGGAGGAAGGCGTCTGAAGTGCGGAAATTGGACTCAATCCTTGTTGAAGTACCGAGTTGTAGCAGTACTTGTGCGCTGGTTTTAGCACCACGAGTAGGCCCTGGGCCCTCAATACCTCGGCTATAAGTAGATCGGCAAGGGCAGAGGGGTCACACAGGCCGGTGTGCCTCCCGCTTCCCCTTTCTCTTCCACCGGTGGACTGGACGTACACTGAAGCCGGCCGGACTTGCGCTGGAACAACATCTGGGTGCGATGAGGGTGCTCCGTCGCCGCTCGGCAGCAGTGGCAGGGTCGCTGATTTTTTTCGCCGCCGTATTGGCTCTCCCCTCAGTTACGACCGCGGTGTCTTGCTCCTCGTACGAGTCGTGCGGGGATTGTCGAGACACGTCCACGTGTCACTGGTGTCCGGACCAGCAGTGCCACGCTTTGGGAAGCCCACACGGGTGAGACGACGCTCTTGTGTCCTTTTGGTTTGTGGTATATAGGCACCCTCTACAGCAGCAGCAGATTAGATAACTAGTTTTCATCTTAGTACTCGTAGGTACCAGTACGCCAGAGTACTTGTACACAAACTTGTTTCTGCGAGCTCTTCTCACGGAAATTTTTCCAATTTGTCCCTAAATATAACGTCCTAAATACTATATTGATATATAATACAAATGCTCCTTATATTAGAGGACAGAGTGGTATATACCTGGTACCCCTGGTATTTACATCGGGTTGAGTTTTTTCTCGGCTACATCAGGCTACGTACGGTACATATCGCTGTTGAGAGCAGTTGAGGACAGCGCTCGTTGCAGTAAACGCCCGTACTGCACACGGGGTACTGCTGCTTTACTCGCACTGCTGCTGCTTAGGTGCCCTGGTATACGTACATTCCCAATACCCCACGATAGCTCCATATATATATATTTTTTTTTAAACTACGTAAATATTGTATAATGGCCAGCGTAAGGCCAGTTCTCAGTCGGAAACATGGATTGGAAAAGCCGGTTTCCGATCGGAGACAAATATTGGCTTTCTTATGCAGTTGAAAAAGCACCTTTTTAATCCAGGATTTTTCGATCATGATTTTCAACTGGACCAGGCAGTCGAGAAAACCGAGATTTTCGATCCAACACGCCAGTCGGGTTCATCCATCGGAAAATTAGAAAGTCCCGCCGCATTCTCGTACAAGTATCACACACTCACAACAACACGACATACGACACGACCTCACACCACAACATCGGCGACGCTGGCTTGGCTGCTGTCACTTCTGCGGCTGCATGCCGCGAGTCAGCGTGATACATCCTTGTCGACGCCCGTCCACAGCACGTGACAGCACCCGATGACCGCAGTGCGCGGTATCGATGACCTTTTTCCAACTGCTGCGCTGGCTGTAGCTTTGGCGACTCTCGAAGATATCCAGCGCCGCGATGGCCTCTAGGACGAGATGGAGGAGAACGCCCCGCGTGTCAAGCTCACACGCTGCTCGAGGAAGAAGCGAGACGTCAGCGTGTATGTGTGGTTGGGCGCAGCTGCTGGAAGATGAAGACCTCTCTGACTCCACGAGCATTACGGCGAAGCAGTTTAAAAACACTGTCAATCTATTGGAAGTCACTCCTTTACACCAAACACCTCCAGAAAAAACTCAAAACTATTCGATCCGACGGACGATAAGAAGGGTGGCGATTCATAATCCAGTCGGAAAAATAACCCATCGGAAACCGGCTTTTTCAATCCACGTTTCCGACTGCATAAGAATTGTCCTAAGGCTGTTTCCTATGCGGTTCGATTGCGAGCTTCAGATTTTGTATTGTTCGATCCCAAAAATGAAAGCATCTGCTTATGCAGTCCAAATATGCAAAATCTGACCGGATTTTTTTGCAATTTGAGAATCCGATGGCCCAAGTCGTCAGATTTTGGCCCAAAATCCGACGACCTGGGCGATCAGATTTTCAAGACGAAAAATGGCATGGTCTCCAAATTCAGGATGTTATCCACAACAGCAATCAGCAGCAGAACGATCGATGAGTTGGATGGTGACACGGCTGGATAGCGACGTTGCGTCGAGCCCAACGCGCAGTCGGCGGTCGGCGCGTCTCTCCGTGGCCAGACTACAGTTGGCTGGCAGGCTCGGGCCTAGATATCAAGAGAAGCGCACTCGGCGAGCACCCCTCCGTGGATAGGTACTCGTAGACTCAGCAGCAGCAGCAGCAGCAGCAGCAGCAGTCAGTCGCGTTGTGTGACAATGCAAAATCCCAAGACAGGTTAACTGTAGCGCACTCGGCACGTCTGTTGGCCGCCAAACCAGATGCAATCAGCGTGGGTTCGGACGGTTGGACCCTACGCGCAGTGCAGCGCCTCAGCGCGTCTCTTCGCGGTGCCAGACCACAACAACAGCAGTTGGTCTCGGCGTCTGCTCGAATCTCTGCACGCACAATAAATCCCCGATTTTTTTCGCATGAGCAAGACTCTTTCGATTCGCGAAGTTCATATCTGAAATGCGGTGGGGTCCAAATCTGAAGCTCCAGAGTCGAATCGTATAGGAAACAGCCTAAAAACTCTCTTGCATAAAGACAGCTCAAAACAGCTACATCAGTTATAGCAGTACACAAAACAGACAGTCTGGTATTACTGCTGCTGTATACGGCGAATCAAAGATGCGGAATCGTGGGCGGTCCGAAGCGTCGGCAGGTAGGGCGGGCTACTGCCGTACGTACATATACTGCTTGTACGTTCTCGTAGCCCCTATTTTTTATATATTTCGATATTTTTCCCTATGTTACACTATATTTTCGTCAGCTTGGACGAGAAACCACATCAGTAGACCGACTGCGGTCCAGACCTATCGATCGGCAGCGGGCAGTGCCGTGCTGTCTGCTCGTGTGTCTCTGCTGTACACGCGCAGACATGTACGCACATCAAGCAAGAGGTGCTCGAGAGTGAACACCTCTTTCCGTCCTCCGTGTTTCTTACCAGGATGGAACCCCTCATGTCGGTGGAAGCCATACGTCGGTAGAGTTCATGACTATCAGAGAGCGATTTCGGTTGGTTGACAACAAAACTCCTATTTCTTTCCGTACGCTGACTTACCAGTAAATATTACGCATATTTCCCCCTATTTTCTATACTCTCGTCGGCTTCGATCGATTTTTCCGATGCCGTGTACGCAGCTTTTGGATAAGCTCCATGATACGAGCCTAGTGTCTAGCCTTGGACGAACACGTCGAGTACTCACGGAGGTCTCGTGTATTGCAACAGAGGTGGACCCACGCAGCAAACGACCTACTCGTACCAGCCATAATCATGTATCTAGAGGGTACGTAGCATACCACTCAGAGAAGAAATGGTTGAGACGAATCGAAGCAACCCTAACCCTAACCATAAGCCAATCAGACTCGATCAACCATCGGTGGTTAGCATCCTTTGTGTCGTGCACAGCAGCGTGTGCCAACCGTTGTATCTCGAATACCAGAGGCAAGTGGTAAAGCGTCGTGTACTGCAATCGTACCAGACACCCTGCAGCACTACGCACAGCAGCAGCATCAATTTTGTCGGTACGTTTCGTATGGCGACATGGTGGTGAGTGACATGCCGATATTATGTATATATAAATATCAGGCGACGAGTGTGACCGACAAGGAGAGAGCCGGCAGCACTTCCCGTTTGTTTTGTATGCTGCTGCTGGTTGCCTGGTGTGCGTTTTGACAGTCACGCAAATTTGGCGTGGAACATACCGTATGGCACGTGTGATAAAAGATAACGTAACACCGTATCACACGCGTGATATGATAACACCGTTATAACACAAGTGATGAAGTGATGATATATGACACCCCCTGGGACGAATTTCGAAAAAATAATTATCGATGGTGAACGAGGAGGGTGTAGACGCCGAGCGGACGCGTCTATGTGCATATGGAAATATGTCGGCGAGATCTCCCCAAAGCCGTCATTTTCGTTATGTGTTCGTGTGCCTTAAGGCCCGACATGATATTTGGAGAAAGTCGGCTCGGGAGTTCGTACTAGGGGGCGTGTTCTCTTGCGTTTTACTTATGCGGTACCAGGGTACCAGGTATATATGGGGTAGGGGTGGATGAAATGAATTAGTTAGTTAAGTGCCTGAGCCGTGTGGACTCTTTAGATTTGGCAAAATAAAGAGACGATATGCCTGGTATAGCAGAGCAGCAGCCGCAGCATTGGTTTGTACAGCATGCAGTAAGTATCGCTTACTGCATCCGCACGAGACGAGGCTACTATTAGTATTAATAGTAATACATTGCACCAGTAGGGTAACTTGCACCTCGTGCAACAACTACTGTAGTGTTTTGGTACATATCATGCGTAAACCAGCACGTCGTGGCTCACGAAGGAATGGCGGTGTTGAACTTACCGGCACTCTACCTCCACAGCAGCAGCCAGTAGCAGTAGTGCAAGGCACGGTGTGTTTGCCGCCGTTTTTTGCTGCTGCTGCTGCTGTACACAATACCGTACCGCACCAGGTACCAGTACTATAGCATTTTCTCAAAAAAAAAAAAACGTCGCGTGAGCCGTCGACGTATATGTAGCTTGAGCTAAAAAAACGTAGCTACCTGGCGTATACTCGCATCTCTAGGCGGATGATATCATAACACATACCAGACAGATCACACAAGATGTATCCTGCTTGATGATCTAGATCTTTCGGGGGGAGATGTATTCCTGATCTGTATGACGTAGCTCATGTTGCCAGATGAGAGCCATACACTGCTGTGCATCATCTGAATGACATGTCTCCTGGGTTGGATCCGCACTATTACGGGGGGCCATAGTAAATAGGACCAAATATTATTAGTAAAAATTGGGAAACATATAGGTTTTGTCATGTATCGTAGGTCCTATTTACTAGCCCCCCTCCCCCCGCAATACACAGACCCTGCGCAAACTCTCAAAACGCCAGGTATGGTCCTCTAGATTATCTACTGCAGATCATGATCTATGTGTCGGACGTAGGGAATTTTTTGTGGTGCTGCTATTTCACCATGCTTGGAAAGAGGCCGGGTGGGGCGGGAGAAACCCATGTCAATGTCGACCCCCTGAGTTTCCCTTGGGTGGTGCTTGGCGTTGGCATTACGCCGTCCCGTGCTGTCGTTCCTCCCTTGTGAGCGTGAAAGCCTGTCTACGCGATCGCCCAAGAGTCGCGGCGCGCTGCCACAAGTTCCGAACCAGCTTGGCATTTTGCCTTTCTTCAGCAGAAACCTCAGATCGTCGTTCCGCATCAGATTGTCCCGCGTCTCCGCTTCTCCGAAGCGACGCAACGTTTAACACTATCCTTTTTCGTCGCTTCGCCCGCAAGGAAAGCACCGCCGCCAGAGAAACGCCGAATACAGCGTATTTAGCAACTCCCCGGGGGGATACACTCCCGAGGGTCAACAAGAACACTACTCGTTCGTGAGCATTACACTTAATTTTTTTTTTTTTGTTAAAAAAATTTCTGCGATTTTTCGCGTGCGTAAACCGCCGAAGACTGCGTTGCCCAGATGTTGCATCCTATTATACGTTCGAGGGCCGCGACTTCCCTTCCCATTTATTTTTTTTCGTTGCCCTCGCCTCTGCCACGACGCTCGCCCGCTTCCTTATCGCCGTGTTCGTGTATTCTCTCTTTCCCACTCTCTCTCGTGTTCTCTCTTGCAGCTGTTTCTATGGGACTTCCTGCTACGATAACGACCAGGTGAGACTCCGCTGTACGGCCGTTAATACTACTGCTCTTGAGTACCTGCTGTGCGTAACTTTTCCTCGAAATTGGAGACCGCTCTGAGGTACGTCGTAGCGTTCGACCCTCCTACACACCCACGATTTGGGGGAGTGCCTGTGTACCATATGCCATGTACTTGGATTCAGGGCCGGAGAATTGTTGCGGAGCTACTAGCCTAACCGGTAGGTCCAACGTACTGCCAGATAGATGAGGTCTGCAAGGATAATCTGGAGAGCAGTAGGCCGTATTTAACTGTACGCGTAGCAGTATACCTGGTGTATACAACTAGTGCCTTGTAGAACTTCCACCATCCCCCCCCCCCCCCGCCGCTGATGCCGTCCACCCCCTCCATGCCCAAATCGTTCTTCGTCCCCCCGCCGCGCCCCCGTCCCCTTCCCCTTGGTTTCCCCGCTCTTTCTCTATCCCCACCCACCCACCCACCCCCCGTTCCCAGTGTCTTCGCCAAGTGCCTGAGTTCCGAGGCTACGCGGCCCCGTCTATCGGGGTCCTCCTCGGCGTGTTCCTGGTGGGCAGCACGGCCTTAGTGTGCGGGGTCGCCGCCATCTCCGTCGCCCGCGAGTACGCCAAGGAGTCGGCCGCCACGCGCGAGGCCGCCGCGGCCACCCGGTCGCTGCTCGCGTCGGCGGCGATAAGGCCGCCTGCGGCGTCCCGTTCCCGCCCCGAGCCCGAATCTGGAGAAACGGAGTACATGACGCTCGTGGGCAACGAGGCGGGCGTCCTGATGAGTGACGACCCGGACCCGGGCCCGGCCGCCCAGGAGGAGGAACGGGGCGAGCCAAGCGCGATTAAAGGGAAGCGGGGGGTCGGGAGGGCCGGAAGGATTGGGGGGGCGTACCGCGGCGGCGGCGGCCGAGCGGGGAGGAGGGAGGCAGGGGGCGGGGCGGCGGGGACCCCCGGCCCGAGCCCCCTTGCGCGCAAGGTGCTGCTGTTCACGCGCGTGGTGTGCGGCACGGGGATGGTGGCGGCCATGGTGATGTGCGGCGTGGTGGTGTGGTTTGCTCCGCACGCCCCTGGCGTGAACATGTGCAACACGGAGTTCGACTGGGTGAGAGGGCGGAGGGAAGCGCGGGCGTGGTGGTAGTGGGGTGGCGGGCGCAACTAGTAACGGTGTGTGATAAAGAAGCAGCGAGGAGACGTGACGTGACGTGACGTGACGTGGAGTTGCACCGGGGGAGGGGGGAGGGGAGAGGAAGAGGGGCGGGGGGGGGGGGGGGGGGGGGGGAGCGCGAGGGGTTGCGGGAAGGGTTGGATGTTTTTGTTGGTGACGCGATGTTATGTTGTGTTGTGTGTTTTTGTGTTTGCTTGCGGAAATATGTACTGTATGCACGTGACTACGTAGGGGTTTCCCAAGGTCCGCCCCTAGGCGTGGTGTCGTATTTGCGTTGGTGTAGGTTTGTACTGCTGTCTCTTCATCACATGTGCGAGGCGCCGAGAGGTAACGTGTGCGGTAGCTGCAATGTGTGGTTGTTGTACTATTAATACTATTGTAGTATCGTTGTGTTACGAGGGTATTTTGGAGCAATTGTAAAAAGGTGTATGAACCCCTTCAGGACTGCAACATTGTTTTTTGGGACAAAAATACTTGGAAGTAGTGCGCGGTATACGTGATGCAGTACGTACAGCAAAAGGCTTAATATTTATAGTGGTACTGCATATTTGTGATAAGGTCGTATTGCATGTTTATAGTGGTATTGCGTACCGGTATGTTTGTAGCGGTGTAGTGGTGATGGTGTGGAGAAGTGGCATTCTACGCTACGCTGGGATAATTTTCGCAAATACGTGTACCAGCTTGACCTGTGGACCCTCCCTCCCCCCCCCCCCTCTCGCGCGCCCTCCCCCGACTTGGTGATATCCGCGCGTCTGTTTCTGCGTCTCCCTTGCGCTCTGTTCCTTCTCTCGATGTTGTCAGAAATCTATCGTACAGTCCTTGAAGAAGGCATCGCTAGAGACTGACTTCCAGCTGCTCGTGAGCGTTTACAACCCCAATGTGCTGGATGCCAAGATCGAATCGGGCACGGCTATCCTCTACCACAAGCACACCGAGGTACACCCACCCACGCACAGACACACACCCGCCCCACTAGCTTGAGAGATAGCTCGTAATAGAAGTGGATGATGACGATGATGATGATGATGATGGTGATAATGATGACGATTATGACAGCATCGGCGGTACAAACGGCCCGGGCTGTTGATGTGAAGAGGGTTGTTGGTCCGATGGAACTGAAACTTGAGTTACTGCAGTTCGAACACGACACGCGCGCAGTATAGATGCAGTGATAAATATGTATACGTATATTTGTCAATTTTCGTACTTTTGCCAACTTTTCTCTTCGCACGAGCACTTTTAGGCAAAACAGTAAGTACACGGACACGGGAAGCCCTGCCGGACACATTGGTCTAGGTCTCGGCGCGATCCGTGCACTCTGACGCCCGTGGCAGGCGCTTAAAGTTTTTTTTCCGGCGGGAGTGGATAAGACGATTTCCCTGGTTTCGGTAAAGAGGCCTTATTTTGTACCAGGTACGTACGTATCGGTGCATTGTCATGCTCTCTGTTTTCTCCCCCAGGCTCTCATGAGCTGTGAGCACACAGCTCAGCTCAGGCATATATACCAGGAACACAACAGACAACATGCACAGATCCCATCGTTCCAACGCTGCCGCCCACACGCCGTGCGTGTTCGACACGCCCATATGCGTGGTGTTGCTGTGGTTGGTTGTGTCTCTGTCAGAGCCTGTCGTCCGCATTCCATCGTCTGCCATATATATTTTTTTTATCCGTATGTAATAATGTACCCAGGATGACGTATAAAAATATCCCATGCATACAATTTTTTTGGGTTGTTGCACGGAGCACGGACCACCGCCTAGAGAACAATGAAATGCCCACAGCAGTGCACAGAGCGTGCTTACCTACAGCTTCCTACAGCACCACAACCAACCCTGCTGCCCAGCAGCAGCAGTGAGCACACCTTGCGCGTATGGATGATCGTACTGCAGCTCATTCGTACAGCAGCGTTCGTAGCATACTTACAGCAGTACAGTAGTTCTGATTGCAGTGTGTCCTACATTGCTGACCGATAGATCCTAGAGCCAGCTGAAAGGAGATCAGTACACGTACGTTCCTCGCGTTGCATTTTACAGCAGTACTGCTGAATATGCAGTCGTACCCGTATGTACAAGCTACTCTACTGCTGTAGGAGATCGTGCAAAGTGTTTTAGATCGCATAAAAAACACGACATGCCAGTTGTACGAGCACTGTTCTAGCGTATACGTTAAACTGCGCTGGATCACATTTTCGTTTACGAGGCTCGACTCGCACCATCCACGTTTTTTTTTCTTAATTTCATTTTTGACTATTTTTGTACCAGAACTACAACAGAGTACTACAGCAGTAATAATAATACATTCGTCCACACCTTGCTTTTCTGAACGTATAATATGATAAGAGTACATGTTACTTGTGTGTTTTAGCCCAAATTAAAGGGTTTGGGCGCGCTTGCGTGTGGCGTGCGTTCATACCTCAACATTTCACAGCTATTATACTCCGAATACTTGGGAGTAAAGCAAAGTATGTTCGAGAAAATACTGCTGCTATTACCGTAGGTACTTCGTACACTCGCAGTATTTCGGGGTTTTTGTACTCGCGGTACTGCGAGTACTGACTGGCAGTATTTTGAGGTTCTGTATAGATACTACTGCGTATACTTTCTTCGGGCTCGCACTAATATGCGGGGTTCGCTACTGCTGCTGGCATGGATACCGCCTGTTGTGCTTCAAGTATCTCGGGGTGCTGTACCGCGGGTACTACAAGTATACCAGTAAGTACTAGTCTATAGCAGTATTTCGTCCATTGGTAGTGTTCGTACTGCTGCTTCTTCTGCGAGACTCAGTACTCGCAGTAGTGAATATTCATACCCTCAATATGCCCAGTATACTTCGAGTATGAAGTATACTTCAACCGTCTGTGCACCGTGTCGACAAGTCCCAGGCCCAGCGTTCGGCACAAAACACACCCAGATAGTCCGACACGAGTGGGAGTTGGAACAAACTACTTTCGCTGGAGACAACTTGAGCACCCAAAGCAGTCTGCCAGTATTTCGATAGCAGGTATAATATTATGCATGACTGCGAATGCTCTCAGTATCTCGAGGTTCTGTACTGGGCATATATTGCGTTTGCCCCAAGTATTTTTGTCGTGTTTCGATACTACTGCGGGTACATACTTTAAGCAACCTGTATTCTCGGGGTTCGGTACTGCTCACACTCCTTACTCTCAGTATTTGGGCCTTCTCAGTACTCGCAGTAGTTTTGCCGCCAGTACTCCAATACTCTCAGTACTCGGACTACGATTTGTTCTCGAGCATTTACCTGTGAAACCTTGATATTATACCCTGAGCACCAAGAAACATTTATTTTGGGGGAACATGTATATTGTAGTACCAGTGTGTATGTATGTGCTGCACCTTATTACTCAGCCGGTCACAAAGTATTATGGCGCAACCTCGACCTCGCGCAACTTTTATGTACTTACGAATTAATCGCCGCGAGTCAGCTGGACCAATATATCTCAACTTACCGATACCCTATTATATATTATTATAGTAATGATCCCACACTAATTCCGCGAACAGCAGTATAATATAGCCTGTCCTCAAAAATATGCTGTGTGTTCTTCACGTTAAAATTATGGGTGGGTGCAGGTACTACTTCTAAAAAAGTGTGCAGGGTTTCATACGAGTATTATTATTTCGCTCTTGCGCCACTCCCCTATTAATACGGCACCTCCCGGAGGGGAACCTTGTACTCGTGTATACTCGCTGCACGCTCCCTTCCTACAATAGACGGATGATGAGAGCTCGCCCTTTGTTTTGTTGTCTCGTTTCTCAACATGATTTTCGCAGGGCGTGCTGTTAGGTTTCGTACTTACAGATCGTACGGATGATATTTTAGTTGGTTTGATTATTTCTTCCGCTCCAGAAGTATTCGAAGCCTGTCTTTTGGCCACGGACAACATCACAGTATTGCAGTAAGTTAATGTGAAAACAAACAACAACAACAACAACAACAACAGCAACAACAACAACAACTACTACGACTACTACGACTACTACGACTATACTACTGCTACTACTGCTACTACTACGACTACTACTACTGCTGTTGCTGCTACTACTACTACTGCTACTGCTGCTGCTGCTACTACTACTACTAATACTACTACTACTACTACTACTACTACTACTACTGCTGCTGCTGCTGCTGCTGCTACTACTACCACTACTACTACTACTACTACTGCTACTACTACTACTATTAATACTACTACTACTACTACTATTACTACTACTACTACTACTACTACTACTACTACTACTACTACTACTACTACTACTACTACTACTACTATTAATACTACTACTACTACTACTACTACTACTACTACTACTACTACTACTACTACTACTACTACTACTACTACTACTACTACTACTACTACTACTACTACTACTACTACTACTACTACTACTACTACTACTACTACTACTACTACTACTACTACTACTACTACTACTACTACTACTACTACTACTACTACTACTACTACTACTACTACTACTACTACTACTACTACTACTACTACTACTACTACTACTACTATCATGCTGCTGCTACTGCTGCTGCTGCCGTTGCCGTTGCAGCTGACTTGTTTTTTTCCAAAAAAAAAAACCGTTAACGTTCGTTTTTTTTTTCTTTCTTTTTTTTTCTTCAATAAAGGTGGGCTTGATGGCGTTCGAACCGGCCGTCCTTGAGGGAGGATACGTGACGGATTTGTTACTGACCATCGCGTTCGACGGGGAGGCTTGGGAAGAGGCGCACATAGGTGAGCTTGGGGAGAATATTCACCCATGTGCGCGTTTCGACGGCACTATTAATAGTATAATCGCTCCTCCCTTCCTTCCTTCCTTCCTTCCTTCCTTCCTTCCTGCGTGGTCTTTGGGGCTGTAGTACTACAAAGCAGCGTCCCCAGGGTAAAATATTTGTTGTATCCGCTAGGCGCGAAGGGCCTCCTTTTTTGTTAGCTGGCCAGAGCTCCAGGTAGGATCAGAGCCCGCCGGCCATGAGCAGGAAATAAAAGGACGCGTTGGTCTAGGCATGGAGGGGAGAGCAAAACACCCACTTCCCCTCACCCCACCCACCCGCTCATCCACTTGCCCCCCACTACGCCCATGAACTGCCTGCCTTCCTTCGCCCCTGTCGCATTTTGCCGCATTTGCTTGCTGCACTTGCTGCACACACGTACAATGGTTGGTTGGTTTGGTTGTTTTGTTGGTTGGTTGGTTTACTTGATTGGTTTGATATTAGTAGGTTGTTTGCTTGGTTTGATTGGTTGTTTGGTTGATTCGATTGGTTAGTTGGTTGATTTGATTGGGTGGTTGGTTAGTTGGTTGGTTTGATTTTGGTTTGGTTGATTGGTTTGATTGGTTTTGATTGGTTTGGTTGGTGGGTCGATCGGTTGGTTTTGTTGGTTTTGTTGCTTAAGTTGGTTGGCTGGTCGGTTAGTTGTCTTGACTTGGTTTTTTGTTCGTTGATTTTGTTGGTTCGTTCGTTTGTCGGTCCGTTCGTCACCCTTTTCCTTCGCAGGACTGGAGTACGAGACGGGCAAGCTGGCTTTCCTCATGGACGCGACGGTGTCGGCGTCCGTGATGTGGCACGGCCTGAAGACGTATCCTTTCACCTTCTCCGTGAGGAACTATTACATCAAGGTCTCCTCCGCGACAGACTACGACCGGAGCCTGTGCAACTGCTCGCAGATGATGCAGGGGGGCCGCGAGGCGGGGGGGCTGCCCGCCCTCGCCGGCGGAGCCGGCGAAGAAGCAGACGGAGCCGGGGAAATTGAGGCGGCCGCTGTGGGTGCGGAAGGCGTGGTAGTTTTGCCGCCGATGACCTCCACGGCCGAGAATGGCGGGACGGCGGCAGTGATGCAGTAGCGGCTGCAGATACTACTGCAGTAGTATTCATAGTAGTAGTAGGGGGAGGGGGGGACGTGGCGGAGATTTTTTTCGTTCGCGATAGGGATTGGGGATTGGGACTGGGACTGTGGTTGGTAATTGTTGTTTTGGTTTTAGGCTTGGTTTTTGTTTTGGTTCGTTTTTTTTTTTTTTTTTTTTTTTTTTTTTTTCGCCTTGAAGAAGAGGGAGCGGAGAAGAGATATATAGACAAGCAAAGCGGATCAATGAAAAAAAAAAGGTGACGACGAAAAAGTTTTTTCTTGTCCTCCTGCCCGGTTCGTATGTACGTAGAGTTGTTTTTTTTTAGATGTTGGCCTCTCGCTTTACGTAGTGGGGGGAACTGCGTCGTATGTGTGTGTATATATGCATGCCCCGCGGGGCGGCACCGCCGCCGTGGTACTGTGCAGACGGCTCGAACGACACTATTGGGCAACAACGCTTCGTCTGGCACTTGCGAGAAACAAAACGCACGATGTTTTTTTTTCGCCAGCGGAGCGAACAGGGCAAGGAGACGCTTGGTTTCGCTACGTACCACGCGTGTGTCGTGGTCATCGTTCTGCTTTCTACTACTGCTGTAGATTTGATGATGGTGACGACGACGAGGAGGAGGAGGGACGTTGTTCTCACGTTATGAATATGTAGCCCATTTCCGTCTGGTTTAGCCCGTGATACCAAAAACAGGCGAGTCACTTCCTACGAGTGTACCCGTCGGTTGGTCGGTACCAGGTATGTTGGTTGGTTGATTGGTTGGTTGATTGGGTGATTCGTTGGTTGGTTGGTTGGTTGGCTGGTTGGTTGGTTGGTTCGGTGTGTGCTTTGAGCTGGCGCTTCGCGTTTTTTTTTTTTCTCAGCAGCAGAGTTTTGCCACTAACCGTGGTATCTGGTTTTCGAGAAAATGGTTGAGCGTACACTGTTGTCGGCGAGACGAAGACTACGAATGACGACCGTAAGCGTTGGTTGGTTGATCGGTTTATACCCTAAAGCATTGGTTGATTGGATCAACCCTAAAACCCCTGAAACACTGGTTGATTGGGTTCACCCTGAACATTGGTTGATTGGGTTGGGGGGGGGGTAGGGGTAGGGTTATTAAACTAGTTATTGTTGTACCGTACACGGAAGTGTTGTCGACCATTTTTTCGAATGTATTCGTGGCTAGGTACCGTCTGTTTCAGATGTCTCTCTTCGGACAGAAATTGACCGCGGGGGGGGGGGGGGGGGGGGGGGGGGGGGGGGGGGGGGGTACTAGATAGGAGAGATGTACTCGATCTCATGCATGGCCGTAGTCGTATGACCATATACCCTCGCATCCCTACAATGCCGGGACGGAGCATGTCGGGTTTTCACCGACCAGGCAGACATTGCTTTCGGGGGGGGGGGGGGGGGGGGGTATGTATGCGCGGCAGTGGACGCAGGCTACGAGCGTGTGGCGAGAGGGAGTAGAGGGAGGGTACCTAGTATATAGGAACACGCTGTACCCGCGCATTGCGTCGCATCGCGTGTGCGTGTGTATAGTTTTTTTTTTGTAGATTTTCCGTTTTTCTTTCGTCTTTTTCTTCTTCTCGGCACATCGCTCGTTCATCATTCGCGTCTACCAGGTATCTCTCTATACGTACAGTCAGTCGAATATTTCGCAAGGGGCGTGTTGGCATGGTTTGTCGTGTCCATGGTAGGGACGTTTATTTTTCGTTTTTGTTTCTGGCTATCGGCTTCGTACGGAATACACTCAAAAAACGATGGGGGGGGGGGGGGGGGGGGGGGGTGTGCACGTATATATCTGCGTTAGCGGTGATCAACCACCACATGTGACTGCTGTACGAAGGTATATATTGTTGTGCTTTAAGTAGTTCAGTAGATTTGGCCTAATCCATCGTTCGTGCGAGCTTGGGGCGTCACATGGGGGTGGGTCCCATAAGCCGTGCTATAGAGTCTCCCTGTTGTCCGTACGTATGAAATGCAGAGCAAACATACATGCTTCTTTTTTTTCTTGTAACTGAATGGAGCGGTTTCCGTGTACGAGGGAATATATATATTTTTGAAACTAACTGCCATCGACCTCACTCACTCCTCTCTCGAGGCTGCGCCTGACGTCGTGATTTTGTACAAGAACGAGTGCACTCTCTTTCGAACATCACATTACATGCGTTTTTTTTTTTTGTAGTGGAGTGGAGGGCATGCGCTATGTGCAGCTGCTGCATCTTGCACGAAACTTTGTGCAGGATATGTGTCGTCAATTCCAACCCTGCACGTGGGACCCAGACCAACCCAACCCCAGACCTGACCCTAACCCTAAAAGCCGAGCCCTGTGGGGGGCTCGAGGTCGGCAGGGGCAGTCACGCGGCTCCGCCGCGTGTTTTGGTGGCGTTTTTCCGCAAAAAAGCCGGGCGGCCGAAAGACCCGTCTAGACCAACAAGACCCGCATCCTGCACAAAATTTTTGTGCAGGATGCAGCTGCACACAGGTCGAGTCGGAGTGGAGCGGTTTTCCATGCATTTTGGGAAGGATAATTGCGTCGGAAAGTGCCGTTCATCGACCATCGGACTCACTCACTCCTCTCTGGCGAGGCGCCTGAAATCGTTTGGTACAAGAACGAAGGGCATCATTTTCTCCACGATCATCGTGATCTCGTCAAACAAGAAACAGAAAATATTCTACGCTGTTGTGGTAGCTGGTGAGTAATCATCCAAACGACTGCGGCGGCGTAGCTCATGGGCGCGGCTATATATATATATATATATTTTTTTTTACAAATTTTGAAATACGTCAGCTGTGAGTTCGACTGATTATTAAATAGTTTATACTCAACTTTGCAAGCTGCGTAATACGCCTCGTCTATATTCCATTTTTACCGAATTTTACAAGAATTGTGATAAACCGAGCGCGCGTATTCTATATGTGATGTCCTTGTCAAAGATATAGGCCAGCGGCTCCAAAAAATATGTATTGATGATACATGTAAAAAAAAAAACGAAGCAGTGAGATCGAAAAATTACTCAAAACTCATCTTTGAAAGCTTGGTGTGATAATTCGATCGCTCGTTCTACGTACGGACTGCTGTGAAGGTTATACTATTACGGGGGATCATAGTGAATAGCACCAAATATTGTAGGTAAAAATAGGTGAATATATAGGTTTTTGTGTGTACCGTAGGTCCTATTTACTATGGTCCTCCGTAATACAGAGTTGTCTACAAATTATTACAGGTTCGAAAGCGACGGAATCGCTACCTACCAAGCATGCCATCTCAAGGCACCTGCTGCTGCTGCAGTAACGGTAGACTGCGAGTAAAAATATATGCGTATTATAGTGTACTGGTATTGTGTGTACGTATAGATGGTGTCTGGTGTGTGCCTGACCGAGGCATCGGATTTTTCCTGGAATGTTGCTCCTCTTTGGAAGTATAGACCTCTACCTTTCTTGTGGTTGTTCGGCATGCCTCTTGTGCATCAAGTCTTGCCTGGCACTTACTTGCGACCGCTGGTCCTCGAGTCTGAATGAATGCCTCACGTGCTCCGGCATCAACGCTTCAGGGTACCATCTCAACCTGCTACAATAGGCATAGTTATTTTATTCACAAAAAATGAACTAAAAAAAAAAAATGACACATTTTCACACGCCAAATGATGGATGACCATATTATTATCGCTTGGTCTGCTCCGGTGTGTGATGCTTCTCGTTGTTTTCAGGCTTGTGCGACTGCGGTACGTACGAGCGACTTCCTATCATACGTTCAGCAGCACAAGCCGCTGTACTTACTACCGCCTGGTGACAGGTGTTCGACGAACAAAAAGCACAAGAAGAGGTGCCGCAGTCAGCCAGCCGACCAACCCCAGCAACCAAAACCGCTGTGCCTGCTGCACACGCCGCCCAAACAAAAAAAAAAACAACACCCCAATAACCCGCTCCGCCACTGTACAGCCCCGTTTTGGGGACGAATGACTCGGAAATGGTGTGATACACTGTTCGCAGTAATAAAATGGTTCCCCCACCAAGGGGAGAAAAAAAAAAAAAACAGAAACGGAAGCCCTCCCTGGCCCCGACGCGCCACTACTGCTGCACGTAACGTACATACGTAGCCTCCTCTTCAGCGGTACAGCGGTAAAAAAGGGTCATACTATACACCAAGGAAAAAAAAACAGTAACGGACACGCTCCCCGACCCCGACGTGCCACTATATATATGAATGTACGTACGTAGCCTCCCAGTGTCGTACAGTTTTTTTTTCGTGGCGAGCAAACAACATCGACCGCACCGCACAAACAAAACGTTGGCTTGGCGTCCCACTCCGAGACCAAATCCAAGCGTGTACGAGCGGTAACCAGAAGAGCCCTCCTACACACATTCATCACGTCGACACTGAAAACACAAAAAGACAGAAGGACGGACAACAACAACAAACCAAAAACAAAGGGCACCGAAACAACCCCAACACGTACAATATCATCGAAAGAATAGCACGTCCACACTCAAGACACGCATAAATTAATTATTAACGCGCACAGACCCTACAGCATCAGCAGTACTCCTATTTATCAACCCAAAACAAAACGTCTACGGCAGCAGCATATGCTATCTACCCCCCAAGAAACGTCAGCAGCAACAGTAGTAGTAGTACGAGCCCCAATCCATCTCGCTGCAAACCAAGCCACCGGCAATGTTCACATCACCACCACCACCACCATCACACCTCACCTCACCACGCCACGCCACGCCACGCCACACCTCACCACGGCCGGTCGGATAGGCGCGCAAGCGGGCCCTTCCCGCTCTGCCGACACTAACAGCACCACCCCCCCCCCCCCCCCCCCCCAACCCCGACTACCGCCACCCATGACATCAATACCTCCGCCCCCCCCCACCCACCCCCCGGAACTCCCGACAGTGACCTCCTCCCAGCTTTCACACATGGAAGGGGATTCGAGTCGGTGCGTACATTTTCCTACGCCCTTCCTTTCTTTCCCTCCTTTCCTTACGATTTTTCCAATTTCAATTTAAAAAAAAAAAAAACAATTTTCCGTTTTTTTTTTTTTTTTTTTTTTTTTTTTTTCAATTCGTCATTTTTTTCCCCCCCCAATTTCGTTGTATGCGCAGACTGCTTGGTACCGGTATACATATAATTACGTCCTAATACAGCAGTGGCCCCTCTTCAGTGCCGGTACAGCAGCATGCGTCGGGCAACAATACCGTCACCATTCTAGCGGCAACCGGCACTATATACTCCGCACTCTGCCACACCTGCGTCAAGCGATTTCACAGGTACTGCTGTCTACAGGCGGGCAGCCGGCACTGCTACTCAACCGGCACGATGGAGGGACCACTATTGCTGCAGTGCTGCTTCACCAGGCAGTCACGTCCGCCTTAGCCCCCCCCGCGCCCCCACCCCTTCGCGACTGCTTGCGCTGCGCCGTGCAGCCGGGGCAGACCCACCGGCCGGGAGGCCTTCTGTTCAGATTCACGCACCCGAAGTGGAACCATTCCCCTGCAGGCGGGCGGGCGGGCGGGCGGCGGAGGAGACCGGCACAAAAAAGGAGACCGAGGGAGGAACGAACAGATGACATAAAAGTCTATCCAGGGAGAAACGAACATGTGATAAAAGGTCTGCCAGTATACAGCAGCACCACTCTGACCGGGAATCTGACCGAGGATATAAGCTCCGTTTGATATCAACAACAGAGCCCAAAACGCTTATTATAATATCGGTCACATTGTTACCCGCCAATCAGGAAGCAAGCGATACATTGTTTACATTGTTTAACCTTAATGTGACACGAACCCTCTACAACAGCGTTGAGCATAGTCTGTTGTACACCCGGTAGGATACAGTAAGGCGCTCGCCGCTGAACACCATGTGTTTTTAATCCAATTTTCTTACGTAGCATTCACCCCCGTCCGCCCCCTCCCCCCCCCCCCCCCCCCCCCCCCCCCCCGAAACAAGAAAAAAAATGAGCCTCACGTTCTTACTAGGTTATTTCTTTCATTCGCGGGCCCATACAGCTGTAGCCGCCGGACTGAAGCGTGGTATACAGGCCCTTCAACGATCCCGGCGTTACGAACGCTCGCGTATTTTTTGTTTGTTTTGCATCCCATTCCTTCTCTTCGTCGTGACTTCAGATCCGGGGGGCACGTAGTAATAACAGGCTATGAATGAATATCCTCCCCCCCCCCCCCCCCCCCCCCCCCCCCCCCCCCCCTACGGTACACGCCTTCATTTTGATTGCGAGAAGCGTTCAGCTTTTTCTTCTCCTCGTCGACGCGCGTCTAATTGCGCCTGTGTGTATTATATATATATAATGTGTACCAGTATAATCAAAAGCAAACCACAAAAAGAAAAGAAAAAGTCGCGCGCGTGCGCTACAAGTGATGCAAATTATTGGTAATAATATAATCGTACGATTTCAGCAAGGAAGTGACGTTGCCCGCACACATACATAAAGACGTACATGCATGCATACATACATACATACATACATACATAAATACATAAATACATAAATACATAAATACATACCGGGCGGACGTACTTGCCCTTCTGCATGCACGCAAAACAATGTCCGCACGTGAAAAAGAGGGAAAACACATCACAGAAGAAAATAACAAAAAAAAGAGAGAAGAAATGCGTGCGCAAGAACAAACAAGAAGAGGGAACACAGGCAAAACCAAACAAAATTAAAAAAAAAAAAGAAGTAGAAATGCTCCCCCGCACTCACATCAATGCTCCATCCACCCTACCGGCAATAAATAGCTCCCATCCCGACTCAAGACACAACGTACCATAAAACAAGCACAAACGACAGCCGCCGACGCAAAGTCTACTACTAACTGAAAGGCCTCATTTTTTTTTTTTTTTTTTTTTTTTTTTTTCCCCCGACGATCGCACCCGCAACCAAAGCACCACCAGACCTCCCTCCGCCGGAGATACAAAAAAAACAACAAAAACAAAAAAAAACAAACAACAACAAAAACAAAAACAAAAACAAAAGACAAAAACAAAAACGATTTCTCACCAGAATTGTAAAGAAGAGCCCGTCCTGTGGACACGGAACTGCTCAAAAAGAAGAACTGCAAGTCCCGTTCGGGGGACAAACCATTCAAATTCTCAAGCAGTTTGTCCCCCCCCCCCCCGAAACCGAGTCTGCAGTCTTAAAAGGGGGTAGGAAAAAGGGTGAACGTTACGAGGGACCGTAGCAAAACAGGACCCACGGTAAACACAAAAACCTATACGTATGTTTTATCTATTTTTACCAACAACATTTGGTCCTATTTACTGTGGTCCTCCGTAAATAGCTCACGACGGCGAGGAATTCAACGCTATTATCTGCACGCAGCATGGCTCACCGTTGTCGCAGGACGGATTGTCGCAGCCGACCATCTCGCCGTAAGACACCTGCATGCAGATGCAGTAAACCGGTTCGTTCGGGTCCACCGGGAGATCGTCCTGCAGACGGCGAGGAGAGACGACCGAGCTCGGATTATCAGTAACGACCACGACGACGATGGGGACAATGGGGACAATAACTGCGAACGCCGACGAAAACGACAGCAACACCACCACCAACAACAACAACAACAGCACCAACAATAACAAACAACAACAACAACAACAACAACAACAACAACAGCATCAGTAGGGGAGCATCAGCAGCAGCAGCAGCAACAGCAACAACAACAACAAGAACAACAACATCAGCAGCAGCAGCATCAGTAGGGGAGCATCAGCAGCAGCAGCAGCAACAACAGCAACAACAACACCAACACCAACACCAACACCAACACCAACACCACAACAACAACACCAACACCAACACCAACACCAACACCAGCACCAACACCAACCAACACAACACCAAACACCAACACCAACCAACACCAACACCAACACCAACACCAACACCAACACCAACACCAACACCAACACCAACACCAACACCAACACCAACACCAACAACAACAACACCAGCAGCAGCATCAGTAGGGGAGCATCAGCATCAGCATCAGCAGCAGCAGCCGCAACAACAGTAACAACGTCGACAACATCAACAAAACCGCTTCCAACATCACCAACACCACTCCTACCAACATAACCACCACCACCACCACCACCAACATCACTACCACGACCAACGCCGCCAACACCACCACCAACAGCAACGACAGCGAGCAAGCACGCGGTGGGCGATGGGGCGAAGTCTTCGTCCAGCGCGCCGCGGCCGTCCGGCGCGACAACGAAAGGGCAGGTCGATCGCATCTCGAGAAAAAAAAAAGAAGCAGCGCGCAGAGAAAACGAGTTTGCAAAAAAAAAAAAAAGAAGAGAAAAAAAAAAAAAAAAAAACACTTTCGACTCTTAACTCATCCCCCACCGTCGCCAATGATAATCGCGCGCCCAAACAAAAATACCAACCCAAGCACTGCTGAACACGGCACTCCAACGGCGCACCCGGGGGCTCACCAGAGCCGCTCACGCAATAAAAAATAAACGCACAGCACCAGACGCAACGCCGAAAACGTTGGTTGATCAGCTCTGCCGAGACCAGCTTGCCTCTGTTCAGTCTGCCGACCCCCCCCCCCCCCCCCCCCCCCCCCCCCTCGTCCCCCCCTCCCTCCCCCCTGCTCCACTCTCAACCCCCCACCCCCCTCCTCCAGAAAGCCCCCAACGCGCCGTTGCACTGCAACAACCCCACACCATATCTGGCCGCTCACGACACGGCGACGACAGAGGCGGGCGCGGGACCCGTTTGACACTCGCACTACGCACTCACCCGCTCCGAGAGAGTCAGGCTTAACCAGTCAGACTCGGGTTCGTCGGCTTTTTCCGCTCCCACACGACGGCGTTTACGCGACGGGGTAGTGGGGACCTCTCGGGGAGGCAGTAGCCCTTGCCGTCGAAGGTCGGTCTGTCGGTCGGTCGGTCGGTCGGGCGGGCGGTCGGTCGAAACATGAACAGGCGCGAGCACACCGGAGGGTCAACGTCAAGGTCGAGGTCCCCGTCAAGGCCGAGGTCAAGCAAGGTCAAGGTTATTGTCACGCCAGATCAAGGTCAAGTTCAAGCAAGATCAACGTCACACAAGGTCAAGGTAAATGTCACGATCAAGGTCAAGGTCGCACAAGGTCAAGGTAGATATCACGGTCAAGGTCATCATGGTCAAACACGGTCTAGGGGAAGCAAGGTCAACGTCAGTCAAACCAAGTCAAGGGAGGTCACTGTCCTAGCACGGCGGGGGGGGCGGGACGAGAGCCAGTGGGGTGGTGGTGCGAGCGGTGGGGTGCGGTACCGGCGGCACACAGACGACCTGCTTGCGTATTGCCGCCGCCGCCGTGAGGTATTTGATCGGTGCCCGCCCACCCACCCACCCACCCACCCACCCAGCATCGTCCACATGTACACGGACAGCAAACAAAATGTGTTTTCTGTTAGAGAGAGCTTCCTTTCCGAAACTGAGCCGTGTTTACCGTACAATACCTCGAAGCGCGGGAGTAGTACCTGCTGCGTAGTCGGCGAAGTTTTCTATTAATACTGCACACCTCCGGCCAGCTTTCCCAGGCGAGAACCGTGAACACCGTGAAACTGCCATCACTTCACACGAAGCATGCATTCTACGAGGTGTATATACCAGTACAGTACGTAAATAGAACAGCCTTTTCTTCATGTTTAAACGCTGGCGCAAATCGAACACAGTCGCCATATTTACCGGTACAATACAAGCGTTTTTTTTTTGTCCTAGCGCAAGATTTGGCGCGGGGGGCGGGGGGGCGTACTCATTTGTTGCTTGCCTAAGTCATTTGACCACCATTTGACCATTGACCACGTATCCCCTTCGAGATGGGGGAGGGGAGGGACTCATTATCATGCATGGCCGTAGTCGTATGACCATAGACCCTCGCGATGGGGGGCGGGGGGGAATTTGAATCAGAGGGCGCGACAAGCCCATACACACTACCAAACCCCACTTGAGGGCTCTTTCAGAGGGGAGGGGGGGGATGTCCAAAGAAACTGCCGACTACAGCATCCGCCAGACGAAGCCACCCGAGCTTCGTACCGGGGTATAAATAGCACGCGCCCCATCACGGGTCATGCAGGACGAACTCCTTCCGCCCAAAGCCGCATGACCCGACCCGGTCGCTTTACGAAGTCTTCACCAACTCACGGGTCTGGTCGGAGTAAAGGAGGTTTTCTGCATACCACTGATCCGGTTCGAGTCGAGTCAACACGGCCCGACCTGACCCTACCCTACCCGCGAGTTTTTATCCGACCCGTGAACAGCCCTAAATAAATGGGGTGTGCCCGAACTGTAATGCCAGGAAGCCGCACCCCACGCGCGCCGCATGGTGATACTTGTGTATATATTGCTGCGTGCTCTTTCCTGTTATTACTAGCGGCTTGATACGATCGCGCTCGTAGGTTTTTTTTTTTTCTTTTTGTCGCTAATGCATACTGGTACGCTGTTAACAGTTATATCTGGTACGTGACCGTGACGGCTAAGAGCAACGTGCTACCGCAGTAGCCGCGAGCGTCCTCAAGCAAGCACGTACTCGTGCGCAAGCATCTGTGGCGTATCGGTATAGCTCGCACCTCCATACGGCCGAGGTCGGCGTCGAGGCGGCGGATGTTGACGTCCAGCCTGTCATAGGCGTGCTGCGCGAGTCGCCACTTCTCGTCCCCCATGCGCATCACAAGGTCGACGCGACTGTTGATTTGGTCCTGTCCAGACCCCAAAAAGCAGCAGCAGCAGCAGCAGCAGCGCAGCGGAACATATCACGGTTCAGGACTTAACAGCAGAGGCAGCAGCAGCAGCGGCATCAGCAGCAGCACAGCGAAACATGTTACGATTCACGATTTCGCAGCAGCAGCAGCAGCAGCAGCAGCACAACGTAACCAACACATACCAGGTAACGTTTAACGATTTAGCAGCAGTAGAAGCAGCAGCAGCAGCAAAGGGCAACACATTTACTACCAATAGTCCCCACACAGCACTAACAGTTGGTTACCATGAATAACTGAACTGTACTACATTCAACAATTTTAACATGTCCCCCAAAAAACGTGACTTTCGATCGCAAGCGTGTTTTTTCGCAGTGTCCCAGTCTAACTTCAAAGTAGTTTGTCCGCCCAAAAAAAAAACGTGAGTACAGCAGTCGCAGTTGCGCTCGCAGTTGGAAAAAGCGAGAGAGCCTACAGAGTTATTTACAGCAGCAGTACGAGATCATATTAATAGGATGTTCTCGCTTTTTGGTTGGTAAAGAGATGATGGCGTGTTTAGAACTCTAAAAAAAAATTGGTCGCAGCCCCCCCCCCGGTAGGCACTGCTCAACCTTTTAAGAACTGCACTCTCGTTTTGGGGACACACTACTTACAGGGTCATTCTTATCGGAGAGTTTTTTTTCCCCCCATAATTTCTAAAAAAACAAATCGGTGCACTTTTTGTTTCATTTTCCAGATTTTCCTGATTTTTTTTGGGGGGTACTCAAGAATTTCACAAAATTGTGACAGGACGCGCCTCCGTATCATGATGCACACGTTTCCAATTATTTCCAAACTTGAGAAAATTCTGGAAAAAAAAAAGCTCTCCGATAAGAACGGGCCTCAGGGCCTCAGAAATTGAGTGGTTGCGATTCACAAAACGAGACCGCAGTTTTGCCCTAAAATTGTTCCGAGCAATTACCGTCTCCAGTAGAGGCGCGAGCACGAGTCGGAGCGGAGATATCGTAGCAAAAAACCACACGAGCAAAAGGAGCAAAAGGGGCAGAGGGACACCACCGTCAGTAGCGGGATTTTTTTTTTGCCCGCCCCCTTGCATTCGGCGCGGGCGACGGCGACGGGGTGGGGGGAAGGGACGCAGCCCCGCACCACGTCGGGTATATACAACCCATCAATACTCGTATATACCTGTTTTTTTTTTTTTTTTTTTTTTTTTTTTTTAATCATCACTTTTACTTTCTAGCCCACTCTTACGAGGTTTTACCCTCGACGATCTTCTGGACAAGCCGTGGTCACAGGTGTCGTCCCTTCTCCCCCCCGGTACGTGCCTTTAGTTTTCATCGCGCATAGGGTCCCACTGCTCGTCGATTTTCATCGAATGTAGCCAACTCACGCTTAGAACGATTAATAGTTCATGTATTTCTAAGAATAGTTTATTATACTATTAGTTGTACTTAACAAAACAAAAACGATGCCACTACGTACTACTGCCGTATAATAATGTAATACCACGCTGTCCCTAAGTACAGGGGGTATTTCTATACTACTACTCAATACTCAAGTTCGTTCATATTTAGGGACGGAGTGGTGTGCGTGCGAGACACACATAAAACGTATATATGCAAGCGCCAAAGGCGCATGCATGCCTCCTACAATGCACATGCAGCAAAAAAAGCAGCCGCAACATCAATAAAGCCAGCAAAATGAAAAACAAATAAGTATGCCAGTACCAGGTATATATACTAGCTGTCGCTACGCACACGCGCAGCAGAACATTCGAAACTGCTGTAGTCAACTTTTTGTGCGTTGGTGGAAGGGGTCTACGGCGGTCGTAAATATCCATCCTTCGATAAATCCGGCTTTTAAACAAAAAACAAAATTTAAAACAAAAAATAAAAACGCCGGCTCGAAAGGGGTCCCCCATTTTTCGGCGTCGTTTTTTTTTTTTTTTCTCTCTTTTCTGTATGAATTTGAAATTCGCCTTCGCTCGGAACGAAAGCAATATCACCACCGCCGCGTTAGAGAAGTTTACCTCGAGCGCCTTTATCTCCGGGGTTCGCCAACCGTCAGGGACCGGACCTTCACGGGGAGCGTCGTCGAGTGACTGTGGTTGGTTGTTTTTCTGGCCTTTCTTCTTCCCCCTCGGGTTTTTCTGTCGAATGGTCAACAAACAAACAAAACGAAAAACGAAAAACGAAAAAAAAAACGAAAAAACGAAAAAAAAAAAACATGTGTCGTAACGTGAGCCAAAAAACAAAAACGCATGCCTCTCTGTCCCCGAAAATTTAAGGACATTTTGCATTGAATATGAATGTACAGACTTCACTTACCTATACAAGATAAAGCGAGACGACGACCAGAGCAACGAGCACCGACGACGACAACGAGCACGAAAAAAAAAAAAAAAAAAAAACAGAATCAGAAACGAACAACGAAAACCACAACAACAGCAGCAAAAGAATGGCGTCGACGGCAATGAACAGTACCAACGGCGACAACAGCAGCGCGACTAAACAGCGACAACACCAAGACCTGGGCACGCCAAAAAAAAACCAAAAAAACAAACAAACAAACAAACAAACAAACCAACACGAAAACACGAAAACACACAAAAATGGGGAGAAAACAAAGGAAGCGCGATGGAAAGCTTAGCTCCGAGCGTTTCTTTTGACAGCGCGTGTCACACGAGACACGAGCGTAGTTCGCGCGGTGGCCCCCTCCCGTCTCTTCCGCTGTTTTCGTTGAGGTACTCTACATATACGTGGGGAACTTCCGCCTTCGCTCCGCGCAAAAAGAACCCCCCCCCCCCCCCCGCCCCTACAACGTTTATGCGGCCGAATTATAGTATTCGTAGCCACGACTATTATGTACGGAAATGTAAGCACCGAGGTTTTCATAATTTTTCACCTTTGACGTTCCCGAGATTTCGGGTTGGGAGCTATTCTTCTGGGTATTGCTTCAGTTTTTTTTGAGTTTTTGAGCCGGGTTTGGGACGATTCTTGCGCAGTGTAGTTCGTCCTGCTTCCCCTCTCCGCTCAGTGCTGGGGGTGGTCTGGGTAATCGGGCCATTCATTTTTTGTGCCTAGTTTTGTGAACTAAAACCAATACAAAACGGTCCCTACAGAGTGGTATAAAGGAGTATTAAATGGCAGCATACAGCACGCAGAAGACACCATCTCGTGCAGCATACAGCAGTCGTGCGTGCACGGGAACTTACGCCAACCAGTTTTGCGCGGTGGGGAAACAAGAGGATCGAAAAAGCGGGTTTCCGATCGAGTCCTTTTTTCGACGTGCATGTATTTCTGGAACCTCCTTTTTGATCGTGAGTCGGGTCGAAGTAAAAAATATATCACCCGGCAGGGTCTTCTATAAGCATTGTGCTCGTGCTGGAGGCGTTTCATGTGAAGGGAGAAACTCGAACAGCTGGTAAATACTACTTGTAGGGACTGCTAAATATAGTTACGTACCGGCACTATTTAAGGAGGCGTTTGGTGTGAAGAGGAGTACACAGCAGCAGTGACCCCTCGATAGTGCCCGTCGCCCGCTATAGTGCCGATGGAATCGTTCGACACAGATGGGAATTATAACCAGTGTGGCGGTGTGTGCGGAGAAATTAGTGCCGGTTGGTTGCCGCTATACTCGTATAGTGCCGGTATTGTTGGTTGGCGCATACTGCTGTACCGGCACTAAATACAGCGACCGCTGGCGTATAGGGCAGGCAAAAGTCAGTTGGAAGCAGCTTCGTTAACGTCGCGCCTTTTATCTCGAGCAACGCGTGCGCACTTCGCCAAGGGAGCTAGTCCTCGTCCACGTCGTCGTTGGGCAAAAACATAGGCGGCCGGCTCGTGAGCCGAAGGCGAGGCGTGGAAAGAGAAAATACCCCCGGGGACACAAACCAATTGTCCCCGTTTACTTAAAAAGGCCTTACAATGAAATCGAAAGGCTGGCGCCGTGCTCTCTTTTCCGGAATATTTGAACCCATGCGCGGTACGTGGGCAACTTGAAGGCATGTCTCAATCTTAAGGTCACTGGAATGAACCGAATGGAATATTATTTACCAGGTGAATTGGTGCTGATTGGCTATGGAGGAGGAATAAATTCCATGCAGCCTGGGTAAAAATAGAAATTCTTGATAGAAGAAGGACGTGGGTTGGCCCCAAAGTTGGGCACCGAGGACCGATCTTCGGTGATAATCGGAAACCGAGACTCGATTTTCGGCAACCGAGAACGGACATTTCAAATCCATTTATTCTGTTATTGAAAACTGGCTGAAACTGAGTAGCCGGCTCGGTTAATCCATCCCTGATCGGTTGTTGCATCCCCCATTCTCTATCCCATATAACGCCTCCACATATGTATGGAAAACCTTATACACATGGCAGCCCACCAGCAGAGTGCACAGCAGTAGGCATCAATTACAGCATCACAGATCACAGCACTACAGCAGCACAGCACTGAACCTCCGCGAAAGACCAAGGCCAGCAGCTTCGAACCCGTTGAGCTTCTTGAAGGAAACGCTGGCAGCAACACCAGCGGTGCGTTAGTTTTCTCCGTTGTATCGACCGGGTCGAGCTCGACGACGATTTCATCTTTTTTTTCTTCTCTTCCTCGGAGTAAAAATGAACCGCGAGCGAAATAAAAACGCCTGCGTGTTGAGTGTGGAGTGAGTTGAGTCCATGGAAGCCCTCGTCCATTTTGTGTTGGAGGAACAAGAAGCGGGTTTCGCTCCACGCGTCATGGGCGCCGCTACATCCATCCGTGCTTTTCGTCGTTTATGCTCCGCCTGCTCGCCTGCTACTATAGCTGTATCGCCCATCACTCATGCCGCACGATTCAGCGACACCACCTGTTTTTTTTTGTCACATCAGTAGTTATTTACCCTCACGTGATGCGTGTCGTGCCTCATGCACTGCGTGTACTTCGGTATTACATGGCCATGCGCCGAGTGCCGATCCACGCCCCCTCGAAACTCTGGTGTTTTCGCTTCATGGGGGTGACAACGTGACGCAAAGTACAGCAGCAGTAGCCATTTAACGCGCAGCAACCGACCGAATAATCGTTTTCAGTTTTCGTTTTTTTTTCGATAAAAATAACCCAAGAAAAATCTTTCCGTCGGTTACAGGGCGGTTCTTGACGACCCACATACACGTACTGCCTGTAGTGGATGGAATATTTCATTTTTTCCTTCAAATTTCGGCTTTTACCCAAAAGCGGAAAGACGAGTTTCTTGACACAGACTAGGTGGGGGGCTATATACGTAAGTAGCTCGTCAGAATAATCGCCCACCCAGCATAGAACCGTCAACACAGCAGCAGCCGCGCTCGCGAAAAACCATTCATTTGGTGGTTCAACTGGAGTCGGCCTGGCCACTATTACGGGGGACGATAGTATATAGGACCAAATATTATTGTAGGTAAAAATAGGTAAATATATAGGCTTTTGTGTGTACCGTAGGTTCTATTTACTATGGTCCCCCGTAATAGCGATATAGGAAGCAGGCGTCCGTGCCTGGGCTGTTAATAATCTATCAGCAACTTTTCGCGTGACGACGCCCGAAGCGACAAGACTACTACAGTAGTTATTGTGCTCAGCGAGTCGGCTCGCTCGCTCGGTTGCGCCGGTACGTCGTCTCGGGTTGACTCGACGAAGAGGGCTCACAAAACTCTTGCTGCGATCGGCCATGACCTGTGAATAATAGCCTTGGGAATCACCCTGGTCAGTTTTGTGCGCTCGCGAGCGGTGTCACGGCTCAAGCGGTGTGGCTGCGTTGCGGCTGCCCGTTCCTCTGCGCATCCTTTATAGCCGAAAAGCTTCCGCGTTTTCCCTAAAAAAAGTAATTGCACTTTTTCTGCGATTCAAATTTTTCGGCTAATATTTCCGGAAAAAAAAATCGTGCTCGAATGCTCTGAAAAAAAGAACTTTCGTTTTTTTTTCCCTATACATGAAAAACTTGCGTTTAGAACGACCCTTATCAGATAACAGATAACCGATCGATGCCCACAAAAGCGTTTCGGTGCCCAACTCTGGTTGATGCCTGTTTTCTTGTTTAGACGAACCGAACGGGCACAAAATTGGTCTCGGCCTCGGTAGATGGAGGCGGACATCTCATCCGGATTAGCGTGCCTCTATTGTGTGGCATGTGCAGGTTACCGTTCCCATCTACTAGGCTTGCGAGGCCCAGGATTTCGCATGGACCCAAAACCCACGTTTTTGTGCCTTTTGGAACGGAATGAACGACCGGGAATAATCTCGTTCGGTTCGGTCCCCACGTGCAGATAAAATATATAACAATATAGGGTCATAACGTTCAGACACGCCCTGGGGGCAAAATAGTTGTGGTAGAGGGTAGAAGCAATCAGTGCGACAGACCACCGACACGGGGTGACGAGGCCGTCGTCCGAAGTGATCGCAGCTATCGTGAACCGTCACTCCCCACTTGCTCACGTTGTGGAAGTTGTTTTTGATCTCACATTTTGCCAAACTTGTATAATACTGGTAGGAGACAAAAGGGGATACCGCGGCGCGTATGGCGTTGTACGATATTTACACGAGTATCGTATATATATACCTGGTACATAATACCTGATATAACAAAAACTTAAGGCACGTACCGGGGGGGGAAAAAGGGACGACACCCGTGACCACGGATTGTCCACAAGATCGCTGAGGATCAAAACCTCCCCTACGAGTTAGGCTGGAAAGTAAAGGTGATGATTTAAAAAAAATAAAAAAATAAATAAAGAAGAGCACAATGTCCCGCAGGGAAATAAGCAGAAAAAAAGGAAAACAATTGATATGTGGCCTATGGTGTTTACCGGAATATGTTTATTAAAAAAAAAAACAACAGCAACTGTGAGATCGAGGAGTTCGTCGAAACTCATATTTGCAAGTTGTGTGGTACTTCGATCGCGGGAACTACTCTGTACTTGTTTTCGTGGGCACAGACGGGATTTCAGGCAAGTGGGTTAATGTGAGAACATCATCACTACGGGTTTTAAATGGCCCCATATATAGAACTACTTACAGATATCTCACTCTCTGAGCGTGCTCGGTTGGTACATCCCTGGCCTCTCAGAGCTCCCACTTGGAAATCGCCTCCTTTATTACTTGCCGGACATTTCCAGCGATTCTTTGTTTTCTCCATTTTTCTTGGCACTTTCGGTTCTTTTTTCCTTTCTTCTTCTTTTTCGCTTCGTGTGCGTGCGTGTACTCGGAGCACGGCACCGCGGGCGAGGCCGGCGCCGTCGCGGGTGTCAGCGGGTGCTGGCGGGTAGAGGGGGGGGGTGAAAGGAGCGCGGTCGCCGTTTTCGTGCCTAGGCGTCGCGTGCGTGTGCCTCGAGACACGAGGGAAGCATGAATGGGCTCTGTCTGGCCTCGATCTGTGCATAATTCGATTGAGTATGTACGAGTCCAGAAGGGTCGTTCGGGATTGCAAGGTAAGATTCAAGCGGTGCTTATTTTTGCGACCGGGCTGAACTTCACAGAGAGAGCTACGCAGTCTGAGCACAAACTTCGTCGAGCTGGCGATCGAGGGCCACGGTGAGCACCGGGTTTCACTCGAGGCGGGCGACGGGGATCACTGTTGTTGTGGCAGAGAGGGAGGAAAGCTTTACCCGGACCGAATCGGTGGCGAGGTAGTCGCGAGAGGGGCGGGCGGCGTACGAGGCTGAGAGAAAAGCTCTGCTGTTTGATTTTTATTTTATTTTTTGACCTGTGCAAGGTGTTCCAATCTGGCAGAAAATTATTACATGGGAGGGGACGGGGATTCTTTTTCTTTCCGAATTTTTCGCTTTCATTTTCATTGTTTTTTCGGTGCTGCTGGCGGTGCCGTGCTGTGCTTTCTCTTTCGTACATACAGCGTATCAGAAGAAAATAATTACCCTACCTGGGGTATTTTACATACGTACGGCATGTGAGCGAGCGTCGTAGCGGGCGGAACCACCCACGACGCGAAGCATATGTGGCGTCCGAGCTGTTATATCCTGAAGCATGGCGCCGGGACTCATGGCATTATCAAGTCGGCAAATTTGCAACTACAATTAATATATTCAATCATGGCCCTCTGTCCGCTTCGCAAAACTAGATGTAATTTTCCTTCCTGAGCCAGCGTAGCGGGCGGCGTAGGCCGCCCGCGGAGGGAAGCGCCTTGTATCTTGTATGAGACAAAATCTGAAGATGCAGAATTCAAGGCGTGGGTGTGCCTGTATTTGGGAAACAAACACATACATACAAGTATATAAATAATTCCGAGGTTGCACGTACGTATAATAGCTTGCCACGAGTGGGGAATTTTTCCAGGGTGGGTGTGTATCTTGTATTTCATACATTTGGTGTCTTGTATGTACCTGTTGTTACTGCTGTTTAAAGTATTAAAATATTGTCTTATACTACCCTCATTACTATCGAGCAGTAGGTGTATCTGTGTTGAGCCTATCCTCGGCGTTAGAGCCGACGAAGTCGCGGAGAAATCGCCGTGGAGAGGTCCCGAAGCGAGGGTTCCTTGTCTCCCTTGTAGCCGTAGTTACGGGGAACACATTTGCGTCAATATATATACTGCTGCTGTATCTGCTTGACCACAGGTATTATACCGGTAATCGTCGTGTACGTATCATGAAAGTATCATGAGCGCATGATGAAATAAGGATAACGACAGCCGCCACGACGGTACCGACAAGGCACTATTTTACGGGGGACCACAGTAAACAGGATCAAATATTGCGGTAAAAATAGGTAAATATATAGTTTTTTTTGTGTATACCGTGGGTCCTATTTACTATGGTCGCCCGTAAATACAGCAGAAGTATCTTACGAGTATCATATCTGTGGTACGTCACTTGTAGAATATGGAGTGCGAATTTCAAGTTGAGATTTCACAAAAAAAACGGTACCCTGGTATGATGCAAGGTGATTGTTGCTGTTGTCTAATCTCCACCCCTTTTTCCTTCTCGTATATTTACCCTTGCACGTCCCTTTTGGCTCATGCTCGGGGTAAGTATGTATGTGTCTGAGCTTTGGCTTCCCATTTTATTTATTTATTTGGGATTCTTCTCCTTTTCTTTTTCTTTTTCTTGTTCTTTTTCGGTTTGGTTTCTTCGTTGCTTCTCTTTCTTTTGGTTGCTGGCGTATGTATGTATGTTGTGTCGGCCGCACCTAGTGCGAAGGCATCGTATTGCGTAGGCTATTAATGCATTACGGTGTGTTTTCTCTGTGTCGTAGTCTGTGACCACAGAGCTCGTATCTTTCTAGGGTGAAGAATCAGCACGGACACTGGGCTTGCTGGATGTCGACGAGTAGAAGAACGGTTTAATGTGAAGAACACACACACACACACACCACACCAGCCAGAGTAGTCAGTGCAGTCCGTGGCCACAGGACACAGCAGGGCACGGGGCAACAGGTAGGTATTCACCAGCATACATTTGCCTCAACCCCTTCAGGACTGACGTCGCGTTTCAGGGGATAAATCACTTAATTTCCAAGCATTAATTTTTTTTTGAGTTAATAAATATGATATGATGATCGCATCTCGCACCCAGATCCCCAGCGGACATTCAGCATTACCGTATTATATACTCGCACTACACCTGGCAGACATACCAAGAAACCAAAAAACACTACGTATACCCCAGATTGTAAGTACTCTGTACAGGTACGTACGTATCCGTACGGGTGCTACTGCTGCTGCAGTAACAAGTGCGGAAATCAAACACCAAGTGCGTGGGAGCAGATAAAGACCTGACAAGCATCAGCGCCAGCACTCAGTCACCTCACACCTTTGCCCTGTTATTTCGTGGAGGTGGATCGTCGTCGGCGTCGAACTGCGCATAGTATCGCTGCCTCGCTCGAGCGACTTCTCCTATGTCGCTGTCGATCATCTCCGAGATGGCTTGGACGCGGTCGTCGAGGAGACCGATGGAGGTCATAGTCTCACGCAGCTTTTGAGGAAGCTCGCCCACGGCGTCGAGGTGCTCGCGTAGGTAATGACTCATAGCTTATTGGCAGTCTTTGGCCTCAGTGTAACCACACCACGCCGGTAATACCGATCGTTTCTGATACCCCCTGTCCACGGCTAAACGGTCTCCACCAAATGGGAATGTATACACGAAAAGAATGGAGTTCGTATTGCATCGATGGCCTTTTTGCGACGGGGCAGACAGCGGGAAGACTCGACCCAGATGGGTCTCAGTCTGGTCTCTCAGACATCCGTTTGGTACGCCGTGCTGTTAGAGGACGCTTGAGGGTTGGTGCTCCCCGTCGACTCTACGAGAGGCCCGTGTTACCACGAGCACACCCTTCGCTCAACTTTTCAACTCCTGCATCGGGTGAAGCAGACGGAGGGTGCGACCTGAACAGCGTTTTCTTTTCATTCATCCGTGGGGAGGGAGGATAGCAGTTTTTCTACAAATCAACCATTTCCAGCTGGGTGTGGAGTGTGGAGTGTGCAGAGACTCGGGTGAGTTGCATTGTTTACAGTTTTTCACCAGTACCAGGTAGGTGCAAATCGTCGTCCGCAGAATTGCTAGGGCTTATCCCGGCCTCTGCACTCGGCGTGTGCTTGCGACTGCACCACCATGCAGGTATCACAACTCGTCGCTCTTGTTGTCGCCTGCGCAATCCTCGCCACGGTGCCTGGAAACATTCTCCGTTTTGACTGTCTGGCACAGCAAGCGGTACGAATGCCTGCGTCGTTAATCATACCTCCAACCACACCGTACCGCATCGATATGAAGTACCTCCATACCTTGGGTATCGTATGACATGCAGCAGCTGCAGTACTGGCATGTGATTGACCCAACAGCCTCCATAGTAAATAACCACTGCTGCTGTGACACTGCTGCTGCTGCTGCTGCTGGTTCAGGTATTAATAATACCTCATGAGTCATACTGGTCGGTACACCAAAACCGTCCAGAAATTGCACCATTTTATGGGGACGACCCTCAGGGGGGTGTTCTTTCTGCTATGATATGATATGACAGATGGTGCGGTACATCGGCATTTCATATTTTTTTTTATTTATTTATTTTTTTTCATCATCACTTTTTACTTTCCAGCCCACTCGTAGGAGGTTTTACCCTCGACGATCTTCTGGACAAGCCGTGGTCACAGGTGTCGTCCCTTCTCCCCCCCGGTACGTGCCTTTATGTTTTATCGCGCATAGGGTTCAGCATTCCCACTGCTCGTCGATTTTCATCGAATGTACAGCTAACTCACGCTCTCGCGCTTTCCGCTTGATAATATCAATTTTATGCAAGAAAAAGTCCCTATGAGCATGCACTCGGTGAGACTCGAACTCACGAAATTGATCTTGATAGGCTCGCGGACCACCTACCAAGCCACCGGGGACGCCGGTATACAATACTTTGATTCACTTGAAGTTATTTTTGTTTTTTCTGTTCTCATAAAATAAAGGCGCGTACCGGGGGGGAGAAGGGAAGACACCTGTGACCACGGCTTGTCCAGAAGGTCGTCGAGGGTAAAACCTCTTACGAATTAAGCGGGAAAGTGAAAGTGATGAGTCAAAAAAAAAAAAAATGGGAAGGTTTCTGAGGAGACTCTGGAACAGATCGAGAAACAATCCGTGTTTTGTTGTGAACGGGCGAATTGCGAATTTAGAGGTTGAAATATTCTATGATTGATGAGCGAAAAACCAACGCATACTTTATGTGTATCCCTGAGGTCAGGGAAAAAAATACATCACAGATCGTAAGTCTTTCTGACCTTTAGTCTTTGACCTGCTACACTCGTACCAATGATGTCACGGCTTTGAGTATATTTTATTTTATTTTATTTTTTATTTATCATCACTTTTACTTTCCAGCCCACTCGTAGGAGGTTTTACCCTCGACGATCTTCTGGACAAGCCGTGGTCACGGGTCTCGTCCCTTCTCCCCCCCGGTACGTGCCTTTAGTTTTTATCGCGCATAGGGTTCAGCATTCCCACTGCTCGTAGATTTCATCGAATGTACAGCTAACTCACGCTCTCGCGCTTTCCGCTAATCAATTTTATGTAAGAAAAAGTCCCTATGAGCACGCACTGGGTGAGACTCGAACTCACGAAATTGATCTTGATAGGCTCGCGGACCGCCTACCAAGCCACCGGGGACGCTGGGGGATCACAGCTGTGAGTCACCGACTAAGAAAAATGTACGGTACCAGGCATATATTAACAATTGGTATTAATAGTACCGACAGGTAGCAGGTATTACGGTCAGTTGGGTGCGGTAGTTAAGCTGTTTCCTATACGGCTCGATTTCGAGCTTCAGATTTGTATTTTTCGATCTCAAAAACGAATGACCCTGCTTATGCAGTCCTAATATGCAAAATCCGACCGGAATTTTTTCGATTTGAGAATCCGATGACCCAAGTCGTCGGCCCCAAAATCCGACGACTTGGGTCATCAGATTTTCAAATCGAAAAATGGCATGCTCTCTAAATTCAAGACGTTATCAATGACAGCAAACAGCAGCAGAACGATCGATGAGTTGGATGATGATACAGCTTTATAGCGACGTTGCTTCGCGCCCGACGCGCGGACGGCGCGTCCCTTCGTGGCCAGACTAGAGTCGACTGGCGCGGGCTCGGGCCTAGAGACCAAGAGAAGAGCACTCGGCACGCGCCCCTTGTGGATAGTACTTACTCGTAGACTACACTGCAGCTGTACAGCAGCAATAGCCGGTGTCCCCGGTGGCTTGGTAGGTGGTCCGCGTGCCTGTCAAGATCAATTTCGTGGGTTCAAGTCTCACCGAGTGCATGCTCATAGGGACTTTTTCTTGCATAAAAAATTGATTAGCGGAAAGCGCGAGAGCGTGAGTTAGCTACATTCGATGAAAATCGACGAGCAGTGGGAATGCTGAACCCTATGCGCGACAAAAAATGAAGGCACGTACCGGGGGGGAGAAGGGACGACACCTGTGACCACGGCTTGTCCAGAAGATCGTCGAGGGTAACACCTCGTACGAGTGGGCTGGAAAGTAGAAGTGATGAAGAAGAAAAAAAAAAGCAGCAGTCACAAAATGAAACACAAAATACCAAGACAGGTTAACTCTAGCGCACTCGCCCCGTCTCTTCGCCACCAGACTAGAGGCAGTCAGCGTGGGCTCGGACGCTTGGGTCCTACGCGCAGGGCAGCGCACCCAGCGCGTCTGTTCGCGGCGCCAAATCACAAAAACAGCAGTTGGTCTTGGCGTTTGCTCGAATCTCTATACGCACAAAATATCTGATTTTTCCGCATAGGAAGACCCTTTTGATTTGTCAAGCTCACATCTGAAAATACCATCGGGTCAGAATCTGAAGCTCAAAAATCGAACCGCATAGGAAACGGCCTTACTATTAAAAAAAACATGTCGGAGTTTTGCAACTCTTCAGTTTCTGTCTGACTGGGGCGACTGTACTGCTGCTGTTGTGTTTTCAATACGAAAAAAAAGTCAGTAAATAGTTGGCCCAACTGATAAAAAGTTGTTGCCTAATAATAGTCAAGTGAAGTCCAGCCTGCTCTCACCTTTTAAGAGTGACATTCGTGTGATAAAGCCTATCAATCGTGACCTATTATGCTGTTATTAATAATATCACGAGGGACCATAGTAAATAAGACCTACCGTACAAACAAAAAGTTATACATTTCCCTATTTTTACAAACAAGATTTGGTCCTATTTACTATGTATGGTCCCTCGTAATAGTGTAGCTGTTGAGTGATGTGTCCACGTGGCCACAGACTTTGTATTTGCCGCCTGGTATTTCTCCAGGATGAAACATGAGCACGGATTTTGGGCTGTTGTTTCTTCTCTTTCGATTTGCTTGTTGCGTTTCTTTTGTTTTCTGTCGTTCATAAAGTATGCATGTTGTATCCAGTACTATGACATTTTTTATTATTTTTTTTCGTCACTTTTACTTTCCAGCCCACTCGTAGGAGGTTTTACCCTCAACGATCTTCTGGACAAGCCGTGGTCACAGGTGTCGTCCCGTACGTGCCTTTTATTTTTTGTCACGCATAGGGTTCAGCATTCCCACTGCTCGTCGATTTTCATCGAATGTAGCTAACTCAAGCTCTCGCGCTTTCCGCTTATCAATTTTTTATGCAAGAAACAGTCCCTACGAGCATGCACTCTGTGAGATTTGAACCCACGAAATTGATCTTGATAGGCACGCGGACCACCTACCAAGCCACCGGGGACGCCGGCACATGGCATTGTATTGTCGATTCTGCTTCCCACAGCAGAATATAGTGTCTCCGTGGCGTAGTTTTGTGACCACAGCTGCAGTACATTTACGTACCTAAGATAGTCTACGTGTGTGTTCCTCTTTTTTCTGCCCGTCGACATCCATATGTCCAGCACAACCAGTGTCCCTGCTGATTCTTCAATCCTACCAGGTACGTGCGTAGAGAGATTCAGGTTCTGTGGTAAAAAAAAGCTACGCCACCTCAGAGATACCTCGCGAGTTCCGAACGGGGGTTCTACAAACACCTGAAGAGTACGGTAGGGTTGCAAGGTACGAAAGCGAGGAGTGAACAGTTTATCATGGACGAGGATGGCACGCTGTTGCGGGATCAAGCGCGAATTCGTGAAAGATGGGCGGGGCACTACCACAAACTATTGAACACGAAATCGCTGAAACTTGACCCCACGATCATCGACCTAGTGCCACCACGACCGCTGAAACTATCCCTTGGAAATGAACCATCCATTGACGAGATGATGGAAGCAGTGAAGGGTATGTCAAACTGGAAAGCCGTTGGACCAGATGGTCTCCCGGTCGAAGTACTGAAACTTGACCACCCCGCTTTCGTGCAGTATTTTCACAGTATCCTTGTTAACGTTTGGGTAACGGGAGAAGTCCCCCAGCAATGGAAAGATGCGATCATAAAAACCCTTCATAAAAAGAAGGATAGAACTGATTGCAACAACTACAGAGGTATTTCGCTTGTTGCTCACACAGGCAAGGTGTTCCTGAAAATCGTTGCGTCCCGTCTAAGCAGCTACTGCGAGACCGAGCATATACTCCCTGAAGAACAGTGCGGCTTCCGCCCCGCACGGTCAACAGTCGATATGCTGTTTGTCGTGCGCCGGTTGCAGCAGCTCGGGCGGCAGAAGAAAATCCCCCTGTACATGTGCTTCATCGACTTGCAGAAAGCGTACGACTCTGTCGACCGAGAACTGTTGTGGGAGGTACTCACACGCCTTGGTGTACCAACCAAGATGCTCACAATCATTCGCAATTTTCACGAAGGCATGCGGGCTCGCGTGCGTGCGGATGACGGTGAACACTCGGACTGGTTCAATGTAACCCAGGGGCTGCGGCAAGGCTGCGTACTATCGCCGTTACTGTTCAACGTGTTCTTCGCCGCTGCGATACACGTCGTGCTGGTACGCCTCAGCAAAGACGAATGCATCGTAAGGGATTTGGTTCATCTCGAAGAGGGCAGGGTTGTCGGAAAAGAGGAACCGTTGGCATGCGTGCAAAGGGCTGTGTGGGGCATGTTGTATGCAGACGATGCAGGAATAGTCTCCAAGTCGGCGGAAGGCCTTGCAAGAATGATGACAGTCATCGTGACTGTCTTCGAAGCAGTAGGTCTCACGGTATCCGAGAAGAAGACAGAGACGATGCTCCTACGAACACCGGATCAGACGTTTACCACCTCACCGCTCGCGATCGAAGCTGCAGGCCAAAAGTATAAACAGACGACCCAGTTTTTGCACCTAGGAGGCATTATCCACGAGAACGCTGACCTCTCCTTCGAAATCGAGCGACGAATCCGTCTGATGCGGGCATGCCTCAAACGGTATGGTCCGGAACTGTACGATAGGACGAACGCACCGCTTAGTCTGAAAGTCCGGATGCTGAAGGCCGAGGTGATTGAAACCTTGCTGTACGGTTGCGTGACGTGGACCCTCAATGCGGACCACTTCGCCGAGCTTCGATCAGCCCACCACGAAGTCCTTCTGCGAGTCATTGGTTTCCAGCGCCGACTACGCACCGACCACACCACCCTCTCGTATGCGAAGGAGCTCAGGATAACACGATGCGAAAGTATCGAAACGACCATCCGTAAACGGCGACTCTTCTTTGCGGGGGCTGTGGTGCGGCAACACGAGGGGCGATTGCCCAGTCGGTTGATGTTCGGGACGATCGCTGGTGGGGAGAGCCCGAAACCAGGCGGGCAGCCCAAGACTTGGCCTAGGGTCATTGCTGAGGACTTTAGAGTGTTCAAAGCCACCGAGGGATCAACGGAAGACTCCCCCTTAGTCTTTGGAGTTGGGACCGCACTGTGGCCCACTGCAGCAAAACAGACGGGAAAGTGGTACCGGGGAATCCTCGAAGCAGCTGAACAGTTCATGGGCAGGTGGCACGAGGCTGAGGCAAAGCTGAGTAGACAGCGCCGTGCATCCGCTGCGGGTAGTGTTGGAGGGGACGGGGGGAGGGGTAACAGCAGGAGGGGTAGAAGGAACACCGTACAAGTGTATGGGGGCAGGGGGGGGAACAGGAGGAGTAGAAGGGAAACCGCGGTAGAAGAGAGTAGCAGAGAGACCGCAGATAGGGTAGCAAGGTACCAGGCCGACTAATAGGTTGGGCTTTTCTTTGTTACTCGTACCGCCAACTGCTGCGGCCGTTCGGTATGCATTTTGATTTTTTTCCCTTCTTATCCTTATGAAAGAAGTACTACATAGTGGGTGGGTGACGAGCGTATTTTGGCCCACTCACTATTGCTCTTTTTACTTAGTTAAGTGTTCACCGGGATGCATAGTCCCCTTTTTCCTTCTCGTATCTTTCCCCTTGCACGTCCCTTTTGGCTCATGCTCGGGGTAAGTATGTATGTGTCTGAGCTTTGGCTTCCCATTTTATTTATTTATTTGGGATTCTTCTCCTTTTCTCTTTCTTTTTCTTTTTCTTGTTCTTTTGCGGTTTGGTTTTTTCGTTGCTTCTCTTTCTTTATTATGGTGTATTTTGGTTGCTGGCGTATGTATGTATGTTGTGTCGGCCGCACCTAGTGCGAAGGCATGGTATTGCGTAGGCTATTAATGCATTACGGTGTGTTATCTCTGTGTCGTAGTCCGTGACCACAGAGCTCGTATCTTTCTAGGGTGAAGAATCAGCACGGACACTGGGCTTGCTGGATGTCGACGAGTAGAAGAACGGTTTAATGTGAAGAACACACACACACACTGCTATTACGGGGGTCCATAGTTAATAGGACCTATGGTGTACATAAAAACCTATATATTTACCTATTTTTACTAACAAAATTGGGTCCCATTAACTATGGACCCCCGTAATATTACGTATTAATACTGCTGTAGATTGTTCTAGAGTAAGCCGTGTATCTCTGGCATAGCTTTGTGACCACAGAACTTGTATCTCTCTATATGAGTACAGCAGTAGTAGGAATGAAGAATCGGCACGGACACTGGTTGTGCTGGATGTCGACGTCGACGGGTAGAAATAACGGTTTAATACACACAATGTGAAGAACACACGCACGCGCTGGAGACGACATACACATTATATGAAAAGCGACAATAACAGAATAAGAAAAGGAAATCGAAAGAGACATATGGAAAAAAAAAAAGAAGAAAACTGTTCTTTTGCTGGATGTCGACGGGTTGCAAGATTTTTTATTTTATTTTTTTGGAATACCCTGGTATAATATAGTACACAAACACACACCTGGTATCAAATCTGTATTACTTGTGTAGTACAGGGTGTCCACGGGTAGAATGAACTGTTTGATGTGAAGGAAATATCAACAACAGATTATATGATATACCTGTAGTATTAATATTAATAGTGGCAATTGGAGTTAAAGACTATGAATACCACATACAGGTATAATATTCTCGAAATCTCGTATTAATAATATGAAGTTTTTCGCACGTCGGAGCTGCCGCATGGGCTATTCTTTTCTGCGCAATTCCGCGCGTATGATGAAGATGTACCGCACGTGCGTGTCTCAACGACTATTCTGTTTATAAACAAAGATCACCGGACCTTGCAGCTTGGCGCTTGCCACTTCGACTTGCCACGGACGGACACGCGTGATTTTCGGAGTGCTCGTACCCGGCCAAGGTCCTACACAGCAGCAACAGTAGTAGGTGCGTGTCTGTTCCACACAGCAGTAAAACGTTTTTTCGTGATACCCGTCGACGTCCGGCGCAGCCAGTGCCCGTGCTCCCGTGCTGATTTACATGTTTATGCTCGTACACACAACGATGATACAACATGTACATCGTAGAGAGATAGATAACCAGGCACCATGGTACCTAAATAGTACCAAGTATATTTGTACACAACGAAGGTTGTGTGAGATCGAAAAATTCAGTTTTCATTAGCTCTCGTAAAATTTGCACACTTGGTGGTCGTTGCTGCTGTACTTGTTTTCGCGTTATAGCTTATTTGCAGCTACGATGTCTGTAGTCACAGGACAGCAGTTTCCATTGACTCTGGATGGCTATCTCAAGCTAACCCTCTACTAGGCCGAATCTAAGAGGGATCGACTATTAATATTGATAACGAGAGCCGGCAAGTCCTTGTCATATAACACTGGTGGGGTGTCATGTTAAATCTGTGTTTTGCTGATGGACTAGAACCGGTATACGAATAGGAAAGTGTATCGGGCGAACGTTTTTTTTACCCAGATCTCCAAGGAGGATCAGAAAAAAAAAAAAAAACTTTGGAGCCTAGGCTTTAGAGTGGTCTATTGATACACACGTTTTGTACGCCACCGAATTCGCCGTCGTTCTGAGCTACACGGCTAGACTTTGTAGGTTCTGCTGTGTACTAGTACCGGGATACACTCCCTGAAACGTTGTTGCAGTGGGATTACCAGAGTAGGTCCAGCCCAGGCCTGGTGCTCGGGTTTCCGGGCTGCTCAAGTCTCGAGGCACATGCGGTGGCTGCAAATCGTATTTGCGTGCCTTATATAATGTCACCTAGATCACACCTGCTGCCGTGTTTTAGCAGTTGGCAGGAACGCTGGCTCAGCGCGGGCGATTCAGTCTCCGCATCGAGATGAGGAGTGATGCACTTGATCCTAATGAGGAATAGGTCCTACGAATTAGCAACGAGCCCGTCGAATCTCCATTCAAGAACACACTATTAATACCAGAGAGTAGATACATCTATTAATAAGAATTGTGCTCTCAACGTACCTGGTAGCCAGACAGTAGTACGTACGTATTATACGTGCCGGCATTATTATTATATCGGAGGGCCATAGTAAATAGGACCAAATATTGTAAGTAAAAATACGGAAATATATAGGTTTTTTGTATTCACCGTAGGTCCTATCAACTATGGACCCCCGTAATAGTATTAGTAGACAATGCAACAGCTCACAAACGTGATGGATACAACGGAAGAAGAGTCGACATATTATGCTGCTGTATGTACTCCTGCTGCTAATAATGCCGCATCACGGGAAAATACATTTAATACGAGCGAGTACACACACAGCAGCTGCAGCAGACAATCCTGAATCGAAAATTGCGCTGTAGGAAAGTCCGTAAGGCACTGACTGATTATGTATGCGCTTGTGATGAGCCGTCGCCACAATGCGCCAGCCAACCTTGCTGCTGCTGTTGCTGCCGCCGCCGCTGTTTTTTTTCCGCTTTTTTTTTTTCCCCGTTATTTTCGATCGTTCTTCGCTTCCGGTCTTTTTACTCTTCGCTGCGCATGTGCGTGCACGCGCCAGCAGCCGCGAACTGGGACAGCATCTAGGCAGGGCGTTTACCATCGATGTTCACGTAACCACTTGCTTACGGGGAACCATAGTAAATAGGACCCAAAATTGATAGTAAAAACTGGTAAATGTAAATATAGAGGTTTTTGGGTGCACCCGGTAGGTCCTACTTATGATGGCCCCCCCCCCCCCCCCCGTAAACAGAGCATTTGTTCATGTACGTCATGTTATTTTGAGGAGGGTTGCATGTTCACGTGTTCACCCATCACGTCGTACGAGTATATATTAGGGCCCATCTTAACGGGGAACACTAAATTTCGCTTAATCAGATGCAAATTAAATTAGAAAAAAAAAAAAAATCAAGTCACATTCAGAGAACCGAAAGTCCTCGATAAGATGGCCCCTTAAATCAAAGTTAGAAAAAAAAAAAACAAGTCAAATTGAAAGAGCCGAAAGTCCCCGTTAAGATGGGCCCTTTACCAGGCTCGCGAAATATTTTTACACGCGGTCGCGTTGTTCGCGAATCCACGCGCCGTTCACGCGAAATTATTTGCCGCTTGCGGAATCCCTAAAATGACCTCTTGTGGGTAATGAATGATGTCTCCACATACTATGGGAATCCCTTTCTTTCCTCAGAAGGGGATGAGAGCGTTCTATTCCCTGCTGTATGTACGCCTTTTCAAGGTTTGAGGTTGGCGTTTGCGGGGCGGGGCGCCTTTCGCAGTTTTGGCCAATTTCGTGCCGACGAACGCCGTTCACATTTATTTGGCGAAACCGCTTTAACATGTGTTGCTGCTGTTGAGCACCAGGTACCATACATATCGCGCATCACGTAAAGTATGAGCTCGTACAACGCGCTGCTTGTTGCTGTGCCACAGGACGAAAGGAGGCGGAAAGCAGGCGACAGGCAGCACAAGAATAGACTCGGCGACGGGCGGCGGCGGCAATCATCGCAAGCAGAGCAAGAGACACGAGGCAAGCCTCAAAAGGGGCGGGCAGACAGGCAGACATTGCAAGCAAGCAGCATGACCTTGTCCGTCGGCACCGATGGCGACAAGAGGAGGGCCACCCTCGCCGCAAGAGCAACAGCAACTCTAAACGCAACCGCGGTACCGACAGCAGAAGCATCGGAGGGTGAGATTGTTGCTGCGGGAGGGAGGGGGACTAAGAGGAGCGCGGCGCACTGGCGAAAGATCCGCAGCGCGGTTACTGCTTTGGCCGCTTTCAGGAGGAGGAAGGTGAGAGACTTGCTACTGTTAGGCATGGGAATGGATACGTTTGAGACGTAAAAAAATGTCCAGTCTATTCGAGAATCCGTTCAAAAAAAGTCGAAAGAACGATTTTTTTAAAATAGTCTGCTACCACCCTATTTACTTGGTTTTAGAACTACAATGTGCGTACCCTGGCTGTGAAAGGGAGGAACGGGTACGGGCATGCCGAGTGTGTGCTGGCGAAGGCCCGACAACTGGGCTGTGACTTCGTTGGCCTGCAAAAAACAAAGGAAACCCGGGAAGACCGAATTTTCTGGAGCAGGATACCGGGTATTCTGCTCTGGGCAAGAGGACACAGATGGCAGGCAAGGACTATGCGGAGTTGGTTTGGCAGTGAAGGAAACGATATGCCGTAAGTCTGCATATACCCACCAGTTAATTGACGAACGCCTTATGTCTATGCGCTTCGAGCTGACCGGTGAAAGCGTTGCGGTCAACCTAGTTGTTGCCTACCAGGTATGCCCCAACGGAAGCCAACCTCAACATACAGATGAAAGAGGAGTTTTGGAAAAAATTGGGGCACATGGTTGAGCTAATTCCAACGAAGGAATGCCTGTTCGTGCTGGCAGACGCGAAAACGCACGGACTGGAAAGAGGATGGAAGGGTGCGGTGACGGTAGGGTGCTTGGAGCGTACGGACGTGATGAGCTCAACAACAACGGCAAACGCCTGCTGGCATTCGCTTCAGACAATAAGCTCGCTCTCACGAACACGTTTTTTAGCGCTCGCAAGGGTGGAATGTCCCGTATGTTCAACGGCATCAGCAGCCGCAACGACCAAAAAAACGGATTGACTACATCCTAACCCTTCCAAGGACACCGACCTCGCGTGCAAGATGTTAAGGTCCACCCCCAGCCTCCGCCCCCAGCCAAGGCGGATTCAGACCATAATATCGTATATGCGATGGGTCCGCCTCAGCGGTCGTTTCGCACCCAACAGACGCGTACGAACGAAAAACAAAATTCGGCCTTTCGACCGGCAGAAGTTTCGATCCGACGGAGATTGCAGGCAGCGAGTCGTGGCGCGGATCCTTGCAAAGCTTCCCTTCCTTCCCTCGCAACCGAACAGTATCTCCGAGATGGCTGAACCCTTTGCGGAAGTTATTCTTGACGCAGTAGCGAAAGACGTACCCCCCCCCCCCCCCCCTACCACGACACCCAGACAAACCCGGGTGGTGCGACACCGCGGAAACCTCAGCCGCCATACAACTCGCATGGGATGCGAGGGAGGATATGCCCGTCGAGTCATGCGCATCAAGAAGGACAAAAGCCGCGTGGAAGACGCTGAGGACGGCGTGCGCGAATCTGCGAAGGGCGATAGATACAGCGTTGCACGCCTACTTTGAAGAGTACCTTGCTGGAACAGAGAAGACTGCTCGCCGACAGCGACCAGCGGGGTTTCTACAAACACTTGGAAGGGCACGGTGGGATTGGACAGTCGAAAGGCGAGAAGCGATCAGTTCATCCGGGACGAGGATGACACGCTACTACGGGACAAGGTGCGCATTCTTGAACGGTGGGCGAGGTTTGTCGGCACCCTCTTGACCACGAAACTTTCTAAGCTTGACCCAACCATCAGCGCTCCATTTCCACAACGGCCGTTGGCACCATCGCTTGGAGATGAACCGACCATGGATGATACGACGGCGGTAATTCGGGGTATGCCGAACCGGAAAGCGGTGGGACCAGACTCCCTCCCGGCCGAGTTACTGAAAATCGACCACCCCGAATTCATCCGGTACTTTCACAAACTTACTTGTCGACGTGTGGAGAACGGGTAACGTCCCCCAGCAATGGAAAGATGCGATCGTTAAGGTCCATAAAAAGAAGGATCGCTCTGATTGAAACAATTACCGGGGGATTTCGCTTGTTGCCCATTCAGGCAAGGTTTTGCTGAAAATGGTCGCGTCCCGCCTCAGTAACTACTGCGAGGCCGAAGGGATACTCCCCGAGGAACAGTGCGGCTTTCGCCCAGCACGATCAACGGTCGACATGCAGTTCGTCGTGCGCCGACTGCAAGAACTCGGACGAGCCAGAAAAATCCCCCTGTACAACATGTGCTTCATCGACCTGCAGAAAGCATATGACTCCGTCGACCGTGAGCTGCTGTGGGTGGTGCTCGCACGCTTCGGCGTACCAGAGAAGATGCTAACCGTTTATCCGCCAATTCCACGAAGGCATGCGAGCCCGCGTGCGTACGGATGACGGCGAGCACTCGGAATGGTTCGACGTCAATCAGGGGCTGCGGCAAGGATGTGTCTTGTCACCCCTTCTGTTCAATGTCTTCTTCGCTGCTGTCACAGTGATACACGCCGTGTTGGTACGCTTCAGTGAAGACCGAGATATTTTGAGGAACTTGGTTCACCTCGAGGAGGACCTCGGCGAGGACGGGGTGAAGGTTGACCCACTACCTTGCGTACGGAGGGCAGTATGGGGTATGCTGTACGCGGACGATGCAGGCAATGTGTCTAAGTCGGCGCGGAAGGCCTTGCGAAGATGATGACCGTCATTGTGACCGTTTTCGAAGCAGCAGGCCTCACCGTATCCGAAAAGAAAGCGGAGACCATGCTGCTGCGGACGCCGAATCAGGCACCCCAGACCTCACCACTCGTCATCGAAGCGGCGGGACAGAGTTATAGACAGACAACGCAGTTTTTGTATCTGGGCGGTCTTGTCGTCGCAAGCGCTGACATTATGCCAGAGATCACACGACGGATCCGACTCGCGTGGGCATGCTTCAATCGGTTAAAACGGGAACTGTATGATATAGAGGATGCCCCGTTCACTCTAAAAGTGCGCATGCTAAAGGCCGAGGTGATGGAGACCCTGCTATACGGGTGCGTGACCTGGACTCTTGGTCAGGAGCACTTCGCTGAACTCCGAACGGCACACCACAAACTCCTCCTACAGATCATTGGCTTCCAGCGCCGGCAGCGCACTGACCACCTCATGTCGTACGCCAAGGCCCTCAAAAAAAGCACAATGCGAGAGCGTTGAGACGATCATCCGCAAAAGACGCCTCCTCTTTGCGGGGGCCGTACAGCGGGCGACCAATGAGCGGCTGACCCGCCGGGTGATGTTTGGGACGATGGCTGGTGGGGAGAACCCAGGACCAGGCCGACCGGAAAAGACCTGGGCCCAATGTCTAGCAGACGACCTCAGGTTTTTCCAAGCCACCGAGGGGTCCACGGAAAGCTCCCCTCTGCTGTTCGGAGTAGAAACGGTGTTATGGCCGAGGGCGGCTAAGAAGAGCGGGAAGTGGTACCGGGGGGTCGTCGACGCGGCGGACTGTTTCATGGCGAGGTGGCACAGGGACGAGGCGCAGAGGAGCCGGCGACGCCACACAGCTGAGGACGCCAAGAACGGCGACAACGGGAGGGGGGGAGGGGGGAAGGGCAACCGTACTGATACAGCTGTCGACGAATGCAGAAACGAAATGATAGATCGGGTGGCTAGGTATCGGTGCGACTAGCTCTTATAGACTGTTTGTTGCCTGTAGCTCCCTCTCTTCCGTGTCGCTTCATCCGCGCAGCAGATATCTGTCCTTCCTGAGTACGTATGCTGTCCGTCTGGCAGCCTTTTCTGAAGTCCTTGCGTCGTTTGTGTTCTGTTCTTCATTTCAATTTTTTTTGTTTTGTTTTTGTTTCATTGTAGTTTTGCTCTTATTTTTTGGTCCTGCTTGTGTTGTTGTTTCTCGTACCCGGTGCGCTGACATTTCACTTGCTTGACACTTGAATTTGCGATTATTTATTTATTTATTTATTTTGGTCTTACTCTGTCTCACAGTCTGCGACCACGGAATCAGTATCTCTCTAGGATAAGGAATCAGGACGGACACAGGGTGTACTGATGAAGCTGGGTAGAAAGGACGATTTAATGTGAAGACAACAACAACAACAGACTACATTCACGTGTAGCACCGAGCACCTGATTACTCGACCAGCGAAACGAATTGGATGATAAAGTAAAGTTCGACAGACACCTCCCATCGATGGAGCATGATCGACTGCTGTCTGGTTGTGTTTTGATCTGCAGATTTTTGCTCGGCTAAGTTTTTGTGGAAATACGCGGGAAAACTCGATTTTTTTAGGTTGTATTCGTATCTTTTTGTCTATTTGACTATACTCGAAAATCTAAACCAATCAATCGATGCGGAATGGCTTTGCGCACACAGCAGCAGCAATGCAATCCGCACCTGAATTCGGCAAGTAGCCGACGTGAAATCCGTTGCACGAATTGACCCTCTTTTGAAGAGTCAATTGTCGATGGGAAATTCGACAAAAAAATATCCCGAGATAAAAACAAAGGACGTCCAGTCTTCATGGTATCGGGCAAACGGTGCCAGACATGAAAGCGGCCGCACGCCGAGCGATCGCCATCACACCCGGTGTCATCGCAGCAGCGAAGGCCGTCTGCGATCGGGCCTTGATGCAGCAGGAAGCGAGTTACCCCTATAAGCGTTCAGATGCGAACGCATCACTATTGTTGTCTGACGTGAGAAAACGACGGAGTAAAAATACGCTAGCGTACCACCCTGTCCGGAAATATAGGAATGGTTTGATCATAAATGTGAGAATAAGCTGTTCTTTACATTTCCGGACAGAGTGGTACGACGTACCATGGTTACGTACGAATACATACAGCAGCAGCAGCATGCATATTTCAGGCGCGTGGTGAATGCAGCCTTGGCCGCAAGGCTCAAGCCTAGCTGCACGCACAACAATAACTTGCCCGTGAGCTAGAAGTGGGGCGCGCTGCCGCGGAGGTGCAGGCAGCGCCGTCGAACTCCCGGTCTCGGCGAAGTGCAGTATAGCAACACGCAGCCGAGTGTCGATGCTGTGTGTAGGTACGAGGTATGTTCTTCTTGTTTACTTGTTAACAGCAGTAAAACAGGACGGCATGCTGCGACTTGATCTGTACAAGATGTGTTTCACAGGGGGGGGGGGGGGGGAGCTTTCTCTCGTGCTGCCGGTCGCCAATCGCAAGGCCTCCCCAGGAACGTGCGATTCGTTCACGCTCGCGCGTCCGTGTCTACGCTGCAACTCCATCCTCTGGGCTTGGTTGTGCGCTGTCCTGCAACACGTGTCGTGCAAAAAGCAAGGCTGACTTTTATCCAACTACAGCTCAACGCCACAACATCGATGCCGGCACTACTTTTTATTTTATTTTTGAGAGGCAGCATCATAGAACGGATTTTTTGGTTGTAAACTTTTTTTTTTTTCCCCAATCACGGATTTTGGTTAATTTCCTCAAGATTTTTTCCTCCCGATAACGACCATGCGACATCCTTTGTTTTTTTTTTACGTACTCACTGAAACGAATCCATTCCCATCCCTATAACTGCTGTCTGTTGTATCAAAGTTCAGAGACAGACGGAGCGAGCGCTATTAATACAAAGCGGTGGAGTAAAGTCCGTACGTATGTAGCTGCTGCTGCCGCACGCCTGCCTCTCCTGCTCCGGCCGTCTGTTGTTGCTGTTATTGGCGTTCGTACTCAAGAAAGGAAACGTAGTGCTGTGTATCGGCATGATACTTGATACCAGGTACGTACAGCATTGGTGTTGTGTTGGCCCCTCCGTAGTTTCGGCATGTGCCACAGCAGCCACAACACCGGGACCACGGCGGAAACCGGCAGTACTCCGAAAAGTGCCGGAATTGTGCCGATCACCGGTTACTTAACTGATGGAATTTTGGGATTGTTTCCACCGCCGTGCAGTACTTATATCCTACTAGTATTTACGGGGGACCATAGGAAACAGGGGACCAAATGCTGCTGTTAGTAGAAGTAAGGAAATGTATAGGTTTTTATGTGTACTGTAGGTCCTGTTCACAATGGTGCCCCGTATTAATAGTGTCAATGTAGGCCAAGTAGACATGCTGTAAATAATAAGTCACACATGAATGAATGCACAGGAGATGCAATGCGCGACGGCGGGGAGGGGGCTCGGTGAGATAAAAGACGTCAACCTGTGTCGGTGTGGGTGGGTGTGTTCTTGTGTTGTCGATATTTCCACTTGTGGTGGACATCCAGCGCACAGCACACACACCCAGTGTCCGTGCCGATTCTCCCATCCTAGAGAGATGAGAGTTTTGCGGTCACAAAACTACGACGCAGAGATGCGACGTTGTACTGCTGTGTGAGCAGAGTGGACAATATTGCGATGCAGTGTAACGCGCTGGAACGACAGGCGTACGACACGCGCATTCCAACACAGCATTGCGGTGTGTGTTCCTTTCCACTCTACCCGTCGACGTCCAGCACACCCAGTATGTTTTTTCTCACTGTTGTGTGATTGTGTATGTTCGTCACATTAATTAAATTGTGTTTTTTTTTACGTATATAACTGTGGAGATCCGGCACAACCAGTGTCTATGCCGATTCTTTCATAGATACAAGATCTGTGGTCACAAAACTACAACGGAACACAGAACGGTGTGTGTTCCTTTCCACTCTACCCGTCGACGTCCAGCACACCCAGTATGTTTTTTCTCACTGTTGTGTGATTGTGTATGTGCGTCACATTAATTAAATTGTGTTTTTTACGTATATAACTGTGGAGATCCGGCACAACCAGTGTCTATGCCGATTCTTTTATAGATACAAGATCTGTGGTCACAAAACTACAACGGAACACAGAACGCGCAGAGATACATATTACGATACAGCCCCACGCACAGGCAGCAGCGACGGGGATACAGCGAAGTTCTGAGCGAAGTCGTGACCTTGTCGGTGCTCGTTTGGTTTTCGAGGCAGAGAGGGATGAAAAGCTGGGTTTGCGACGGCCTTGTAAATTTTCGAGACGCCGCGGATGGTCTACTCTGTGCTACGTGTAGGGGCCCTCGGACCTCGCGCTGCGGCTGCTCCGGTGGCCCTGTCTCTCGGGAATGGTAGATCTCACCTGTGAAGCAGTCGACAACACGGCTCAAATTTGCGTGACTTGCTTCGGTTTCAGGAATATGCCACGTCGAGTTGGACACAAACTTCCCGGATCGAATAACACGAAGGGCAAAAGAAGTCCCAAAAGACTTTTTGTCGAGTTCTTTTTTATTCGTTTCATTCTAATCAAAATGTCAAAATGCCTGATAGATTATTGACTTTCTCGACCAATCAGATGCAAATATATCGAATTTAACGAAAAAAGTATTGGCGGAGTATCATAAGATAAGTTTCTTGTTAAGGGCCCGTCTAAACAAGAAACCATTTTCATGATAATCGAATAAGAAAAAAAGGCAAATGCCAAAATCAGGTATACCTGATGCGTTCGAGCCAAAATCAGGTACGTTCTAAAACCAAGTAAAAAACGCGCTCCACGAGCGGTGTGATGTCCATGACAATCCGGTAAAAAAAGAATGCACCTAAAGCACCAAGCGTGTGCCACACGGCCTCCAAAATCATCTGGGTTGTTTTGTTTTCTTCAGGGTGTATCATAGGTACCACGGGCTCCACTTGGACTCTGCAAAGAGTCACTATCAAAATCCTTCGTTTGTTTCGCCACGGCGGGAGCGCCAAGAGTATTTACTCTGGCGCCCCCCCCCCGTTGGCAGCTTTAAAGCTTCCAGACCCTCCTCGCGGAGCCGCGTGCTCGGCACGAAATTATCTTACCAAAACCTGAGACCACCTCGACGCGGGGTGTTGGCAGACGAAATGCCGTGGGGCCATGGTGCTGTAAATACTGCTGTGAACATAGAAGAACAACAGAGTACACGCAACTAACTGGAGCACTTCGCACACCCCAAAGGGGAAAAAGTGAAACTAGCGTATGCATGTATATACGTACTTTTACGTACGACGTACGAGTACAGAGTTTATACGTCAATACAGAAGAATTTCAACCGAGGGAGGGCAGACGCAAGAAAACACAGGGTACGTACGGCCTCTCTGATTGGTTCAAAGTTGGCCAAAATCAGTTGAAAGCTTGACGGAGTAGAAAAAATCAGGTATACCTTAGCTTTTTCGAGCCAAAATCAGTTGCGATGTCAGCCTGGCCAATAGTAAGGCTCCAGGGGTGTGTTTTGTACTTGTTTTTTAGGATGTAACTAATTTTGGCCGAAAAGTGGCCAGGTATACCTGATTTTGGCTAAAACCCTTTCTTTTATCGTACTCTTGGCCAGCGCCCGTCACGTCTCTGGCCATGGTGTGAAGACGGTGACCCAAGGGTGGGTCGGAGCCCCTGACGAGCGCACCCCGTTCAGAATTCATGACGCAATCGTTAGTTTGTCGATCGATGTCTGTCGAGGACTCGGAATGTCGCCACTTCGAATCAAACATCCGCCTGAGTTTTTCTCAAGCCGATCTTGGCCCAACATCGGCCCCAGATTTGCTTTTTTCGGGCTTTTTTTTTTCCAAAAAAGTGGGAACTTTTTCCAAAAAAGTGAGAACTTTTTTTTTTCTAAACGTGCCCATAGGAAGCGTGTTCTAAAAAAAATTGGCGGGCTTCTTTTGAATTCAAACTTTTTATTTATACTTCGCTTGCCCATTGGCATAGGTCTAAATCCTTCCTATTAATAGGATAGGAGTCGTGTGGCGTGGGTGGATGACGAGCCTGCTTTTCTTGTTTCGTATTGTCTGACGCCGAGGGGCGGGGCACAGTTGACGAACGCAGGACGTAGACGGCAGACAGGGTAGCAAGGTCCCAAGCGGACTATTAGGGAGAAACTGGCTATGCTCGTACTCATACCATAAACTGCTGCCGCTACCTGGAGGGTGCTTCGCGCTTCGGTTAGAGCCTGTGTTTTTCCCTTGCATAGTTCTTGGTCTCACTGTTTACAAGTAGAGTGGTGTTTTTTGTTCTTTTTTATTTAGGCTGTTTCCTATGCGGTTCCATTTCGAGCTTGAGCTTTGTATTTTTCGATTTCGAAAATGAATGACCCTGTTTATGCAGTCCAAATATGAAAAGTCCGACCGGAATTTTTTCGATTTGAGAATCCGATGACCCGAGTCGTCGGATTTTGGGCCCAAAATCCGACCCCAAAATCCGACGACTTGAGTCTTGGAGATTTTCAAATCGAAAAATGGCATGCCCTCTAAATTCAACATGTTATCCACGACAGCAAACAGCAGCAGAACGATCGATAAGTTGGATGGTGACACAGCTGTATAGCGACATTGCTTCGCGCCCGACGCGCGGGCGGCGCGTCCCTCCGTGGCCAGACTGCAGTCGGCTGGCGCGGGCTCGGGCCTAGAGACCAAGAGAAGCGCCCTCGGCACGCACCTCTCCGTGGATACGTACTCGTGGACTACACTGCTGTACAGCAGCGGCAGCAGCAACAGTCACAAAATGAAACACAAAATGCCAAGACAGGTTGACTCTAGCGCACTCGCCACGTCTCTTCGCCGCCAGACCAGAGGCAGTCAGCGTGGGCTCGGACGCTTGGGTCCTACGCGCAGGGCGCCGCACCCAGCGCGTCTCTTCGCGGCGCCAAACCACAATATAAACAGTTGGTCTCGGCGTTTGCTCGAATCTCTACACGCACAAAATATCTGTTTTTTCCGCATACGAAGACTCTTTCGATTTGCCGTGTTCGTATCTGAAAATGCCATCGGGTCAAAATCTGAAGCTCAAAAATCGAACCGCATAGAACACGGCCTTGGCGCGCTTTTTTCAAGTGTGTGCCACATCCCCGGGGGAGGCACAACAGTTTTTTTTTTTTCTCGTTATTCTTTCCTTTCTCTCTTTCGATTTATTTTATATTTTTCTTTGTTTTCTTACTGTTGCGTTTTCTCTGTCTCATAGACTCTGTATGGGGTGCCTCTCATATCTCGTATGATGATGTGGCATTGCATTGTCTACTGCTGTGCTTACCACACTGCAAACGTGACAATGTAGTATCTCGTCGCTGTGGCGTAGCTTTGTGACCACAGAACATGTTTTATTTTATTTTTAATCATCACTTTTACTTTCCAGCCCACTCGTAGGAGGTTTTACCCTCGACGATCTTCTGGACAAGCCGTGGTTACAGGTGTCGCCCCTTCTCCCCCCCGTACGTGCCTTTATTTTATGTCGCGCATAGGGTTCAGCATTCATTCCCACTGCTCGTCGATTTTCATCGAATGTAGCCAACTCATCAATTTTTTGTGCAAGAAAAAGTCTATAATATAAGCATGCACTCGGTGAGACTTGAACCCACGAAATTGATCTAGACAGGCACGCGGACCACCTACCAAGCCACCGGGGACGCCGACATGTTGTTGTTGTTGTAATTGTTTTCTTCACATTAAACCGTTCTTTCTACCCGTCGACATCCAGCACAACCAGTGTCCCGTGCCGTTTATTCAATCCTAGAGAGATACAAGTTCTGTGGTGACAAAGCTACGCCACATCAGAGATACTACGTTGCCACGTATGCAATGCAATGCCATGTCATCATACTGCGTACGACAGGCACGACATACCCATTCCATGACCTAGAGAAACAAAAAAACGAAACAAAGAGAAAAAAAAAACAAAACAAAAACAAAGATAATTCGAAAGAGAAAAGAAACAAAAAAAAGAAACAAAAATATACCTGGTATATGTATATACTTCAGTATAGCAACAAACCATCGTACCCCCCCGCAGGGGATCTGGCAGACACTTGAAAAAAAGGAGCTACAAAAAAAAAAAAAAAAAAAAAAAAAAAAAAAAAAGAAGAAAACACCACTATTAATAGTCGTCAACAGAGTAAGACTAGGAACCAAGGGAAAAAAACAGGCAAACCAAACAAAGCACAAGGCATGCTCCAGGTAACTCTCTAGGATTGAAGAATCTTTCTTCACATTAAACCGTTATTTCTACCCGTCGACATCCAGCACAACCAGTGTCCGTGCCGATTCTTCAATCCTAGAGAGATAGAAGTTCTGTGGTCACAAAACTACGCCACAGCAGCAGAGATACGTTGTTGCCACGTATGCAATGCAATGCCATGTCGTCATACTGCGTACGACAGGCACGACATGCACATTCCATGACATGGAGAAACGAAACGAAGAGAGAGAAAAAAAAAACAAGCAAGACAAATAAAAAGAGAAAAAAAAAGAAACAAGACAAGAAACAACCATCGTGCCCCCCCCGCAGGGGATCTGGCAGACACTCGAAAAGAACGAGCTGGAAAAAACCACTGAAACAGGAAATAGAAAGAAAAACACCACTATTTCGTCAACACGGTGGGACCACAAACCAAGGGAGAATAACGGGCAAACCAAACAAAGCACAAAGCATCCTCCAGGCAGCGGCAGCAGTTTATGGTAGCACAGCCAGGGTCTCTCCCTGCTGGTCCGCCTGGTACCTTGCTACCCTATCTGCCGCCTCCGTCCAGCGTTCGTCAACTATGCCCGACCCCTCGGCGTCAGACATTACGAGCCAAGCAAAGCAGGCTCGTCATCCACCCACGCCACACGACTCTTTCAATAAGAAGGCTTATCAATCGGAGAAAGAGAAATAAATAAAATGAAAATCACATAGGATCAGCGCAAAAAGAAGGAAAAAAAAAAAAAACAAAACCAACTAACAAAAAACAAACAAAAGGAAGACAAAGGAAGACCACGTTCGAACCAGCTGCACCAGTTGGTGGCACGAGTAGTATAGGCATGTTCTACTCCCTAGTCTGCTCGGTACCTTGCTACCCTGTCTGCCATCTCCTTCCTACTTTCGTCCACTGCAGTTTCCCTTCTACTCCTATTCCCCCCCCTCTCCGCATTCTCTTGGTCGGGTTTTCTGCCACTCCTCTTGTTGCCCCCCCTCCCCCCATTCCCTTGGACACCACCCACGGCGGATGCGCGGCGCTGCCTACTCAGCTCAGCCTCAGCCTCGTGCCACCTCACCATGAACCGTTCGGCTGCTTCGAGGATCCCCCGGTACCACTTCCCCGCCTTTTTTGCAGCAGTGGGACCACAGCGCGGTCTTAACTCCAAACACCAAGGGGGCAAGTTCCGTTGACCCTTCGGTGGCTCGGAACTCCCTAAGGTCTTCGGCTATGCATCTATGCCAAGTGTTAAACTGTCCGCCAGGTCTCGGGTTCTCCCCACCAGCCATCGTCCCGAACATTACCCGACTGGGTAATCGATCCTTGGTTTGCCGTGCCACCACCCCCGAGCCGCCGTTTGCGGATGGTCGTTTCGATGCTCTCGCAACGTGTCATCTTAAGGGCCTTCGCGTACGAGAGGGTGGTATGGGTAGACGGGTAGAAAGAACGGAAGAGCACACACAACCAGTGCCCGTGCCGGTTCTTCAATCCTACGAGTCATTCTTATGGGAGAGTTTTTTTCCCAATTTCCAAAAGTTTGGAAATGATTGGAGATATGCATCAATATAGGCGTTCTGTCACTATTCGTGAAATTCTCCAGAACCAAAAATATCGTGTTTGTTAAATCTCACATATTTGGGGGAAAAAAAAAAAAAAACGGGGTAATCTGGAAGATTAAAAAATTGCGCGAAAAAAAACGTGGAAATTATGGGAGATTACGCCAGAGATGCTACCCGCGGGCGGCCATGTTATTAATACCTGGTATTGATAGTTCAGTGCGCTCAATTGATTTCAGCTTGTGTGCGCTTTCTTCGTTTCGTGTATCATTTTTTAGGCATCCGAATTTCGGTTTTTTGGGTTTTTTTTTTTTAATCTTCCTGCTGCTGTGACCACGGGCTCCTTCGTTTGAGAATTGATGTGAAAGCAACAACTATTAATATCAATAATACATTGTTATGCGGCAAGCAGAGGAGACAACGCAGCAAATCTGCAATGCCACGATATAATGATGTGTTTGGGGCAGGGTTTGGGGTTAGGCGTTAGGGTAGAGTAAGGGATTGGGTTGGGCATTTGCCCATACCTTGATCCCCACAGGAACCCAAAAGATACCTACCAACCTTAGGATCCTTTCTCCCAGAAAAGACAGCAAGTGGGGCGAAAAAAACCAAAGATGCCGAGGACACAACTGCTGTCTCTCGCGGGGTCTATCTTGCCTACTCGCATTTTGTCGCGCTCTGGTCGGCGCGTACTTTCTTTGCTGCTTTCTGCAGGGCTCGTTGTGCTGTGGTGTGCTCGCGGTAGATGCTCAACCGACGACAAAACAAGCTCGTACGCTCGTATATACGTATATATGACAGTGAGGAAAACGGCCCATAGAAACAAAATGGGAGAGAAAAAACGAGATTAAACAGACTTCCGGGGGGGGGGGGGGGGGGGGGGGGGGGGGGGGGGGGGGGGGGGGGGGGAAACGGGAAGAAATAGACATGGAAAAAAAAAAATGGAGCAAAAAAAAAAATCGAAAAATAGTCGAAAATGAGAGAAATTTTACAAGAAAAAAAACGAGGAAAGAACGGCATGTGGGAAAGGAAATCGGACTCAAGAGACCGAGCAGACAAAACGATGAAAAGGAAGAAGATTAAGAAGACCCTTGTGAAATATGGAGGAAAAAGGGTCGTCAGCAAGGTTTTTCGAGGTACCATTATCATTAGCGGTGAGTTCTTGCACAGCACCAAAAAGTTTGTCGTTTGTGTGTGTATACTCGTAGACCAGTACTGTTTGAACCCAGCATGCAGATGCGGCGAATTCAGGTTTGAAAAAATGTGAAGTGCTTTAAGTTTTCTTGGGATGGGCGGCGGGGGGCGGGGTGTATTCATTTTTATGCATGGCCGTAGTCGTATGACCATAGACCCTCGCATCCCTACAATGCCGGGAGGGAGCGCGTCGGGCTTTCACCGACCAGGCAGACATTGCTTGCACCAAGCCGGGGGGGGGGTGGGCGGGGTAGGCGGGGGGGGGGGGGGGGGGGTATGCCAACACCAGCACTATTGAGGCCAATTCCGCAGTAGCGCAGGTACCGGTACCGGCCTTACTTGCGGGTTGAATATGTTCCCAGCCTGGCGATTTTACTGGCATATGTGTGCTCGCGGCGGCAATCGGCGCTACTTCTGAGGCACCGCTACCGCTTTTCGATGTGATACTGGTGCCTGGATTGTACGAGCATCGGGTTGTTCTGCTTTGGTATCCACCCCAATTGTTTAAGTGGCTTGTCCCCCAAGCAAGACGGGACAGGAACATGTATGTCGCGACAACTAAACAAAAAAAAGATTCAAGTTAGGAGTCTATTCAAGACCGATTTATATGGTCAAAGAGGGAAAAGCTCCCCAGGAAGCCACAGAAGCGAAAATCTCCACACGAGCAAAAAAAGTGGCAAAACTTGTTCCAGTGATATCCGATGACACATGCATATGTGTTGTACGGTACAATCATGTACTACATGCAAACCTTTGCCTGGTATGGGATAGATGAACCTATTAATGAATCTTGGATTGTTTTTCGGGTCATAGATGCTAACCACAAAGATGCGTTGACTGGATATGACCGTTGTTTTCGTTTTCGGGCTGGCTGTCGCTGCGCAGTCGCTCCGCTCTCACCTTGTATAGGGGTGCAACGTTTTCTGGTCTTTGCGTGTGCTGTCTGTCGTGTTCTCGTACCCTGTACGCTGGCATTTCACTTGCTTGATCCATGAATTTGCGATTGTTTTTGTTTTTGGTCTCCCCCTGTATCACAGTCTTGTATCACAGTCTGCGAGCATAGAATGTACTGCCCCTGTATCACAGTCTTGTATCACAGTCTGCGAGCGTAGAATGTACTGTAGTATCTCTCTAGGAGGAGAAGGAATCAGGACGGACCCTTGGTGTACTGATGAAGCTGGGTAGAAAGGACGATTTATTGTGAAGACGACAACAACCACAACTATCTAGATGCATCCAGGGTCCAGGGTTATGTCTGGTGGACTCATGGTCAGGTCCGGGTAGGGTCCGGTCGGCGTGAGAGCCGGGTACCAGGCGGGAGCAGGGTGGTCATCAAAAGCAGAGTTTCGGAGTTCTTGTATCATCGCTGATGTTGTCGTTTAGTGTTCTAGTAGCGTATCGTATGAGGTCATATATTATCGTATGCCGTGGTCGTTGTTTGTTTTTCTGGTATCCTGTAGTATATGCGTGTGTACCCTTTACTCATTAGCTACGTGTTCCTTGTTTACGGGTCCACACCACAATCAAGTAATTCGGGGTGCTCTGTGTACGGCCGATGCTGTAGTCGTTGTACCGACAGAGTGGTCCTCCTTTTTTATTTTCTGAGGTAGACGATCCCGCTTTCGGAAAAGCAGCAGCAGCAGCAGCAGCAGCAGCAGTATTATAACAGCAGTATTATAGCAGCAGCATACGGTAAAAGAGCGTTGAGGTCGCACAGCAGGGGTGGAGAGGTTCTTTTTTTTTTTTAGGGCTTTTTACGGATCATGATCCGACCCGCGGGTTGAGTCAGCAAGCTCGTCGAAATTTAACGGGTCGGGTAGGGGGATTTTTTCATAGTCACGGATCGGGTTCGGCCACCTCTACTCGACCCGGCCCGACCCGGCCCGTGGATAGCCCTGTTTTTTCACAGCGCGCTCGATTTTTTCCAGAACGGACAGGAAGCACGGAAGGAAGGTTGGTTGCCAATACGTCACATCAAAGGCATTTTCGGAAGTACAGGTATCTATCTGGTTGAGAGCCTTCCGAAAATGTAGTGTTCCACTTTTAAGCATCATCCTTCCTTGCCCTTGCTTGTGGACGACACGACAGGCCTGTGTGTCTGTTCACAAATTTTACCCGTTGTTTTTACCCGTCGACATCCAGCACAATGTCGTTTCTTCGATCCTATTATTACTGATAGGAAAGAGATACAGGATACAGGTACGAGATGTACAAGTTTTGTGATCATAAAACTACTCCCACAGAGATAGTGCTACTGCTGCAGCAGTTGCTGTACATTGATATGCAGTAAGCAGAGTAGACAATGCAATGTCATGTCATTATACTGGATACGACATGCACATTCTGTGAAAGAGACAAAACAAAAAAAAAGCAAGGAAAAAACAAATCGAAAGAGAAGAGAAAAAGAAGAAGAACAATGGTGCCCCCCCCCCCCGTAGGGGATGTGGCAGACACTTGAAAAGAACGAGCTAAAGAAACAACACTATTTTTTTCCCTTCTTATCCTTATGAAAGAAGTACTACATAGTGGGTGGGTGACGAGCGTATTTTGGCCCACTCATTATTGCTCTTTTTACTTAGTTAAGTGTTCACCGGGATGCATAGTCCCCTTTTTCCTTCTCGTATATTTCCCCTTGCACGTCCCTTTTGGCTCATGCTCGGGGTAAGTATGTATGTGTCTGAGATTTGGCTTCCCATTTTATTTATTTGTTTGGGATTCTTCTCCTTTTCTGTTTCTTTTTCTTGTTCTTTTTTTCGGTTTGGTTTCTTCGTTGCCTCTCTTTCTTTATTATGGTGTATTTTGGTTGCTGGCGTATGTATGTATGTTGTGTCGGCCGCACCTAGTGCGAAGGCATGGTATTACGTAGGCTATTAATGCATTACGGTGTGTTATCTCTGTGTCGTAGTCTGTGACCACAGAGCTCGTATCTTTCTAGGGTGAAGAATCAGCACGGACACTGGGCTTGCTGGATGTCGACGAGTAGAAGAACGGTTTAATGTGAAGAACACACACACACACTACTTATAAACAGAGCAAGACTAAGAAACCAAGGCAAATAGCAGGCGAACCGAAGCACAACAAGAAAAAGCGCGCAGGTTAGTGAATAGGACGGAGACTTTCGAGACTTTGACTGGAAACTGCGAAACAATGTAACTCTCTCTCCTTATCTATGTAAGGACCGTTTGTATGCATGTTTTTTTTTTTTTTTGTCCGAATATTCCTCATGTTGTGGGATAGAGCGATACTGAACCGTGTACTTTAGTTCTACCAACAGGAGTAGTTACCAGGCACAACAGCGGTACGTACCTAATTTATCCACGGCAGTGGTTCCCTAGCGTTTACTCCGATTTCAAGTTGTTCGGTCCCCGACACGAGGCGGCGAAAGCCTTGATTGTGCTTGTGCTTCAAATTTCGGCACCGCCGATCGTTTTTTTTTATATATATATATTTTTTTTTTTAATCTTCTCCTTGTTTTTCCCTTGTTTTCCCGACAAGAAGCGGCGAACGAGTTTTGAACCGAATATTCGGCCCATCCGCTTTTTAAGCTTTTAGTCGATCTACTTGCTTCGATATATGGGTTCGCTTGACCCCTTTCGTACCGCAGTTCCCGATTTGGGGACAAACCAGTCTAATTCCAAGTAATTTGTCCCCAAAACGGGAATGCGGTACTAAAAAGGGGTAAGAAACTCGAGCGGGCGAACTGAGGGGCCCCATTCTCCTTTTACCCGGCTGGTAAGGGGGAGCCCACTGGGCCACTGGGGGCCCTCGTCAATCGCTGGGCCCCCCCCCCCCGCCAGAGGAAGAGCTCAATTTCGTCTCCCGACCGGCCCACGCACGCGTGAGTAAGCAAGGTGGAAGGTTTGTCCGTATTTCACCACTGCTGCTGTTCATGAGGGCGTCCTGCTTACAGGTCGATCCGCGACAGCAGGTGCAACAGCAGTGGTGGTTGGTGGTATGACCCAAAACCTGGCATTGCGGAATTCACTACTGTTCATAATTTGTCTGTTGGTATCGGTCGCTCCGGTAGTCAAATGGTTGTAGCCTCGAAATTGCTCTCACAGGCTACAGTTCTTATCATACGCCGTCGGATTTGCAGTCAGTTGAAGAAAAACTTTCAGCACGTTCGCATGAGGTTTTTGCCCTGGAAATTTTGGGAATTGGTCTTTGTCGCCCCAGAATGTCTGGAATCTCTCTCCAAGATCTGTCTGGGGGTGTTTGCCGCTCCTCGAGCGGCCGGTTGCAAGAGGTCACCGTCAGCACGTTTTGGATCCAGATGAGGTAAATATGATCGTTAAGGTGATCGGGGATTGGATCGAAAAAAAAACAGTTTTTGTCTGGATCGTGTTGGACCCAGTTGGGTCGAAAAGTGCGGACGCTAATTTCCTGTATCTGGGTGCCTGGGAGAAGCGGGAAACACGCCCAGATAGATGCTGCAGAGAGTGATCCGACACATCAATTCTGCAGCGAGAAAGATCCATTTTCCAACTTTTCATGGGGGCAAAAGCTCATGCTATACGTGCTAAAACGTTGTTTTCAAGTGACTGCAAATCCGACGGCATAAGAATTGGCTTAAATAGGTCGAAAGTCTTACAATCCTTTTTAGCACCGCAGTCCCGTTTTTGGGACAGTACCTGTTTCAATTTGGGTACTTTTGTCCTCAAAACGGGTCTCTGCAGTTTTCTCGAAAAGGGTTGATAGTCGAAAGTCACCATTTATATTATTTTACCGGGGACCATAGTAAAAAGGACCTACGGTATTCCCAAAAACCTATACGTATATTTACCCATTTTTTCCAACAATATTTTGGTCCTGTTTGCTTTGCCCCCCCCCCCCGTAAATACAGCAGTAGTGCTGCTGCTGCTGTTTCGAGACCTGCCATGGGAATTTTTTTTTTTGTAGTTTTTTCTTTGAACCAAATCGACTGCAGAAAGCGCCTGGCGTGCGCGCGTTTGGGTGCGAATGAAAACTGACGCGAGTCGACGGAGCGGAGAGGAGTGCTGAATTCTCCTCGCGATAAAAACGAAGGCACGTACGAGTACAGCTATAGCAGTAGACGCCGTGGTAGAGAGGGGGGAAGGAGAAGAATGGCGAAAGATGGTGGATGGGATGAGCTAAAATTAGTACCAGGTACCATGTATTACAAAAAATCATATATACAGTACTACGGGGGGTCCATAGTTAACAGGACCTATGGTGTACATAAAAACCTATATATTTGCCTATTTTTACTAACAAAATTTGGTCCCGTTAACGATGGACCCCCGTAATAGTATATGTATTTGTACGAGCACACAAGACGCGAGGAATCTTGGGCAACCCTGGACGATGCGGTGCTCTTTTGCTTTCGAGGACGGCCTCTGCCGTGGACAGCAGTAGGCCCGTGGGCTGACTGGTCTGCGCGGCTGTCAGAGTTCTTATTTCTACTTCTGTAGTTATATAGGTGGCGAATCAAAGTCGAGGTTTAACCCTTTTTCGTAGTACCGCAGTCTCGTTTCGGGGACAAATGACTTGGAATTAGACTGGTTTGTCCCCAAATCGGGACTGCGGTACTACGGAAAAGGGTTAAACCACCGAGAGCTTTGTTACGGGGGGGACCATGGTAAACAGGACCAAATTTTGTTGGTAAAAACTAAAAAATATATATATATATATATGTATATATTATATATGTATAATAGGTTTTTTGGGTGTACCGTATTATAGGTCCTATTTACTGTGTATGGTCCCTACTGCTGTAGTGATGGTGGTGCTGTGGGTCGGCACGTCGGCACGACTTTGAACGTTGCAGGACTTTTACGGTCCCGTTTCTGGGGACAAACTATTTTACGGGGGGTCCATAGTTAACAGGACCAAATATTGTTAGTAAAAATACCTAAATATATAGGTTTTTATGTACGCCGTAGGTCCTGTTAACTATAGACCCCCGTAAAGTAGTTGGAATTTGTGTGGTTTTGTCCCCGAAGACGGGACTTGCAGTCCCGAAAGGGTAAAAGAGTCGCCAAGTACCAGGTAAATGATTATTACGGGGTAGCATAGCATAGTGAGCAGGACCCACCTTTTTGTACAAGAGAACCAATATACTCTTCATTTTTTTTTTTTTTACTGGGCCTATTTGGTCCTGGTTAGTGCGCTCCCCTGCAGCAGTCGGGCTACTATTACGGGGGACCGTAGTAATAAACAGGACCAAATATTGCTAGTAAAAATAGGTAAGTATATAGGTTTTAATGTATACCATAGGTCCTATTAACTATGGTCCCCCGTAATAGTAGTTAAAACTCGTTTTCCGGAGGTGCCGACTTATCCGACTTGCAGTGCAGCCGACTTACTATCCGACTATAAAATTAATTCAGTTGGTTGGCTGACGGCACCTATATACCGGTACCGATTACCCCAAGGGTGTAACTAGTTATTTTTCGTGGAATCCTGCCGCCTCAACACAGCTCTGCGAAGTCTTTTTGAGTATTTTTGGTTAACAGGGGAGCTTTTTTAGTGCTGGACTCTGCAGAACCATATATTTGACTCTAATTCCAAGTAAATCTGTGCCCAGAAAATGGGAGTGCATTTCCGAGGGAGTTGATCTATTCACACGCAGGTCGAGCCACAAACGCGCCAGTGGGGTCAACAACATAGAACTCCGGAAAAGAAAACTGCGCACGAAAAAATTATTTTTTGGAGGGAACATCTCACACTAACAGAACTGAATATAGTACTGTATACCTGGTATATATACGTGAACGTAGGTGGATATGTGGTTTGTGGGCCCATCATGGGTTTTGATTGTCAACTTTGCCCCCCCCCCCCCCCCCCCCCCCCCCCCCCCCCCCCCCCCACTGTAATAGCTTGTAATAGCTGCAATACCTAGCCAACTGCTTGCTACTATTTAGTAAGTCAGGCGGCGACTTATCGTCACCCAACTCAACTGTCCCTCCCACTGTTTTCTTCGAGGGCGGCCTCGGCCGTAAACGTTTCCGTACATGCATATACCAGTGCCGGCTGATCAGGAGGGCTGGGGGCTAGCTGGCTAGAGTGCGCGCGCGCGGCCGTCGAAGTTATTGTTTTCATCTCTGCTGTAGGCAGCCAAGTAAAGCCAAGTAACCGCAGCGCTGCTCACGACTGACTGTGGTAGAGCGGTGAGGCTGCACGACAGACTGAGTCACCAGCGCGTTATTGGCCGGACTAACATGATAGCCAGTAGTTTCCCGGAGGTGCCGACTTTCAGCCGACTTTCAGCCGACTTTCAACCGACTTTCAGCCGACTAGTTACCTTCGGTTAGCTGGCCAACGGCACCTACCGGCACCTATTCACCGGCTGGCAGTAGTCAGTTGTCGTGAAATCCTGCCGCCTCACAGCCGTACAGTATAGTAGATTTCAGTCCTTTAGGCTATTGATAATGTAGAACACAACGGTGAGTTCGAGCCAGAAACGCGCCAGCAGAGATGCAAAAGACACGGAACTCCCCCCAAAATTTCACTGCATGCAGCAGCTGTTTTTTACGAGGGAACCTATCACATGAAAAAGGGTTCCCAAATGTCGTACTACATGTGCTGGTAGGTAGTGAACATAGGGGGATAGATTGTGTGGCTTGTGGGTCCACCGTGGGTCTGATTGCTGCTGCAGCCTCCCGTAGTAGCTTGTCGGCGACTTACGGCGAGCCGACTCAACAGCCCATAGCCCGACGACGTACAGCAGTGTGGTATCGTCACATCAAATCGTTATTTCTACCCACCAGCTTCATCAGTAGACCCTACTGTCCATCCCGATTCCTTATCATAAGAGAGATACTACTGTATTGTGTGAGACAGAAAGGAACTAAAAAAGTAAGATAATCGCATATTGATGGGTCATAAAGCGAGTGAAATACCACCGTATCGGGTACGAGAACACAACACCACGAAGCAAGACCAGAAAATAAAACAAAATGACAATAAAAGAAGAAGAGATTCTGGAGTGGGAGAGAATACAAATGACGCAAGGAGATCAGAAAATCTGCTAGAAGAAAAGAATACGTATATACGAGTACGCAAGAAGGACAGATTGATGCACAGACCAAGGAGAGGAAGATACCGGCATAAGGACGGCAGTGAGGGGAATGGAAACAAAAGAGAGAGAGACAAGCCAAGTAGCAAGAAAGAAAGAGGGAAGGAAAAAAAGAGAGACAGTCGTCTCCCAGGCGGTGTTGGTAACGTGGGTTTGAGTCCCTGCTGGAAAACCAATTCGGGAACCTTGTCAAACCCTTTGCCGTCTCCTTCCTACTCTTGTCAGTAGTGGTGTCTAGTTTCAGTACTGCCGCTGTCGCGTTTTTACTGGTATACATGGACGGGGGGCTGATATTGATCTGTCCCAGCCCAAGCGAGAAGGCGTTTTGTGAGCACGACAAATGACAGAAGGCATGGAACTGGTGTTATTTAGCATCAAACGCCGTAACGTATGTTATCGTAGTATTACGAGGGTCCATAGTTAATAGGACCAAATTGTTGGTAAAAATAGGTAAATATATAATATAGGTTTTTATGTATACCATAGGTCCTATTAACTATGGACTCCCGTAATATGCATCCTGGAAACCTTTCAGTTTATTGTTGTCGTTAATGCTGATGGTGTATGGTGTCGATGTTGTTATTAATAGATACGTATGGTGTTGAAGTTTGTTATTCTTACATTTCTCAGAACGTTTATTACGGAGGGCCATAGTAAATGGGACCAAATTTTGTTAGTAAAAATAGGTAAGTATATAGGTTTTTGTCAGCACCGCAGGTCCTGTTTACTATGGCCCTCCGTAATAGCTTGATATTGTTATTTTGCTTTTGCCATCCGACAAGGTGCAGCCTGAGCTTCGGAAGTTGATCACTCATGAACATTCCCCCATTGGTTGAAGCCAAGGGAAACAGCAATAAAAAGCGAACCTATTGGCCTACGGTAGACTGTTGGACTACAATAGCCTATTGCACTACAGCAGCTTCGAAAGTTGATCACTCATAAGCATTCCCCCATTGGCTAAAGCCAAGGGAAACAGCAACAAAAAGCGAACCTATTGGCCTACGGTAGACTATTGGACTACAATAGCCTATTGCACTACAGTAGCTTCGAAAGTTGATCACTCATAAACATTCTCCGACAGAAGGGAACCAATAGCCTAGTGTGTACTACCAGGTGTTGGACTACAATAGCCTATTGGACTACAATACCCTATTGGACTACAGTGGCTCCAACGTTGATCACTCATGAAGATTCCCCAGAAAGGAGACGACAATCACGGGAGAAGGAAACCTGTGCGCGAAGTCTTTACCTCTCTGTACCTGCGACCTGCTTAAACCTTTGTCTGCTTCAATTGCTGTCCTTCCTCCTTGTCATTACGTGCTCCCTCTACCTCCTGCTCTCGCTGCTGTTGATGTTGATGCTGTCGCTGTTGCTGTCTTTTGGCCATGCCAAGCAGCAAGAAAAAAATGGTTGCTGTTGCTGTTGAGGTTGGTCGTTATTTTCGCGTTTGCTCCTCATCATGACAAATCCCATTCCACTGCAGCACAGCTATAAATAGTCCGTATCACATACCCCAATGCAATGAACGATTCCAGTGGAGCTTATCAACTTCCTAGAAAATGCGTGAGGCAAGTTGCGCACGAGACCCAATGGGCTATTGCGAGCCAAAGATTGGGTCTGGCTGGCTGGTAGGGGTAAAAGGGCCTTTTATGTTGGTCCGGGTACAACAGTGTGTGCCCAACCATTTTCTTGAACTAGCACGTTGAGTGTGGTGTGTTCTTTCTTCTTACCCGTCGACGTCCAGCCCGACCAGTGTCCGTGCCGATTATTCAATCCCCAAGAGAGATGCAAGCTCTGTGGTCACACAGCTACGACACACCAGAGATAACTGCAGTCAGCTACAGCAGTCAGTCCAATATTTTTCGGGTATGCAGTGCCAGGTAAGTGGTAAAAGCCCTGATGCTGTTCGTACTGTCAGAACGAACATGAAGTAGCAAACCAACTGAAGGAGAAGCGCTATTCTCTGGTTTCTTCTCGTTATTTTTTCCTTCCTGCCCGTTTACTATCTTACGCGCGCTTCTTTTCTCAGCCATCTCTCCTAGTCGTAGCTCAGACCCGGCGTTAAAACAGCAGGCTCTCCTCCCCCTCATCCCCGCCACGGATGGTGCCACGCGTTTTTCATAGCGAAAACGGTTGAGCACTTTCTTCCTTCGTTGACTCGTGTCGAGTTGCGCCTACCCACACCATGTAGGCAACAAAGACGACCCTCCGACCCGAACCCGAACCCTAAGTCAGCGGCCAGTGCTAGTGGATGGTGTGCTTGGTAAGACGCTATTACGGGGGCCCATAGTTAACAGGACCTATGGTAAACATAAAAACCTAATATATATACCTATTTTTTACTAACAATATTTGGTCCTATTTACTATGGCCCCTTACCGTAATAGGTTGCATCGGCCGGCTTCGGTGCTGTTCTTGGAAATGCTCTGTATAGGTTGATCCTGCCGCGGCTCGGGACGCTGTGGCTTGGAAATAAATGCTCTACGTTGCTCGAGCTGCTTGCAGCATATCTTCGTGTGGCCCTTTTAGCCAACGAGAGTGCGCAAGTATTAGTTGCCTTATAACGAATGCAGGAAAATCCGCCATCACTATGCAACTATTACGGGGGGGGGTCCATAGTTAATAGGACCTATGGTATACATAAAAACCTATACATTTACCTAGTTTTACTTACAATATTTGGTCCTGTTAACTATGGTCACCCGTAGTACCACGTACTGCCGACGTCACAGCACGGCACTGCCTTCTCATACAGCAGCACTGCTGTTGTTGAGCGATTGCTCTGTTTCCTCTGCTTGTCCTCTGAAGCTGAAAAATCAGACCGAACACGAAAAATGTCCCCGAACCCGCGCGGCTGGGGTGTGGGAGTTGCTGCTCACGGACGAGACCTCTTCCTTCCTTTTGCGGAATGGACGATCGGTCTACTAATAGTGCCTCTGTGTCTCTGCTACAGCTCCGTGAGGCAAAGAAGACGCCTGGAGTAAATTAAAGAAAGAAAGAAACAAAAAAAAAAAAAGTCGGTAATTTCACGGGGGTTCTTATTTTTTTCCTTTTACAGGAAAGGAGAGTCTTACGGTACCACGTTACGGCGGTGCACTACTGCTGCTGCTGTGGACGGCAGAGGGGTGCACAAACAGCACCCCAGCAGAATTACGTTTCGGTTATTATGCTTTTTAGCCGCAAAATCCTCTTCGGAACGCCCTGCTCCCGCCTCGCACCCTGATGCAAATGCGGCCCCGATCCCACGTGGTCCCGGGCACTCCATTCTAACCCCTAGTTGTGCAATTAGCCCCCCCCCCCCCCCCCCCCCCCCCCCCCCCCCCCGACATGGCAAACTTGGCACCCTGGTATCCGACGCAACCGGCCACACACGCACAAGTTAGTGGTTCATCTTGGTGTTCTTGTGGGCTCAGGATGCCAACTTTTGCCCTGCCGCCGGCGGCGGGGCGGCTAATTATATATCCACGGGTGCGCGTTTGGACTGCTAGGTCCGGGAGGGATTGAAAAGTCGAAGTGGGATGTTACGGTGCCAACCGGGAACAAGGCGTTTTACATCGTAGACGTGGAGTCGTGACCTTCTGTTGAATACCCTGGTGTTACGGGGGACCATAGTTAGTAGGACCTATGGTATACATAGAAACCTGTATATTAACCTGTTTTTACTAACGATATTTGGTCCTATTTACTAAAGGTCCCCCCGTATCTAGTACGTACGGGGAACCATAGTGAACGGGACCAGATATTGTTATTGATAGTAAAAATAGGGATATATATATATATATATTGTCTGTACCTGTCCGTAGGTCCTATTTACTACGGTCCCCGGTAATGGTACGGGGGACCATAGTGAATAGGACCAGATATTGTCGGTAAAAATAGGGAAATATACACAAATAGGTTTTTGTCTGTACCCTAGGCCCTGTTTACTATGGCCCCCCGAAATAGTACGATACGAAGAGGGGAAACATATTTATATTTTTGTGCGTACCGTAGCGTAGGTCCTATTTACTATGGTCCCCTCCTGATAGTACGATACAACCTACATACAGTCCGTGTATTACGGGGGACCATAGTTAACAGGACCTATATATGGTATAGACGAAACCTATATATATATATATATATATTTACCTATTTTTACTATTACGGGGGGGGGGGGATAGTAAATAGGACGTACGGTACACAACACAAACCTATGTATTTGGCTATTTTTACCCAACAATATTTGGTCCTATTTATTTACCCTACTGATCGCTCGTAATAGTTCATCGGGGGGGGTGCGGGCATATTTATTTGTTGCTTTTATTGAGGTGCGTGAAGGTAATAAATGCACACCAGGGAACAGTCGGCAGCATTCGAGGTCAACCCTTTTAGGCCTGCAGCCTTGTTCAGGGGGACGGTTCGCTCAAGTTCTCAGTAGTTTCCAAGTAGTTTGTCCCCAAACGGGGACTGCAAGGAGTACTACTACGGGGGTCCGTAGTTAATAGGACCTATGGTGTACATAAAAACATGTATATTTGGCATATTTTTACCAACAATATCTGGTCCCATTTACTGTGGTCCTCCGTAATAGCGTAGGACGGTAAACCACTGGACCACCCGGCCGACCGGCTTGCCACGTGAACCATTCATTGCCGGTACCGGCTGTACTCTGTTGCCCTTTCCTGTTCCAAGAGAGTCGTTTCCCAAAAATGTGGGTGCACTTCTACAGCAGTAGTCTGCTGTAAGTTCTTGAACGGGTGTATATTGTACGAGGTACTGGTACTGCGCTTGCTGTAGGTCGCAGTGCTTTCGGGGTTCGGGTACAGCAGCAGTGAAGCGACCGAAAAAACTGATAATTATTTTCCCACGATCCTATGTGTGTATCAACCATTGTGTGAGTGTGCAAGCGCGTATGTATTACATGTGCAGTGTAGACGTACGAAGTAGTTATAGGGCCCGTCTCAACGAGAAACCTCTTTCGTGATAATCGAGTAATTAGGGAAAAAAATAATTTGGTTTGATTTGAATAGAATAGAATTTCGCGAAAATGTATATATGCCTTTGGGTCCTATCGAGGAATAGCGTAGTAGAAAAAATAAATCGAATAACGCACAAGGGTCAACGAACACCAGAGGGCAACCAACGAGGCGAGCGACGGCCCGCGTCCTCCCCGGGGCGCCGCGGTCAGCGGCCGATTGTGTCTGCCGGCACCGCCGAAGAGGCTATCGCTCTTGGGACGTCTTGGGTGGCTGGCGCAGCCCCGAAGCCCCACGCAGGCAGCAGCGACGGGGATACAGCGATCGAACTTCTGAGCGAAGTCGTGACCTGGTCGGTGCTAGTGTGGTTTGGGAGGCAAAGAGGGATGAGAAGCTGGGTTTGCGACCGCCTTGTAAATTTTTGAGGCGCCGCGGATGGTCTACTCTGTTTGAGGGGCCGTCGGACCTCGCGCTGCGGCTGTTCCGGTGGCCCTGTCTCTTGGGAATTGTAGATGTCACTTGTGAAGCAGTCGACAACACGGCTCAAATTTGCGTGACTTGCTTCGGTTTCAGGAACATGCCACGTCGAGTTGGACAAACTTCCCGGATCGAATAACACGAAGGGCAAAAGAAGTTCCAAAAGACTTTTTGTCGAGTTCTTTTTTGTTCGTTTCATTCTAATCAAATGTCAAAATGCCTGATAGATTACTGACTTTTCGACCAATCAGATGCAAATAAATCGAATCGAACGAGAAAAGTATTGGCGGTGTATCATAAAAAGAAGTTTCTCGTTAAGACGGGCCCTTACGGACTACTGCTGTAGTATTAATAGTACAACCCTTTCGGAAGTCGGGTGGAGTGGCACACAGAAGCGGAGAAAATATTTGCGCTACGTATGCTTTGGGAGTCGATGATGGGAGAAAGGTCTGAATTCGATGAAAAAGCAAGGCGCGAACCGCGGCGGGGGAGGGGGCGAGGAGAGCCTGCTGCCGGGTGACCTCGGTTCTGAGTCACGACTATTATAGGAGCGCCGAGAAAAGAAAGAAGGCCGAAGATAATGAATGGGATGGATACATACCGTATCACACTAGCTAGGGTGAAAGATAACACACCCCCTCGGACCTCGGACGATCTTCAGAGCTGGGTTTCTCGCTAACGGTCGGTAAGGGGGAGGGCGAAGTGAATACGACCAGCAATGCATGCGTCTATGCAACCTTCTCGACGATTTTTTTTGGAAAGCCACCGTTTTCGTTGTGTGTGCTCCCCCCCCCCCCCCCCCCCCCCCCCCCCCCCCCCCCCCCCCCCCCCCCCCCCTCATGTTTTGGAGGGAAACCTGGTCTGAAATTAGGCGCAGGGGGTGTATTGTCTTGCGTGTTGTACGGGAGATGAATAGAACGGTACCTGCCTATATTTGGAATATATATATATACCTACATATACCGTACATATATTCAACCGTCTTCCGGTGTGTTGCTGCTGCGGTGTTGGTGTGCACCAAGTAGGAAGTACAAGGCGCTACGCAGCCCGCTACGCTCACTCAGGAAGGAAAAATACATGAAATTATGCGAACCGGACTGAGGTCCACGATTGAATGTAGTTTTTTTTTTTGCGTGATTGTGTGTGCTTGCAAACTGGCGACTTGATAGTGCCAAGAGTCCCGCCGCCATGCTTCATTCATTCAGGATATAACTGCTCGGACGCCACATACGCTTCGCGTCGCGGCCGGTTCCGCCCGCTACGCTCGCTCACATGCCGCACGTACGTACATACCCCAGGTAGGGTACTATTTTTTTTTTTTTATATGCTGCATGTACGAGAGAGAAAAGCACAGCACGGCACGGCAGCACCGCTAAAACAACAAAAATGAAACCGAAAAATTCGGGAAGAAAAAAAAAAAAAAAAATCCCTGTCCCCTCTCTCATGGAAAACATTTGTGCCTGATTGCAACACCTTGCACCGGTCGAAAAAGACGAAAATCGAACAGCAGAGCTTCTCTCTCAGCCTCGTACACGCCGCCTGCCTTTCTCGCGACCACCTCGCCACCGATTCGGTCCGGGTAAAGCTTTCCTCCCTCTTTGCCACAGTGAGCCCCATCGCCCGCCTCGCGTCAAGCCCGGTGCTCATCGTGGCCCTCGTTCGCCAGCTCGACAATGGTGCTCAGACTGCGTAGCTCTCTCTGTGAACTTCAGCTTGGTCGCAAACATAAACACCGCTTGAATCTTATGTTGCAATCCCGAACGTCCCTTACAGACTCGTACATACTCTATCCAATTCCGCTGATGGAGGCCAGACGGAGCCCATTCATGCTTCCCTCGTGTCTCGAGAGCACACGCGACGCCTAGCCACGAGTACGGCGACCGCGCTCCTCGCACCCCCCCCCTCTACCCGCCAGCACCCGCTGACACCCGCGACGGCGTCGGGCTCGCTCGCTGTGCCGTGCTCCGAATACACACGCACGCACACGAAATGAAAGAAGAAAAAAGGGGGGGGAAAAAAAAAAAGAACCGAAAGTGCCCAAACAAATGGAGAAAACAAAAGAGAGCCGCTGGAAAGGTCCGGCAAGTAATCGAAGGAGGCGTTGTCCAAGTGGGAGCTCTGAGAGGCCAGGGATGTACCAACCGAGCGCGCCAAGAGAATGAGATATCTGCAAGTAGTTTCTACTACTTACAAGAGCGAGAAGCTTCGAGCAACAATTTCGCGCACCGCAGCGCGTGTCACCAACCACTCTGTCCCAAAATATAAGGATCTTTTGTATTTGAGTTTGGTGTACAAAGCGTCCCTCGTATTTCCGGACAGAGTGGTGCCAGGCGCGTATTAATGCCATTACATCAGTTCGGACGCTTCTAGAAGAGCTGCAGTCCCGTTTCGAGGACAAAAGTACGTCGCAATCTGAGTGGTTTGTCCCCCGAAAGCATGACCGCAGTTCTTACAATTAAGGATTTCAAAATGACGGGTGGCGTTCGCTTGTGTTCCCATGTACGTACGTGTGTGTGTGTGTTTTGTGTGTGTGTGTGTACCCCGGGGTGCATGAATAGATTGTATCCCCTATAGGCCTCGCCCAACTAACCCGGTGGCAGCCCGAGCTGCTGGATGTGTGGCCCGAGTGGCCGATGAGCTATAGCGTACAAGGTATGCCTGTGGCGGCAACGGGCACACTACTCCGCACACTTTCACACTGGTTAACCCTTTTTGTTAACCCCTTTAGTAGTACCGCAGTTCCCGATTTGGGGACAAACCGGTCTAATTCCAAGTGATTTGTCCCCAAAACGGGACTGCGGTACTGAAAGGGTTTTTTTAAGCACTGCAGTCCCGTTTCAGGAACAAATCTACTCGGAATTAGAGCGGTTTGTCCCCAATTTGGGACTGCAGAGCTAAACGGGATAATAGTCCCCATCCGTGCCAAGCGATCGATCTCACAGGCACTACGACAGCAGCTGTACGTACGTAGCGGGCGACCTGCACCATGGAGGGACCGCTATTTACGGGGGGCCATAATAGTAAATAGGACCACGTATTGTTGGTAAAAAGAGGGAAAATATATACCAGGTATAGGTTTTTGTGGGTATCGTAGGTCCTGTTAACTATGGTCCCCCCCGTCAACAGCGGTTGTGAAACATTGTTCGAGCCACATAGACGCGCCGGTCAGATAGATGCTGGACAGCAGTACCTCGAATTCCGGGGGGCCGTTGTAAGTAGGACCTACGGTACACACGAAAACTTACATATTTCCCTGTTTTTACTATTAGAGAAAGCAATACGACGTACGCTTTTGGTCCTATTTACTCTCGTCCCCTGTAGTGGTGATCATGCTTGCACTGCTGTATTTTTATTTTTTGTTTTGCTCGAACAAGAGCTGTGAGGTCGAGGGTCTGATCGAAACTCGTCGATTTTTTGCAAGGCCGTCTGCGATAGTGATGATGATAACTTGCTAGGATCGCGCGTAGTACGGGTTTTGTACGTGTGGATGGCCTCATCGTGCAGGAAATACAGCAGTCCATGTATTAATACGAGTATGAGGATCACAGAATCTGAAATACTTACAGCAGTACGTTATGTGTATATCGTCATAGGCTGTAGGTATACAACTATTGTTACGATATGTATATATATATATTTACAAGAAGACGCAGAACTCCGTAATTTACCGCACGCAACTTTACCGGGGGGGCATAGCAGCAATAATACCCTGGTACATATTAGTACATAAATGTCTTTGGTAGTAATATTAATAGTGGTGATACATATTAACATTAAATAGTAATAGTAGTAATACTTAACGTACGTACTGGTATTTAATAGCAATAATAACATATTAATGTTGTATTAATAGTAATAATACAACTGCTGTCAGTGTTTGCCAGGTTGCAATCAGGACTCTCACCATGAACCCAAACACCATGTATCCCCTTTCCTACGACGAGTACGTAATAATGTATGATGATGCTGTTGTTAATATAGGGGCACATGTTTTACCCACCAAGATTCGGTTCTGGTTGCTACAATACTCCGTTCCTCCGTAATGATAACTGAACTTCAACTTCAATACGGGTATGCAGGCCAATCAAGTAGTATTAATAGTTGATGCTTGCAACCATGATTCGGCGACGGACTACCTACAGCAGCAGCATTAGTATCTATATTGATATTAATAGTAGTGGTAGTCGGAAGTAGAGAGTTTTGTGCCGTGTTCACCAGCAGGTGAACTATTATAGTTATCCCGACCAGGTGAAATAGTTAACCCGACCAGGCCCGCGTCGGTGGGTAGTGGGTAAGTAAAGCCCCAAATGCCACACGTGACAATGAGTGAACTATTATAGTTAACCCGACCGGGTGAAATAGTTAACCCGACCAGGCCCGCGTCGGTGGGTAGTGGGTAGGTAAAGCCCCAAATGCCACACTGCACGTGACAATTAACGCCGCCGCTTTCTTATGTAATACCTGGTACCTTGTTACCCGACTTTGGCTCCAACTACTACGGGGGTCCATAGTTAATAGGACCTATGGTGTACATAAAAACCCATATACTTACATATTTTTACTAGCAATATTTGGTCCTATTTACTATGGTCCCCCGTGATAGTTGTTGTGGTTTTCGTTTTGGCCCTGATACTAGGTACCCGGGTACCTGATTGTAGTGCGTATATACAGCAGCAGCAGCAGCAGGTTCGGGCGTTGTCATGCCACACTTGGCACACCCAACCGTACAGAATCCACTATTAGTAGTCACAACCGAGTTGTTTTCTTCACATTAAACCGTTCTTTCTACCCGTCGACAAGCAGTACGTATGTATCCGCAATCGCTATTATTAACAATAGAACAAAGAAGTAAGAACGATATTCAGCTCTTTTCACGTGGTGATCATGTTGTTCGTCATGCTCCAGCGGGAAAAAAGAAACAAGAAAAAAAAAAAAACGTTTTTTTCTCAGATCCGACGGGTGTGTCAACGAGCGCGCTTTCGTGTTGATCGACAAATGCTCCGAAGGCGGAGATGAGAGGGTCCGCATCTCGTCCCCCTCTCCACAACGTTTTTTTTTTTTTTTTTTTTTTTACAAGCACTCACCACCGATATTCAAGACAACACCGGACACGACACACGGCATGGTTTCACGCAAAGGCGTACCAATCATGAAAAAAAAAAAAAACTATTTATCTATTTATTACGGGGGACCACAGTAAATAGGACCAAATATTGTTGGTAAAAAGTAGGAAAGTATATAGGTTTTTGTGCATATCGTCGGTCCTATTTACTGTGGCCCTCCCTCGTAATAATGCAGACAGATTTCGCCGCACGGGCTTCGGGTGTAATCTGCATCAGGCCACGTAACACACCATAAAGGCCACCACGCACGAACAAATCGCTACTGGTATTAATAGTCGCTATTCATAGCTGCACTACGAACCAGAAACGGCAGGGGAGCTCCTACTTCGTACGGGAGACCATAGTAAATAGGACCGGATATTGTTGATAAAAATAGCGAAATATATAGGTTTTTGTGTGTACCGTAGGTCCTGTTTACTGCTGTGGTCTTTCCGTAATATGAAACCTCCCTCGCCCCCAAAACACGAACAAATTTTATCTCTCGTTTTTTTTTTTTTTTTTTTGCTTTTTGCTTCGTTTTTGTTGTTGTTGTTGTCCATTTTTCGCTTGTTTTTCCCTGCTCCGCCCCCCGGCGAACCACGCAAAAAAAGGTCAAGACGACCGATTTCGAGAGGATACGGCTGTGTGGGGAGGGGGGATCGGGGCTGGTGTACCTGGTCAAGCTGAATAACACCTCCATGTTTTTCGCCCTCAAGGTAAGAGGCTCGTGCGCACGTGCTGCTGTGTGGCACTTGGTTGTATACCTGGTATACGAATTCGTAGGACGCTTGGGTACCAAGAGGGTGCGGAAATTTCCGGACTCGGTTAGGAGGTACGGTACTCTCGTGCACATCTACATATAGCACTCTTTTGACCGAAACTATCAGGTTTTTTTTTGGGGGGGTATTTCTTTGGGTAGTTTTTGTGAATACCCGAACGGCCCGAACGTTCGTTGCACATTTCCCGACGGGAGGGGGTTGGGAGGGGGTTGACCGTACCGGGTACGATCTGGCATGGTGTACCAGTGAGATCTGATCCTATGTACGTACAGGGGACGTTTGGATGACCGCGCATCACACAAGGTCCGAATATACCTGGTGTCACCGATCAGGATGGACACCGAGTACCACGAGTATTTCGTGCTTTGTGATTGTATATATGCTGAGTGAGCCATTCACCGCCTGCTCGTTCGGCGCTCCGCGGTGCAAAGCGGGGGGGGGGTGGTGGGGGGCGGGGTCGTGTTCGCAGGATGGATATCGACTATCGAGTATCGAGTCGGACATCGGATATTTAATATGCCGGGTAATCGGGTATCGGATATCGGATATCGAGTGCCCAAAGTATCGAATGTCGAGTATCGGATGCCTGTCGGTGCAGCGGGGGGGGGGGGGGGGTGGGGTCGTGTTCGCAGGATGGATATCGACTATCGAGTATCGAGTCGGACATCGGATATTTAATATGCCGGGCAATCGGGTATCGGATATCGGATATCGAGTGCCCAAAGTATCGAATGTCGAGTATCGGATGCCTGTGCCGGTGGTGGTGCTGATACCGTGCGTTCCGCCCCGCAGGTGCAGCGCAAGTTAGACCTCGAGGCTAAGGAGAAAAGGATTCGGCGGGCGATGATCGAGAAGGAGGTGCTGGTTGCGTGCGCCCATCCCTTCGTGTGCAGCCTCTACACGGCCTTTCAGGTGGGACGCGACCATGCAGCTTTTTCTGCCAGCCGCCGCGGTTGGTGGTGGTGGTGGTGGTGGTGGTGCTACTGGAGGCTTTCGAGGGGGGGGGGGGGGGGGGGGGGGAGGGGGGAGGTGGGTGGGGTGGTTGGTGGTTGAGGGGGGGGGGGGGGGGGGGGGGAGGGGGGGGGGGGCTCGGAAGGGTGGTGGTGGTGGTGGTGGTGGTAGTGGTCGTGTTGAGACGCCTCGTGGCCTGTCGTTCTGATCAAGTACGTTGAAAGCGTGTCCGAATTGAATGCAGTGGATTCGGATAGATGCGTTCGTTGGCCTTGGCGTCGACGGTCACCGTCAGCATACCGTCGCCGTTTCGAAAAGGGCAAGAGTGAGGAAGGCGTTTCGGGGGGAAGGGGGGGGGGGGGGGGGGGGGGGGGGGGGGGGGGGGGGGGGGGGGGGTGTACTCATTGTCATGCATGGCCGTAGTCGTATGACCATAGATCCTCGCACCCCTACAATGCCGGGACGGAGCACGTCGGGTCTTGACCGACCCGGCGAACATTGCTTGCGCCAAGCGCGAAGCGCCGTGAGGTGTTGAGCGAGTCGTATGATGACGAAAGAACCGCTTTTGAGGCGGATTTTCTTGCGTATGGATGACAGCGTCAGTGAGTTGAATTATTTTCATGGGTGTGGCCACTTCCAGAGACAGGGGGGGGGGGGGGGGGGGGGGGGGGGGGGGGGGGGGGGGGGGGGGGGGGGGGGGGGGGGGGGGGGGGGGGGGGGGGGGGGGGGGGGGGGGGGGGGGGGGGGGGGGGGGGGGGGGGGGGCTCATTTGTTGCTTGCCTTAGTCATTTGACCATTGACCACGCATCCCTTTCGAGACGGAGCACCGTTCCTACTCCTAATAGAGACACCTCCAACAATTGGGCGCTCATTACGTTGTTTCCATATATTACATAGAAACCTTTTGCTAATCTTCTCCCCCCCTTCCTGTTTGGCCTCCTGTGGCCACCATCTATCTCCTAGGATAGCGATCGTTTTCTCGGTGCTATTCATTGTATCAAACTCCTCCATGTCACATTCGTCTATTTTCCTCATCTCCTCTTCTAACACGTCCCGTTCCTCCTTGTATATTTCACATTCTCCTACTATGTGAGTTCTACTCTATTGCTTTGCCACACGGGCACATCTGTGTGTCTACTTCCTCCTCTTCCCGGCTACTGGTGTACCTCTTTCTTCTTTCTGGCAGGTCCGGGTCCCCTACACGAAAGCACAGTTTCAGCGTTTTCGCGAAGTCCATTGGGCCATGCAAATACGTTTTCATTCCTATTCCTTCCCTCAGTCCCCCGTATATCTCTTAAGTGTTTTTTTTTTTTTTTTTCCGATTCCACCTTGTTTCTTAGCGCTAGCCTTTCCCTTATTTCTATCCTTTCTTCTACTTCTGCCTTGTACCTCCCAAACTTCCCGGCGGACATCATCTCTACTTGGTTTCCCCCTAGATCCTTCCATACTTTCTCAACTACGCCATCCCACCTTATTCCATCTTGCCCTTTTGTTACTTTCTCCCATACAGCTCTATCAACTATGGCTGGCAACCTCTTTTTTGGCATGTTCCTTACTTTATATTGCCAGTTCAGCTTTCTCATGTCTCTATTTATCTTGAGTGGGCGCATTCCCAGTTCTGCTCTTAATACTGTATTGCTAGTCGTACTGAGCTTCTTAGGATTTTTTTAGCTGCTGTCATTTGTACTGTTTCCAACTGTTTTACGAGTTTCGTGTTCCCTTCCCATACTTCTCCTGCATATTCTAGCTGTGGTACTATCACATTCATCAAGATGCATATCTTAGTCCTAGTGTCAAGGTTCGGGTCTGTTAGGATCGCATCCATCTTGCCTACTTGTGCCTTACCCTTTCCTATTACTTTTGCTGTATGTGTATCCCAAGAGCAGTCTTTTGAGATATCTACGCCAAGGTATGTATACTGGTCTACGATCGGCAATTCATCTTCTCCCCACTTCCAACTAAAATTTACCGGGTTTACCTTATCTTCGTTGCAAACAACTACTGCGCATTTCTTGACGTTCGCCGTCACCCTCCATTTCCTGGTGTATTCTAGCGCCTTCTCTATTTGTTTCTGCAACCCTTCGGGTGTTTCTGATATCCCCACGAAGTCATCCGCAAACATCAATCCCGACACCGTATCTTCCCCTACCGTGACTCCCTGCCTTGCTCCCTCGACTGCTGCTATAAGGTCGTTAATATATATCTTGAATAAGTTAAGTGACAGCGTACATCCCTGTGCAACTCCTTGTAAAATATCAACATACTTCGATATTTCCCCGTCCAGCATAACAGCACTTCTCGCACATTCCGTCATATTTTTCATCATTTTCCACGTCTTTCCTCTGATTCCTATTTCCCACAGTTTTTTTCCACAATCCATTTCTCCATACTGTGTCGTAGGCTTTCTGCACACCTAGAAAGAAACAGTACGTTGTTAGTCCCGCGTCTTTCCTACCTTGAATAATCTTACCTAAGGTGTACACATGATCTACGCAGCTACGGTTTGGCCTAAACCCTGCTTGCCCTTCGCTTACTTTGTCTTCCTTCTCCATCATCGTTCCCATTCTATCGTTCAAAATCTTGCAAAATGTTTTGCCTACTGTGCTTAGTAGCGTTATATCTCGATAATTCCCCGGGTCAGCCTTATCTCCTTTCTTGAATAAATTTACTACTACTCCTTCTCTCCACCTCCTAGGTGCGTACTCGTTTTTTTTTCCATATCCAGTTATACAACATAACCATCATAGTACTTCATAAATTCATTGACAGGCAGGGGGGGGGGGGGGGGTCTCTTTGATACCGCTTGTGCTGATTCTTGTTGTCCCGAGAAGAAAGTTCGCCGCGCGAGTTTGGCCGGGAACTGCTCTCGACCCGTGGCGATCGATCGACTGGAGAAAGAAGGGAGGACTGAACGATGATAGAAAGGATGGACGGAAGGAAGGAAGGAAGGAAGGAAGGAAGGAAGGAAGGGAACGTGTCGCGGTGGCGGTTGATGATGCTGCAGTCGAATCCTCATCAGCAACACCCTGCTGCTGTTGCTGTTGCTGGTAGTGTTGGTGGTGGTGCCGCTGCTGCTGCTGCTGCTGCTGCTGCTACTGCTGACCCTGCTTCCGTCCCGTTCTCCACACAGCACAGCCACGGCGTTGATACGCATTATCGCATTATCATGTGGTGCCTTCGGTAGCACGCCTTCTTCTTTTTTGTTCTTCTCTTCTTTTGTGGTGACGTACGTTCTCGATTTTTGCCTTTCGTGTTGACACGTGTGCCAATTTTTTTTTATCACATGCCTTTAGGGCCCCCCATCTTAACGGGGAACACTAAATTTCGTTTAATCCGATGCAAATTAAATTAGAAAATGAAAAAAAAAAAAAAAATCCAAGTCAAGTTGAAAGAACCGAAAGTCCGCGATAAGATGGGCCCTTAAAATTAAATTAGAAAATGAAAAAAAAAAAAAAAAATCAAAGTCAAAATGAAAGAACCGAAAGTCCTCGATAAGATGGGCCCTTAAAATTAAATTAGAAAATGAAAAAAAAAAAAAATCAAAGTCAAATTGGAAGAGCCGAACGTCCCCGTTAAGATGGGGCCCTTAGTGCTGAAAAGCTCTCGTTTTTGTGACGCATCTCCTCATTGTGTAACGTGACTCCGTGCTGACGACGTCCCCCGTCATTTTATGCCTCGTGTTTTCGACAAGCTTTACGCTTTGACGCGTTCGTTTGTCAACACGTCCTGTCATGTTACTGCTCTCGTGTTTGTCGGCGGGTTGGCATGGCTTGCGTGTTCAACATGCTTTTTCTTGTTTCGACGTGATTTCGTATCTACGGCATGGCATCGTGTTGATTTTGACATGCGATCGTGTTGTCTTTTCGATTTCTTATTCGGCGTGCCTACTCTGGTTCCGCCTTCGTGTTGAGTTTCACACGCCTTCTCCCTTTTTTTTTTTCTTTTTTTTTTTTGTTCCCTTTTTGGTGTTGACGCGCTGTCGCGTTGACGTATAATAGATATGCGTGGCTTCTTTTTTTTTTTTTTTTTTTTTTCGCTTTCGCTTTCGCTTTCGTTGGTGTTGACCGTTGTTTTTTTACCTTCGCGTGGACGCTGTCGTGCTGATCAACGTGCGATGTGGTGCTGTGCTGTGCTGTGCTGTGCTGTGCCCGGGCGACGACCGGCCACTACTTCCATTTCGATCCTGTAGGACTCTCGCCACCTCTATCTCGTCATGGAGTTTTGCGCCGGCGGGGACTTGAACTCGCTCGTCCGGTAAGCCCACAGTGCGAGTTGTTTCTTTTGCTTTTTAACCATGCCCAGTCAAAAACGCTCGGGTCGAGAGCCCTTCCGGAGTCAAGAGCGCGGTCTAAACGGTTTGTCTCAACCTGTACTTGAAAGCTACCTGGTCTATATTTCCCACCACAGATAAGATAAATGTTACCTGGTGCCTGGTATGTAACTTAGCCCTTTTCGTACCGGCAGTCCCGTTTTGAAAACAAAAAACACTTGGAGTTTGGGGCTGACTGCAGTTTGCCCTCAAAGGGTTTACAGCTCGGTGTCTCGGCCCGTCACGGGGTTTCCATTGTCAATCTCGGGCGCGTCCACCGCTGTGCTGGCATTGCAGTGTGCCGGTATTGGCTGATAGACGATGCGGCTCACAGCGGGCAAAACGAGCGAGATCGCACAGAGGCAGAATGCGTCTACTCTAAAAATGCTTTGCAGCGGTAGTTTATGCTGGTCGCGGTGGGAATCGATGTGCGAAAGTTCTAGCATTAATAGTCCGGTGGTAAGGAAGCATCGAGTGAAGGACGGCGGGCGCGCGCGGGGGGGATCGGGGGGGGGGATGTGTGCACTCGATATCATGCATGGCGGTATAGTCGTATGACCATAGACCCTCGCATCTCTATATGCCGGGACGGAGCATGTTGGGTTTTCACCGACCAGGCAGACATTGCTGGCACCAAAAGCGCGAAGCGCCGTGAAGTGTTGGGCGAGTCGCGTGAGGGGTGAGCTGCATCCTACTAGGAACCGCTCGTGAGCCAGACTTGGATATCGATGACAACGTCAACGATTTGATTTGTTTTCCGGTGTGGGCGCTTCCAGAGACTGCAATGGGGGGCACTACGTAGCTCCGTGGGTGCCTTGCTACGATAAATTACCCTTGTGCAGATTAAAGGTTCTCCACCCCGCACAAAAGATCTACAACTCGATTGCCAGCTGTGGCCGACCGCCAAAGAAAACTGAGATAAAAACGATACCCTGGTCGTCTAGCTCAAGTGGTGAGCGGCACATTTTGCGGTGTCGTTGCCAACCGACGCCAACCTAACCTGTATATAATCTATGGGGGGGGGGGGGGGGGGGTAGGAGGAAAGGATTGAGGGTCGCAGAGGGGGAATTGTCGAAAGCCTGTGATGTGTGATGTCTGCGGCGGAAGCCCCGTTAAATATATGTCGGTTAGTCTTGCCGGTGAAGGCACGCCCTTGCGCTTGCCGTAGCAGGCGGAGAGGGGGAAGAGGGAGGGCGCGGGGACGAGGAGGGGGAAAGCAGGGGGGGGGGGAGGTGCGGAGAGAGGGAGGGCGGAGGGAGCAGAGAACACGGGGACTGGGAGGGGAAGAAATGTGTGCGGCATCTGCGTTCTGCAGTACGAGTTGCGCTGCTGTTTTTGAGCACTGTCGTTTTGGCGCGGATGAGCGTGTCGGTGTTGTCGATGCCCTTGAGAGTAGTTTTTGCTTTTTAGTAGCTGCAGTGGTGGTGCAAGCTGTGTGCGCCGCCACCGCTACCACCACCACCACCACCGCCACCACCACCACGGCCCCCCGCCCTAACACCACTACCGCCATCTCCTTTGTATATCCACGTGTGGTCCGGCAGGAACGTAGTGAAGAGGCCCTTGACGGAAGAAGAGGCCCGATTCTACATCAGCGAAATCGTGGCGGCCTTGGAGTGGGTGCACCTGAACGGCTACGTTTATCGGTGAGAGCAGAGAGAGAGGGGCGGTGGGCGGGGGAGGGTCTCGATGTTGTGCATGACCGCCGTCGTGTGGACCATGGGAGGGGCGTACTCGACTGTTGCTTGCCTTAAGTCTTTTTGACCGTTGACCACGAATCCCTTCCGAGACGGAGCACCGTTCCTGCTCCTAATAGAGACACCTCAAACGTTTGAGTGTGCAATCACGTTCTTTCATGAGACAAGAAGAACGGGGGGTGGGGGAGGCGGGAAGGGGCGGGGGGGGGGGGGGGGGGGGGGGGGGGGGGGGCGTGCGCTAATGTCATGTCATCCCGTAGTCGTATGACCGTAGACCCTCGCATCCCTACAATGCTGGGACGGAGCGCGTCAGGTTTTCACCAGACCAGGCAGGTTTTGCTTGCTCCGCCAACCGCGAAGTGCCGCGAGGTGTTCGGCGAGTCGCATGAAGGGCGCGCTTGCATCGTGCTACGAGCCACTCTTGAGGCGTATTTTCTTGCATATGGATGACAACGTCGATTTAATTGATGTTTTTTTTCTGGTGTGGCCATACAGGTACTCTCTCTCTCTCTCCCTCTCTTCTCTCCCCCCCCTCTACCCTGTCCTCGCTCACTCACTCCCTGCCCCCCACACCCCCCCCCGCTCTCTTTCTCTGTGTCATATTTTCGTCTTACTCTCGCCCTTGTTTTGGATGGCACCTTATTTCCAATGACACTCAAATTATAGAGACCTGAAGCCGGAGAACGTCCTCATCCACGCTAGCGGACACATCCGTCTCGGCGACTTCGGCACGGCAGAGCGAGGGAGGTGAGTCTCGCCGCCCTTGTCGCCACCCAACCCCCCCCCCCCCCCCCGCGCGCGCCTCTCCTCGACAGGGAACACGGGGATGATGCAGTCGTAGTTTGCGCTGGAAATCACGTGGGAAATTTTTATTTTATTTTATTTATTTTTTTTCCTCGTTTGTTCTCTTGGATTCTTGCTTTTTCTTTTTCTTTTTTCTCGTACGTACACCAGCTCCTCAGATGGGGGAGCTCGATCGGTGAGAAAATATTCGCCTGAGCGCGAAGGTTATATACCTGCCGTGGTATCATTTTGTCCGGTAATATAAGAACCGATTAGACATCACGATGAGGTTCAAACGGTCCTGATATTTGCGCCCAGGGTGTTACAGTGTAAGGAGGCGTTGGCAGGGTCAAAACTGCTGTGTAGCTGTAGACCGCCAACGCCAAGCGTCAAAAACCCAGTAACACCTGCCACGTACGTGTTGTAGCACCGCTCTACTGATGAAAAAGTGTGAAGAGGCGTTGACGGGTCAAAAACTGCTACTGCTGTAGAGCCGTCAACGTCGAGCGTCAAAACCCCCAATAGTACCTGCCGCGTACCACGGCTCAACTGGTTAAAAAGCGTAAGGAGGCGTTGACGGGTCCAAGCTACTGCTGTAGACCCGTCAACGTCAGCCGACGTGTACCTGGTACTGTGTAGACCCGTCAACGCCAGCCGACATGTACGTACAGGAGTACTATGACGGGGGACCATAGTAAATAGGACCAAATACTGTTAGTAAAAATAGGTAAATATATAATTTTTTATGTATACCATAGGTCCTGTTATCTACTGCGTGATTTTTGGTGGCGGATGATAGTGTACGACATCGGCGTCCGAGTCACCATGAGAAGGAACCCTTTCCGGCACGGCGGTCACGGCCGCCCACCCTGATCCTACCCAAAATTGCTGAACGCTCACGCGAAACCTGATCCTCCCTCACCCAAGTCAGCGTGGTTTCTGTCGATTGTTTCGGGGCCCCGAGAACGGGGCTGCGGTAGAGTAAAGCCCGACGATGCGCAATCCCACGAGCTATGTGGCGCATGCATAACCTCCGTTTGAGCCGCCGAGGCGTTTAGCGGGGCAAATGTCGCGGGGCAAGTTGTACGGCGGGCAAGCCGGCCCTACTCACTCGGCCGGCTTCTTGACCCCTTCGAGAAGTACAGTCCCGCTTTGAGGACACACACCGCTGAAATGTTGAGCAGTTTGGCCCCAAAATCGAGAGACTGCGGTATTTTCAGGGTTAAGAGGGACCACTATTAATATTACTATTGTCTTGTTGTGAAACAAGAATGGGATCGACCAACCACTCTGGTCGGAAGGATAAGGACCGGTTCGTCTTCGTGGTCGGAAATGTAAGGACCGGTTCGTCTTCGTGGTCGGAAATATAAGGACCGGGTCGTTTTCGTATTATTGTCTGAAAGCTCCTTATATTTCTGACCACAGAGTGGTAAGTGTTGGGTAGCTTACTTGGTTGAGGATCTTATTATTACGGAGGACCATAGTAAATAGGACCTACGACACACACACACACACAAAAAACTGTGTATGTTTCCCTATTTTTACTAATAATATTTGGTCCTATTTACCATGGTCCCCGTCATAGCAACTCAGTCAGAAATGTGTCGGCCAAGAGATGCTGTATCGCGTATGGCATGACCTAGTGTGTGTGAACGCGCTTCTGGCAGTCGAGAGGGGGTTTGCGCCACGCTAAATTTTACAAAAAAAAACATATTTTTGGTGTTATTTTTACGTCCCCCTTTTCCCCCCACCACTACGTACTTTGTCCATTTTTTTTTGCGTCCGTGTGTCTGTCTGTCTGTCTGCATGTCTGTCTCTCTCGTCCCTATCTATCTCTATATAAACCCTGTGCGCTACAACACAGCATTGGGTGCTGCGACCTGCGGGGAGGGAAGCTGCTCAAGGCGGACGTGGAGAAGGCTCTCGACGACAACAGCAGCAGCAGCCGCGGCGGCGGCGACGGCGGCGACGGCAGCGGCGGGACGGACTCGGGCAAAATAAAGTCTGCTCTCGGGAGTCCGATCAGGGGGGTGGCGATGGCGGCGAAGGAGGGGATCGTGGCCTTGACAGGGCCGTCGGGCGGCCGAAGACGCGCCCGGTTTCGGCACCTGATCGGCTTACGGCCGGCCCTAGAGGGTGAGGCGGCGGAGGAGGAAGAGGAGGAAGAAGAAGAAGGGGAGGAGGGGGGGGGGGAGGATGAGGATGAGGATGAGGATGAGGATGAGGATGACGATTGTTTTATTTGTGATATGCGACCTGGTGGGGTCACCGACGGGGAGCAGCTTCTGGCGGACAGCACCGTGGTGAACTTGGACTCACTGATTCCAAAGGGAGGAGCAGGAGCAGCAGGAGGAGGACCGAGCGGTGGTGATGATTTTGTTGGTGCCCGGTTTTCTCGGTTTTCCGTTGATGAAGACCTTGTGCCGGCTCACGATGGTGGTCGCGCTCGCCCCCACGCTATTAACGCCGATGCTAATGCTAGCGGGGTAAATGCTGGCGGCAACGAAGGCGACGCTGCTCCTCCTGCTGCTGCTGCTGTTGCTGTTGCAGCTACTGCTGACCCTCTCGCTACTGCTCAGGCGGATGCGTGTGGCTTTGACGGATCCCTCCCGGTGCATGGGCAGCCGTTGCCCCGACGTGAACAGGTCTCGGCTGGAGGAACGGTCCAAGCGCGAGACTGTCGGGTGTGGGTGCTTGGGCGGAAGGGGGGGGGGTCCAGGAGGAAAATCGTCAGACGTTTTGTGAGTATGTACCTACCTGCACGTATTTACCGCCCGCCTTTTTGTTTTTTTTCCTGCTTCCTGCTCCGGAGTTGTTTGTGGGCGGGGGGGGATTTGTCGGCGACCGTTTTTTTTTCTACTAATGTTTTTTTTTTGTTGATTATTTCGTGGAGGTGTAATTTTGTTTCACTGGTGGTGTTGGTGATGGTGTCATTTTTTTGCTGCTGTTGTTGTTGTTGTTGTTGTTGTCGCTGTTTGGTGTTGTCGTTTGCCTTGTCGGTGGTAGTGAGTGGAGTGTTGCTGTTGTTTTGTTGTTGCTGTTGCTGTTGCTGCCGCTGCTGCTGCTGCTGCTGCTACGGCTGCCGCCGCCGTTGCTGCTGCTGCTGCCATCGTGTTGTCGCCGTTGTTATTAATAGTTCCGTTACATGAACTCTCTGTGGAGTCATCGAAAAGGAGAGATGGTATCGTTACGTCTGCGCACCGCGAATGCCTCCCAAGGTGTGACCGGTATATGTTTATATATACCGGCATAGAAATAACGGTGGAGTCGTTTGCGGGGATCGGTGTTGAACTTTGCCCGGCGGCTACGTACTTGTTTTTCATTTAGCTTTATATATATTTTTTATAATAATTGTTCAATGTTTTTTCGTTTTTGCCCCCGATGGCTTTACGTCGAACGCGTGCTATTAATACAGGTGTGTTCTCCCTTTTCAGCTGTTGCAACATCCCCCGGGGATTAGAGTGACGTCAACCACAATCCCGAAGGGGAATCTTATATATATATATATACATATATATATTCACTTGCTTTGATATCGTAAACATTTGGGTTTTGAGGGGTTCAGGAATAGGATTTTTTTTGTTTTTTTTTTTTAACATGACCTTTCTATTTTATGATACCTCGGAAAAGTTATCCCGCACTGTTTCCAAGCAGGTTTTACCCAGAAAAACTTTGTGCCATGGGCTGGGAACGCGAAGTCTGGAAGCTCTGACAAAAATATTGCTTTCAAAGAACAAACTGGAGATGTACTCGCGCCGCCGCTGTGGGAAAAAAGGGAAGAAGATGTTCAATTTTTTCTTTCGTTTTTTTTTTTCAAACGGCTGCAGGCGGCGCAATTTTTTGTTGTTGTTGTTGTTGTTGCAAAATTGTCAACGCGCTAATTAAAATCAGCTCGTGCGACGATAGACCTTCCATCTCGACATGGACTCCGCCCACGGCCAACCCACTTGGTGTCGGGCAAGGCCAACGAGTGTAGATGACGGCCTCGATGATATCAGGTGGATCCATGGTCTAGGGGCGCGAGCTTGCCAGCGGCGTCCTGCGGTCTTCTCCAAAACCTGAACAGAAAAATGTATTTTTTGCCATTCGAGACGGGTCGAGAAAGAGAAATTTTGTCATCTGTTTTGTGCACACCAGCGGCCATTTTTTTTTTTATCATACGCCTGGCCAGCGCCCGCCACATGTCACCGGCCATTATTGTGTGAACATGATGACCTTAGGGTGGGTCGGAGCCCTTAATGTAACGAGCGCAATCCGTTCAGAATTCACGACGCAGTCGTTGGCTGTGTCGATCGATGTCTGTCGAGATCTCGGCATCTCGCCGCTTCGAAGCAAACATCCGCCTGAGTCTTTTTGAAGCCGATCTTGGCCCAACATCGGCCCCCAGCTTTTTTTTTTGGGGTGGGGGGGGGGGGGGGTTCCAAAAGTTCAGAACTTTCGGTTTGAAGAATCGTGCTCATGGCAAGCTGTACCCGAAATTTTCTGGCGGGTGTCTTTGGAATTCAAACTTTTATGGACACCCTTCGTTTCCATTGGCAGAGATCTAAGAGATCAAATAGTTGGTAAGTAGTGTATCTTTCCCCCCCCCCCCCCCCCCAGAACAAAATGTCCGACACGAAAACCAGTATATGTAAGATGTAAGTAGCCGTGTTGTGCCGGGTATCGTTTGCGTATGCATATGCAGGTGTATGAATAGGTGAAAGCCCCCCCCCCCCCCCCCCCCCCCCCCCCCCCCCCCCCCCCCCCCCCCCCCCCCCCCCCCCCCCCCCCCCCCCCCCCCCCCCCCCCCCCCCCCCCCCCCCCCCCCCCCCCCCCCCCCCCCCCCCCCCCCCCCCCTCGACGACGGAGTACGCTCTCCACCCTCCCGTTCTTGGCAATGGTAGGGTGCAGGTCACCCTTCACCCTTCATGCGGCTCTCGCTGAACGCCTCACGGCACCTCGCCCTCGTCGGTGCAAGCAATGCGTTGTCTGGTCGGTGAAAACCCGACTTGCTCCGTGCCGGCATCGTAGGGGTGCGAAGGTCTGTGGTCATGTAAGACTGCTACGCCCGTGCATGACACGAGCACACCCCCCGCCTCCGCTGCTGTTGCTGCTCGTAGCTGTAGCTGAGACCCCCCTCATTGAAGCTGTCATCCATATGCAAGAAAGTCCGCCTCACAAACGGTTCTTAGTAGGATGCAGCTCACCCTTCAAGCGACTCGCCGGACACCTCACGTTTCGCTTCGCGCTTGGTGCAAGCAAATGTCTGCCTGGTCGGTGAAAACCCGACGTGTGCTCCGTCCCGGCACTGTAGGGACTGTAGGGATGCGAGGGTCTGGCCACACGACTACGGCCATGCATGATAATGAGTACCCCCCCCCCCCCCCCCCCCCCCCTCGGTAACGCTTCCTTATCCGCTTTAGAACTGAACTCCCGTCTTGACTTACGGTAGATATTTGTTTGTTTACAGCGCAGTTGTACTTGAAAAGGTTAAAAGCTTGAAACCACCGTCGCTGCGTGACCAACCGCCCGCGCACCTCTTTTTTGTTTTTGCTTTTGACAACTCGGACAACAACAACGACGAAAAAAAAAATGACCGAATTCAGCGCGCCACCGTCCGGGCGGTCCCACGCCTTCGCCAATGGCCGAGGCAGCGTTAAGCTCAACGTGCTCCTGGACAGCCAGACTTTCATTGGCACAGGTGACAACTTTTTCTTTCTTTTTTTTCAGGCTTGACACTTGAGAGGGCCGGTTTTTGACGTGTTGGTTGAAAAAACAGCTTTTTTTTTTTTTTTTGCTTGCTTGCTTGCTTGTCCGTTTTGTTTGCTTTTTTTTGCCCCCCCCCCGAGATCGGGCGGCACTTGGGCAAGTAAGAAGAGAGATTCGTTTGTTGAGTTGACTCACAGCGGTTTTGACCCCAATTTGCTGTGTTTTGTTTTTTTGCTCGAGATACGAGCGCGGTGCGGAGCTTATGCTTTTCTTCGTCGTATCCCGGATTTTTTTTTTTTTCGGAGGGGGGGATGAGCAGATGCGCAAAGCGCGGAGCGAATATGTACATGGTTGCCTCGGTTTCGCGGCACAAATTGCAGGCGAAAAAAGGTGAGGTTAGCTTGAGTACCTGGCCCGAGGGAGGCACACCTTGGGGCCTTTTTCAGCCAACAGCGGCTATGAGATGGAGCGTTGGTCGATCGGAGCGAGGATTCGGTACGAGCCTTCCTTTTCCCCCCGAGTGCTATGTATGTTCAGTGCCCCCTCGTCAATTGCCAAATAGACGAAGGATATTATTTATGCCTTCTGTTGACTTTCCGGTTTCGGGGGGCCGGGGGGGGTGGGGGGTGTACTCGATAGGAGAGATGTACTCGATCTCATGCATGGCCGTAGTCGTATGACCATTGACCCTCGCATCCCTACAATGCCGGGACGGAGCATGTCGGGTTTTCACCGACCAGGCAGACATTGCTTGCACCAAGCGCGAAGCGAAACGTGAGGTGTCCGGCGAGTCGCATGAAGGGTGAGCTGCATCCTACTAAGAACCGCTTGTGAGGCGGGCTTGCATGTGGATGACAGCTTCGATGAGTTAAGTTTAATTTCCGGTGTGGCCACTTCCAGAGACAGCAATGGGAGTACTATGTAGCTGCCTCTTGGATGCCTTACCTTGAACACTACGTGATACGATCAATTCCCTTGTGCAGAGTAAAGGTTCTTTACTTTGCACAAATGATCTAACTAGACGACCAGCTGTGGGCGACCGCCCCAAAAAAAAAAAAAAAAAAAAAAAAACGGTACCCTGGATGTCTAGCTCACGTAGTGAGCGGCATGTTTTACGGTGTGGTTACCAACCGACGCCAACCCAACCCATATATAATATATGGGGGGGGGGGTTACCGCTGGTTCAACGCGGCACAAACTTAGCTCTCGCTCATTCGCCCATTGCTCACTGCTCGCTCTCGCTCGCCCGCTTGCCTTGCTCCTCGAGCAGCGGACTTCATGGCTCCCGAGATGATCACGGGAAACGAGAAGCAGGGCACGGCCATGGACTGGTGGGCGCTCGGCGTGATCCTGTACGAGATTACCCTGGGCACCCTGCCCTTCCACGAGATGGCAGAGACCAGCACCGAGGTCTTTCGGAGCATCGTGAACGCGGACCTGGTGTTCCCGAGACGACATCCCCTCAGCCGCTCCACCGTCGACTTTATCCGGCAGCTGCTTCGTAAGGTAAAAAGAGGGAGGGGGGGGGGGGGGGTGAGAGGTAGTGGTCGTTCTACTGTAGTTCGGACTTTAGTTTTTGGTTGTGTTTGCGATTTGGCTTGGTTTGGTTAGGATTGGGGTGGTTTTGGGTTTTGGTTTTGGTCTGGTCTGGCGTGACTTTTGGTTTGATTTGGTTTGGTTTAGCTCGGTTTGGGTTGGTTTTTTTGTTCTTTGATCTTCTCGAGACGGCACCCCCTCAGCCACACGACAGTCGTTTTGTCCGGCAGCTGCTGCGGCGTAAGGTAAAGAGAGGTGGGGGGGGCGTCGGAGGAGGAGGGGGGGGGGGGGGGGGGGGGGGGGGGGGGGGGGGGGGGGGCGTTCTCATTTTTTGCTTGCCGTAATCATTTGGCCATTGACCACGCATCCTTTTCGAGACGGAGCGGAGGGGGGGGGGAGGGGGGGGGGGGGGGGGCTCGATGTCACGTATGGCCGTAGTCGTATGGCCATAGACCCTCGCATCCCTACAATGCCGGGACGGAGCACGTCGGGTTTTGACCGACCAGGCAGACATCGCCAGCACCAAGCGCGAAGCGCCGTGAGGTGTTGGGCGAGTCGCATGAAGGGCATGGAGGGCATGCAGGGAGGGTGACCTGCATCCTACGACTGTAGCAATGGGGGGAGTCGTTCTATTGTAGTTTACTTCGGACTTGGTTTCGGATTTTGGTTTGGTTTAGGTTTGGTTTTGGTGGTTTGGTCTGGTGTCTGGTTGGGTTTGGTTCGGTTCTGGTCTGGTGTGGATTTTGGTATGATTAGATTTGGCTTGATTTATTTTCGTTTCGTATCGTTTCGTGCCGTTTCATTTCGTTTCGTTTCGTGTCATGTCGTGTCGTGTCGTGTCGTGTCGGCTGCGGCGAAAAACAGAACCCCGCAGAGCGCCTGGGCGAACGCAAGGGTGTGGGGCGAGATCAAGCGGCACCGTTACTTGCGCAGCGTGCACTGGGCGCTGATCGCGAACTCCAAGGCCCCGTTCGTGCTGTCCGGACCCGACTCGCCGGAGTGGGGCGGCCACGATAGCGACTGCATCGCCGGAGGCTCGGGAAGAGAAGATGGCCAACTGGACCTGGATAGTGAGCGTTTTTTTGTTTCTTGTTGGTTTTTTGTTTTTTGTTTTTTCTTGTTTTGTTTTTCTTTTGTTTTTCGTTTTTTTGTTTTTTTTTGCTTGATTTCTCGTTTTTGCTTGACTTGTGGACTCACGTATTTTATACGTATGAAACACTTTTTTTTTCCTTTTTTTTTTCGGTTTCTTTCGTTGCTGTTTTTTTTTGTTACTTTCTCGCGATTTCTTGTTTTCTCGTTTGTCTCTTGTTTTTGTTTTTGTTTTTGTTTTTTTTGTCTCATGGTCTCTTACGTCTTGTTGATTTTGTTTCGTTCTTGGTTTCTGTCTTCTTTTACTTTCGTGCGTATATATCGTACGATTGTCCTCTTTTTTTCTTTTTGTGGCTCTTTTTCGGTGACGACGGCGAGCGCAGCCTGGGGTGGGTTGGTGAGTGTGTGGGTGTCTTTTACATGTCCTTGTAGAGTGCGTCGTGTGTTGATGCTGCTTACCGGTTTCTGGGACTAGCGTCAGGGACCGTGTTTTTCGGAGGGAGGGCGCATGTTTGTCTGTGCTCGGGGGGGGGGAGGGGGGGGGGGGGGGTAACGCTGCTCTACGATACGGACCAAGAACTGACGTCGAGACAGATACATCTATGCAAAGGCTATATATACCTTTTATACGTACGGTAGTAGTGTGAGGCGTACCGCTCTGTCCGGAAATGTAAGTATCGTCAGGGTCTTTAGATTGATATCCAAACGATTGTTATATTTCCGGACAAGAGTGGTCGGTACCACGCGGGAAGACAGAACGAAAAACAGCCGTCGATGCGCGGTCCACTATTAATCCTGGTATTACGGGGGTCCATAGTTAACAGGACCAAATATTGTTAGTAAAAATACCTAAATATAGAGTTTTTTTTTATGTATGCCATAGGTCCTGTTAACTATAGACCCCCGTACTAGTACCTTGTTACTATTATACTATTACGGGGGACCCATAGTAAATGGGACCAAATTTTGTCAGTAATAGTAGGTAAATGTATACCTGGTAGGTTTTTTGTGTGTACCGTAGGTGCTGTCTGCTACGGTCCTCGGTAATAGTAAAAACCGCCACAGTACTTGCTTTCCCTCTGGTAGATGGCCTTGCAAGGAAATCTACCCGGGTAGAAGAAGCTACGGGGGTCCTGCGTTTTTGTCAGTTTGTTTTTGCATTTTCGGGGGGCTGGTTCTGGCGGGACGCTGCCGTCTCTCTCGATTTTTTTCCGATTCCAACTGATTTCGTGGGGGGTGAATGGTCCGTGTTTTTGTCTCTTATTTTTTTCGTACACGTACATATATATATGAGGGTACTTTTTTGCTTTGTTTTGTGTTTGTGTTGTGAACGGATTGCTCACGACGTTTCCTTTTTCGTTTTCCGTCAAAAAGCGCAAGTAATTATGTCGCCCTTTCGACCAAACCAACGAGTGGAACATCGTGTCACTGGACGGTGTGAACCGACCACCCCGCCCCGCCCTACCCTCCCGCACCCATCTCTACTCACTCACCCACCACCACCCTCCCACTCAACCCAACCCAGCTCAAGCCAACCCAACCATGTCCACCACCTGCTCATTTCCCTCCGAAACGGTCTTTTGCACGGACGCACGCAATAAAAAAACAACAAACACACACACACACAAACACGCCAAACCGTTCCCCCCCCCCCTTTTTTTTTTTTTTAAATCACACCGTAGGCTACTCGAGATGGCTCGCGCCCGGCGAAAAATCTGGGCACGGTAGGCGCGGCGAAGAGGGTGCAGGACAGCCTAGACGTACAAAACGGCGCCAGCGGGTTCTACAGAGGGGCCGACCTGTCCAAGCTGGGGGAAGAGCTGGGGATCTCAGCGACGGAGGAACCCAAGGTGGTGCCGGTAGGGGGGCCGGGAGGGGGCCGTGTTTCGCCTCCTTCGAGTAGGGTCGGGGGAGGTCGCGGCGGTGGTGAGAGTGAGGGTGGGGGTGGGAACGGGAGTGGCAGCGGCGGCAACGGATTTCCGGCGGGCGTAAAGGCGGAGATTTATCGGATGGGAAGGACCGTCTCGGTCAGCCCGAAAAAACGCCTCCAGCGCATCGGTGCAGACTCCCGCGTCGGCCGCGGTAGCGATGCCAGCAGTCTTTGTACCAGCAGCAGCAGTAGCGCCAGCACCAGCCCACGCAGCAGCGGCAACGGCGGCAGCAATAGAAACAGAAGCGGCGGCGGCAGCAGCGGAAAAAAGAAGCGGAAGCAGCGGCAGCAGCAGCTGCAGCTGCAGCGGCGAGGCGTTTGGGGTCGCCGCCGACAGGAGCGAAAAAGAAGGACGGTCAGGAGGGGTTGGCGGGGGAGAAGGAAACCAAGCCTAACTTTGACGGGTACGACTTCAACACCATCCGCAGGGTCGGCTCGAACGGCCTGCCCCAGCTTTCGGCTTCCAGGTCGTCCGGCAGCGCCGTGAGTACAACCGGCCCGCCCCAGCTATACTCCACGCTGTCGGCCGGAGGTGGGATACGGTGAAACCTGGCATGTATCTTGAGGCGGCGAGGAAGGTCCTGGTCCTAGTCCTCTCTTCCCTGCCCGCGATTACCAGATAGGACTCGGGCGCGCGGGGTATGGAGGGTGGAGGGGGCGGGGGGGGCGACGATGTTGGGATTTCCGAAAAAATTGAAAATTTGAAAACAAAATGAAATTCGAATTTGAAAATTGCGAATTTTTACTTTTTGGCATTTTCGAATTGTCGAGTTTTCGTATATTTCCGAAAGAACTCCGCGCTCCTTCTCCTCCGACACAGCAGAGTTGTTTATGCTTGGTGAGTGTGTGTGTTTTTTGTTTGTTTTCTCCCATTTTTTTTTCTTGCTTTCTTAGATGTCTTGTATGTCTTTTAGTGGGTGGCAAGAAAAGACAAATGGCTTATGCTGCGAGCCTACGCAGTGTTCCCTGCCGTGTGAGGCTTACCGTACCCCTTCCCTACCCTACTTCCCTACTACTACTACTACTACCCCCTCCCCCTCCCTCCTCCCGCCTCTTCCACGTCAGTCTAGTAGGCGTGCGAATACCAGTTGCTGTCTGTAGCACGGGTCTACTCTTCCTTGAACATTTTTTTGTTGTTTCTTGTGTAGAAGCCAGGTGTTTCGTGCGAAACCCGTGTTTGTTCCCTTCCGGCGGTATGTAGTTGTTTAGTGGTGCGTTGGTTTTGCTTGGCTGAGTTTCGTCTGGTTCTGTTCGGGTTGGTTTGGCTTGATTTGTTTTTATCCTGTTTTTATCCTGTTTTTGTTTTGGTCTTGTTTTGATCGGTTTGGTCGGTCTGGTTTTGGCTTTGGCTTGGCTTGGTCTGATTAGACTCGGATGGGCGGATGGATGGATGGATGGATGGATGGATGGATAGATGGACGCCCTAATCGACAGGGCTGATCCCATCCCTTTTACAACTGCACCGATGTTTTTAGAAGCAAATTGCGCATCTACTTTTATGAGAGTAGAGCAGGAAAACCGCTTTCTCAGAAGTTTGAAAAAAGTACGCGCAGCCTTGGTGGAGCCGAAAACCCCCTCTCGACAGATGGTACCGCTATAAATTTGTTGGACGGACCAAAACACAAAACAAGGGCCGAAAATAGTGCGGTCGGTGCACGTACCTTTTTACTCAGCCGTCCGGTGTGGATTGATTTGATCCGAGTTCCGACGTGCCGTACGTCTGTTTTGTCGGCCGTACGGTCGGTAGTGATAGCTGGTTGACCCCGGAGCAAAACTGCTGTAGCTCCACATGCACCTTTGCCGTCTACGTTTCTCCGGCCTCCGAGCGGAACGAACTCTCCATCCCACCATAGCGCGAGCGCGTCGCACCCAGACAGACACGCACTTTTTGCCCGACGCCGTCTTGCCTGTTTATAGCCCTCTGGGCTGGCTGGATAGTAGTGGAAGGGTGGGTTGATGGGGTGTGATTTCGAAAGCCCAAACCCAGCGGTCCTTGCGTTGCCGTTCAGAGTTGGGCATCCTTGTCTTTCTAGGACTGCGGCGTCGTTGTCGCGGACAGGTTACCGAATTTGGCCCTTTTTGGTTTTTTTTTGCTCGCCCAAAACGGGACTGCACTTGAGTTTGCGGGTCGTAAAAAATGGACCACAGCATCCCCTGTTCCCCTATTATATTTTATTTTCCCTTGTTCGCAGCCCTCCCTGGCTGGGGCTGCTTCGGATGCCCCGCTCGACGATGTACGTGGTATAAAACGATCGTCCGCTCTTTTTCTCGTCTCTTTTTTGGTTTTCCCTTTTTTTCAATATCAGCATCAGCTTCTGCGCCCCGTGCCGCAGCTCGTGTTTGGGAGTTCGTGTGGTGTGGGGATATATGCTTTGTGTTTCCTGTACCCCACCCTGCCCGCTGCTGCTGCTGCTGCTGCTGATGCTGCCGTTTTTTTTTGGAGAAAAGTACTTGGGATTAATGTGGGAAACTCGTTGGAAGCCCTACGTACGTCATGCACCACCTACATTTGATGCAGTACCGTAGTCGGAATTGACGTGGAACAACGTTTTGAGTCGTAAAGTCACGCAAGAAATTACAAGGAATTAGTCTGGAATACCTTTGGAAAGCCGAGTATACGTACAAAACCTACAGAGTTGAACGTACGTACGTCACTTTTTTTTTAGGGAGCGGGGGGGGGGGGCGGGGGGGGGGGAAACTACTTGGAAAATGTGTGGAAAACTTTTCGAAAGTTATTTGCGCACCTTAACGCACTCACTGCATAGTTTTGTGACCGCAGAGCTTGTACGTACTCAACTCGTATCTCTCTCTAGGATTGAAGAATCGACACGGACACTGGTTGTTGCTGGATGTCGACGGTAGAATAGAGAGAAACGGTTTAATGTGAAGAATACACACGTGCGTATACGTACACGCCACTTTTTGGGGGGGAGAAACACCATGGGATGGATGAACTGCTGTGGAATATTGTTTGAAAGTCGTGCAAGTACAAAACCTTCTACCTGGTGCTCTGCAGTCGTACGTACGTCGCGTGTGTGTTGGGAGAGAAAGCTTGGGAGTATAAGCGTGGAGTACTTTTTGAAAGCCATCGCATACACACCCACGCACGTACGTACGTACGTACGTAGGTACATCACGTTTTTGGGGAGAGAAACTACAGCAGTACTTGGAACTTGGAATGCGTGTAGAAAAAATTCTTTGTAGTCCCCCCCCCCAAAAAACGTTTTTTTGCTGGGAGCGCGAGAGATGTGCCCAGGGCCTTCAGCTCGAGGCACGCTTTCCCGCTCTAGGAAAGCGCAGTGGTAGTGGTCCCCTCTATACAGCAGTGCCGGTTGAGTAGAGCAGCAGCAGTGGTGGTGGTGCCGGCTGCCCGACATATATGATATAGTAGTGCCTGTGAAATCGCTGGGCGTAGATGGGATAAACCGGTGTGGCGGTGTGTGCGGAGTATGCAGCGCCGGTTGCTCCGCTAGATATAATGCCGGTATTGTTGCCTGGCGCATCATACTTGCTGTATCGGCACTATAGAGGGGCCACTATTAATACTGCTCCACCATGGACGGCATTATTAGGACCGTTAGCGTATACAGATGAATACCAAGCTTTCGTTATATTTCCGCCCAGAGCGTGCATGTCGAAAGCGTTCCCTACATTTTCCGCTCGGGAGTGGTGTTTACGTTTGGATAGGATCCCTACCGTAGTAGAACAGACTCCTCGTGTGCCTTTCTGGGGTAGGAAAAAATCTACACGGCCACGAGCTATGACAGCGAAAGCTACGGATTGCACCCTCTCGTGTTCTAAAAAAAATAATTTGGGAAGAATTTTCTCGCTCTGTTGAAATTGGTGCCCCCTCTTACTATTCATTTTGCTATTATTGAGGGTGTGCCGGGGGGGGGGGGGGGGGGAGGGGAGGGGGGGGGGGGGGGGGTACACTCGATAGGAGAGATGTACTCGATCTCATGCATGGCCGTAGTCGCACTACCATAGAGCCTCGTATCCCTACAATGCATGCCGGGACGAAGCATATCGGGTATTATCGAGCGGGGGGGGGGGGGGGGGGGGGGGGGGGGGGGGTATTTGTTGGAACTCTTGCATTAAATACGACTGCACCCTCGTGATATTTTGGGTATTAGGGGGTAAATAAATACTCGCGGGAGTACAATCTGTGTGATTCCGGGACTGTGCGAAACGCGACCTGGTGTTTGATGGTTGGAGAGAATATTATTGGGAATGTTATCGATCGATATGGAGAGTTGTGGGATGATTCCTTCAGTAGTTAGCAGCGAAACGCGTGTTTTATGTATCATATATACGGCACCACCATTAGACGGAAAAAAAGGAAAAATCGATTGGACCAACACAGGAGCATACCTGGTATATATGTATGGGTACCCCACGCTATTCTCTTTTTTGGAGGCGTGTTTTTTTTTTAATTATTCCTCTTTTTTTGGTTCTTCAACGGGGGAAGAAACCGGGGGGAGGGAGAGGGGGGGGGGGGAACCGCGACGGTTTTGTGCAGGCAGGCGAGAGAGGGGGAAGAAAACGGTGCCCGTTTTTTTTTTCGTCGTTTTTTTTTTTTACTTTTCTTGTGCCGGTCGGGGTGGATGACCCCCCCCCGCGCTCTTTCCTCGTGCGAGCATCCAATTTTGATGAAGCAGTACACCGGTGAGAACGGCAGGGCAACGGATATAGCGTTGGTGCTGCTGTACAGTTTGTATTTGGCGAAAGTATTTATACAGTAGTAGTTACTCGCGCATAGCAGAGGCACCGTGACAAAGAGAAGCACACCACCGCTTTAAGGGCAAAGGTTAAGGTTGGGGTTTCCGCGGAGCACCCGAGGCGTTTTGCTCTTCTCTAGCGCATGCGGTGTCGTCGCTTTTTTTTGTTGCGGTTGTCGGTGCTTCTGTGGGTGTTGGTCTTGTCTTGGAGGCGTTTATAGTACAGGCGTTTTATTCGCTTGGGTGGGGATTCCACAGCGGCATATGTAGCAGTGGTATTATCATTAGCGTTTTTCTGACGGCTAAGCTAAGCACCCGCTGTACTCTGTTTTCTTTTTTCTTTTTTCTTTTTCTTGCTTAAGGCAAGGTTAAGCGACGATGGTGAAAGCAAAACGTACAGTTCTACCCCGAGTGCCAGGTATTACGTACGTATTCGTTTTCCCTCCTGAGTGCAACTTTTTGTGACTTTGATGGGTTGTATTTTGTTTTCGAAGTTATCTTAAATCGGAGTTCTCTCGCCTAGGAGAGGCGTTTTTTGCGGATATGTTCAGGTGTAGGGGTTAGTGATGGTAGGTATACTTTTTCGCTTTTTTTTTTTTTTGTTTTCACCACCCCGCCTATGATCATACGACTACGGGCATGCATGATATCGAGTACATTCCCCCCCCCCTCCCGAAACCCGTTTTGAAAATAAAAACTTTTGTTGTGTTGATAGTTTATGATGATATTTCGTGAGCTACGCACGCATTTGGTTAGAAACGCTGTTTTGGCTTTTTTGTTGGTTGTTCATGACGAACTCGTAGAACATGTTCTCGAGGGTACAGTAGACATGATACTAAAGGTGTCTTTTTTGCTCAAGAGCTACTCTGTAAGCATTTCCTCCGTTTTTTTTTGTTTTGTTTTCTCTTGTAGGGTCTCCTTCAAAGGTAGTCATTCGTTCGGACACCATTCCGACGGTAGACGGTCGTATACGTGGTACACTTTTTTTGCTTACGCTTTACTGTGCCTTTGGGCAGCCGCGTCTGTATGTCTGTCTATCCGTCTTTTCTGTCAGCCGGAAGAGTCTACGTGAAACATACCTGGTTCCAGTCTTAGCACGTACGAAGCGTTAGTTGCTGCCGGCTACACGCAAAATAAAGTTGGCGCGGGGGGGGGGAGGGAGGGAGGGAGTGGGGGGTGTACTCATTATCATGCGTGGCCGTAGTCGTATGACCATAGGGGGAAGGGAAAGGGAAAGGGGGGGGGGGGGGGGGGGGGGCGTTGCCGAGATGGAGCACGTTGGGTTTTTCACGATCAGGCAGACGTGGCTTGCACGAAGAAAATGCGAAGCGCCGTGAGGTAGGTGTTGGACGAGTCGCACGAAGGGTGAGCTGCATCCTGCTACGAAGAAACGCTTTGTGGGACGGGCGTTCTTGCGTATGGATGGCAGCGTCGAATTATTTGATGGGGAGGGGGGGGGGGGGCACGGCACGCGAGATCGAGGTGCCTAATTATGGACGAAGTTGACGGTGGGCAGGGGGGCGGAGGTGGGTTACGAGTTAGGACGCGCTACGTTTTTGGGGGGGGTGCTGCTGCCATCCGGTGTCAACCAGGACCAAGCCAAACCATCAACAAGAGAAAAAAAACCCGCCAGGATCGAATCCATATATATATATATATATATAATCCATATATATATATATTATATATATATTTTAGTTCGTGCTCCGTCTGTCCGAAAATATACAGTTTCATTAAGCTGAGATTTTTTTTCAGTACCAGGTCGTACGTTTTTTTTTTTTCCCTTCCGTTTATTTTGTCTACACGTGCTTGCGGTCGCCTGTGCAGCACACGAGCTATGATGATAATTAAGCACACACAACTCGTGCATTGGTTGGGTTCAGGTAGAGAGGGTGGGTTGGGTGGGTATCGTCTTGAAAACCGCCCCGAGCGATGGATTGTCTACGGGGACGTATATACGCACATGACGCACCGCTCTTGTCCGGAAATGTAAAGGGCGTTTGGTACTTCATTTTGACACGAAAGCGGTTTTGGCTTCTCCGCACAGGGTTTCGTAAGCGAGAGGCGATGCACGCGCGCACCCTCGTGTACGTACGTACCGGGTACCCCGCTTCTCACTGCTGCTGCTGCTCATTGATTCCACTTCTACTACTACGGGGGACCGTAGTTAAACAGGACCTATGGTACGCACAAAAACCTATACAATTACCTATTTTCAGTAACAAAATTTGGTCCTATTTACTATGGCCCCCCGTAATACTACTGCAAGCGGTAGCTGCCACTATTATTAAGGGAGACCATAGTAAATAGGGGACCAAATTTTGGTGTTAAAAATAGGTAAATATATATATATACATTTTTCGTGTTTACTGTAGATCCTACCTGGTATCAACTATGGACCCCGTAATGGTACCTGGTACTATTTATGATACCACTTAGTTCTGCGCTGGTGATGTCTCTTTTGCGGGTAGGTGGCGCTCTGGTGACTACGGCAACTGATGGTATATGCGTGTAGACAGGACGGTATGTGTTGCTTTGGTTGGTTGGGTCGAGTGACAGCAGCCGTGATGGGGGCGGGGGGGGGGGGGTGGGCGAAATGTACCCCGATAGTTTTTTAGCAGCAAGTCCCTATAGACGCTACGATTTTCCCTCGTCGCGCCCGAACGAACACGATTCAAAAGAAAAGGTGGGCAGTGGGCACGCTGAACCGTCTGCGCCATAAAAACCGAGGCGTGCATGTGCCGGCGAGGGGGGGACACGGGGGGGAAGGGGAAAGGAAGACGCACGTGACCACGAATTGACCACCCGGTTCACCGAGCGACTAAAAAACGAAACTCTTGCGAGATGAGCTGGAAAGTAGAGTTGACGATACGATGAAAAAAAAATGTTTTCTCATGTCGCTATGATCACGCCGTTCCACACGCGCCGAGCAGTAGACGGTACAGGGCGTCGTAGTATGTTATTTGTCCCATGGTATGTAGCGGTGTTCATACTAACAGTAGTCAAGCCTGTCTGTGTAGCAAGCTGTTGAGTCCGACGTGCCATACTTCCACCTCGCGTGGGCTGCGGCACCGCTCCAGATTTCCCCGCTGTCGCGAGCGAACGGCTACGATATACCAGGCGACAAGAAAAGAGCAACGGTACACAGTTTTTCTATTTGCATCGTACAAGGATCAGACCACAACAACTATGGTGCCCCATAAAAATCAACACCTCTCGCACCTTGACACCGGCCACAACCCCACCGTTGCGCTGTGTCCAAGATCGACGACCGGGCGCTCGCAGCACACAAAAGCGCTCGATACGCCAAAAGCACGGCCGGTCTTTCGGTAGTCGACTAAAATGGTCACACCCCTCCCCCCCGCGCCCCAACCATGCAGGTATAGTAACGCGTTCAAGATTTAACGATATCCCCCATCTGCTGTCCAGCGGTGACCCGAATATCGACCACGACAGCAAGACAGGCTACTAATATCTGGGTGCAAAAAAAAAAACAAGTCCTTCTCTCTGCACGACCTCCTCGGGGGAAAACCACACACACACACACACGCACGCTCATCCAATTTTCTGCTCTGCCAGCCCTGACCCACCCCCCCCCCCCCCCCCCCCCCCCCCCCCCTCACCCCCCCCCCCAAGCCCTCCTGAGCAGTATCGGGCCCGAACCTTCAACCCGGAGTGCCAACCATGTGATACTCCCAGGCCGTGGCATCGACCTAACTAGCCTCCTCACCGCAGTGGTGGCGGCGGCGGCGGTGCATGATACCACAGGCGCTGCTCATAATACAAGCCTTTTTTTACCACCAGGTACACAGCAAGACGCACCCTACACTGATTCCTAGTAGTTTGTGCCAAAAAAAACACCGGTGGCGATTGATCGACCGCGAGAGTGTTCCCTCCAAACTACGGCGGAATTTCGAGGCGCGTGTCCTCCTCGAAACAGCGGAAGGGGGAGCAGTAAGCTCAATGAAAGGTGGCTTATGTAGAGCTGTACGGAGCCCATTCCCCAACGAAACCTCTCCGGCGTTTCGGGGAGGGAGGAAGTACTCTTGGGGGATATCAGGTACCATTTAGGAGTTCAGACCACGTTTTACATGTAGAAAAAAATGGGTTACTTGCTTACGTAACCCCGTCAAGACTGCGCTTCCCTTCTACAAAACACTTGAAATTAGAGTCACATGTAGGTACATGTACAGCAGTGCGGTACTAAAAGGGTAAAAACTCACATAGGCCGATCACGGCGCGACAGAAAAAAAACAGAAGAAACAACCAAAAGACGGGGGGGGGGGGGGGGGGGGGGGGGGGGGGGAAACCTTACTCCCAAAAACCCATCATCTCATCGGCCGTGACACCCCAGACAGTCCTCCCTCCAGGTTCTGCCTCGGGTGTTGTCGTAGCGTGTTCGTCGGGACCGGTCCTGACACTCCACACGGTGCTTCCTCGAAGTTGCACTTCGATTCCACCACCACCTCCACGACCGCCGCCCTCGTGGTCGTCAACGACAACGACCTCGTACCCGTCGTCCGAGGCCTCCTCCATGCAACACGGTTTAGGAACTCCCAGCGGAATTTTCCCGACCTCGCCAGGACAGGCCTCCCGTCCACGGTGACTTCCTGTGGTTTTATCGTTGGCGAGCAAGGAGAGGGTGGGGCAAGGAGGGGGGGGGGGGGTGGGCGGGAGGGGAGGGGAGGGGAGGGGAGGGGAGGGGGGCATATTGGGGCACGCTCAGTGAATCTTTTGTTGTTTCTTGTGTTTTTTGCCGCGGGTGAATGATGGATGGATGGATGGAGATGGTGCTTGTTTTTTTTGTGTGTGTGCTGTTACGGGGGTACATAGTTAAAAGGACCTATGGTATACATTAAAAAAAACTACTGGTATATATTTACCTATTTTTACTAACAAAATTTGGTCCCGTTAACTATGGACCCCGTAATAGTTGCTCGAGTAAGCATTTTGAACACCGCGCCCATGGTTTCTATTAATATTAATAGTGTACATGATGTAAGAGCTCTTACGTACCCCGACTGCTAAATACCAGTGCACAACTCTAACCGAGCTTCCATCGACTCACGATTCGGGCCCTGTCGTTGACAGTAACTTCAACCTCGCCCAAGTGGTCCCTCGCAGTCTGAAGCTCCTGCTCAGCGCGTCGGCGCCAGGGGAGCCACCCGATGGCAGCCTTGCGCTTCTTTGGTGAACCGCCTTCGACCTCCATCTCCTCCCCCACCTTTCCTTCCTCCTCCTCCTCCTTCTCCTGCTTCCCTTCGTCCACCCTCCCCCCGAGGCCTTCTATCTTCCTCTTCTCCTCCTCCTTCTCCTCCTCCACTCTCTTCCTGAGGCTGAGGGCCTTCCTGACCTTGGCGGAGTTGGGCTTCAGGAGAGCTGCGACGTGGGTCTTCTTGGATGCCTCCCTCCAGGAATCGTGCTCAACCTCAAGCTTGAGCTCGTGCTCGTGGTCGTCAAGGAAGCGGCCGAACAGAACTGCCCGTCGGTGGCCGGCCACACCGCGGAGGCTCCGCTAGCTGAAGTGAGTTTCCCACGAAGTACGTCACCCACTTTGAGGGGGGAAACAGACACATCCGCAAAACCGCGCCTTCTGTTCTCCTCCTCCTCCTCCTCCTCCTCCTCCTCTCTCTCTCCTCCTCCTGCTCCTTCTCCTTCTCCTGCTGTTCCTCGTCCTCCTCCTCTTCCTCCTCCTCCTCCATGTACTCCTCCTCCTCCTTGTCCTGTCCAGTAATCGACACCTCGGTCTCGAGACTCGCCGATGCTTTGTTGCGAGGGGGCGAGGACACATGCGTGAGGTCTCGACCGGAGGTCGTGGTTGTGGTAGTAGCAGCGGAGGCGGGGGAGACTGTCCGGTGATCCACGTCGGCCGATTCGTCGAGCGCGTGTGAGAAAACGTAGTCGTGGTCGTTCTCGTCAGAGATGCGGTCGTGGTCGAGGCCGCCAATGAGCCCTGCCGCGTCGGCGGTGGGCCACGCCGCGGAGTTCCCACTAACTAGATCTTCTCCCTCGAGAGGACAAAACACCCCTTCCTCCTCCCCCTCCTCCTCCTTCTCTCCCTCTTCCTTCTCCTCCCCCAGTCCCTTCTCCTTCCGTACCTCCTCCTCCTCCTCCTCACCCATCTCTTCCTGCTGCCTCTCCTCCTCCTCCTCCTCCTCCTCCTCCCCATTTTTTTTTGCCCCTCTACCTCCTGCTCCTCCTGCTCCTCCTGCTCCTCCTGCTCCTCGTGCTCCTCCTGCTCCTCCTGCTCCTTCCCTCCCTCCTCCTCCGCGTCGTTGTGAGCGCTCACGAATTCCTCGGTCTCGAGACCCTGGGATGGTTCGCTGTCAAGGAGCGAGGGTGCGAGCGTGTCGCCTCGGTCGGCGGCTGTGGTCATGTCCGCAGGGGTAGGGGAGCGTGCCCGCTGACCCGCGTCGGCCGGACCGCCGGGAGTGATAGCCGGGTGCTTCTCGTAGGGGTCCCCGACGCTGGTGATGGCGGTGACGGGGGCGGGGGTCGTTGGTTCCATTGGGGCGGTGAGGATCGGGGATGCCGTTGAGGTGGCGGTAATCGCGGGAACGCCAAGGGTTGCGGTGGCGGTGGTAGTTGGAGTGGGGGTGGCCATGGGGGAGGCGGTGGCGGTTGTAGGGGGGGTGGTAGGCGAGGTAGAGGCGGTGGTGATGGTGGTCGAGGTGGGGGTGATGGTGGGGGTGGGCGTGGGGGTGGGGGTGGGGGTGGGGGTGGGGGTGGAGGGGGAGGTGGGGGTGGTGGAGGGGGTAGGGATGGAGGTGGGTGCAGGGGTAGGGGTGGGTGGGCTGGGCGTGTGGGTGGGGGTGGGGGTTGGGGGTGGGGTTGCGGGTGGAGGTAGGCGTGGCGGTGGAGGTAGGGATGGCGGTGGCGGTGGTGGTGGAGGTGTCGAAAGAAAAGTACGGGACATGGGTGTCCTCGCCTTGCCTGGGCGGCGCTTCTTTTTCATCTCACCGTTGCCTCCGCCGTGCTGAAGCTGTGTGTGGTTGGCAAAAAGCGCGAAAAATAGGAGACAGAGGAGGAGAAACAGGCAGTTCTGGCATATGTTATACGAATGACACAGTCGAAACCAAGCATCCTAAAACCGCCTGTAACTAGGTACCGTGTTCAAGTCAGCGTTTGTTTTTTGGCCGAGCTCGAGAAACACTGAGCGTCGCGAGAGGCCTGCGATTTGGGCGGTACGTGCTCCGAGAGGAGGCCTTGCGATCACGACTCAGCGAAACACAGCCAGCAGAGAGTAAGCACCTGAATGTCCCGGAGTGGCCGCACCCACACAAGGCTGTGGACACGGATATCATACGCCACGAGCACTGTTCATGTATCGCACGCACCTACCTACGGTTTGGTGTTCTTCGTGCAGCAAAACGAAACTAAGTCGGATTGAGTAACGGTTTCACTTCAAATCGAACCAGTCTTCGTGGGGCTGCGGTGCCGTTCGATGTCCCATCTCCAGTGTTCGAGTTGAGGCGTACCGCTGCGACATAACATGTGGAAGTTTGTTGCGAACACATATCATACATCTATGCATATGAATAGGCCATTAACGTCTTACAAAATATGGTACCCACCGGTGGGGTGGGAGGGGCCTCGTTCCCGGTCGTGATGGCGTCACCCAAGCACGTGAGTTTGTACTGGGAGCGTACGGTGCCGCCGTTCACTAAGCTCATCAAATTACCCCCATTTTCCTGCGCCTATATTTAGGGTAGGAAACATCACAGCAACAACGAGCAGCACAGCAGCAGCAGCAGCAGCAGCAGCAGCAGCAGCAGCAGCAGCGCGGGGGCGGCGTACCGCTTTAGTTGGTGTCATTCACCGTTCACGTTGTTGCTGACTCGAAGCGAGCTGAACGAATACACTAATTTGCTCGAGTTTTCGCACTTCTCGACATGAGGACTACATGATTAGACGATAGCAAGCAAAGCGGTTAGTCCTTCACTCGCTCGAGGCAACAAATCGCAACTATTACGGGGGACCACACCAAAGAGGACCAAATATTGTCAGTAAAAATAGGGAAGTATATAGGTTTTAGTGTCTACCGTACTGTAGGTCCGATTTACTACGGTCCCCCGTAATACCTCCCGGCAACATGTATTATATCATGATCGTGAGCAGCTCCCGACAACGCGTGCTTGCCGCAAGTAATCGCCATCCGACATAGTGCGGCATAACCTCAATTCGTCGACCACTCAAAAGTCGCAGCCACTGCACCCGTGCAGAAACGAAAAGGACAAACCCAGGGCAGCTTCACGAGGAAGGCTAGAATCGTATGACAAGTCTCGTACTCGCCCATTTAGGTCACCTGCGCCTTCCCCTACCCGCGGCTTGAGCCGGCCTTTCAGTACGTACTGCAATTACATTCCCGACTCTATTTCCAAGCGGTCTGTCTCCGCAGGCGTGGGTGCCGACAGGCAGTTGTTCCCTCAGGGTGGTTAACGTCGACGACCTGGCTACTACATCTCGTACAAGAATGCTTCAGTGGGCAGGAAGTTCGCCACATCATCTGTAAATACGAAAACACGGCAACGATGTGCTTGTGAGTGGTCAACTTTGAAGCTCGCTCTACACATTTACACATTGTCCGATGGCAAGAATAACAATGCTCAAACTATAATACCAATGCGATGCAGACAACATAGACAGACGCAAAACTAAAAACGCAACACTATGTGTTTTCCAGAAGTTAAAAAAATACGAAACAACAGCTGTGAGATCCGAGGATTTCGTCAAAAAACTCATCTTTGCAACTACTAGTATACACAGGTTATGGTCGATTCCGGATATGTACGAGTATTACATGTAAAAATATACCAGGTACCTGCTATGGCATGTATGCACGAGGCAAAAAAAAAACCCAACTTACGTCGATGCTGCCGTAGATGTCCCGGAACGGCGTGGTCCACGAAGGCGGCTTGATGACGAGCTCGCCCTCCACGGTGAAGAGAGGGATGTTGGAAGACTGAAACAAAAACCAGAAGCACGTAACATATAGGTTTATACATACACGGAAGGGAAGGGGGGCCGGGGGGGGGGGGGGGGGGGTCATATATATATATCTACTATTTGTAGTACCTGACACGTACCAGTGCCTGTTATGATATTTAGAAGATATAAAAGCAACAGCTGTGAGATCAAGGGTTTCGTTTAAATTCATCTCTGCAAGCTGTGTGTCATACTTCGATCGCGCGTACTATGGGTTTTATTTCGCCTCATGCAGGAAATACAGTCTATATATGGTTTTTTAGGTATGTTTTTTTTAGTCATCATTCTTACTTTCCAGTCTAACTCGTAGGAGGTTCTACCCTCAGCAACCTTCTGGACAAGCCGTGGTCACAGGCGTCGTCCCTTCTCCCCCCCGGTGCGTACCTTTGTTTTTTGTCGCGCGTAGTGTCCAGCATTCCCACCGCTCGTCGATTTTCATCGAATGTAACTACGAAACTCACGCTCTCGCGCTTTCCGCTAATCAATTTTTTACGCAAGAAAAAAGTCCCTACGAGCATGCACTCGGTGAAACCCGGACCCACGAACTTTATCTTGATAGGCACGCGGACCACCTACCAAGTCACCGGGGACGCCGGAATACAAAATGTGAAGCTGCAGAATTCAAGCAGTGGGTGTGTCTATATTTGGAAAATATTCAAAACAAATTTCGAGGTTGCACGTAGCTTGTCGCGAGTATGTTAAGATCAAGGTCGGGACACTTTGTATCCCTTGACAGGTTTGCCTAATAAGTCGGTACACGTCGGTACTCACGTGTGTGTGTTGTTTGCTTAGAGATAGAAGAAAATCAGCTTTTCTTCCTTTCGTGCACGCGGAGACTGAGACCAAGCTCGTGCCCCTCTGGAAAACCCCTGGTTTTCCATCTAAGATACGCCTCCCGAGTACCACAAATACGGTCCCAATACCTGAGCCCAGATAATTACCGGGCTTTCAGCCTTATTCGAAGCAGTACCATAACACTAGCCCACTCTGATGAGCCGTAAAAGCAGAATTATGGGAAATTCGCGAAAACCCCGATTCCACGAGCTAGAACATGAGTCGAAGTTGCGGCTCCTCAAAACCCAATCCCACGCCTCTGAACGGTAAGGTAACGAAGCCGGCAAGGTACGCCAAAAAAGAGAACGAAAGGAAGGCCTACCCTTAAGGGGCAGGAATAAGCCGTCAACGAAAGCCATCGCCATGCTACCCGCAACGTGGGTAGGGCGAGAAAGTGTCTACGGAATAGCGAAATGTTAGCACTAACAAAAACGAGACGGCCCTGTTCCCGAGTAGGTGTTTGTCAAAGTTATCCAGATCGCCCCCAGCTCCGGAGCGGCGGGGGGGATCGGTAGGACGAGAAAAAAAAAATAACACGGAAAACGGCAAGAACCACCTAAACCCAGCCCACAACTCCGGAAACGTGTCCTGTGCCACAAATGAGCGGCCCGATTACCCAGACCAGCCCCGACACTGAGCGGGGGGGTAGGTAGGACGAAATACGCAAAAACCATCCCGAACCCAGGCCAAGAAAAACAAACCAGGAGGCGCTATACGTAAAACATACCGAGTAGAAAACCCCTACCCGAAAACTCAGAAAACGGCTAAAGTAGTAGCTCAACCCCCCAAAGCACAGCAAAAAATATGTATATCGAGTGCGGTCGAGAAGCGACAACGCCACTTGTTAAGTTCAAGGTCGGGACACTTTGTATCCCTTGTTAAGTTTGCTTATTGGGCAGGTACCCGTTGGAACTCGTATGTTCTAGCTCGTGGAATCGGGGTTTCCATAAATTTCCCATAAAATTTCATATACGGCTCATCAGAGTGGGCTAGTGTTATGGTACTGCTTAGAATGAGGCTGAAAGCGGTAATTGCCTTGATTCAGGTATCGGGATCATATTTGTAGCACTTGGGAGGCGTATCTTAGATGGAAATCCAGGGGTTTTCCCAGCGAGGCACGAGCCTTTGCTCGCAGTCTCCGCCGTGCACACGAAAGAAATGTAGCTGCTCTTCTTCTATCTCTGAGCAAACCTCAGACGTGAGTCCCAACCAGTAGGCAGCCTAACAAGGGATACGGCGTGTCCCGACCTTTAACTAAACATAAAGGTGCTGCACTCCTCTCCCCTAAGTTACGTACACTGCAGTTCTAGAAGGGGGTAGCCATTAGCGCACTCTGGTTGGCCAAGGGGTTTGCTATACCTGGTAAGGATTATACCCTGGGACGGGGCAATCGATCGATCTTTTACCCCTATAGCTCAGTAGGTAAAACCTTCACATTTGACGCCATCGAGGACACGGGGGTCGAATATCACTCCGAACGTTTCTTTTGTAGAAACGCTTGCGCGTGCGTCCCTAAAAACATGACTCCCTGGTTCCCCAGGTATTGAAACGAAGCGGGTAGGTCGGCGTACGGCCGTACACGGTATCGACACCTTACATATCCCGCCGTTCAGACGGGGGGGGAGTGTTCTAAGGATTATACCCTGGGCTGGGCAATCGATCGATATTTTACCCCTATAGCTCAGTAGGTATTACCTTCACAGGTCCCCGGTACGTTTATCGGCTTTCCAAAATAAAAATCGACTTCCTCGATTTTCGCCGAAAATCTCATTAAAAACGTTTTCGACTGATTCGGCCCAAAAAAAACTAAAGACGTACATTCAAAAAAAAAAAAAACGGCAGACGTGAAAACACACACTTTTTCATTTCGGCTTCCAAATACGGTTTTTCGGCCTTTTCGGCTCGGACATTCTAAATCGCCTCGAAGTCTTGACAACCGGCTCGTTCACGCGGAAATGTTTTTTTGCTGTGTTGGAAGCAGGCTCGTTCGGCGTCCATTGACAGCAGAGAGCGCTGCCCACAGCGGCCAGCAGGAGTCAGAAATCCGTGAAGCAGCTGCCATGTTTGAAAAAAAAGTATGAAACATAGTCAGAAACAGCAAATATTAGGCGTATTTGTACAGGAGACGAGTGAAAATTAGGTACTTGCCAGAATTCGACCCCCCGGACTAAAAATCGGCCCTCTGCCCCCAAAATCGACTCAAGGAAAATAAAACTGGCTTTTTTTTTCCCCAAAATCGGCCTTTTCGGCCTTCTCGGCAAAAGCCGGCGGAGGCTCGGCGGCCTACCAGTGGCTCAAAGCTCAAACCACATATTAATAGAGTACTTTCAATGCACAGCTCCCGAGCGGACCGCGAATCAACTTGGAGTGTTTCCAATGTACAGCATCCGAACCGGCTGAATCAACCTAGAGTATTGTCAAGCACAGCATTCTAGCACTGGCCACTGACTTAGGGTTCGCGTTTGGGCTAGGGTTCGGGTAGGAGGGTCAGCTTCAGGCGCTAGGCACAAAACCTCCGTAAGTATTCACTACGAATTAAGTTTTTTTTTTCAGCTCTAAAGAACCTGAACAAGCTCCGTGCTGCGAGCTTCGACTCACAGGTCTCCCAGGACAGGCCACAGACAATAGTACACAACCGTATGCACTCGTGACCGCGAGTCCTCGGTCGGCGGTGTGGCTGGCGCCTCTGTCGCTGGGGCTGACTACGATGTAGCTGCAGGCTATGCGGCAGTAGGAACGCCAAGGAATGCTGGAGCAACACCCTAACGAAACGGAAGAAAAAAATGAGACCACCCTTCGACGTCGCAGCGTCGCAGCAGCCGCTACCAGCAGCACGACTACCGCGGCCAATTAGAGACGGTTCGCTGTGGCTGCGAAACGAAACCTCGGCCAGTGGTGTGGCCGGCTGGCGTAGTCCCGTCGACCAGTCTACGGTGACTGCTCTGGGACTCTCGTACACTGTAGAGCAAGAGGCAGTAAAAAAATTAAAAGTGTTGATTGCTGAAACAAAAACGGAGAAAGGCAAAATTAGGAGCAGCGCAGCAGCACCAAAGCCCCCTCCCAAACAAAACCGAAGGAGCGCAGCGACCGGGACCAACTCGAAGCGCCTTGCGACGAAACAAGCTCCTCACGTTAGCCCCAGTCCGCTCGATTCTATTAATACGAGTGTATATCCTGGGTTGGTGGAAATCGCCCAAAAGGTACAGCTCTCGCAACCATTGAAAATGCCAAAAAAAAAAACACGTACCAGGTAGACAGTAGTACTCTTAGTACTATTAGTACTCGCAGAGATGTTGGCGTTTTGCCAACTGCAGCGGACGCCCGCAGTTAAAACAAACATCATGCCGAGAAAATTAGGCTCATGTCGGCGCGAAGTTGAATGAAATTGGGTCAAGAAACAAGGCGCGACAGTGGGACCAACTCCAGATCTTACCATGTATACAACAGAGTTACAGTAGATCAAGTTAGGTCGGAAAAAAAAAAAAAGACATTGAGCCCGGACACCAAATTGACGTTTGTCAACACCGGGCGCACACTGTATCCGAGTACTTCAGAGGGGAAAACTGACAGAAAAAAAAAAATGACGATAAAAAATGGCGATTGCTACTGCAACCGCCACGGCGTGACTGGGGGGTGATACAAATTATTGGTCTCCGGGATAACGCTCTTTTCGTTCAAGACCGACCGCGGTCCCCTTTTGAGGGACAAAGTACTTAGAATTCGACTGCTTGGTCCCCAAAACGGGACTGCGGTCCTAAAAGGGTTTGAGAACCGGCACGGAGTCGCAATTGACGGACCCAGTACTACTATACCCGTACTGCTGGGCGCTCACGCTATACCCGTAGACGGTGGGTAACACCAAACCAAAGCAGAGGTGTACCATTGCTTTGAGCGAACAGAAAAAGAGACCAACAATCTTCGTAGGGAACTTTTCGCTCCCTGGGGTGTTTTTTTTTGTATGTTTTGTGCCGAAAATCCAGGGCTTTTCGCAGGTCATGACCCGACTCACGGGTCGGGTGACGGGGTGTTTCAAAATGTCACGGATCGGGTCGGGCCGGGTCAGGAAGTGCTCAAAATCTCACGGGTCGGGTCGGGTCGGGTCGGGTCGGGTCAAGAGGTTTTCAAATCTCGCGGGTCGGGTCAGGTCGGGTCAAGAGTTTTTGAAATCTCACGGGTCGGGTCGGGTCGGGTCGAGTCCAAAATTTTCAAATCTCACGGGTTGGGTCAAGTCAGGTCAAGAGGTAATAAAAGCTCACGGGTCTGGTCAGGTCATGACGCACGAGAAACGGGTCACTCGCGGGTCGGACCAGCACGACCCGCGAGTTGTTCTCTGTTGACCCGCGGGTCGGACCCGCGCATCCGGCTGGCGGATCCGACACTTAAAACACTTCCCGCTCTCTTACCCGAAGGCTTCCGTTGTACCATTACTCATTAATACTCCTTTGACCTAGTATTCAAACATTAAAACACCGCCAAATCCTAAGCATGGCCGCATCCATCCATACCCATTACAGCCAGGCCACATATCGCTGCTGGGCACAAAAATGAATATGAAATTGTCTTTGAAGTGTCGACTGCCGGGCCAGATCCGCAGGTTGAACCTGCGGGTCAAGATAAATGGTCTCGCGGGTCAAGGTGACCCGACCCGCATGAAACCCGTGTCTCACGGGTCAACCGGAAGGTGGCGGGTCGGGTCGGGTCGGATCAGTAGGTTTAGGTTTTGAAATCTCGCGGGTCGGATCGAGTTGGGCCGACAGTTTTTCAAATCTCGCGGGTCGAGTCGTATCGGGCCAAGAGGCTTTCAAAAACTCGCGGGTAGTGTCGGGTCAAGTTAACATACCTAAAAAAAAAGCGGGTGGGGTCGGGTCGGCTGACCCGACCCGACTCGACCCGAACCGTGAGGTCTGACCTGACCCGCGAAAAGCCCTAAAAAATCACCCCCCTACCCCCCCCCCACATATATTATTTATGGGTTGGGTTGGCGTCGGTTGGCAACGACACTGTAAAACATGCCGCTCACTACGTGAGCTAGACATCCAGGGTACCGTTTTTTTTTTTTTTTTTTTTTTTTTTTTTGGCGGTCGCCCACAGCTGGTCGTCTAGTTAGATCATTTATGCGAAGTAAAGAACCTTTACTCCGCACAAAGGAATTGATCGTATCACGTAGTGCTCAAGGTAAGGCACCCAAGAGGCAGTTGCATAGTACTCCCATTGCTGTCTCTGGAAGTGGCCACACCGGCAATTAAACTAACTCATTGAAACTGTCATCCATATGCAAGAAAGTCCGCCTCACAAGCGATTCGTAGTAGGATGCAGCTCACCCTTCATGCGACTCACTGGACACCTCACGTTTCGCTTCGCGCTTGGTGCAAGCAATGTCTGCCTGGTCGGTGAAAACCCAACATGCTCCGTCCCGGCATTGTAGGGATGCGAGGGTCAATGGTCATATGACTACGGCCATGCATGAGATCGAGTACATCTCTCTTATCGAATACACCCCCCCCCCCCCCCCCCCCCCCCCCCCCCCCCCCCCCCTCTCTGAGAATGCCCCGGGGTGATCTCTTCCACCAAAAACGTTTATGCGCTCCGGAGGGCGTTCTCAAAGGATACTATTAATACGATATTACCATATACTTGGTAACTCGTAACAGAAACAAAACAAAAAAAAAACGTACCTCATAGCGGCCGACGTCGATGCCTGCCGCGGATAGCACAAGCTTTGCATTCTTGTGCACTACAAAGTGCACGTTCGAGGTGGTGAGGATTCTGTCCGGGTCCGTGGACGCCACCACGAGTAGCTCCGTGTTGGACTTGACGTGTATGATCTGCCCCGTTAAAACGCGACGGGCAGACGAGACGGCGGGGATGGGAGGACGGATGAATGGATGGATGGCCGGATGTGGTGGGTGTGCGTCTGCTACTTATGGGCGGGAAGGTGGACGGACGGGTGTGGTGGGTGCAGAGCGTTTTGAGTCCAAACGAAGACCCCATCTATTATATCTATGTACAGTAGTAGTCTATGGACTACTTCTACTACTACTACTACTACTACTACTACTACTACTACTACTACTACTACTACTACTACTACTACTACTACTACTACTACTACTACTACTACTACTACTACTACTATTACTACTGCTACTGCCACTACTGCTACAACTGACAGTTGTGTACATCTGCACCAGGTGCTATAATACTCCCGCTGCCTTTTCGCAGCCCGATACCTAAAAACATCACGTGCGGGCATGATGATACTTGTAGCCTATTGCCAGCATCAACATTACAGTAACTGTAGGTTTGCCATGGGATATTCCATGGGATATCTCATGAGATGCTACTCGTACTGCATGTAAGTTTCTCATGGGATCTCCCCTAAGGGATACGCATATGTTCTACACGGAACATCCCATTGGATAAACCGCTTTCCCGTCGAATGTGGGATAGATATACCTTATTGCCCATGGGATATACGATGGGAAATCATAAATTCCCACAGGAATATCCCGTCATGGTGCCAGGTAATTTCCGTGGTATTACCGTGATAATCTGTGTGGATTTCCCATGGGATCGATTACCGTAGAATCCCGTCGTACCTGTATCCACATCCCCAAACGCAAAAACCACACACGAAAGTATACGAATACCGATCTATGACACCGCCACGAGCATTGAGCATGCAGCATGTATGTATTTTCAAGCACGTACGTATGATAACGCATGTCTTTTTCCCTCTCTACCACAACCTACAACAGTAAGTAGTACTGGTAGGCGCTAAGCTGGGGGCTCAAAGCAGCAGCGCGTGGTACGTAGACAAGAACCTCACTCCCCTTCTCTTTTATCTTTTGGCCTCAAGTGGCATATACCAGGTATATACCGGTACTACAGCAGCAGTACTTCTCTTCTGCTGTACGATACATACGGGATGGGACGAGGTCACGGTAGTTGACGGCACTCTTATTGCTCCTTGACGGACATCTGTCAACAAAATCCCTGGAGTATTCTACAGTAGTAAAACTGTTGCATATATTACCTACAGCAGTATAGGCCTTGACGGACGGCCGCCAAGAAACTCGACACACTGCTATTCTAAAACTAGTATATTGCGTGCAACTATTTACCATGACGGGCAAAACAGCCTTGGAGACCCGGACACAACGATCAAAGCGACGACCATTTTGTTGTTACTAATCGTCCACGGGCAGCGCCGAGCGCCCAGCGCCCAGCAGCAGTACGCGTATAGGATCATGTTACACCCGTGCAGTGCGACTCCTTGCATTGCATAACTCGGACGCGAATTTGTATTATCCCCAATTCACGCAGTGACCGATACTGTAATCTTGACTTTTTGTCGTCTTTTTTCCCCCCTGAAGCCACAAGAGGGTTATATACAATAAGTAGTCTAGACTAGACTCTACTGTAGACCGCCAACTGACAGCTTTTCAGCTGAAATGAATGAGGAACCCGCACGTACCTGTGGATGATGGCAGATGATAGCGCGAAAGAGCGTCACCCTGCCGGCCAGCTCGACAGCGTCGTTGTCGAAGCTGCAGCGGTAGAACACCTGGGGGAACTCGTAGCCGGCCCAAACCTTTTCGTGCCACTTGTCAGCAGTGGCGGCGTTCAGCAGGCTGAGTGCCGCCGCGGCTGCTCCGAGGAACAAAGTGCGAAGCGAGAAAAAAGGACCTGTCTTCATCCTGGATGAACAGGGAGGGGGTGGGGAGGTGGGGAAGGAGAGAGAGAGAGCGCGCGCGTTGCTCTTGCAGCTGCCGGGTCGATAGCACCTGCCGCAGCAGTAGTAGTAGGGGTAGATGCCAGAAGAGCGCGATGAGTAGTAGTGGTGCCCGCCCGACTGCTGATCTCGGTTCTGTTCCGCGTGCCAAAGGTCGATGCGAGCCTCGGCGAGGGTGCAACGAACGTGTGTGCGGGAGAGAGAGAGAGGGCAGCGAGCAGAGAGAGAGAGACGCGCGGCAAAAAAAATGGGAAGACCCAAAGATCCAAGATCCAAAGATGACATGAAACATCAAAAGTTTAACTGCCATTTAGTGCGATCGGGCCCATCAGCCTGCCAAGAGACCAGCGGCCTTTCCGGTTGGCTGGTAAAGTGATGTGAATTACTTGACGTGTCTGCGATGTGTCCCACGACGTCAATTCCCCTACGGCATCATACGCACGTACGTGGTGATGAAAAATATTGTACCAGGTATGCTGTACAACAAAGTACGTGTGGACGGTGTTTGGGCACGTACCGTCAAACGTCTGGCCGATCGGCGCAACGGCCATCGACGAACAGACCGATATCACACTACGTACTACAGCAGTCACTACTATTAATACCTGGTACTACACTACAGCACCCCCTTAGTCTTTAGAGTTGGGACCGCACTGTGGCCCACTGCAGCAAAACAGACGGGAAAGTGGTACCGGGGAATCCTCGAAGCAGCTGAACAGTTCATGGGCAGGTGGCACGAGGCTGAGGCAAAGCTGAGTAGACAGCGCCGTGCATCCGCTGCAGGTAGTGTTAGAGGGAATGGGGGGAGGGGTAACAGCAGGAGGGGAAGGAACACCGTACAAGTGTATGGGGGCAGGGGGGGGAACAAGAGGAGTAGAAGGGTAACCGCGGTAGAAGAGAGTAGCAGAGAGACCGCAGATAGGGTAGCAAGGTACCAGGCCGACTAATAGGTTGGACTTTTCTTTGCTACTCGTACCGCCAACTGCGGCGGCTGTTCGGTATGCATTTTGATTTTTTTCCCTTCTTATCCTTATGAAAGAAATACTACTACATAGTGGGTGGGTGACGAGCGTATTTTGGCCCACTCATTATTGCTCTTTTTACTTAGTTAAGTGTTCACCGGGATGCATAGTCCCCTTTTTCCTTCTCGTATCTTTCCCCTTGCACGTCCCTTTTGGCTCATGCTCGGGGTAAGTATGTATGTGTCTGAGCTTTGGCTTCCCATTTTATTTTTTTATTTGGGATTCTTCTCCTTTTCTCTTTCTTTTTCTTTTTCTTGTTCTTTTTCGGTTTGGTTTCTTCGTTGCTTCTCTTTCTTTATCATGGTGTATTTTGGTTGCTGGCGTATGTGTGTATGTTGTGTCGGCCGCACCTAGTGCGAAGACATGGTATTGCGTAGGCTATTAATGCATTACGGTGTGTTATCTCTGTGTCGTAGTCTGTGGCCACAGAGCTCGTATCTTTCTAGGGTGAAGAATCAGCACGGGCACTGGGCTTGCTGGATGTCGACGAGTAGAAGAACGGTTTAATGTGAAGAACACACGCACACCACTACAGAATTACCAAAGACGTCAGGAGTCACAGGAGTCACAGGAGTCATGACATGTCAAGCAACGCAATGCGTGCGCTGTCAAGGGGGTAGGGGCCGAGTGTTATACACTAAAACCTAGTCGTTTGGTGTCAGTCGAGGCATGTGAAGGCAAAATTGCCGTGTCTGTCAAGAGGTAGGTGAAAGTGCTGTCTCCTGACATCTTTGCTGCATACACAGCAGTAAAGTAGTGTCAAATAGTACTCTGATAACGTAGTGCTTCAGTGGTATTAATATTAATAGTGTACCTACCGACTACGAGCAGAGATATTGACTTGACGTACAGTGGTTCAACACCACTGACTGTTACTTGTAGACAAACCAGTAAATAAATATTGACTGCTGGGGGCTGGTAGACAATGGATTGTAAGGTGCGATCTCGTGTTCTATACTTCGTACCAGGATAGTATAATGCTATACAGCAGTAGTATATGCATGCACGTATAATAGCCCCCCAGTTCAAGGCTTCAGATACTACAATTACTAGTAGAGCTATGTTATGCGTAGTGTGGTGGAAATCGAGTTTATAAGCCTTAAATTCATGTAGCGTTTGTTACGTAACATTTTTAGTCTACATTTCCCTACAATGGCGTCGTCGGCAGGACGTGAGATTTTGAAGAGCGAGGTCCGTGGTTCGATTCTCGCCTTCGTCCCCCAAGAAAAAAGGAAAAAAAAAGGGGAATATCTCATGTTCAAGAACCTGTAAAACTCACTCACTTAGAAAACACCTAGAAAGGAACGATGAGAGCAATGCGATCATTGCATACTGAGTCCGGTACCGAAAAGTCGGAGGTAAAACTTGGATACTCAGAGTCTCATCGGGGTTCCTGACTTACTCGCAAGGAGAGATAAGTCAGGTTTAGTGAGGGAGAATGTGGTGGAAATCGAGTTTATAAGCCTTAAATTCATGTAGCGTTTGTTACGTAACATTTTTAGTCTACATTTCCCTACAGTAGGCTGGTGGAGTTGTAGGTGTTGCCGAAGGCATGTTGCGTTTTTCCGCAAGTAAGAACACGTACTTACTTGGAGGGCTGCGCGACATTTTCCGCCGCAGGGATAAACAATGATGATGCCGGAGGTTTCCTGTGTGGGTGGGTGGGTGGGTGGGGGAGAACTCCGCCGCAAGCCCTCTCGTTGACGAAGGGAACGCTTCTTCCTGTTTCCTGTTTTCACTTGAAGTACTGGTATTAATAGAAGTCATTGTACTTTTTTTTTTTTTTTTTTTCATCATCACTTCTTTTACTTTCCAGCCCACTCGTAGGAGGTTTTACCCTCGACGATCTTCTGGACAAGCCGTGGTCACAGGTGTCGTCCCTTCTCCCCCCCGGTACGTGCCTTAAGTTTTTATCGCGCATAGGGTTCAGCATTCCCCACTGCTCGTCGATTTTCATCGAATATACAGCTGACTCACGCTCTCGCGCTTTCCGCTAATCAATTTTATGCAAGAAAAAGTCCCTATGAGCATGCACTCGGTGAGACTCGAACTCACGAAATTGATCTTGATAGGCTCGCGGACCACCTACCAAGCCACCGGGGACGCCGGCCTAGGGCATGATAAGCCTACGACAAGTAGCGTTGCAGTGTTTTGGGGGCATGTATATACAACGCTTACGAGATTACATAGCAAAAAAAGACCCCGACATCACCCCGACGCCGACCCTCGGGCGCCGGTACACCTGCGTGGAGCCTATGAACGTGATGACTCAGCGGCTGCCGCTGCTGCCGAGGCGCGTAAGCGCTGTATTCAATAATAGCATTCCCTATTCGTCAGACGAGCAGATCACAGGTAGGAGGGGGCCGTCAACCAGCGGCTAGATTGCTCAACAAGCAGCCATCAGAAAACCTCCCAGATGTACCAGATCGCATTCTCGACGCAAACAAACGTCAACAATTAATTGGTGTGACAGTGGGGGAGGGGGGGGGGGGGTACTCATATGCGGCTTGCCTTTTACATACCGGTAGTCATTTGACCACATCGAAGGGAGGGTTATCTCGCAAAAGCATGTTGTCGACTACTTTATACACACCCCGATGCTTCCATTGCATAAAATATCCTGATATTAAGAGGGTGTTTGTGTGACGCCTTCCAGGATTTTAGCAAAAGTTAGTAGCGATCAGATCAGCACACAAAATGACGTCACTTGCCGTACGTAGCATCCAGGGAGTTTCCACCAACAAAAACTCTCCCGAAAAAAAAGTTTAGACCAATCGGGAAACTGCGGGCATTAAATCCCTTCCTCTGAGGCGCGCAAGGAGTCAGGAGTGTCGACGACTTTTCGTGTGTGGGTCCACTTTCCGTGAAAGTAACACACCGCCTACAACGCTGAAGAAAGCAACGCAGCGCTATCGAGTGCAAAAGCGAGGCCCAACTTCGTGGTGAACGACCTACTACACCATGCACGTACGTATCCAACACACACACCCCAGCGCAACACGGCTTACTGTGTTTCCAAGCAGCAAGGTTTCAACAACACTACTGTAAAAACAAAAAAAAAAAAACACACGACATTGCTGAGCACATTGTTTAGGCTGGCTGAAGCTGCGCAGGTATATACCATGGCTTCTCACCTGGCATTTCTCAATCCGCCAATCGCCCCCTCCCCCCCCCCCCAAAAAAAATACAAAGGACAGAGCATCACACATCTCATCCCATCCCACCACATCCTACCACACCACATCACACCACACCACACTACGAGCACATCATAGCAACCATCGTGCCAGCAACACGAGCAGCGCCAAGAGCATCGCGCACGCAGCCGACACGACGATCACGTCCAGGCGGAGCGCAAAGGCCACTAGACCCCGGGTAACCTCACGGCGTCTCCTCCTTCCGCTCCTCCGAGGCGACGGTTCTGCGGCGGCATGATATCGCTCTTCTTTTTGTCGCACAGACGAACCGCAGGACAACGCCCTCGCTAGCGCCAGGGCCATCCTGCGAAACAAACGCGAACACATATCCCAGTATGTGGCAAAAACAAAAAACAAAAACAAAAAAAAAAACAGTTCGCGAATTGAGTAGACACTTGAAACTCGGTAAAGCCCAGTCGAAGGATTTGAAAACACCAGAAACTTAATACAGAGTGCCCTACAGGAGTAAATAACAAAAAGTCAAAAGCAGGTCTTGAAAAGATCAGACGTTCAAACGTCGGTAAGTCTGAATGCCAAATGCCACGAAAAAAATAGGGAAAAAGGGTAGAAACCAGGTTGTAAATAGGAACAGGTACTCATAACTCGGAAGGTCTGTACAACCCCACCCCCAATGCCTGCCAAGGTGTAATCAGTGTATTGATTTCAGTCTCGGCCCTTCAGTTTCGAGGGGGGGGGGGGGGGGGGGGTGATGTGTATATGTAACCGTAGACTAAACTTGTAACAACCCTAACCCTAAAAGCTCACCAACAAAACAATATGGCCGACACTTAAGACCTGCATACATCTGGTACTTTGTACACCTTGGGAGGCATTTGGGGTGCGCAGAGCAACGTATGTCTGGTACTGAATACACCTTGGGAGGCGTTTGGGGTATGGAGAGCAATGCACCTCGGGAGGCATTTGGCGTGTGCAGAGCTACAGCAGCTGCAAACCCTAACCTCTGGTTACAAATAGGGGTCAACGTCAAGACTGCAAAAGTAGGGCGAATTTGAAGGGGAGTGATGACCCATCGCCGTTTTAATCTCGGGGAGTTTTCTCATCATCACCACAGCAGTAGATGCGCGCCCTGTAAGCTGGCGGAGCGATTCGCGTTGCCGGCTCTGGCTAGGGGAGCGGAAGTCTGTACCGCTGCAAAACTTCCTAACACTCAAAACCTATTAATAGTAGTCCCCCCCCCCCCAAAACGTGGGTACAACAGTTCCACGCCTCGAATAGGTCAGATAGATCATCATCTAAATCCTAACCTGCCACTACGAGCGGTTTGCGTGGTGATCTGTTGAGTGCAGATCCAACCCAGGAAAACATATGTGCTAGGCCATGCAGATTCATGCGGCTTCCCCGGGGCAACACAAGCTAATAGAGCATACGTACACAGATCAGGAGTATACCTGTCCTGAAATATCTGTATCATTTTAGTGGGGATAGACTATCTGCCCCAGAGGTGCGGAACAGTTCCAGAGGGGTTATATACGCTGCCCCGCGCCCCTCTATCGAGCACGCAGCCGCGCCTTCTTGTGGCGGTGGTTTTGTTTCGCGTCCAAAAGCGGGTTTTGCGAAACGAACTCAGCCCTCACCTGTCCACCTCGGAGTCTGGGACGTTGTTCGACAGGGGGAGGTAGACTAACGAGTCCATCATCCCAGAACATCTGGGCGTCGCGCAAGGCGAAGCCGACGACGAAGGCGCCCCATGCTTAGCGGTGGTGCATCTATTATACAGTGCCCTCAACGGAAACAACGGACGGCAACAAACAAAAGGAGGAGGGGAGGTAAGCGCGTCGAAAACTAAATGGAGCTGCCGGCGCCAAGATCACACGGAGGAAGTGTAGGGTAGGCGTGAGGGAGGGAGGGAGGGAGGGAGGGAGGGAGGGAGGGAGGGGGCGCGCGATTCGCTAGCGTCGTCGAGATGGACTATTAGTACCAGCTACCCAGACTAGACCACTCAGTCGGCAGATAAATTGCTGACTGAACAGTCTAAAAAAAAAAAGCAGAGATTGCTGACAGACTGGTCGATCGATAGCAGGTACCAGGTAGTCCTGACCTGAGACGTATCTGACAGAGAAGCCTACCAACAATACGATGTAGTTCTGACCACCAGAAGGACGTAGTCCTCACTGGGAAGCCCTGACTGAGCAGTCTACTAAATACTGAAATAACAGGTAATCCTGACTGAGTACGGTAGTCGCAGTAGGTACCGGGGTGGTCTAGAAAGTATTTATTAACAGGCCCTTCCAGCCACACTAAACAAACACCTGGAATACCTGTGGGGTCAACGTATATATCGGCATCCTCCGGGGCGAACCCCTCACCGAGTTCTATCATAGTAATAATTCAGCTGTCCAGCCTTGAACTTTCCACAAAAACAAAACAAAAAACAACCCCGAGGAAAAAAGGGAATATGCCGGCAGGACTTGAACCCCCCCCCCCCCATATTGTTCGCTCGAGATCAAAGACTACCCATAATATAATACTAAACCACGACTCAGTCAGCCTGAATATTGAATATTTTTCTCTTCCTTGGTTTTGGTATTTTCCTCTTTCTCTTTAAAAACAGAGAAAAACAAGGAAAAAGAGGAAACGAATACCTGCATTTGGAAATTTAAGAGAGCAACAGAACAGGAAGGCTTGGGTTTCTTCTTTTAGAAAATTACTCATGAAAATCACGAAAGACAAGGAGAAAAAAGAAAAAAAATAATAAGAAAAAACAGCAGGAAAAACAGAAATTCACGACAGGACGCTCTTTCGATAACAACGACCCTATGATACGTACGTAAGCAAAAAAACAGTTCCAGGTGACACCTTGCACAAAAGGGGGGGCAGGAACAATAAAAACAATCTGCTTACCGCTCGATGGGCATCAGCGACGTCGGCGCCCGGGTCGCATCGAAACCTTCCTGCAAGAGGTCCTCCACCAGGACGTCCGCCGCCTCCGGCCCTCCCTTCACCATCACAGGGCACAGCCAGAGCGTGTGGCGATGGGCGTGCAGTCCGGGGAGAACCTCACACACGCCTCCCCCCCGAGCCGGGTGTTGATCTCCTCCCAGCCCCTTCGGCGGTTGTGGTTGTGGTGGCGATTGCGGTTGCGGTTGCTGTTGCGGCAGGGCGGCTTCGAGGAGCGTGACCATGCGGTTGCAATGTCTCAGACGAACCTCGACACCGTCGGGGGTGTACCGGGATATCCTCCAGGCTAGCATCTGGGCGGCCGGTAAACATAAAAAGCAGCAGATGCGAGCGCGTAGCAAGCAAGCGATTAGCAATACGCTAAGCACACGCTCAGCGAATGCTCAGCAAACGCTCAAGTAAGCACGCGTTTAGCAAACGCTAAGCAAGCACACGCTGAGCAAACGCTCGGCAACTGCTCAAACCTGGTACGTAGCAAGCCCTTGGCAAGCGGTTATCAGACCCTTGCTATTACGGGGGTCCATAGTTAACGGGACCAAATTTTGTTTAATAAAAATAGGTAAATATATAGGTTTTTATGTATACCATAGGTCCTATTAACTATGGACCCCCGTAATAACGGTAAAACGTCAGGGTCAGGGTGTGCCCTTTTCCTCCCCCCCTCTCCTCCCCTTCTCCGAAAAACACCCCAACACAAAACCATTCGCACAGACGAAACGCCACGCTCACACGCCGACGTCACATCCCCTGTAAAATTCCACCCTCGTCGTGGAGACTAAACACTTGGAAGTAGAAGTCACTTTTAGGTGCATGTACACGGCGGTACTACTGTAAAAGGGCCAACACCCAGAGTACATCACAGGCAGGGTCCTCCTGAATGAAAAGGCCGCGGGGGGCATCTCGCCCTGTCCCTCCTCGCCCGAACGACACATCGTGGGAGGTTATTTAGTCCTCCTCGCATTCTGTTTCAAGTCGCTTCCATGCTGCCAGCCCGTGCGCCGTGATACTGTCGCACGGTAAGGTGGCAGTAGTGTTAATACACTGTTGTGGTTGTTTTTATATTTGATTAAATCGACATTTTCTACCGTCGTACCTTGGTCACAGGAAAGGCTCCAGTCATCATGGAGGGGGAATACGGCAACAAAAGAAAAAACAAAAACCGAACAAAAAAAACTCGCAAAAATAAAAACAAAATAAATTGTTTCGGTTCTACACCAGCCCGTGCGCAACGATACCGCGGCGTACCTGGTACGTGCTACTATAATAGTAGAGCAATCAGAACCCACTATGGACCCAAAAACAGGCATCCCTCCTCCTCTTTACAAACCCCATTTTGGTCCCGATTACTATGCTCCCCGGTATAGAGAGCACGGGTAAAGGTACAGCAGCAGTGGGCAAGCAATCAGGCAGTCAGTCAGTGAGGGAGTCAGTCAGCACCTGCAGCAATGGAACAGAAGGGCGATGCCTGATCGCCTTCAGTAGTCCATCCTTCGGGAAACCCTTGCTAAGCTTCATGACAATCTGCGCGGGCAACCATAGCAGAGGGTGAAGGGGGAGGGGGGAGGGGCGAGGTGTACTCATGGTCATGCATGGCCGTAGTCGTGGAGGGCTAGGGGCGGGGGGGGGGGGGGGGGGGGGGGGGGGGGGGGGGGGGGGGGGGGGGTGTACTCGATAAGAGAGATGTACTCGATCTCATGCATGGCCGTAGTCGTATGACCATAGACCCTCGCATCCCTACAATGCCGGGACAGAGCATGTCGGGTTTTCACCGACCAGGCAGACATTGCTTGCACTGAGCGCGAAGCGAAACGTGAGGTGTCCGGCGAGTCGCGTGAAGGGTGAGCTGCATCCTACTAAGAGGGTGGTCGTTTGCTGCTTGCCTTGGTCATCATTTGACCATTCACCACGCATCTCTTTCGAAACGGAGCAGGGAAAGGGGAAGGACAAGACCACCCGGGCGTTTTTTCTTCTTTTTATTTTTTCCGAACGCGTCAAAATCGCCAGCGCGATTCCAACAACGCAAGGCGGGCATCATACACACACATGCACGCACACACGCACGCTCCGCTTACCGAAATGTTGCCGGAGCATGGCCGGTATTTAGAGCTTGGCAGTATATAACCCTTAAACAAATACTTCGAAGTATAAAGGGCGAAAAATACTGATGCGTCGGGATATTTCACCGGCCATCAACACACACACACACTTATCGGCACCCTGCTCCCGGTCATCACCCTGATCTCACCGCGACCCGACACCACTTCGCCCTGAGCCCTGCAAAGTAATCCTGGGTAAATAACTAAGCCGCCGGCAGGGGTCCCCAAAATCACCCTCATCCCACACCAACCACAATCGAGGGTCGTCCGTCCGCAGCCCAGCACAGAGCCCAGCCCAGCAAACGATTTCGTCGAAATAAGTGAAAAAGTAAGGATGTGCTCGGTATATAGGACTACGTACCAAAAGTATATCGGGGGGGGGGGGGGGGGGTGTACTCGATAGGAGAGATGTACTCGATCTCATGAATGGCCGTAGTCGTATGACCATAGACCCTCGCATCCCTACAATGCCGGGACGGAGCATGTCGGGTTTTCACCGACCAGGCAGACATTGCTTGCACCAAGCGCGAAGTGCCGTGAGGTGTCCGGCGAGTCGCATGAAGGGTGAGCTGCATCCTACTAAGAACCGCCTGTGAGGCGGACTTGCATATGGATGACAGCTTCAATGAGTTAGTTTAATTTCCGGTGTAGCCACTTCCAGAGACAGCAATGGGAGTACTCTGTAACTGCCTCTTGGGTGCCTTACCTTGAACACTACGTGATACGATCAATTCCCTTGTGCAGAGTAAAGGTTCTTTACCTCGCACAAATGATCTAACTCGACGACCAGCTGTGGGCAACCGCCAAAAAAAAAAAAAAAAAAAAAAAAAAACGGTACCCTGGTTGGTCTAGCTCACGTAGTGAGCGGCATTTTTTTACAGTGTCGTTGCCAACCGACGCCCAAACCAACCCATATTTAATATGGGGGGGGGGGGGGGGGTGGTAGTAGTTGCTCGGTAAATGCCTCGTACCGAATTCTTCGGAGCAAGGCTCGATATATGCGAAACACTCCGGTAAAGCTCGGTACGAACTCGATACCGACACCCGACAATTCGGTAAGTTCGGTACGCCCACCAAAAAAAAAATAAATAACCCGTATACCCTAAGGTACACACCGAATGCAGCCCTTGAATTGAAAACTTCCCCCTGGCAAACATTGTACCGGCAACCACGACCTCCTCGCACATCTCTCTACCCCCACGCACCTTGTCGTGATCAACACCCACAAGCCGAAGGGCGTGAACGATGGCACCGTAGAGCAGCGGCGAAGTGCACGCCAGCAGCAGGGAGCACTTCACCACCCGGCGGAGGTAGGTAGAGGCAGACTGCGCGGGGTAGCCAGCCTCCTCTCGCAGCATAGCTGTGCGTTTTGGCGAAGTTCATGGAAGCGGTGGTGGAGCGGAGGGGGGGGGGGGGGGGGGGGGGTAGGGAGGGTGGGTAGGGGGGTGGGGAGGTGAGTGGGTTGTGTGGGTTTGTGTGGGTGAGGGGGGGGGGGGGTTGAGGAGGGGGAGGGGCGTACTCATCTGTTGCTTGTCTTCAGTCATTTGGCCATTGACCACGCATCCCTTTCGAGACGGAGCACCGTTCCTACTCCTAATAGAGCCACCTCCGACAGTTGTCCGCTCATTACGTTGTTTCCATATACTACATAGAAACTTTTTGCTAATCTTATCCCCTTCCTGTTGGGGGTACTCACTATCATGCATGGCCGTCGTCGTATCACCATATATATAGACCCTCGCGTCCCGACAATGCCGTGACGGAGCACGTCGTGTTTTCGCCGACCTAGCAGACATCGCTAGCACCAAGGGCGAAGCGCCGTGAGGTGTCCGGCGAGTCGAATAAGGGGGAGCTGCATCCTACTAAGAACCGCTTGCGAGGCGGGGGAGGCGGGGGGGGGGGGGGGGCGGCAAGAACGCACATCGAGAGAGCGGAGCGACCGTACGCTTCGTTTCTGTGCAACCAAACCATCCCGCCACCATGCGAGCCCGCCTGCATCAATCACCAGCCGTGAGCACGGACAAGCACACACCCCCACAGTTTATCGCATGACTGCCGGGCTTGAGTTGACTTGGACGCTGGGCCAAACGGTTGGGCAGCCAGCCACCCGCGCACGGCACCAAAAGCGTAGGCAAAGAAACGGAGTGGCAGGCTTTCGTCCGGCAGGTGGCGCCTTTCAATACAACAATGCCGGTGAAGCGTTGCCAACTCACAAGCCCCTCCCCCCCCCCCCCCCCCCCCAAAAAAAAAGCATATATATACATCAGTGCCAGACAGGGGATATAGGGCACGTCTTACTTTTTAGCTGGGTGAAATGAATCCTGAAACCCTACAAAAAATGTGAAGCCAGAGAGATCCGCCTCGCCTGACAAAAAAAAAAAAATCCGAAAAATGTACACCTGGTATCGTGCTTGTGCTCGTATGAAGTACCAAAGGTTTACATTTTTATATGGCCGCCTTCCACTGACGCACTTTGGCGCTTGTCACAACTACCCAGCAGGGTAAGTTCCTAGCGAGAGCTACCCTGTCTTGTTCTTGTTCGTCTCCCTACCTGAACAAGCCTCATCCTACGTAACACTTGAAACTCCAGAACGACCCACACAACTTGAAGACAGCAGTTTTACAAGTACCCAGCAGCGTGGGTTTCCAGCGACGGCTACCGTATCATCTCACGGCACCCACCTGCCAGGATCGCGGCGTCCTCGATGCGCACGACGCCGCCGCCGAGAGCGGTCGCCCTCTTGATCACGCCGAAGCTGAAAAAAACGGCGTCGCTGCCCGGGTGACCGAGGTAGCCCTGTAGCCCCGTGAACACCTGGGCGCAGTCCTCCCACAGGAGCAGCCCGTGCCGTTTCGCCGCCTCCGCGATGGGCGTCATGTCAACCTACAGCAGCAGCAGCAGCAGCAGCAGCAGCAGCAGCAACGATAACAGCAGCAGAAGCAGCAGCAGCAACAGCACCAAGTGTTAGTATGAACATAACTCGAAAAATCGACAGGACATGGATAGCGCTGCGGTTGGTAGAAAGCGTCGAGCGGCAAAAAAGGATGCTCCAAGCATCGCCAGCGCGAGCGCTATCCAGCGGGGGGGGGGGGGGGGGGGGGGGGACATGCTTCAAAGCCAAGCAAGCGTCCGTCGCACACGGAGCTGATGTACATGGAGCTACTGCACGCGGAGGCGTCGCACACGGAGGCTTCTTCACACCTCGTCCGTGCGAAGCGCTTGGCTTTTCCTCGACAGCACGGGTCGACAAAATTTCGGACATTCCATACGAATTCAGAGAGAGAGCAGTTTTACTACCACCCAACAACGGCATTTATATGAACATACCAGGGTATCGGTACTCAACGCAAAACCCGGAGAAATCCTCGCCACAGAGAGAAAACCCTAAGAAGCAACACGAACGCAAGGACGTCGTACAACAACAACATCTACTCGTATACATAAGCCCGCCGTCCGCGCTCAATCTATCGCAACAGATAAAAAAAAACCCAAGAAAACAGACGGGAAACTTTTTCACCTACAGTACTGTCTATATATACATGTCAAACAAAAAAAAACACATCGTTGTCACCTGGGCCCCGAACACATGCGCGACGTAGATCGCCCTGACGCGCCGTTCTCCATTGCAACGGCCTTTCTCCGGGCCGTCCCGGCATCTCTTCACCTCGACCTCCATCGCTTTCGGCTCCGGAGCCAAGGTGTCCGGGTCGAGGTCTACGGGGACCGGCACGAGCCCGTGCTCCTCAAATATGTCCACCATGTGGGGAATGGTGAGAGCGGAGCAGACAACGCGGCTTCCCCGTGGGAGGTCGAGGGCCTTAAGGTAGAGGTCGAACGCCGTCCGGATGGAGAGGAAAGGGGCTACGGTGGCGGCGAGTCGGGATGCGGCGGCAGAGTCGGCGTCGCCATCGGCGTCTTCTTCGCTGAGTGAGGGGCGACGGCGCTCGACCCTGTCGAAGCCTCTTCCTGTTGCTACGCCGATGTTGGGTCGGCGCGGAGGAGGCGGGGTGTGCGTCAAGGTTCAAGGCGTCAGCGATTGCTGCATTTGTTGCTGTTATTGGTGGTGGTAGTGGTGGTGGTGGTGGTGGTGGGTGGTGGTGGTTGCTCCCACATGAACTCGTCGCCATATTGTTAAGGTCCGTGGTCACGAGGAAGGGTCCAAATAGTTGTCAAGCGGAAGAAAGTATCACTATCATATATGAGGGGAAAAATATAATAACCTGAGGGAAAGTCGCACCCATCAACCAAAAAGGTATACGCATGTATACGAGGCACGAGGTACACGCTGCGGTACCGGGGTGTCAAGAAGAAGCCACAGCACTTGCTATTTTCGACTATCAGGTCTCACTCACTCACTCACTCCCCGCGTGAACGCCTCTGTGCCCTTTAGCCGCTAACGGCCTGCTGGCTACCGTGCTCATCATACCATATACCAGGTACCGGTACAGCAGTACTTCGTATGACACACCTCCTATATAAATACGTGCTCTAAAGTTGATGCCCCCACTCGCACGCATGTACGTAAGTACTGCTGAAATGTAACGGTGCCTGGTACTACAGCTGTACGCGTACGTTCGTACGTACCTGGTATTCTATACCACTCTGTGCCCGAAACACAAGGACCGTTCATATTGAATAATTATATGCAAACGTATCTTATATTTCCAGACAGAGCGGTCCTGTACGAATAAGGTTCCCCTCCGAGGTGATCGTTGACTTCAAATCCCGGAGGTGTCACGAGTTGAAAAGGGAGAGCATCATCATCATCATCATCATCCTCAGGCTTCTCTCTTTGCTCCGAGTACTGCCGCTGTACATACTGCTGTGTCACAGGATGAGGTTCGGCGACATGTGCTCGGCTGCAAAACTAAACGGGAGATGTGAACATAGTTGCATGCACCTATTGGTGAGCACTGCACACACACACGATATGAACACTAGAGCACCGCCGTGGGTGTCAACAAAAAGGGCAAAGCGTGAAGCGCTGGAGCTGTTGTACCGCTGTTTGCTCTTGCGGTGTATATCGTGGCTGCGCGGTTGTTTTTTACACGCTGCGTAAGCGAGTTTGGGTTCGTATCCGCGTCCTGTCCCCTGCTCAACACCCCCCCCCCCCAAAAAATGAACCTTTCATGAGATTGACTCGTACGTGATCGTTCTTTACTTCCTTGGTCGACAGGAAGCATGGACGCACACGCACACACAAATGCATCGTCCGTGCCCGTCACAAAGGGAAGAGCTTCATGCGCGTCTGTTGTCCCGTGGCTGCCACATAAAGGAGAGCTTGAGGGACAGTGTGATACAGACATGACACAACAGCAGCAGCAACCGCAGCAGAGCGCAAAATTTTGTAGTACGACATTGTGGGTTTCCCATGGACCTGCTTGGCTCTTGGAGGTCGGAATGCCTCCCCGTGGTTGCTTGTCATTCGCAACTTTGAAGGCCCAGAACACGCGCCACTGAGCCCGGTCGGGATCCGCATTTGTGCCGTCGTGTGCGCGCGTGCCCCCTGCGTGCGACCAGCGTTCCGCAAAAAAAAAAAGTATTTCATACATGGACGTACAACAGTACAGCAGTCCTCGCAATCTTTCCCGCCCGACCCAATCCCCCCCCCCCTCGTCTCCTACCCCGACATATACGATAATATATGTAGACCTCGTACTATATGTAGTGCTGGATATGGGAATGACAAAGTCCGATCCGATACGGGCCTGAAAGGCCGATATCCGAAATTAACAAATCCGATATTTATCGGATCGGATCGGATCGGATCACTGAACACCCCGATCATGCCGATATCATGTGTACGATCACCGATATGCAAGGCAGAAATAACGAAAATATATTTTATAATATGCAAGTAATGGTGCATATAATACTGCCGAGGAGCATTTTTTTTTCTTGTCCTTACACCTCGCGTCGAAATATTCACCTTGCACACTCTGAAGAGGGGGGGGGGGGGCGTGTACTCAAAAATCATTAATGGCCGTAGTTGTATGACCATAGGCCCTTGCATCTCTACAATGCCGGGACGGAGCACGTCGGGTTTTCAACGACCAGACAAACATTGCTTGGACCAACCGCGCCGTGAGGTGTCCGGCGAGTCGCATGAAGGGCGAGCTGCATCCTACTAAGAACCGCTTGTGAGGCAGACTTGCAGATGGATAACAGCTTTAATGAGATAAGTTAATTTCGCGTTGGGGGGGGGGGGGGGGGTAGAGCGACACGCCGTATACCCGCTACATAGGCGAAACTTAATTTCAATCAGATATCGGGACACTGTATTTTCCGATTTGAAAACCGATGCAACGATTTCCGATTTATCGGAACTTTCGATGCGACGTCCCAACATTAATAATTTTGTACAACCTGAAATTGTACCACCACTTGTGACTAGACTATCACCAGTTACAGCAGCTTACAGCAGCAGTAGGACCAGGCCCCCGTGGGATATGGTGGCGGGACTGCTTGTCAATTCCGGTGTACTTACGGCGGTACCCTCTTGACGTGATCTTGAGCTTTTCACTCCAGATTCCAGCCGCCCCTGGAGCAAAATTGAGGCAACTGCTGCCGTTTGTCCTCGGTCGTTTGTCATGCGTCGTTTTGCCGTTTGACTTTTACGGGCTAATGTGCGCCCACCATCAATACACTACAAGCACCCGATAAAGCAGTGGATACCCCGAGTTTAGCGTGACCAACCTATATGAGCGCTCTTGAGTACACATTGCTCTTGGTCTGTAGCGGGCAATATTTAGTTTGTTGTATCGGCGGGACATAGCCGACTTTCGACCGCTCAAGTCCCAAATTATCATACTTTTTGAGTTCTCTGAACTCGAGGTACTCACTGCTGTACCATCATACTGCTGGACTACAAGTATTGCTACTGCTGCCGCTGTTGCTGCTTCACCTGGGGCGCAAGCAACTATCTGCAGACTGCAGTCAAGAACCGGTAAGAGAAAAAAACACAGGTCAGACAGAATGATACCTACTGGTAGCACAATATACCCGATATAGTATTACGGGGGTGCATAGTTAACGGGACCAATTTTTGTTTGTAAAAATAGGTAAATATAAAGGTTTTTATGTATACCATAGGTCCTGTTAACTATGGACCCCCGTAATAGTAGTCTTCCTGCTTTTGCTGTGGCCGTTCTGATGGAAGCTCCGACTCTGGAGGACGAAGCCGCGTGGGGCCAAGGTGCTTGGCTGGCTGGCCCTGCCAGCGGCTTAACCCTTTCATAATCGCAGTCCCGTTCAGGGGACAAAACCCCTCAAATCAAAGGCTTAACAGATAACCCAGGGCCAATTTGGAGGCCCCAGGTCCGGGTGGGGGATCAGGTCGGCGTGGCATCAGGGTGCCAAGCGGGAGCAGGGGCGGTGAAAGCGTCGACCTTTAGAAATTCCCTGACAAAAGGCTCGCGTGCTACGAATAGTCCCTGCTCGTCACTATACCTGCGATATCCGTCGTCTACGTCTACATGCGATACGCACGACATTCTTGATGAGAAGAGGCCGTCGTTTTATTTTCCTTGTTCGGAGCAAAAACCTTTTCTTAGAGGGATGCCCTTATTTATAGGCGCGCCTTATGTAGAGGGGGTGCGAGGCTTACCGTATTTAATTACTTGACGTTGGTGTGTGTTCCGCGTGTCTTGCGTGGGTCCGTCAGTCTGCCGAGATGTGTACCAGGCTATACAACACGCACACGATTTACCCCGTGCAGACTGGTTTTCAGTGAAGTCATTCGCATCGAGCACAGCCTGAGCGACTGACTAAAAACACTGCTGTGTCAGTCAGCCCCTCCGCCGACCGAGGGAGTCTGCCGAAGTACCACCACCACCATCACCAGGTGTAATAATCTTTCATGGCAGCTCAGGGTCACGAGTCATGTAGTGGGGTACCGTGTGGGTCGAGGGTTGGGTTCGCACCGGACGTCAAACCTCAAAAGCTACTCTAGCACGATGCCTGGTACCAGTATACCGGTCAGTGTCGTATATGTTTGGATCACAAGAATCACAACCTACGCTTACACACTGAGTATATATTTGGATCACAAGAATTGTCCTTTGGGAGAGAACTCGAGGGCAGCAACCGAGCATACTCTCGTCACGTAGGGTTAATACAGAGGGAGACATTTTTTTTTTTTTTTTTTTTTTTTTTTTTTTTAAATCATCACTTTTACTTTCCAGCCCACTCGTACGAGGTTTTACCCTCGACGATCTTCTGGACAAGCCGTGGTCACAGGTGTCGTCCCTTCTCCCCCCCGGTACGTGCCTTTAGTTTTTATCGCGCATAGGGTTCAGCATTCCCACTGCTCGTCGATTTTCATCGAATGTAGCCAACTCACGCTTTCGCGCTTTCCGCTTATCAATTTTTTATGCAAGAAAAAGTCCCTATGAGCATGCACTCGGTGAGACTCGAACTCACGAAATTGATCTTGACAGGCTCGCGGACCACCTACCAAGCTACCGGGGACGCCGACATATCCAACGGAAGAGCTGAGAGGCAAGTATGTCCGTTGGAGGTCTACTGCTGTAGCTTTGGCCCGTCATTCAAGGCCTCGCCAGACTTAATATACTACTTTGAGTGTGGGGAGTTTCTTGGCGGCTGTCCTTGACGGCTATCCGTCAAGGGGCAAGATTGCCTGCCGTCAACCGACATCTTTGCTGAGAGGTATCGTGTACTGGCACCTGGTAATACGTCGTATTGATAGCGCGCATCGCGCCCCCTCGACCCCGATGGGTAGCTGCGTGGACTCCAGTGGGTCGCAGGCTCGACATGTTTGACTCACTACCTGGTATTTGTTTCATGAAGCTGCTGCCGCTACATCTTCCAGACTAGAAAAATTTGAAACTTTGAACTTCGAACTATAAATTTCAGATACGTACGAACGTCGGGTGTTTTGCGTCTTGCATTTTTTTCAACAGATATTTCGAGATATACAATACTCGTCAAAGATACCTATTACCAGGTATAGCCAGGCTATCATACCACCGACAAAACTGCTGTTGGCTCGCATTGATAGCTTTTTGAGTTGCTTGGAAAGCACACAGTCTGCTGCAAGCATGAGGCAGCCTTAGCTCAATACCACATCGCTATAAACACATGTCCTGGCAAACACACTAGGCACAAGGTTCCCCTCCGGGAAGTGCCTATTAATAGGGGGGGGGGGCGCAAGAACGAGCTGAGAACGACAACGTTCGTACAGCATGTCATATTTTTACGCACATGACACCTGGTACAACATTACGACGTTATTATGAAATATCTGCGTATTACGGCTGTATATATATATATACACATATCATAGACATGTACAGCACAAGACCTTTTTAGAACTGCCCCTGCTTTTCGGGGACAAAGAATACATGGAAATAGTGCGGAAATGCTGTTTTACTATTTTGACTGAATCGCTAATGGAGGTTTTCTTGATTATTCCGCGTAACATCGTATCATGTTTGTCAGTATATTAATGCATGTCTTTGTTGTGGCGCTCACCGCGAAGAACGCCTCTCCCGCACAAAATCGAGGACTGCCGACCAAAATTAAGGTTTGAAGGCACTCCACGCGTGACGCACGGCACACAACCCACACACACGTGTAAGACGGCACACAGCATTGCTGCAGTACAGTAGTAATGGGACGATATTGACAGCAATAGAAAGGGATATATCGAAGAAGGGGCTGGAACTCTCGACCACACTCGGCTGCCTACGAAAATCGGACTGCAGCAGCACCACCAGCAGCAGCAGCGTTGTTGTATCTGTGGCAGCATGTATATATCACATAACAGCAGAGACCCTCAGCCCTACAGATCGCAGGGTACGATAAAAAAAAAGCAACACTTGATAAAATATAAACAGGAAGCCACAGCAATACAGCAGTGCGCACACGCTACCGGACACGCGTGATCTTGTTTCCTGCTCTGCTGGCGGGCGGCAGGCGTGTATAGCGTTATAGCCAGCTTGTTGCAGCACGCGCCCTGCACTGCTGTCTGCTCATGTGGTGTTTCATGTCTGTTGTGTCTGGGTTACGTACATGATACAAAAAAAAAAAAGTTGAAAAAAAAAAGAGAAAAAATCTAGACATGGTCAATGCGAGGATCGAACCCGCGCCTTCAAGTCCAAAATGGGGCATCGTGATCTATCTTAACAAAATCCGTATTACCTGGTACCATGTATTATTTTTCGCGGCGCGCACGACACAGCGCGCACACATGCTCAGCAGCGCAGCGGAAGAGAGAGAGGCGGTGATGACAGATGACGGACCGCAGCCTCCGATAAAGCAACTAGCCACAGCAGAACACCACAGACATTGCGACACGCGCGTGGCGTGACCCGCTGCTGCTTGTGCTGCTATTATTTAGGCGGAGTTGGAACGTTGTTTGTGTTTTTTGCATGTTGTCTCACGTCTATTGATATATTTCTTGAGGCTTACTCTTATGGGAGCCGAAACCGCGAAACAGAACCAACAGGATTTCCCCTTTATGGTGTTGAAACCCACCCAGCCGATGGGAGATATTATTTGGTATGCCGCAGCAGGAAAAAAACTGCGCTTTCAACACACAACACCCACCACCGCCGATGATTCCTCGCCTCACCGGGCACGAGATGAAATCAAACCTTCGAGGCTGTGTGCTCCACTGCTCTGAGAGTGCTCGCCATAAATACCAAGTTTGAGGGTCGTTGATGCTGTGGCATCGTCTAAAAAAAACACGGCCAGAAACGGGTCAGGTTCCGATGTTTCGAGCGAGAACTCCGGCCACACAGCATCAACGACCTTCAAAACTTGGTATTAATAGCGAGCACTCTCAGAGCAGTGGAGCATACAGTCTCGACGTTTGACGTCATCTCGTGCCCTGTGAGGCGAGGAATCATCGGCGGTGGTAGGTGTTGTGTGTTGAAAGCACAGGCTTTCATGTTTGGGCAGTGATCGGAAAAGGCTCACGTCTACCGACGGCACTACCCCGGGGTTTCTACACGATGAAGGGAAATTCTGTTTTGTTTTTCGGTTTCGGGTTCCCACAAGATTCAGCCTGAGAGCGCTTCGGGCAAACAACACAAAACGTCAGAAACAGAAGGACAGTTATGGTACTGCACTCATATTTAACCCAAAACGGTTCATACATGTCGGTCCAGAGTGTACGTGGATCTGTCGAACATAGACCAGCAGCAAAGAGAGATAGATGATGGATTACGGACCGCAGGCTCCGATAAACACAACCAGCCACAGCAGTACAGCGCACATGGATGTGGGGCACACGCACGGCGCATGGGCGACAGCGTTGTGCCGTTGTGCGCTGTGCATGTTGGCTATTGTCTACCTGGTACATGTCTGAGATGTGCGCTCATGAAAGGGCACAAAGCTGACGACATTTTACCGGTAAGTTCGTAAAAAAATGGGCTCCTTCGTACTTAAACCAGGGAAATCGTCTTATCCACTGTCGCCGAAAAAAGATTTTCTGGGCTTGCCACGCACCCCAGAGGGCGCGGAACGCGCCCGGACCTCGACCAAGGTGTCCGGACGGGCTTTTCCCGTGTCGACGACTACTTAGCGTTTCGCCATAAAGTTATCGTACGAAGAGATATGTTCGAAAGAGTACGAAACATGCACAAACATAACTATAATATTAATATACATAAACCTCTAACTGACGAAACTTGAACTCGTGTGCCGTTCGGTGTGGAAGTTGTCACACCCCTATTACGGAGGACCATAGAAAATAGGACCAAATATTGTCGTAAAAAATAGGGAAACATATATATATTTTTGTGTACCGCAGGTCCTATTTACTATGGTCCCCCGCAATAGTAGATCATCGATTCCCACAGTTGATGATCTTGATCTTTCAAGGCAGACCTATTCCCGAGAGCTCGTACGATCTACTTAGTAGCTCGTGTCGCCCGACGGGTGCGGTGAGAACCGCATAATCTGCATCATCCATATGGTATGGCACATGTTTCTTGGGCTGGATCTGTACTACCATGCATAGATCCTGCACAACCTCCCACAACGGGAAGCGAGGAACTATTGACAGACGATCCAGATCGTCATCTGTCCGACTGTGAGCTGTGGAAGTTTCGGCTTGTTCAATAGCTCTCCAGAATGAAGGGACGGAGGCCAGCAGACAACAGCAGCGTGAGTCAGTCTAAATATTTCCTGGTATACCGGTAGGTGTCAACTGCGAGTCAAGAAGCTCATCGATTCATCGACGCCTCGGTCGGCCCAGCGCCCAGCCGACGAATAGTGCGTTTTACGCCCGAAAACAAAAATTATATCAATGTACGTACATGCAAACTATTAATACAATTACGACCAAGTTCAAACTTACGACAACAGAAAACGAAGACTCGAGAATTGAAAATTCGAACATAAGGATAAAAGGACAATACGGTGCATACCAGGTACCAGGTACGATCATACAGCAGTATCACAGCAGCAGTGGTACTCGTATCAGTATTGAGGCTTTGCAATGAGGGTAACATATACGAGGTACATACAGGGTAGTACTCGTAGGACAAGGGCGTGTCCAAACATAATCGAAACGCGAAATCGAAAATCGAATTCATTTCGATTTCGATAAAAATCAACCAAGGTGTCCAAACAGAATCGAAAAGTGAAAATAGAAATCCAGGCGAAAAGCAACTTAGAGCACAACTTACTTGGGCCGTTGGCAACCGTGAACACATGCCGGCAATCTAAAGTTCGGCAACACAGATTCACAACAGAAGCATGCAAACGCGAGGGCAATTCGATTCTGGGACGTCGTTGGGCCTCCCATGGAGGTGGTGGCGCGTCCAACGTTGACGCCCCGGTATCAAACTTTAAATAATGCTGAAAACGAACTTCCGACCTCGTTCTGAGGGTATCATCTGAATTTTCCTCAAAATATGCTCGTTTTGGCTCGAACGCCGGGAAACAAAGGCCCGAGAACATCGGGGCTGGTGATGTGGTTCGCCTGCTGGCTGTTTACGGGGGTCTGTGCGGCTGTGTTGCCGTGCTAGTTGTGGGCGTTGGATGCTGTGTACGGTGGTCCTGATGTGATATGGTGACGGGGGGCTGCGCTGACCAGTAGGACGCGCTGCATTGTTGCTGTTCGTGTTTTCGATTTGCTTTTCGATTTCCAGCCGTCAATGTTTTCATTCAGGCATTGGGTTGTAATTGAAAATCGTTAATTTCCTCGCAACCTGAAAAACGAAGGGGAACATGTTTGGACCAGGGATCAAATCCGCGCCTTGTTTAGGGTCGATCTTAACCGAAAAGAGAGTTTTTTCAGTTTTTTTCGGTATTTTCCCGAACTTTCCAGGGCTTTTCGCGGGTCAGGTCAAACCTCACGGGTCGGGTCGGGTCGGGTCGGGTCGGGTCGGGTCAGCTACCCGACCCGACCCGCGAAAATTTTGGGGTGTTGACTTGACCCTACCTGACCCGCGAGATTTTGAAAACCTCTTGACCCGACCCGACACGACCCGTGAGATTTGAAAATCTCCTGACCCGACTCGACCCGACCCGCGAGATTTCAAAACCTCCCCACCCGACCCGACACTTTCGGATTGACCCGTGAGACGCGGGTTTCATGCGTGTCGGGTCACCTTGACCAGCGAGACCATTTATCTTGACCCGCAGGTTCGGCCTGCGGATCCGGCCTGTGGGTCGACACTTGCTTCAAAAACAATTTAATGTTCATTTTTGTGCCCAGCAGCGATATGTGGCCTGGCTGGAGTGGGTATGGATGGATGCGGGCATGTGTGTATGTAGATTTGGCGGTGTTTTAATGTTTGATTAAGACACCAAAGGAATACGATTATCAAGTAATTGTACGAGAGAAGCCTTTGGGTAAGAGAGCGGAAAGTGTTTTAAGTGTCGAATCCGCGGGCCGGATGCGCGGGTCAGAAAACAACTCGCGGGTCACGCTGGCCCGACTCGCGAGTGACCCGGTTCTCATGGGTCATGACCTGACCCGACCCGTGAACTTTTCATCACCTCTTGACCCGACCCGACCCGACCCGTGAGATTGGAAAAGTTCTTGACCCGATTCGACCCGACCCGTGAGATTTGAAAAGTTCTTAACCCGACCCGACCCGACCCGTGAGATTTGAAAAACTCTTGACCCGACCTGACCCGACCCGCGAGATTTGAAAAACTCTTCACCCGACGCGACTCGACCCGTGAGATTTTGAACATTTCCTGACCCGACCCGACCCGAGCCGTGACATTTGGAACACCCCGTGACCCGATCCGCGGGTCGGGTCATGACCGGCGAAAAGCCCTGGAAATTTTGGTGTTTTCCTATTGTCCTGGGAAAAAAAACGAAAATTATCGAAAATACTGAAAAAAAAACTGAAAAACAGTCCTCGTTAAGATTTATTGTCATTTCGATTTTCCATTTCGATTTTCGATTCTGTTTCGGCACGCCCGAAGAGGACCCATATGGTGCGTAGAGAGTGCCAGGTTTCATTTCATACGAGTACCAACAATGGTAAGGCTTTGCATCGAGGGTACTATCAATACTGCCTTTAAGATTAATACTGCCTTGAACTGCTTGCTGTGTATTAATACAGCAGTAGTGTTCCATGTAACGACTCCGTGCTATGTCTGCGGCACATTCAGCATCTAGGGAGCCGTGGGTATGTTGCTACATAATGCCACAGAAGAGGCTGAATCGTGTGTTCGGGATCTGGTCCCCGTTCGCGCAAGGTTGTGACCGCAGGGCATCATACCGGTGTATCTTATGATGCGAACTTGTCGATCCTTCCCCCATGGGAAAGGAACACAAATCAAACCAAACCACGCTCTTGCGAGGGACAAAACGGCGCTTCGAGTTGCGAGAGGTCGAGAGTTAAGAGTCCAAACATGAATGAGACACAGCACTAAGCATTACCATACAATTAACTGCGTACCATGGTACCAGGTAACGATTTAGCTGTGCGTCCAACGAGAGGAAAATGGGTTGCATGGGCTCCAGCATACCTTGTATCAGCGCGAGGCGGCAACCACGAGCGTGAAACCTCCAGGGACGCCTGCTCACGAGCTACTCCGTCCGCACGTCCTGGCAGCAGCATAGCCTCCAAACTGAGCCTGACAGCTCTCGAGATGTCTGGAAAGAAGGAAATGTCTAAACGCTTCCGTGCGAAAATAGAGAGAGGGTGCAGACTGGACAAGCGCTCCAGCGCCGACATCACCTGGCATATAGGTTCAGTGAAGTTGACGTCTCGCCAGGAGAAATGTGGTCTAGAAAATCCATGCATGGCTTGGTCCCGCCCAAGACCACGGCAAGGTATTGATTAGAGTTGGCTGAGCAGTGTGTTGCTTGCGCCAACACTTTGAATGTCGAAATGGGAGTTTTGTATGTTTTAGGTTGGCGTTATGCTACCTGGCTCCTCTCGACGAAAATCCAACACGCACACACATCCTGCACGAACTCAAGAGACGCAGAACTGTCTGGGGTGGTTTTGTGCTTGTAGTGAGGGTCTACACTGCAAGGCGCAACGGGCTGGACGAAAAAAAACCGTGATCTCTCTCTCGCGAGGCTCGTTTCCGCGGTCACGGGCGCGCACGTAGCAGCAGCTACGGACTTTTACCGGCGGGGTCTTTGCTTCGTTCCTTCCTTGTGTGGGCATCAGTCAGCATCCGCACTTGTCACTCCCGGATTCCAGTGATTTTATCCTAGGCCCCTCCTGTCGAAGCAGGCCTGGGTTTTGCGTTGCTTCTTCCATGCCCCACATCCGCGTGGAGGTGAGGCGATCGGACTGCGTGGAGAATGACGTGTCTGCGTCGAAACACCACCTCAACGAACGCGCGGAAGAGAGGAAGGAGGAAGAGGAGCAGATCGCGCGATGCGGCGAAAACTCGCGCTGCCGCTGCCGCTGCCGATGCAGCTGCCGCTGCCGGTGCTGCTGATGATATTGGTGTTGCAGACGCAGACGGCAGTTTAACGGCCGCTGATGGGACCAGCAAGGTTGCAAATGGCGACTTTGTTGGTCGAGCAGCAGATGACGCGACGACAGCAACATTTATCACAGCCCCCGCGACAGCAGGTGCTGCTGCAGCAGCTCCCGGAGAGGCGGATAACCCAAACCACCCAGAAGGCGAAGGAGCGGGTACGGCTCGGGAGGCCGACGAGCAGGTATTGACGATGGAGAAGCAGACCAGCTTGATCCAAGCTGACAGGACGGACGGCGAGAACTGGGATGCCAAGGAGGGTTTGGGAAAGAAAGGCGGAGGATGTTGCTGTTGGCGGTGGTGGAGAGTTACAAGCAGCAAGCAGCGCTCGTGATTGGATCATCCACTTTTTGCTAATAATGTCATCACCACCACCACAGCAGCAGCAGCAGCAGCAGCAGCAGCAGCAGGGAACACCACACCGCACACATCTACTGCTGTACCGCGGCGCCAGGCCACTGGTATGAACAAATATGGCCACACGAACGGTTGTTCGGTGTCGTCGTTGTTGTCGTTGCTGTTTTTTTGTTGGTGATGTTGTGTTTTCGTTTGTTGGTGTTGTCGTGAAAACCGTGTTTGTGTTGTCGGTTGGGAACGATCATTCAATCATTGCACAGGCTTCTCGTCAAGCTCACGAAGAAAAGCTGCTGGGCTTTTTTTCGCGAGCGGAGGGGGGTGGCGAGGGGGGGAGGCGGAGGCGAGAGGAAGGGGGGGGGAGGGGGGTCGGGGGCGCACGGGGGCGGTTGACATTATTGTGGCCGTGCGGCCGTGCGTGCGGGAGGTACGTGCGGCCGTGAGCTGATATTTTGTTGCGGGTCGCGAGACGCTAGATTCCCCTCTGCTGCTTCTGTACCACGACATACTTGGTACGTGCCCTTGACTTACGGCGGCTTGCTGTGTACTTTAGTGCTTTGCTTCGATTCACAAAAACGCTCAGTGGAAAAAAAGGCCTTGCAGAAGGTATCGGACCACAAGACGTACATGGCGTCAAGAACAACTAAAAGGGCATATTAATAGTAGTACTTCTTATTAGCTTACTAGTATTCTTGCCCCCCTCGTGGCTAGATTTGTCGGGGGGGGGGGGGGGCTTTGTCTCGTCTCGTTTGCTACCCACGGGTAGCGGCTGTATACACATTTTCACTGCACCTCCGTGGGTAGTAGGAGAAGGTTAGGGAGGCGCGGGGGGGGGGGGGGGGGGGGGGGGGGGGGGGGGGGCAGGAAGAGGAGGAGTTTGGGGGGGGGGGGGCGGGTGTGTGTGGTGATGGTGAGTTCGCTGTATTTTGTGATGGAACGCAGTCCAGTCTTCTAGAAGATCTTCCTGGCCACTCGTGTATACGCAAATGATTTTGCACGTTGCTTTTACTGTCTTTATTACGAAAACTCTTACGTGTATGGATAGCCCTACGTATGCGACTGGTGCGAACGCAGGCGATGTTGTTGCTACATTCCGGTCATACGTGTGCATACTGGTGGATGCTTGTGATGTTGGCGTCCGAAGCAGGGCGCCAGGTTGGGCGTGTGCTTTTTGTTTTTGTTTTTTTATAAGTGACGCCATGCCGTCCGTGCGTATGTCATGATCCTTGGGCCTATAGGCTTCGTCTGCGGACGGACGGCAATCTGCGTGTTTTGGGTTTAATTCCCCCCTCCCCCCCCTCCCTTCCTTGAGAACCGTGCGGTGCGGTGTGTCACGTACTTGTATGGCGGCGTGTTTGCTTCCAATCACTCCGTACTTGCTGTCCCTCGTGATCTTGTTGCGACCCTGCTCTGTCGTGAAGTGAGAACATAGATGCAGCGGACACATCAGAGTAGTGCTCGAGTCAACTGCTGTTGCTGGTTCAATGTACTCGAAGGTATTGCCCTAGGCTGCTCGTACCACGCTATTTGGCAGTAGCAGCGGCAGAAGACTGTTATACTTGCATTAATAGTACTCCCACTGCTGCTGCTGGAGCTCTCCTCTGCCGTAGCTATAGCTATAGCTGTAGCCAGTCGCGAGTTTGCTCTTCCATGCTGAGAATTCGCCTCTTGTCGGGGCGATACCACATGCATGTAACTTGTGTTGAACGTAGGTTTATATTATAACTTCTACCTTGGCGACTAAACATAATAAGCACGAATTTTGAAGATATTTTTCGATTTTTCCTGTTTTCAATTTTCGATTTTTCGACATTTGTATCAGCATGGGGGTGGTTGGTCTGGAGTCGGGCTCCACTTCCAAGGCAAAAACAGACGGGGGTGAGAGATGAGAAACCCAGTTTCCGTGCGTCACGCACCACCTTCCTCGTGTTCGTACACCGCGTTTTTGCACCCTGCTGGACCCCCAGACTTTTTCCGATAAGCATTGCACCGGGGGGGGTTCTCGCCATCCGAGATACGAAACGGCCCTTCGTCGCCCGTTCCGGCCGTTTTTATGATTTTGATAGGCGTGTACGTGCACTATGAATAACATAATGCACAGTACGTACGAGGTGGTGGTCACTCTATGGTACCGGTTGCCCACGATAGTGCCTGTAGAATCGCTTGGCACAGATGGGGTTCACCAGCATGGTAGTGTGCGGAGTAACTAGTGCCGGCATTGGTTGGCTGGCGCATGCCGGCGCTTGTAGAGGGACCACTAGTGCTGTGCTTCGTGTACGATCTGGTACTTGTGCCTTATCAGCCATCGTCGACAAGTACGTAGGCAGTGGGCGAAGCAAGTGGGCAGTCGTTTTTTCGTGTTGCTGGAAGAATTTTTGTTTCCTGTTTCCTGGCTAAAGACAACTTTCTGTTTCGCTTCGCGAAGACGTTTCGTTTTTTTACTTGAAGATAAAAGGCTTTCTTATATTAACAGGGAGCCAACCCTTTAGGTTGCTTCGAATGTTTTCAGGCTTTCAACGTTTTGTTTTCGATTGAGGACTTCAGGTAGTCAATCACGTTTTTGCCTTTTTCGCTGGAATGTCAGATGTTTCCAGGCAAGTGATTAAGTTTTTTCAGCCGCTCGCCCCCCAAGAGAAACGCAGGAACACAACCTGCCGGCGCTTGTTTTTCCTTTTGATTGTGAGATAAGAAACGAACACCTCCCTGCCTATCGGTGCCAATTGGTGTCCATTTGTTATCAATTCTTCCACGCCGGATTGAGCGGTATTCGGTGTTCCCTAGGTGAAGCTAGCGATTCCAAAACGGAACGTCCAAACGCGCCGGTCCGTCCGGAATACCTCGCGAAAACCCAAAAACGGCACACCGGTGGATTCTCCGCCAGTTGATGGTATATTTAGGAAAATGGAATCCGCTCTTTAAGGCGCAACAAACCAACAAGGAGATCATGTTTTATGTCCCGATATACCGTTTTTCGGCACTTTTTCAGTCAGTTTCTGCGTCACTCCCCTAGGCATATCCTGCAGGGGAACCTCTGTAAATTGCAGGGTATGTCATGATCATTCCAAACAGTGCTTTCCGTTAAAAACATAACGAACGGCACGTACGATGGGAATAATACGTGAGTCAGAAGAGTCCAGGAGCGTAACTGACCGCTTTTTCTGTGCTCCGAGACTTTTTCCTTTTGATCGCCAACACGCCGGCCTGCCAGCCTGCCTGCCTGCCTGCCTGCCTGCCTGCCTGCCTGCCTCAAGCGATGAAGCGCCTCCGTCGGTCACACCACCAACGTACATAGTAGCGAGGGACACGCTGGAAGAAACAAGGCATAGGTATACTCATACACACCACAACAATGTATGTACTACATTATGAAGGTGTCGTACGTGTGGGGACCGGGGGGGGGGTCTCGGCAATTTTTATGGGAATTACTACAAGGTGTCGTACGTGGTGACCGGGGGGGGGTCTCGGCAATTTTTATGGGAATTACATTGGGTATCAACACCTCCCGTGTGCAACTGCGCACCTGTAATACGTTTCGGGGACACAACAATGCCAACAATGAACTCGGAATTGGATACGAATGGATTTTTTTTTCTTCGAAAACTGCGTCACACACAACAGCAGTAACTGTAAATAAAATGCACCAGTTCTCTCTAAACTGAATCATTCCTAATAGATTGCGCAGTTCCTAAAAAAGGGGGCATTATCGAGCCTATACTACAGATATTGGAAGCCAGGTGTATATAACGACTCCAAACGACGACAAAGGTTTATCTACCTTCTCTCTACTACTACTGTGGGAAGTGCGTGCGAGAATAATGGTTCCAAATTTGTCGTACCTGGTAAATTACCATATTTATTATTTCTATCCGTCGACTGTACAGCAGTAGTATTAATAGTAGTATACGCCTCATCACTCCCCACCGAACAGACTGATTCGCGGGGCCGATCGTTGCTGTTTTGTTGCTGCAAAATGGTCACTTTTTTTGGAAGCTTTTCCCCCTACTCCCTGTCATGTCCCAGAGGCCATTATTTATTTACCATTTATTAATGATAGTACTGCAGTCCCGTTTTCGGGACAACTAAAATTTCTCAAAGTAGTTTTTGTCCCAATTACGGGACTGCACTACTAAAAGGGTTAACATCAAGTAGTGACCATTTTTTACCCCTCACTGCAGACAGCCACGTACTGCTGTAGCTGGAGAAAGTATCCCACACGATTTGCGAGCACAACAGCTGCTATTAATAGCAGTAGTGGCAGTATAACTGCTGTAGTTTCACTGTTACAACGTCGAAACCTGAGTGGGCGCCGGTCTATAGACAGAGTGCAACATTCACCTTCCCCATTTCGTACCACTTCACAACAACAGCAGTTCAGTACATACGATATTACGGGGGTCCATAGTTAATAGGACCTATGGTATACATAAAAACCTATATATTTACCTATTTTTAAACCACACCCTGGACAATAGACAATAGTCCAATAGTCTATTAATAGCTTCCTATTGCAATTGACTGTCTATTGTGGCCCCTAATTCCAGTTAATTGAAAGGCGTCGAACTCTATTATCCAGACAATTTCTATTAAGTGACCCCTCTACCTGACCCTATTGTCCAGACAATTTCACTTTATAGGTAGTCTCCGTAATTTTTTTTAAAAGTTTAAATCTTTTTTTATTATTTGCCTTCTGACAATGTGCAGGGCGTTATTAATTCAAGATGAAAAAACTATTACGGGGGTCCATAGTTAACAGGACCAAATATTGTTAGTAAAAAAACGTAAATATATAGGTTTTTATGTACACCATAGGTCCTGTTAACTATAGACCCCCGTAATAACATAATTCGTCGAACGGTCCGGACAATTCCAATTAATGGACCTTCTCCTAAATAAATTGTCCGGACAATTCATGGACCTTCTCCTAAATAAATTGTCCGGCCAATTCCAATTGACAGACTGTCCCCTGAATCAATTGTCTCGACAATTCCAATTGATAGTCGGCCCCCCGAAATAGTTGTCCGGACAATTTCAATTAGTAGACTGACGCCAAAAGTATTTGTCCCGACAATTCCAATTAATAGACAGTCTCCCAGATCAATTGGCCCGACAGTTCCAATTTATACACAGTCTCCAAAATCAATTGTCCGGACAATTTCAATTAGCAGACTGCTTTCTAAATCAATTGTCCGGGCAATTCCAATTAATAGACAGTATACCTCAGTACAAAATCAATTATCCCGACAATTTCGACTAATACGAAATATCCAAAACTACTTCAGACAATGCCATCATTGGTGGGCAGTCTCCTAAATTAACTGCCCGTACATTCCGAAACAACAGTGCATACGGATTACTTTGTTTCGTGAAAACTTTTTGTAATGATTTACATCTATCTGAGCACATGGGCTAAGCGGTATCAAAACTTCCTACCTGCGGACATAAAATACAAAGCTAACGTTGAGGTGTCCCGCCCTTTTCTGCTTATGCCTTGGACAATAGACCTATCAAAATAGACTATTGCCCCTACAGCAGAGTCACGAAGTTGTCTATTAATTGGAATTTTCCGGGCAAGCGATGTCATAGACTGTATAGCAATTGAAATTGTTTAGACAATTGATCTTGGATACTGTCTAACAATTGGATTTGTTCGGACAATTGATATCGGGCACTGTTTAACAACTGGAATTGTCCGGACAAGTAATTTTGGAGACTCTCTATCAATTGAAGTTGCCCTGACAATTGATTTCAGAGACTATCCATTAATTGGAGTTGTCTGAACAATTGATGTTTGGTGATTTTCAATAATTGGAATTGTCCAGACAAATGAGCTCGGAGACTGCCTGTCAATTGAAATTGTGCTGGCAAATGATTTCACAGGCTGTCTATTAATTGGAATTGCTTGAACGATTGATTTCGGGTGATTTACATGAATTGGATTTGTCGTCAACTGCTTTGAGATACCGTCTATTAATTGGAATTGTCCGGACAATGTGATTCGGAAGCGATCTACTAATTGGAATTGTCATGACTATCGAGTTTAAGAGGGCTCTGTTATTTAAAAGCTGGCAGCTACTTTTAGAACTACATTTGATTTGGTCAGTACACAACAGTGCCACCATGCTAGTATTGCCTCTACAACAGGATCGGGAACTTCCCTCAACTTCCCTCAATACGCAATCATTTGCAAGGTCCTTTATTGTGCCATATTACGAGTAGTATCAATTCGATGAGGAGTGTCTATCATAATAAAATAGCTACTGTAGGTACACGGCCACGACATTTATCGAGCAATTGATTTCTTGCGCGGCATCTGAAATGAATTGTGCGGGCAGATCCGTTTGGGCAATTCCATTTAATTTGCAGCACCCGAAATCAATAGTGTGGACAATTTCAGTTAATAAGCAGCAGCCGAAATCAAATGTTCAGACAAATCCAATTAGTAGACAGCTCCCGAAATCAATTGTCTGAACAATTTCAGTTAGTGGACAACAACCGAAATCAATTGCCTGGACAATTCCAATTATATTGGATATCACCCGAAATCAATTTGCTGAGTAATTCCAATTAATTGGCTGTCTCCACAACCAATTATTTGGACAATTCCAATTCACATAGACAACACTCGAAACCTATTGCTCACACAATTCCCACTAGTAGATGGTATTCGAAATCAGTTGCCTGGACAATTCCAATTCATAGGCAATCGCCGAAAACAGTTGCCTGGCCAATTTCAATGAATGGGCAATCGCCGAAATCAATTGTACGGACAATTTCAATTAATAGACAGTCACCAAAAACAATTGTCAGGACAAATCCAATTAACACACATCCTCCAATTGTAGACACAATAGACTATTGAAATAGTAATTGTCCAGGGTGTGATTTTTTACCAACAACATTTGGTCATATTAACTCTCTATGATGGTCCCCCGTACTAGTAGTCGCTTCTTCCTGTATATGGTGCCGGTGTGCGCCAGCCAGCAATATACGGGCACTGCGGCAACCGGCACTACTACTGCGCACACTACTAATACCACCCCTGGTGAATCCCATCTGTGTGCCGAGCAACTCCACAGGCACTATATATAGTAGTGGGGACTGATATAGTCGCTACTACGTATAGTCGATATTTAAATCAATCACTACTACTATACGGGGACCATATAGTATTGGGCAAACGACAATACTTAACCCCTTTAAAACCGCAGTCAGTCCTGTTTTGTGGGGGCAAACTACTTGAAATTTGAGTGCTTTGTCCCCAAAACGGGACTGTACTGTTTGTGGTTCTAAAACACATTATTATACTGCTGCATTGTAAGAGGGAGCGCTACTGCTGTTAAGAGGGCTGTGAGTATGCGGCATGCCTTAGTTGGACTTCACTGGACCCGGTATAGTAACGACTTGTTACTGGTGGTTGGGTGGCGTAAAAGCTATTTTATTACGGGCGACCATCATATAACAGTAAATGGGACCATTTTTTTTATTAATAAATAATATAAAAAGGGAAATATATAGGTTTCTGTGTGTACCGTAGGTGCTATATATACTATGTGGTCCTCCCCGTAATAATAGCCACTAACTGACTCAGTTTTTATCAATCCCCGGTGGCTTGGTAGGTGGTCCGCGTGCCTATCAAGATCAATTTCGTGGGTTCAATTAGTCTCACCGCGTGCATGTGCTCGTAGGGACTTTTTCTTGCATAAAAAAAAATGATACGCGGAAAGCGCGAGAGCGTGAGAGTTATAATATAGCTACATTCGATGAAAATCGATGAGCAGAGGGAACGCTGAAACCCTGTGCGCGACAAAAATAAAGGCACGTACCGGGGGGGAGAAGGGACGACACCCGTGACCACGGCTTGTCCAGAAGATTGCTGAGCTAGGATAAAACCTCCTACTACGAGTTATTAGGTTGGAGAGTAAAAAAGTGATGATTTAAAAAGAAAAAGACTATTACGGGGGTCCATAGTTAATAGGACCTACGGTATACATAAAAACCTGTATATTTACCAATTTTTACTAACAAAAAATCAGGGCTTTTCGCGGGTCATGACCCGACCCGCGGGTCGGGTCACGGGGTGTTCAAAATGTCACGGGTCGGGTCGGATCGGGTCAGGAAGTGTTCAAAATCTCACGGGTTGGGTCGGGTCGGGTCAAGAGGTTTTCAAATATCACGGGTCGGGTCGGGTCGGGTCGGGTCAAGAGGTGATGAAAAGCTCACGGGTCGGGTCAGGTCATGACCCGCGAGAAACGGGTCACTCGCGGGTCGGGCCAGCGTGACCCGTAAGTTCTTTTCTGCTGACCCGCGGGTCGGACCCGCGCATCCGGCCCGCGGATCCGACACTCATAACACTTCTCGCTTTCTTACCCAAAGGTTTTTTCTCGTACAAATACTCAATAATACTCCTTTGGTATCTTATTCAAACATGAAACACTCCCAAATCCTTATACGCATGCCCGCATCCATTTATACCCACTACAGCCAGGCCACATATCGCTTGTGGGCACAAAAATGAATATTAAATTGTTTTTGAAGTGTCGACCCACGGGCCGGATCCGCTGGTCGGACCTGCGGGTCAAGATAAATAGTCTCGCGGGTCAAGGTGACCCGACCCGCATGAAACCCGTGTCTCACGGGTCAATCCGAAGGTGGCGGGTCGGGTCGGGTCGGGTCAAGAGGTTTTAAAATCTCGCGGGTCGGGTCGGGTCGGGTCAGGATATTTTCAAATCTCACGGGTCGGGTCGGGTCGGGTCAACAACGTTTAAAATCTCGCGGGTCGGGTCGGGTCAGCTGACCCGACCCGACCCGACCCGACCCGTGAGATTTGACCTGACCCGTGAAAAGCCCTGCAAAAATTGATCCTATTTACTATGATGGTCCCCCGTAATAACAACAAACCAAATAATACCGAATGAACCGGTATATTATGATGTCTCACACACACGTCGCATGCAATGCGCATACATACGTTTTATGTTATACAATAATTCAACACATGCGAAAGAAAGAACAATTGAACAACTATTAATAGAAGCGCCCGTTCGGTCGTGTGTTCAGAACCACACGGGACGTTTTCTCGTTTGTCCATAAGCGTCGGTTGAGCTCTAGCTTACCACCAGTGGTCCACAGTGGTAAACTATACCGTACGTGCCCTCCTTCCTTCTCGTCCGCATCCATCTTTATCTCAAAATACAAACGGAACACTTTTATTTACAGACAGACAGGTAGACACCACGTAAGTAAGCAAATTGGCAGTATGTTTATATACATACGCGTAGCTTGCTGGTAGTAGATAGAAGGGAGGGCACATACCTTGTTGTAATCGTCAGAACACGACTCCAAGATGGACGCACCCCCCAGGTATTTCTCTCCTATATTATTCAGTATTGTAATAATATTAATACTGCTGCCGCTGTAGTATTGATAGTGGTCTGACATGTTTACATACACACACCACATACCAGGTATTATTTTTGGTTATACGTACGTGCGAGTACTCATTCTCATCGTTTATGTTCCGTGTTCCCCCTTCATCCATGCTTTCGAGTTTCGGGCAAACAACCTACTGACCTTGAACCTTTTAATATCTTTGAATATATGTACATACATATATATCCGTTGACACGCAGTCAACCAAAACTATATTAATAATTAAGCTTGTGGAATGTTGCAATGGTGGCACGCCAACGCCCCTGCACGTACGCTGTACCTGGTCCAGGTACGTGTTTAACCGTACGTACAGACCGAACGGGACTCTATGAGCTTGGAGGAGCGAAAACTATATCATGTACATAGCAGTACCGATTCAACCCCAATATCAATATTATAGTATCTATGTTACGTAGTTTTGTGATCGCATAATTTGTTGTATCTCTCTATTAATAGGATTGAAGAATCAGCACGGACACTCTCTGGTTGCAGGATGTCGGCGGGTACGAAGGAACACACATACAACATCGCTGCAATACCGATAATATCCGTGCCAAGCAAGTGCTCGCAACATGTTTCACGGTATATACCCTGCTATACCTACAGCTTTTACGGGGAGTCATCGGGTTTTGCACACACGTTCATTCTAGCTTTTCTCAAAACCAGTTTAGTGTAAACATTTCAAGACTCCTCCGGTGTGAGGAGCTCAAGACTCCTCCAGTGCGAGGAGCCTCAGACGAAAGAAAAAATAAGTAGGTAACTGTAGGTATACCAGGTATTAGACCCGTACCGTAGTAGCACGCGTCAGCAACTTTAGTACCGAAGTCCCGATTTGGGGACAAACCAGTCTAATTCCAAGTAAATTGTCCCCAAACGGAACTGCGGTACTAAAAAGGGTTAAGTAACAGTACTAGTAGTAGTATCACTGCATTGAGATTGTTGTACGATAACTTGCTCATATTTATTGCGACCGCGGATGGATGGCTAATTGCTGCTGTGGTAAGTTAATTACTTCCACCTGATGGGGTAGAAGTTGTTGCTACCACACTACAGCACAGCAGTGGTAGTACCTACAACAATAACGAGACCCCCTCTCCTGGATCAAACCACTCAACACTGCTGTTACAGAACACAAACAACGACGACCCTGGAAAATATCCCGGGGAGTTTGCTCACTATGATATACCCTAGGGTACCCTGAACTCACTACTCGTCCGCCGCGCGATCTCGTGGTGGTGGTGGTGGTGTTTCGTGTTGTTATCCCGGGCGCTCCGGAAATCAGCCCTGATTCTGAATGATGTATGTTCAGTTCCTGGGTGCTTGGCGTATATATGTAATGGTTAACGTCACGTGAGCGGCTGATGTTATGCTCCTTTCATACGTACTATTTTCTTATAAGAACAACGACAGCAACAACACCAACAACAACAGTCGGGAGAAGAAGAAAACTCAACTTTCCTTGTGTACCGCCGGTTCCCCTTGTATTCCGTTTTCCTGTTCGCGTATAAAGCTGCTGCTGCAGTACCAGGTATTATTACGATACACCTGCAGTGGCAGTGAATCTAGTACCCGTTTAAACTATGATTGCTGATAGAGGCCCGCCTAGAGGGTGGTTCAGGGTCGCCGGTTAAAGCGGCTGAGTAGGCAAGGCAAGGAGTCACCACCATCCCACAAACAGTTGCACGTACATACTTGGTATACATGTATGGGCACTATGGGATATGACGATACGTTAGAGCGTCCTGATCCATATTATTAATAATAATATTGTGGGCACAGCATAAATGTAACTCTGGGGGGCCTAAAATATTACGCTCATACAATTATTTTTGTTTTTCGGTTTCCCTTGGTGTTCTCCTTTCGGGGAAATGTTTGTGGGTAATCAACGATGAAGCTCATCCTATTGATGACCGAATTGAATGGCGGGTGGCAAGCACAATAACAACAGTAAACCAGGTATTCCGTTGCTTATTAACTCGTGACGTGTGGCTGCTGCTGCTGCTGCTCCTGCTCCTCCTCCTTCTCCTATACTTCTCCTCCTTCCTCCCCCCCTTCTCTCCCCTGCCCCCCCTGTTCCTTCCTGTCATCTGATATATAGACACATGCTATTTTCAGTCGTACATATACCAGTCGGGGTAAGTTGCGCTGACAATAGGATGGATATGATACATCTTCACTTCCATTCACAGAGTCGTTGTGTGCATATAATCCGTTCTGGGAGAGTAGTCACAACACCTGCACGCATGGCACTCATGATAGGAGCTGGCTCTCCGGGACCCTTTCGTCCTGATCTAAAAATTGCCTGTATTCCCGCGTATACTAGTGCTAGGGGAAACTAATTCGAAGAGCGCACGCACGCAACATCTCGTAACGCACCCGAGGGCGCAGAGACAACGCCAGCGTATCTTAAGCCGGGCTAACCCCAGCCAAGTATCGGACACGCCAAAAGTCGAGGGAGGAAGCGCTCAAGGCGCAAACGTCCCCGTCATACCCTAAACAGCGTAACAGGCTACCTGGCCGGAGTAAGAGTAGAATGCAACAACGACGACCACGCTGGCAGTGGCAATGGCGGCGGCTAGTCGCCCTAGGTGGGCGGCAGTCCTCTCCGTATCCTGGTAGGGGGCGCCGATATCCGCAGTGAACCAGGGAGGCGCTAACTGTGGCGGCGGTGGGGATCAGGTGACGCGCCCGAGTGATAGATGACGTGTTCCCACGGAAAAAAGGAAGGAAGGAAGGGAAGGGAAGGGAAATGAAGGGAGGCACCGCGTTGGACCTGGCGTTGGCGTCACCGAGAGGGACATAGGTAAACCGTTACTGGGCGCGGCGAACACGGACGCCTCGGGGGCGTTGCCGCTCGGCAGAAGAAACACCAATGAGTTGTGGTTCGGGTCATTTTCAGTCGGCGCAATGGGGGTAGTAGTGTAGAAAGGGAAAACGGGAGCGGAAGGCACCGCGTTGGACCTGGCGTCAGGATCCGCGAGGGGAGGCCAGGCCAGGCGGTACCTAGCACAGCAAACACGGGAAGCGATACATAACAAGCAGTCGTACGCGGAACTGCCCGTATGGCTTCTGGCATACGCAATGATGAAAAGCAAAATCAACACCAAAACCTGGGTGAAGTAGCACACGCTGAGACAACCCTGCTCCTCCCACCCTTTTGGCTTCGTAGGTAAAACAAACCTACACCTGGTATATCTTGCGAGGAAGTTCGGCAGTGCCTTCACTCGTGAAGTCGGCAACCGAGACAACAAACACATCCTTGCGAAGGCTGAGACGGTCAAAGGAAAGAGCAAGAAGTACTTGCCACCCCGGAAGAAAACCTCAAGTTTCGACGTCGATCACGATGCGGGGCCCAGCAGGCAATACCCGTCGGGGAGATGGGCCAGTGGGCCGTCAACCGGGTGAATATTGAGATCCTTGGCAAATTCCGACGGTGACAGGGCCCCCAAACGAGCGCAATTGCTCATACCAACCCACCAATAAAACCGTTCTATTACGGGGGACCATAGTAAATAGGACCAAATATTGTTAGTAAAATAGGTAAATATATAGGGTTATGTGTACACCGTAGGTCCTATTTACTATAGTCCCCCGCAATAGCTTGCGTACAGGGTGCGCGGCGCGACAAGGTAGCAGGAAACAGTGTACTACGTTGGAACATAGCATTCAGAATCAAAAGTGGTGCGTAAACACAGGGGGACGCGTGGATTTTGAGTCCATCGTAGGTTCTGATTACCGTATAAATACCCCCCCCCCCCCCGGAATAATGACAAGCCTGCACGATCCAAGGGCGAACAAGCAACAACACGTAGATGAAAGCGAACAGGCGCGCTGTTTTAAAAAAATATGTAAGCCGCGCGCCTCGCTGGCCGTTTTGTATATAGCCAAGAGGGGTGAGCAGTGAGGTCAGGTTACGAGCGAGGAGGACGCTGCCTTCGTCGGTGGTGGCATGGGAGCTAGCCCCTGGCCAGCAAGCTCTTGTCAAATAAAGAGGGGGTGCTTGCTGTGGGGAGAAAGACGTCAAACATATCACTGGGTAGGACCAGAAACCAGCCGGAAGTTTCGTATCGAACGGTGGCATGGCAGGAAGTTGTCGTGGTTTTTATCCGTAATGCTTACGACTAGGCCCAGCGTTGACACGACGGTTGATAGTCCACACTAACGCCCTACTACGGCTTGGTGACCAATCCGAGAATTTTCTTGGGCAGTCGGGGGCGGCTGTACCCGTTGCTCTCATTTCCATCAGGAGTGTGAATAACACGGGGTGGAATCACCAAATTGTAGCTCGGTGGCAGCACCGAGAGTATCCCAGTCGGCCGCAGCGGCGGAGGGGGTCCCGGCGGGGGTCTAGGACAGTATCAAAAGGGGGGGGCTTTCAGAGGCTCGTCGCTGTCACGATTTGATGAACCCGGTATCGTGGGGAAACACATAGGAGCATGGTGCTGGAACACGCGGCGAAGTGCTGACCCGTCGAACCGATGAATGAGGAGGTTCTCCGGGTCCGAAGTCACACTCGTACAAACTTAACAGCTGTTGGGCACAACCGAGAGGAAATTGCAGTCCGAAGACGGCATTAAAGCCGGAGGCGGCGAACGGACCGAAGGAACGAGGAGTAAAAGGGCGGACGCGGCCGGGCCAGCGGTCACGGCGGAGTCGGTAACCTTCGTGGTGCTCGTTGGAGAAAGAAAAAGAAAGCTGGATATTGTCTATATAGCGCGGCAGGAGAGGGATCCGCGCAGTCCGTGCCGCCCACCGTGGGCGCGCGTGAGACTAAGGCGAAGGCGGTGTCGGTGGCGGATAAAACTGGCCGCGCAACCGGGGCGGCGATACCTGGTACTGTAGTGACAAGCACGAGCAATCAATCTCCCAATATTAACCGAGATGTCGTTATCCCTCATACGTTGCCCGTGCTCGCAAAAATCTGATTATATCGGAAATGGCGAACAGGAAGATAATTTGCCTCGGGATTTTTCGATGAAGTATTTGCTGGCCCATCATTGCTCGCTCACTGGGGTGACTCTACTAGAAGACTCAACGCGGTGATCGTAGGTTGCGGCAGGCTCGGACGGAAAAATCGGTTGCCCGTTTGACGCTGCCCTTGCGGTACTCGGGTGTGTGTCCGAACGCGGTGAGATATGAAAGCCTAACGCCGGACGCGTGTGCTGTGATCACCACCATTGCTACGACTAAACAAAACATTCTCCAGTTCCCTAAGGTTGAACAAAACTATTGCGATTGGTCCCCCCCCCCCCCCGAGATTAGCTTAGATCACGCTTAATGGCCAAAATGCAATGCTTCCGGCTTTAGAATCAAGCGGAAAAAAATAGTCCAGAGTCTCGCCAAGTTGAGGGCATCGCGGCTGACGTATACGTAGGCAACGGGTCGCATGAAGCTACTGAACTATTTGCTCTTGGTCAAACGTATCGCAAAAATCGTCGATGCTCCTCGGAGTATAAATTGAAAAGCGCGAGAGCCGTTGGTTGGAAGACCAAGACGAGCGGAGTGGAGAGCTCAGTGAGCATTTTGTCGAACACGATGATATCCATGGAGAGGGCGCGAGTGAAAAATCTCGCACCCTTTTAGAGAAGGCAGAGGTGACCAGGCGGATTAATATATGGATCCATCATACCCCCAGAACAAAAATGGCGGTAATACGACGGGCCGCTCAAACGAGAGCAAATCTGCGTCAAGTCTCGAGGCATGGGCATGTGGATCAAAGCCCGACACTTTTTCTGCTTTGGGGCATACGCCCAGGGACGAGATAGAATAGCCTCAACAAAACGGCGCCCGTAGTGCCAGGCCCACGGGTGGGTATGAGCTTGAGATTCCTACTTTTCGAACGACTACGATACGTATCGTCTTGACGTGGGGCGACTGGTCGGAGTCGTTGAACCGATCACGTCTTCGAGCTAGGTTATCTCCCAAATGGTATCAAAGAGAAACAACTGAAATCCGTCTTGGATTTGGACAAAAACACTTGAAACAAAATCACATAGAACGTCGCCCAACTGTTCGACGATCAAGGACATCCGACCCGGGGTATGTCAATCAAAAGAAGCAGTAGCGTGAGTGAAAGGGTAGGCGGTCTCAAACGTGGACGAACAAAGTGCGCTGGTCAGGAGTCAAGCGCTCGAGCAGGGCGCGGGGAAGGGGTGGTGAAGTCGGAGGGAGCTGCAGCACCCTCGGAGGGTGGGTTCGAAACACCCCAAGGCCTCAGAGAGGTTTGCGGAGGTCGAAGACAAGATGGCGGCACGGTGGCAACGCTGCAAGAATGATGAGAGGTTGCGCGGCGTGGGCGACACCAAAGCAGGCCATCAGGGTCGAGGTCGGCAGCGGCGCCAACGAGCGGAAGGACCTGTCGCCCGCCCTGAGGCGACAAAGTGCTATGTTAGGGCCAATCGCCGCTGTTGAACGCGTCCGTTTGTTGCACATACCATGGTCGTGGAGGAGAGTTGGAAAAAACTGAAGAGTATCACCACCGAACACGCACGGGTCGTACCGTCGCATACCTCACACATGGATGAGTTGCATCGTGTATGTCACAGGCCCTCGTCACGTATCGTTACGTTACATACCCGGGTCGTACCATCCTCGACAGAAAAACTGTCCGTGGGGGCAGCACATCGACAAGGTAATGACCTGTGTCAATGCTGGAGAGTCGACACTGCTGCGGATCAAGTTGACCGTAGGAATACGTGGCTCGTCAGACAAGGGAGCATCATCAGACACCATCGGAAGGAAGTTAGAAACGCCATCAGGGACGAAGGATTCGGGTACAACAAAGGCCGAGTCGCCGGTGGAGGCTTGCGTGGTCGGGATAAAGCCAGCTCGCCATAAATCTGATGATCGGATGGGCGAGGGAGTAGGAAGCGATAGGAACGTTCACTGAGACGCGCCCAGGTGTCGCAACCTAACAGCACAACGCAGTGCAGCTGCACAGGAGGCAAAACGCAGACCACAACTGCGACGCGACCAGAGAATTCGTTCACCGGCTCCAAACAAAACCACACTGAGACGAAGGGGTCGAGTACTTTGCAAGGGAGAAGATTGGCCATATATCACCCCAAGCACGAGGAGAGAATTCTGCTCAAACTTAGCGGTGGCGGCACCGACCGAGAGCATGCGTCCAACGCGTTGCGTCATCAGATGAAAGCTTGGGGAGGGACCAGTCAGTGTCTGGGAACGTCACGTAACCAGTCGTCATACAGGCGACTGATTTTCTGTGGACGGCAATTTTGGGGACGAGGGAATGTGTCATCGAGCGCAACCGAACCGCACCTACAACGAAGCAAGGGCCGGGCTCTGAGAGAAGAAGGGGCGAGGTTGCGAGGGCGGGGTCAACGGAAGGGGGGAGAGCCAGCACCTCGAGGCGATCGGTGGTCGAGAAATCGCAAGGAAAAAACATGTGGGCAAAAGGGCGTGGCAGCGGCGCAGGGTTGATCTTATGAATCCCCTCGGACGTGCTCGTTGTGATGAATTGAGGAAAAGAGTACGGGTGGGTGCGCCAACCCGATCTGATCTGCGCAAATACTGCCGCGCACGACAGTAGGAAGCTTGACCAAGTCTTTTTTCCCCCCTCGCCATTCGCGGGGGTCACTAACATCAGACTCACCCGCCCCGAGGTCCATACCCCACACGGGGTCAAAAGGGCTGTCTTCAGGGAAAAGGGTATCGCCTATGCTCAAAAGGTGCTGTTTCATGTGGCAGATTTGCGTGTTGTATAAGCAAAAGCGCCAGCGAGTACTACGTTTTCACGGTTGCCAAGGGCCATCAAGGCCATCAAGGTCCATTCACTCTGACCTGTGAGCTTGTACTACTGCGGGTCTGATGAACTCACAATGCGCTCCCAACACGTGATGGTCCTAAAAACAGCCGAGCCTCCCCGGCCATTATTTACCGCTTCGCGCCGGAAAACGAAATACGAAACGATATCCACGATAAACGTCGGTACGAGCCACCGCCAACACAAACGAAGGCCGTCCAAACAGCACGACGTGTTCCGGGCCGTGGCGTGCTCGTGAGTGGGGTCTAATGCCAACTGTGCGAAGTTGTCGGCGGCCACAAGGTTCTCAGCTGTGGAAGGGTAGGGGGGAGGGGAGGGAGGGTCGAAAGGTCGCCCCGACCATGTGGAGCGAAACGATAATCATTGCGCGGAAACGCAGTCGTCGACGCTCGAAACAGGGCCGACTCCAGGGTGTCCTGCTGAAAGGCGTGGTAGCACATAGGAAAAATATGAAAGAGCGTCCGCGCAGCCCTCCGGGGGTGCTGAAACGCTGACGCACGAGCCAAGTCCGCGTCGATTCCCTCCTGAGAGGCGTAGTCGCCAAAAGGTGACGTGTATACACCCGTTGATCGAAATACAAGCGGAGCAGCGGGCTCTAAGTAAAAACCTGCCTCAGCCTGACGAGGTATGCAATTTTTGTCTGCTGCCACATATGGACGGGTGCGCAGTCTAGCAAAATTCGCCGGATGCTGTGGAGTCACCACTACCTCGATCGGCAGTACTGGGACGTCCCGATGCCACTACTGAAGCCGTGCCAGCTGTGAAGGGGGTGCACGTGGGGTAGCATGCACGAAGAAGAAGCTGGACGCAGATCCAACAGACGAGTTCGAAAACGGGTCTCGGGCGGTTCGCAAGCAGGTGTCCGACGGAGAAGGTCCCTTCTCCGCAGACAAGTCGAAGAATGTGGACGAATTGGCTAGATCGAATTGGCTAGATCTGCCCAAATTTTTTCGATTAGAAAATTTGGGCAGGATGCCAGCCACACTGGAAAACGCCGAGCTGAAGCACAATGGGGTACTCGGCGTTGCAATTACGGTTTTCCCCGCACCTCAAACTCAACCTTCACGACGTGGTTGGAACTAGGGAGCGGGGGCGGTAGGAGCGAGGTGGAGGGCGACACCCTCGCCAACAAGAGTCGTAGGGCAACGAAGTAGTCTCCGTGACGAGCGGTGACTTACGAATGAGGGACACGCCCAAAGGGTAGACTCCTGCAGCAGACATAATGCCACTATGTATCAGACGCAGGAACAAGGGTCGGCGCAACGCAAAACGAGGGGCGGCGGCAGGGGCGAGCCCTGTGTGGCTGTCGAAGCCGTGTTCCGTAGCGGCGAGCGGCGGCGGAAGCCCGGGCTACTCGTCGCCCGGCGCAAACCGAACCTGTGGAATTAAAGGTCGAAAAAGGCGAAAGGCTAACGGCGTGGCGTAGCTCAGCGTCGCCGGGGGGACGGCGGAGGAGGAGCTCGACTGGTTTGCCGTATTATTCGGCTGAGGAAGGGTGAAGGTGTCGCCGGGTAGCGTTCGAAGGGGTTGACTAGCGTTCGTGGCAGGTCGGCACGGTGTGCTGGACGAGCCTGGAAAGTCTCTTGCGAAAAACGTAGTGGTGGTTCCCTCGGTAATGCTGGCGGCGGACGCCCGGGAGGTGCCGTACCACGGTCGGCCCGCCAGATAGTACCAGTGCGGGGCGTACCAGACTGGAGTGTGTTCGGATTGCTGCCATAATTATTGGAGGGATCATAATGCATACCAGCGTCTAGGGCGCTAACGGAAGAGGCAGGCGAAGGTTTAAGCCCCGCCATGCTCATGACCAGTCCAAGCGAAACCCTATTTAGGCTGTGCGTTTTGGATAGGCGCAGTCTGTTGCTGCCGATAGCCTGCGTGAGTGCAGTACCCGCGGTTGTGCCCATGATGGATGTTTTTGTGGGTGACTACAACATCATACGAGCCTTGACTGGAGTCGCGTCCGGTACGTTGGGTTTCCTGTTGACGCTCATTCGCGTGGGAGCGGGGGCCTTTCCCATGATTATTCGAGCGCGAGGCCGCGAGAGGCAACGGATCATACGCTCAGGGACTTTGACAATGTCGGTATGCGCGTCCTCAGCAACTTCATAAAAAAGCTGCTGCCGTGTTATTCGAACGAGATATGTTGTGGCCGAGAGGGGTAACGGATCATACGCTCCTTTGACATCGTCGGTACGCGCCGCCTCTGCAACTAACTTCACAAAGGCTGCTGCCGTGTCGCCACATCGTCAAAACGAGCGCTCAACATAGACAAGAGGATAGCGAATACGTCCGGTCCATTCAGTGTGACTCGGCTCTCCGGGGCTCACGAGACCTGTCCGAAGAACCGTCCACAACGCGAGTGGGTGAGGCCAGCCTTGGCCAGCTTGTCTAGCGCAGTACCAGGTATACTATGGCACGCATGCATAAAGACTCTACGAATGGGGCGGGCTGTCGCAGACTATGACCCACTTAGGGAAGAGTAAAAACCCGAAAATAGCAGAGCTCGTCGCTAAGCTTATCAACATCGGTTTGAGCTACGAAACTTCACCGGACGAGCTGGCCGCTGCGAAGCGTCCACCGGTTTCATTGGCGGTTGAGGCAGCGAAAGAATGGCAGAGTATGAAAGTAGGAGTGCTGCGTCCTGCCGACGTCGCCAATTGTGAAGAGAGCTTTTATCCGTGTGCTACTGGCTTTGTTGGAGCAGAAACTTCGAATTAAAATAGCGTGTTTTAGGCTCCGATGAAAGGCCTGAAGCCAGCAGCGGTGGACTCGGCTGTGCCTTAGATGTGCCTCGCCCTGAAGCCTTTTCCGTATCTATTAATAGATGTACCGAGTAGGTCTTGCAAGTAATACGCCATCACGCCATCCTTGCCGTACAGACGTATGATATTCCTAATAATCCTGGGCCTTCCAGGGCAATCATACAACAGCAGTAGAGCAGTAGGTACTACTTGTACAGCAGTATGGAATGGGGGCCTACGTGTGGATAGTCACTAAAAAGGGTACGATATGACTTGAGGAGGAGGAAGGAGCATCCGCCCTGCACGTACAATCGACTTGAGCCGCTCACTTCTACCCCGATACCGCAAAAAAAAAAAAACGGCCAGCAACGACGACGGCATCGACGACGAGTGGGGGTGTAGTATTAATAGCAAAGTATCGCGACGGGAGCCTATTGACCGCCGGAATCACACCCGCAGGGTACGCGAGTACAGAAAAGTACGGATGTGTGCAACATACCAGGTACATTATAGATTACCTCCATACAACACTTTCCTGCAAAACATCAGCATCATCATGACAGCAGTATGTCCATCTCTGTCTCGCGGTTGTTGTGGTTTGTTCATTCAGTATTTTGCTTTTTTTGCATGCTCGTAGGGACTTTTTCTTGCATAAAATTGATTAGCGGAAAGCGCGAGAGCGTGAGTTAGCTGTACATTCGATGAAAATCGACGAGCAATGGGAATGCTGAACCCTATGCGCGATAAAAAATTAAAGGCACGTACCGGGGGGGTGAAGGGACGACACCTGTGACCGCGGCTTGTCCAGAAAATCGCTGAGCGTAAAACTACGATTATTTTTACTATTTTAGCTGGAAAGTAAAAAATGTGATGTAAAAAAAAAAAAATAGTTTGATTATTAGTTGTTGAGATAATATATCAACGTGCGGGGTGTGGTGGTTTTTAGTGGTAGTTGGTGAGTTATTTGTGGATCGTGATGGGACCCATCCGCGGTGGGTCCTGGGTCGTGGCGGACCAAGCAGTTCCGTAGATCCAGGTACTCTGTAGGCTTTGTTTCTTTCAAGAGTGTCACCAATGGGAATGACAAAAGCAGTCATCAATGGGAATGACCATATGGCCAGTCATGCTGGTCATGGAATATAGACGAGGCGTATTACGCAGCTTGCAAAGTTGAGTATCAACTATTTAATCAGTCGAACTCACAGCTGACGTATTTCAAAATTTGCAGCATCCAGGGGAGCCGCTGGCCTATATCTTTGACAAGGAATCACATATAGAATACGCGCGCTCGGTTTATCACAATACTTGTAAAATTCGGTAAAAATGGAATATGGACGAGGCGTATTACGCAGCTTGCAAAGTTGAGTATCAACTATTTAATCAGTCGAACTCACAGCTGACGTATTTCAAAATTTATAAAAAATATTAATAGTCTGGTGGTCATGCTGGAGGATTTTTTGGGTTTCAGCTGGCCCCAACAGGCGGTTTTCTGCGGCGAGACTTCGTTATACGGGAAATAGGGGGAATGGTCAAAACACAACACAGGAAAAAAGAAAAAAGGGTCCGCTTGTCCGCTTGTTTCTGTTGCTTTTTTTGCCTTTTCCTCTCTCTCTCTCTCTCTCTTCTTCGGGTGAACGGACACGGCCCATAGCGCGCAGCAGCGGCAGAGGAGGGAGGCAGAAGGAAGGCCGGTGCCCTGGGAGACAGACCCATGGCCGATAATACGACCACTGCGCTATATGTCGTCGTGCTTGTTGGCTGGTGAGTACTGACTCTTGTGAAATCTGTGTGCTGTTGAGTGATTCGGTCATTTGCACCCAAAAGTTCAAACCACAAAGAATAGCCAGCCCGTGTGTATGCTACTGCTGCTGCTGCTGCTGCTGCTGCTGCTTCTGCTTCTTCTGTTGGTACGTGCAGAGAAGACATGTAGAGATAGATAGATAGATGTGGGATGACCATACATAGCCAGAGGACGAACCTTGCTGCTGTGTAGGCTTGCCCACGACGATGAGTCGTACGTATCCCGACTCATGATATCAGACCTTCGTTCGCTCTCTCTCTCTCTCGCTTCTCTCGCCGCGATGACGATCCCCATCAGGTTTTTATTGATGTGTATAGTTCTACGATGCTGCCAAGAAAACGAGGCGCAATCCATCTTCGACCTGGAGCACGAGATAAACCTCTCCGCCTTCGCCGAGCTGCAGCCGAAGCCCCTCATCTGCGTCGACGGGCAGCCGGTGAGCGTATCGGCTCAGAGATGGCCGTGCTTGTGTTGATTGTCGGCGCGGCGAGATAGGCCTGGTGCCGTCTTCTTTCACTGACGTTCTCTCCGGTGCGGTACGATTCGTTTCATATCAGATGATTCATGGCGGAGCACCTATAGAGCATTTTTCATCAATTAGTAATCGTCTTGAAAATAATATGAAAACATGTACATCTCTGGTAGCTTTTCGAGCGGGATCGGAGAGCATCGACAGGATTCCCGGATTGCTTCCCGCCCCCCGCCCTCTATCAGCGCTACTTACTTTCTATCCTCCCGGCACAATCCCTTGAGAGACTGGCAACGGTACAACTTGCCAGCTCCCAATCTGTTGAGGGATTTTGTGAAACGAACAATCAAGCACAGACAGCAGTTTTGCGTCGGTCAGGCGTAAGCCGTGATCCGGTCAGAGCCATGCAACATGCAACACAAGCAACACTATTCATTTATGAGTTGTTGTGGCTTTTGCATACATATATGTACATGTATGTATAAACGGGGTATCAGGTACCAGAGTACCAGGTACGTACGTATTATTCTTGTATCACTCGTACGACTCATTTCGTTTGCGTTCGGAGGCCGTTATACGCTCGCTCTGTGGTACTCGGCGCGTGTACTCGTGCCGCCGTATACACCGCGCCCGGCCGTGTGTTTTTGGTGCTCGTTGCTCGTTCGCAAGGGACAACTGTCATTGTGTGTGGCCGTTTTTGTTCGAATCGATAGTAATCAGTTGCGTACGAGCCCCCTCGAGCTCTCGTAATCGTAGACGCTCGTCGTACGATATGCATCATCCCGATGGTAATCCAGGTACCATTGTTATTAATAATAATATTGATTACTACTGCTGTCCGTAGCAACGCCGACGTAAGCCAACAGCCCTTAGCTGTACCACGCTCTACGTACAGAGCATACACCTGCCGCACCAGATATCAGATAGCACTTCCCGCGCAGCCCATCGCACATTCTTAGCGTTTATACCGTTCGAGCAATATCATGACTATTCTGTATTGTGCGCCCGTGCCGTCCGCCTCATGCGAATTTACCCGTTGTAGTTCAGAGTAACAAAACACAGGTTGCTTCTTTGCGTGTCGTACCTGCACGTATCGAGACTACAGAGTAGCGAACACGTCTAATACCAACAGCAGTATTAATTTAATGGTACGTACGTACCAATATATATATTAAAAGTTGGGGCGAAGCCCTGCTGCCAACACCGCAGGGAAGGGAAATAAAAGGCACGGAATTGCGCAAGCATGTTCGAAGCTTTCGCCGTCGCGTGTCGATGGAGATTGGAGACCTCCATTCACCACATTGGTCGTGTTGTTTGTTGTGTCTCTCTTTGAGATTGTGAAATCTTGCTATCATACAGCATTTTACAAGTAGTGACCAGAGTAGCTGCACGTCCAGTATCACAACACAACAGCAGTTCAGCAAATTAACAAAATAGCAAAATTACAAAATTTCGCCATTCACATGCCCGGTGATATCGTAATTTCGTACCGGACATCCATCTATTAATACGTATCAGACTGTAAATATGTGGTCTTACCTGGCAACTCCAACTCCTGGAAGTTCGTCTGATGCCCAAAAAACAATTATTTGGTCAGGCCAAGTGATTTCTGATGCCCAATTTATCTCGTACGGCAGCTTTCAGCAGTGGACAGCAGCAGTGGAGCAACTCCAAACGAAAATATTATCTCTCCAGTTTTTTCTCAACACACACATTCAAAACGCACGCTTCTCCCTGCGGCATGCCCAGCACTGCCCAGCACCGTCCTCTTACGTCGCAGGTTGACATACTGTACTACTATAGCACAGCTTGTACGTGCGTCGTGCTTGTCGTCGTCGCCTCAGCGATTCGCGGTGCTCCACTTACTTCGTGGCGGTTGCCATTCTTGGTGTCTGCTGAGATTGCATCGTTCATCCTCGTTCTCATACTCATGATTGGCGGCTGCTCTAGCGATTGCCACTTTTAATATCTGATGGGATTGTATCGTTCATCCTCGTTCTGATACTCATATCATAGGACAGGATACGTCGCCTTCTGTCGCCGTGTTTTCGTTTCACCGTGCCTGTAGTTGCATCGACTGACCCACAGCAATCGAATTAGTGTTTAGATCGTTTTATGGGCTGCCTCACAGAGGCACAGACCAAAGGGAGAGTGATGGAGAGATATGGTGCCAAACTTCTATAAGACGAAAAACAACAAACGCCAGAGATCGTGAGGAACCCAGTTCCCCCGGGCAAAAGTCTCCTCTTGCCCATTACTCCCGCCATAGATACACAGATCGCGACGGTAATGCGAGATGGTAGTATGTTTTCCGCATGGCTTGAACATGGCACGTAATCACTCCGCGCTGACCCTAATAAAATCGAACATGCAGATTCGAAACGTATCATACCACATAGGCGAATTCATCACGCACGCAGATCCATTAGGAAACCCCTATGGGTCCTTAATTCCTATATTTCAGCGCCAGTTAGTACTTTGATGAGAAGATCTGCACGTTGTTCCCTTGTTGGAACGTGCTCGACCGAAGTCGTTTTCGACCTCACCAACTTTCGAACGAAATGGAATTGCATGTCGAAGTGCTCGGTCCTTGCCGACCTGAAGGTATTTGTGGCTAAAGCGATAGCCCCGTTGTTGTCTACGAACACCTCGAAGCACTTCTCCGACAGAGATGGAACAACGATGAAAGACAGCACCGATTTTGTCAAGAACGCCTCCTTAACTCCATCCCCGAGTGCCACGTATTCAGCCTCGGCGATCGATATTTTGCGTGCTGCTACCCCGGCTCACTACTGAGTTTCCGAGAGTAGCCGCTACTTACTCCCGTAACAGATCTCCTGTTGTTTACCATCTCGGCGTACTTGGCATCTGTAAACACCGACAAGTTCAATCCTGACCCCCGCTCAAACGTGAGACCAAGATCCTTCGTTCCGAGCTATTCGATGATCATGAGCACCGCCTTCCAGTGCCTTGCGGCTGGGTTGTGGCAGTGACGCGACACAGCACGCACAGCGTTTGCGATATTACGGCCTTGGCATGCTTGAGCCACATCAGGCCTCGTACAGCCTCCCTGTAGGCCCAAGTGCCACCCGACTCGCCCTTCACCCTCGCTCCTACGTCCACACCAGGGAGGCGGGGTAAAGGGAAGTCGTGGTCACGTCCAAACGTCTCGCACGGGTCTCAGTGAACGCAGTCTGAACGATGCCAAGCTTACCCCTCTCCAAGTCCTACGTAAACGCACATACGTCCCATAAAGAATGAAATCTCCCCTAGGTCGTTCGTCGTAAAACCCTCGTTGAGCGCCAAGAGTAGCTTGTCAACCTCATCCCTCGGGCCGGCTACCGACATATCGTCTACATGAACTGTCGAGATCAGTACTACCTTGCCCTCCCGAGTCAGACGAAACACGCCGGGGGTCAGTCTTGGACTGCTCCACACCATGCACGGTAACCAACTTCACAACCAGCAGGTCGTGCCACAGCAGCCCGCTTTGCCCCAGGCCATACGAAACCTTTTCGAGACGCACAAGCTTGCCAGACAGCTCACCACATACACCAGGAAGCTTCAGATACACCTCGCAGTCCAAGTCAGCCTTGGTGAACGCCTATGCTTCATCTAGGTGGTAGCCTTGTGCTTTAGCTCATTAGCAACAGCCACCGCAATCTTGACTGATGCCGCTGCAGGCGTGGGCGCGGACGTTTGATAGTGGCCCACACCCTTTCTTTGCTTGAACAACCCCTTGGCGACAAGCCTTGCCTTCGTCTTCGTGATGAAGCCTTCCTTGTCAGAGTTGTACGACAGCACCTACCTACAGTAGATCGAACGGCGTTTTCCCTGATGTTGTCCAACACCGTGAATGTCTTCGATTCTGCAAGTCCCTGCAATTCGTTATCCATAGCCTGGTACCACCCCCCCCTTATAACGCGACCAGTCTTCACCTCCTACCGACACAGGAGGTACTCCTGCGTCGCTAAACGGTCCACTGGGCATGCAAAAGTCAGACTCAGACCCCCCTTGGGTTTCGGTGGCGACCAGGGCGACCTCGTCGATGTTGCTCCCGAGCGAGAAAAGAGTTGCTGAATTCGTCCGTCATTCGCTCGCGCTCCTGAGAGCGCCTGACGTCGGACCTCCACGGGCTCGAGGAGGTAAGCGAGTCCGACAACTCGCCAAACCCGTAGCATGCGAAACCTCCTTCAGAATCCAATTTCCTCCCCTGACGCACCATGCCAGCCCTATAACCATGCCAGCCAGAAGGGCTGGCGAAGAACCCGACGCCGAATCCTCGTCACGACGCTGGTTCCCGCCTCTCGTCCGAGACGAGAAGACCTCCGGCAGGTACCAGCTCTGCGGCCTGCACGCTTCTGTCTCACTCGGAGGCGAACGCACCGAGGGAGAGTGATGGAGAGAGCGAGCCCTCGTGGGAACACACATGACAACTCTGAAAACCCAAATGCGGCACAACTATGAGTCACCGCATTGCCAGTCCACACGAAACCGTCACTTTCTAGAGGCCATACCGACACCGTGCGCGACGAAAGCACCACTGATGTAGAAACGCACGGGGTCTCTGAAAGCCCCTAAAATTATCTCCATCCTCCTCTGGTCGTGTTCAAAGCCGTCACGAGTTCGCGAAGCATGGTCGTGTTCAATTGTCTACTCACCCGGTACCCGGGGTCGTCCCGGCAAAAGCAAGCATACCGGTATGTATTCCACCGCACACCAGGTACCAGGGAGCAGGCACCAGAGACCACCAACAACCATTTTCAAGTCAAGCACCACCACGACCACCATGCATGACCAGCAGCTCAACACCAGCAGCAGCAGAAGCTTGGCGGTGAAGGCGGTTGTGGTTGCTCCTTCTGGTTGTGGTGGTGGTCGTTGGCATCTATTTTCGCTGTGTGCTCTCTAGAAAATCAGGTACCAGAGAGTGTCATCTCCACCACCACCACCACCGGCTGATTGCCGTTGTTGTTCGCCCTTGATGGGAATACTATGTGCGCTGCTTCTGTCCCACGCTAATCCCAAGTACTGTTTTCCCAAAATGTGGGAGCAGTTCTAAAGGAGCCACTACAAGAACGATCGAAATGAACAGCGCGTCGTATTCTCCTAACTGGTCAAGCTCAACACTTACGACCACAACATACGTGTTTGGTGGAGGAAGCGCCAACGCAGTAGCTTACTGCGGTCAGGGGTTTTAACCACCTCGAGGCGTCTGTCACGCTCCTCATTCCCCACCCTTGACCGCTCATTCCCTCGTAATATAATAGTCGCCAACCCTCATGGAAACGATACCCGGTATGTTCAAGGTTCCCCTTCGGGATGTGATTCGACTCGAAATCCCGAGGGTGTCGCAAGTTGAACAGGGGGAGCATCATCATACATCATCAGTCATCCCTATTTGCTCTTGAGTACTGCCGCTGTAAACTGCTGTATGGCAGGATGAGGTTCGACGACGTGACGTGTGCTTGAGTTCAAAATTGTGTGTGGAAATGTGAATTACACCTGGTACAATGATTGCGCGCATGTACTGCTGTATTTCCCGGTGAACAACGTCCACCCATACATACGAACACCGCTGTTTGTACCACTCGCTGCTGCTGTTGTAGTGCGTATATGACATAGCCTGCGTGGTTGCTCTTGAAATACCGAGAAGGTGTGGGTATATGTATGGTCGTCCTGCCCCCGGCGCAGAATCATACCAGGTATTAATCACACCTTTCTTGAGATACTTATATATAATTTTTTTTTTGTATTTTTTTTTTATCAGCACTTTTACTTTCCAGCCCACTCGTAGGAGGTTTTACCCTCGACGATCTTCTGGACAAGCCGTGGTCACGGGTCTCGTCCCTTCTCCCCCCCGGTACGTGCCTTTAGTTTTTATCGCGCATAGGGTTCAGCATTCCCACTGCTCGTCGATTTTCATCGAATGTACAGCCAACTCACGCTCTCGCGCTTTCCGCTAATCAATTTTATGCAAGAAAAAATCCCTATGAGCATGCACTCGGTGAGACTCGAACTCACGAAATTGATCTTGATAGGCTCGCGGACCACCTACCAAGCCACCGGGGAGAACCCCATACGTATACAAGTGTTCGTTCCTACTTCAAACTGTAGGTCGACAGGAATCACGGCCCACACACGCACATGCGTCGTCCGTGGCCGTCACAAAAGGAAGAGAGATTGATGTGCGACTGCTGCTGTTCCGTGGCTGCCCGGTTGTAGAGAGCTCGAGGGACGGTGTGATCAGACATGAATGATATAGCAGCAGCAGCCAGCAGCAGCAGCAGCAGCAGCAGCAGCAGTGTACACGTGCCCCCCTAGCGCGCCACGCAGCCGACGACAGCGCAAGATAAGACCGGCGGGCCGAGGAGATTTTTTTTTGTGTTGCTCAAAAAAAGTGTATTTCATACATGTACCACAGAGCTCGTATCTTTCTAGGGTGAAGAATCAGCACGGACACTGGGCTTGCTGGATGTCGACGAGTAGAAGAACGGTTTAATGTGAAGAACACACACACACACACATATTCGTACGTATGATTATACATACCTGGTATGCACGTACAACTGCGGCATGACTCACAGGCTGGTTTAGTCTATGAAAGTCGACGAGCAGTGGGAATGCTGAACCCTATGCGCGATAAAAACTAAAGGCACGTACCGGGGGGGAGAAGGGACGACACCTGTGACCACGGCTTGTCCAGAAGATCGTCGAGGGTAAAAAACCTCCTACGAATGGGCTAGAAAGTAAAAGTGATGAAAAAAAAAAAATACACCAAGCGGTGCGGTTACGTTTCTTACGTCCGCCCCCCTCTTGCGCTTGTTGCTTTATTCCGCACGTTAGTACTTACATACTGGTGTACATACAGCAGCAGTGCTGGTAGGTACCGGAATTTAGCGTATTTTCCTATTAATAGTTTTCGTATGTACAGCAGTGTAACCTGGGTCGGAATAAAATATCGTGCGACGTGCGACCCACAGGTGCGTCGTACTCCTGTCTTGTCAATAGTCGTATTTTTTATACTCCTACGTAAAGCAGACGTACGTATGGTAGTCTCATAGGACCTGGTACCGGGGTACCCCGGTGGCTTGGTACGAGTAGGTGGTCCGCGTGCCTATCAAGATCAATTTCGTGGGTTCAAATCTCACCGACTGCATCCTCGTTTCGAGCCGTAAGTCGGACTGGGAAATCGAGCGTAGGGAGCTATTAAGCCGGCCGCAGGCCGAAATTTTTTGGATTAAGTCGTGCGAAAACCGTTTGTCTTATTCCACTTTTTGCGTCTTAGCGCGTCTTAGATTCGTCTTGGCACGTCTTAGATTCATCTTGGCACGTCTTAGATTCGTCTTAGCACGTATGTTCCTCTAGGCACGTCTAAGATTCGCAGATTCGTCTTGGCAGCACCAAGACAGACTTCATGTCGAAAAATAGCAGTTATTTCAACAGGGTAATTATTAATGGTTCATCAATACAGCAACCACACAACAATGTAAAGCGGCAGTAAATACACGGCAGGCAATAGTACAAGTATCAAGCTACCTGATAAGTGCGAATATTACGTATATTGATAGTTGGAACGGTATTATTACGTACTCGTGGTAGCTCTCCTTGTTTAGTTGGCATTCGACGAGACAACAACGTGTAAGAGTACATATTAATAGTTGATGCCAGGTAGTACCTGGTGTATTTGAACATTATGTACTTGTACATTATTAATAGTACATACGTACGTACCCATACTTTGAGAGAAAGCTCCGAAATCGCATTGCGAATAAAAGGCACCAAGGTACTCGTACCTGGTTTTATCGTATCGATCGGGTTTTTTCTACGAGTACGAATAGCATACTGAATATCGTACCCAGCGGCCGTGGATATACCAACACACTCAAATATATACTTGTACGTGATAATACTATCAATAACAACCTAGGAAACCGCCCACGGAACCAGAAGGCAGAAGGAGAGAGCTGCAGGTGTCTAAACTATCCCACGTCGCTATGTTACTGGTACTGATGTACCATCCACAGTGTAAAAATACCAACGAACTCGCGCAAATAAAACTGTACCTGGTACGATATTGTTTACTTGCTGTAATGAAGCACGAACGAAACCGAGACTGCTCACGGAATACAGAAAAAAGAGCAGCAATATAATTGTCCTGTATTATGCGTCCAAGAGTACGCAGTATGTTACCTGGTACTGATGTACCACGGTAGTCGTCCTATACTATGCCGTTCAAAGAACACGTTGCAAGCTGGTACTGATGTACCACCCACGGTGTAAGAATACCAACAACAGAAGATTTTATTTTGCGCAAACCACTATATTAATAATAAAACTACTACCGGCGCGAAGTACCGTATCTACTTGTTGGTGCTTGGATGGTGCAGTGTGGAGTGTGATGGTGTGTGTGGTGTGGTGTGTTTGGCGGGAACTTTGGTTGTGTACTAGGTGGAAAGAGAGAGATCAGAGATAGATCATGTTTTATTTTTCAAAATAATAATCCCATACTCGAAAATCAGGGGGACCGGGTTCGATGTCCCCGGTGACAGGGAAAAACGCATGGAGGCCCGAAAAAAGAAGGTTCGAAAGAAGCAAGTTGGAGCAGTCGATTCAACTGCCGTCCTGGCTGTGTTTCCGTCTATTTCCACAGCTCGCTGTGGGCGTGTCGACCCCCTAAGACGCCTCGACCGGCGCCTGGTGCGCTCTAAGACGAATCTAAGACGTGCCAAGACGAATCTAAACGTGACAAGACGAATCTAAGACGTGCCAAGACGCGATATAGCGAGTAAGACGTGCCTCTCTCTGAGAAACGGATTAAGACGAATATTAAGACACGTCTTAGAAGATTGGACCTATACCGTAGGGACTTTTTCTTGCATAAAAAATTGATTAGCGGAAAGCGCGAGAGCGTGACAGTTAGCTACATTCGATGAAAAGCGACGAGCAGTGGGAATGCTGAACCCTGTGCGCGACAAAAAATAAAGGCACGTACCGGGGGGGAGAAGGGACGACACCTGTGACCACGGCTTGTCCAGAAGATCGTCGAGGGTAAAACCTCCTACGAGTGGGCTGGAAAGTAAAAGTGATGATGACAAAATATATATATATATATATATCGTATTCATCTATACCTGGTACATGTTGCGCCTACGTATTCTTATCACAACGCCCACCGACGCACTGCGCGCAGGCACTTCTTACGCTTTTCTCTGCTTTCTTGCCATTTTTTTTTTTTTCGCCGTTTTGTTAAATGAAATACTGCGCAGGCGAGATTCGCCAGGGTGCAACCGCTGGACCCCATCTCGCCGCGAGCGGGCGATGATGCCTCCGGTGGTGGCACCGCCGCGCTGTCCGCCGTCTTTCCCGCCGCCGCAAAAACCGGAAGAGCGGTGGAGAGGGGGCCGGCGCGGGTCTCGACCGCCTCGAGCTCTCCAGCGCGGAGCCAGCGCTGCTGCCGTCGGCGGAGGCGGTGTGGTCCCCCATCCTCGCCCTGCGGACGTTCGTGGAACCCTTGACCACACGAGCCTCGGCGGCGCTGAGAAGTTTCCACATTTCGTTTCACGAGGTGGAGGGGGAGGTGGAAGGGGGAGGGGGGAGGGGGGGAGGAGGAGAGGGGGAGAGGGGGTGGAGGGGGGGGGGGGGGGGTGGGGGTGGGGGTGGGGGGGGGGGACAGGAGGAGGAGGAGGAGGAGGGGGGGGGGGGGGGGGGGGGGGGGGGGGGGGGGAACCGCCTTCTTCTCGGCTGAGAGATGGGGAGACAGGAATACGAGCGAGAGAAAGAGGCGGGGGGGGGGCGGAGGCGAGGGCGGGGGCGGGGGGGGGGGGGGGGACGCGGTGGGGGTTGTGGCGGGGGTTGCTGGCGTGGAGGACGAGGAGGAAGGGAGAGGTGGTGGCGGCGGCGGTGTTCGGCAAGAAGGGGGCAGTTGCGCGTCGTCGCTGGCGATTGTCGCAGCAGAGGATGCTCGGGTGGCGTCCGGTTGTGGTTCGGGGACTGCAGAAGCGGGCTTGGCGACGGCTGCAGAACCGGGGTTGGTAGCGGCGGCGGAAGCGGGGTTGGCGACGGTGGTATTCGGGCACGGCAGAGGGGAGGCAGAAGGAGCGTTACATTCGGACGGGGAGAGCAAGACGATGGAGGAGGTAGATGTGGGTTTTGCTCCTGCTAGTGTTCATGTTTAAATCGATAGCGAATCACACGAGATCGATTGAACTTGAGCTTGAACTCTTGACTTTTCGACGTGATTTTTTGCATGTATTTTTTTACCCTTTTACGTCTTCTGAAATTGTGTGAGTGACCGCATTTTGGCCTGAGAACTACAGTAGGCCATAACGCTTGAGTTTCCGTTCGACGTTCGCGGCGGGGAGAAGAAGGGAGCAGCAAGTGAAATTAGATGTATAACACAGAAGAAAGTACCAGTAGCTACTTTTTTTATTTCACAGAAGTTTGGTTTTCCCGTTGTTTTTCTCCCCACCAGGCGAGCATGTGTTTTTGCTTTTATTTCTTTTTTGTGTCGTTTTTTCTTGTACTGTAACTGTAAATTGAAATAGAAGAAGAGATACGCTGTGGAGTATTATACAAACTTATGTATATGTTTTTTTAAAAATTATTTTCTACCGGTAGCCCACTCAGCATTTGAAAAAAAATGCCACGTACCAGCGATGCACGGTATCCTTTTTGGCGCGTCATTCCGTCCGGTCCGTCCGCAATAGCGACGTGTTGTTAACTGGTTCAGCACGCCGCAGGTTAAAAATCAAATCCAAATCTGTGATCCAAATCTGTGACGTGTGCGTTTTTTTTTGCGTTTTGTTTTTCTGGTCTGCCTTTAGCATTCCCGAGCACAGAGTAGATATCCTGAGTGCCCCAGTTTTTTTTTTTGACGACGACGTTAATGGATGCCGTGTTCTTGACACCTCAGTCATGATGCTAGCGCCGTTTATCGCCATCGTTGTGGTCCGTCTCTTTGTTTGTCTACTTGCGGGACGGCCCCTCTCGAAGAACGCGCCCTCGGGCGGGGTTTCGATTTTCGATCGTGACGTTCAGCGGGCAGGGGGCAATTTAACCGGGACACCCCGGGTGGGGACGACCCCACGGGAAATGCATAATAAAAGCTCTTGCGTGCCCGAGCGGTTGCCATACGCAGCGGGGGGGAGGGGGGGGAGAGGGGCTGCGTTTATTTCGTGTGACTACGCGTTCTAAGAGGAAGGGGAGTGATAAGATAACATCCAGTGTAAAGAGGCATTCGGCATTCACCCATCAATCGCTCACTTACCAGTATGTAGGCGTTTATTTGATTGGAGTGGTCGGGCCTGGGGGCGACGGCGCGGCGGGGCGAGGGGCGCCTGGAGAGCAGGTGGCACACCGTCCGCGGCGTCTATCGCTTGGGGCAAGGGTAAGGAGGGATGCTTGTCGCGTCGGGTTCGTCGTTGGCGCAGTACTATTATAGCGGAAATAAGAAGGTATTATAGCAGAAATAAGGTCTCATTGTGACAGGGTGGTGACGCGGGGAGAAGAAGCGCGTACTTGCTTCCGGGGCGTGGTAGTGAACGAGATCATGCTCTTGGCGATGCAGACTTGGAGTTGAAGCCCGCTGCTAGCGGAGTAGAGTGGAGTCGAGTGAGTGAGTGAGTGAGTGAATGAGTGAAGTCTGTCTGTCTTCTTTGTGTCTTGTCGTCTTGTCTGTCCATCTGCTTCCTCCACCGATTCATCGAAGCACAAAGAAATTAACTCGCGTTCGAGCGCACGGACGAGGCACGGTAGCGGGTGTGCGCCCACCTCGCGTCAGGCCGTTTGCGTCCTTACGACGTAGCAATACGTATATTTTCTGTGCTTATTTATGATGCCTGGTGCGGTTTGTTAGACGACTGCTGGTCTACCTCGAGATCCGCTTGTTGAGCACCAGGTATATACGAGTAGCAAGATGTCTATTCGGGGAGGAATTTCGCTCCTCCCCCCTGTATCCTGGTTTCCTCGGGCCGCGGGGAAAACCGCGTCGATCGTTGTCCTTCCGGCCTGGGGAGGGGGGGGGGTGGTGGGGCCTACTGCTGCCGCTGCTGTGGTCTACAGTGAAAATATTCGCACTTTTTGAATCAACACCCATGAATATTGTCAGGCGTCAAATTATTACATACGCCATCATTCAAGTTCGTGCGTGCATGATTATGTATATACTGGTCGTATGGTATGCGCGCCTCTTGCTGACGGACGGACGTTGGTCCGTCCGGTGTTTGTCGGAGCGCATTTTTCTGCTCGGCATCGCCTTTTAATCTAACTGACTGAGTTGCACACGCGACACTCAAAGACAAATGCCACTGCTCTCGTGAATAAGGACGGAAATTTGGCGGTGGGAAGCTTTCCAGACGCCGACCAGGTCGATTTATCACATTTTTCGGTAATAACACGTACGACATGGCGTTTCCGTGAAAACAGGGATGGAACGATGGTGTCCCCGCTTTTTTGCCATCTGGGTCGTCCGCCACTGCTTCAGCCTGGCCGTCTGCCAGAAGCCTAACTTGCCATCTCCTGGAGAAACCGTCCTTAAGTTAAAAGTGCTACATCTACACAATAATTAACGGTTGAGCCCAGGTACCTGCATGTTGGAGAGGCCGTAAATACAACACACTACGTTCCACCTTGTATTTTTACTCGTGCAACACCACTACTACTACTGTCTGATCGGTCGAGACTAGCCTGTTGGCCGGCCGATGTTTTTTTTTTTTATGCGCCAACGAAACACGCGACAGAGGAGCGGAGCCGCGCGACCGCCCGCGTCGACCCCGAGCCCCCCAAGGGGTTGGGGTTGGCGGTGGGGTCGGGTTGGGTCTGGGCCGACGTGCAAGATAGGAATTGACCCGAAAAACAGGTACCCATCTATTACCGATTAATACTGTGCTTGCACACCATGGGTTCTGATTGTTCCCTGTGTGACATGTCCCCCCTTCTTATTACGAGGGGCCATAGTAAATAGGACCTACGGTGCACACAAAAACCTATATATTTCCCTATTTTTACTCACAATATTTGGTCCCATTTACGACGGTCCCCCGTATTATTAGTAGTACTGGTACACACAGTATAATAGCACTGCAACAACTCTTCTTAAAGAATGGTCCTCTTCGTGTGTACTAAGCGGGAGGGGAGCATGCCAGCTTAACTCTTCGTACCGCGGCGAAACTGATCCCACATTAATTCCAAGTGACTGTGTCCCCAAAACGTTGAAGTTCCACGTTTTAGTGGGCAAAACTACTTGGAGTTTATTTTGGGCGGGATATTTTTTTTTTTTGCGGCGCTTTCTTTTTATTGAGAACGGCATTTGGTGCCCGAAGCTTTGCTATGATAATCTTGGGGAGTTTACGACACGCTCTTTTCACGATTGTATGATGTATACGGGGGAAATCGATCGATCGGACACTTTTTTACAGCACCTTCATCTTAGACGCAACAAAATCGATGGGACGTTTACCTTTGGTCATAAATGGAAAATCTATTGGACAGCATTGTCATCTCCAAGATAGACCCGCCCCAGTGGCGGAAATACCTGTGCGATTGACAAAAACTACCACTTCTGAATTTTGTTTTTTTTTGTTCTTATTTCTTGTTTTTTCGAGAGAGGGGGGGGGCGTGTACTCCATAGAAAAGATGTACTCGATCTCACGCATGGTCGTAGTCGTATGACCATAGACCCTCGCATCCCTACAATGCCGGGACGGGGCGTGTCGGGTTTTCACCGACCAGGCAGACATTGCTTGCTTGCACCAAGCGCGAAGCGCCGTGAGGTGTCCGGCGAGTCGCATGAAGGGTGAGCTGCATCCTACTAAGAACCGCTTGTGGGGAGGGGGGGTTGTCGCTTTTGAATCTACAGTAGTAGGCCCCGAACAGATCCCTTTCGAACTGCACCGACGTTTTTGGGGATAAAATCCTTAGAAGTAGGGCGGGATTCTCTTCTCAGTGATAGATTTGGCAAGAGCCGAAAAAGCACGACAAGTGCCTGCGTGCGGTCAGTGGTAGGTACGTGGCGCACATAAACGCACGGAAAACGGTGTCTGTCGGAGTCATCGGCGCGTTCCTGAGGAACCAGCGGTACCGGTGATGATGAGTCAATACAACAACACGAAACCCGTGGTACGCACGATCGAAAATCCGCCGTCGAAACATCATCGTACGCAATTAAGACCCGCACAATGTACTGGCCCGACCGCTCCTGCACGTTGGGCGAGTCGGTTCGGGTTTCTCACGACCTGGTTCGACTTTTCTTATAGCCTGATTCGCTAGGGTTTCGTGCTAAGAGTGGGACAAAAAAAACGGTGGGTCTCACGGCGGTGGCTACAACTACCTGGTGTGAAAACCGTGTCTCTCTAGTGACGAAACCGTTCAATCCACACCACCAAGTCCGACTCAGTGGCTGCTCACTTTGCACTCAACAGACAAACACGAAAACCCCGAAAACGTCGAGAGTTTGACAGACAGCTTTTTACGTCCGATGAAAAGTGTCGTCAACGAGTAAGAGTAGTCGCGAGGGTCGTTTCCACTCTCGACCAGCTTATCCAGCCCCGTAATACGTCTGTGTTCAGGTCAGAGGTCGGGACAATTTGCATCCCTGGACAGGTTGGCCTATTAAGCCGGTGCTGGGAAAACCCCTGGTTTTCCATCTAAGATACGCCTACCAAGTACTACAGATACGATCCCAGCGCCTAAACCCAGATAATTACCGGGCTTTCAGCCTCATTCAAAGCAGAACTATAACACTAGTCCACTCTGATGAGCCGTACATGCAGAATTATGGAGAATTCGTGGAAACCCCGATTCCACAAGCTAGAGCATGAGTCGAAGATGCGGCTCCTCAAAACCCCCTCCCACTCCTCTGAACGGCAAGGCCACGAAGCCGGCAAGCTACGTCAAAAAGAGAAAGAAAGGAAGGCCTACCCTTAACTGGCAGTAGTAAATCGTCAACGAAAGCCATCGCCATGCCACCCGCAACGTGGGTGGAGCGAGAAAGTGTCTACGGAAAAGCGAATGTGAACACAAAAAACAAGACGGTCCTTTTCCCCAGTAGGCGTTGTCAATGTTATCCAGGTCTCTCCCAGCTCCCGAGCGGGGAGGCGAGCTGGGGGGGACCGAGCGGGGGGGCATCGGGAGGGCGAGAAGAAACAAAACACGGAATACGCCAAGAACCACCTAAACCCAGCCCACAACTCTGGAAACTTGTCCTGTGCCACAAAACAGTGGCCCGATTACCCAGATCAGCACCGACACTGAGCGAAGAGATAGACAGGACAAAATACGCGAAAAAAACATCCCCAACCCAGCCCAAGAAAAGCCAAAGATGAATAGACCAAGCAGAAAAAACCCGACTCGAAAACTCGGAAAACGTCAAAAGGTAAAAAGAGCAACTCCCTCAAGACCAGGAAAACGGCAAGAAAAAAAAAAAAATGAGTGCAGCCGAGAAGCGAGAATCAGCTATCCACTGCGGCGCTTCGAGATTCCCCGTGCAAACGCGCTAGCCAAACGAATTTTCAGACAGCAAGAACCTCGTACAGCTCTCGTCAAAGTCATGTAACGCGCCGGAGAAAGAGGGAGCTTGATCGATCCCGGGTCGTCCAAAACTCGAACCAAATATACTCCACCCGTTGGTGTAGTTGCGCTGATTTTCCCGAGCCACCACAGATCGTCGTTTCCCTTGTACCAAGAGTGTGCCCCGTTGGGAAACACGGTGTTGCAGTATCGGCGAAGCCAGTCGACGTGCGATACGCAGCCAAAGCCGGATGCCAGAAGCCGCTCGCCGTTACTCCGAGAAAGCTCCCGTTGTGCCGTGCCGATTCTCATTCGGCGGTACAGGCGTTTGGTTTGACGGTGCTGGTTCGGGGTGCCGGCCCAGTAGCGCAAAATTTCGGAGGTCCATTTCCCGTTCCCAGGATAGGCGGGATAGTTCTGCCCCGTGCGTGTCGCACATTACCGCGATGACGCCACCTCGACCTCGAACCGATTGGTGCTCAGTAATCTTTTCCACTTCGAGTCGTTGAAGAGGGGTCGAAAGGTCGTCCTGGGTGACGTGGTACGGGGGGGATTTCTTGGAGAAGTTGTTGAGCACGTATTGCGTCAACCCCGCTGGCAAATACTTCGGCACATCGCCACGGTCGTGGGGGTTGGCACAGGGCTTGCAGCATTGAATTGAGACTCGCCGGCGAGTCTCAGCGCCGGGCATATCGGAAGGAAGATCCAAATACAGGAGCTTTGCCCCGAGAGGAGATCCATCCGGGGTGTCCGCTGAGGAACAGGGGCTAACTGCGAGGGCTTTGTAGGGGCCCGTCCGGTTGAGTGAGAGATTGGCCTTGAGGACCTTGACGTCCGTGTCAGGCTTTGCGCCCTGGCGGATGGTGGCCGCCGCATTGTGCACCCACACGCCCAGCCGCCAACGTCAAATTTGGGGACTGGACTCAGAGCGTCGGCGAGGGCGGAGTAGCGACGGTTCACGCGAGCAACAGTGAGCGCGTGGTGTTCGTGTACGATATCGCACGCGCGCGCTGCTGGAGGTCCGTTGCCAAATCGCAATAGACGAGGTGGTCGCGGGCCAAACTCTGGTGGCCGGCGACCCCAACACGCTCGAAAATCGCGAGGGGGAGGCGTGGCAGCCGACCCATATGGACTTCGTTGGGAGCCAAACCCATGGCGGCTCTGACAGAATTGTTGTACGCAAATTCGACGTGAGGAAGCTGTTCATCCCAGTTGTATTGGAGCTCGTTGACGACCATTGCCAGCATCTGGGCCATCTTGTCGTATACACGTTCCACCCCGTTTGGGTGGTAGGAGCTGGTGGCAATTTTCCGAACCCCGAGAAGCTGATGTGCGCAAGTTTGGAGCAAAACTGGAGGCCGTTGTCCGAGAGGATGCTGCGCGGGCACCCCCAGAGGGGAATCTACGGGTTGATGAGAATGTTAGCCGTGCCCTCAGCGGTGAACTCTACCGCTGTGACGACGTAGATGTCGGCTCGGCGACTGAAACGATCAGTGAAAAGCAAGATGTAGGTATTTCCTAGAGGCGTCACTGGCAGAGAGCCAAAGTAGTCTACGCTGACGGCGATGCCGGGTCCTTTTGGCAGTGGCAACGTGATGGAGGGCCACCGGACCGTCTGCCGCGACGTTTTCCGTGCTTGGCACTTTAAGCAGTTGCGTAACCACCACCGGGTGCAAATATAAACGTTCGAGCATACGTAGAGTGAGCGCAGTTCTTAGGTGGCAGGAAGCTGTGGAATGACAAGCCTGCATGACCCAAGGGCGCATGAGCAGCGGGACACAAATGCGAATAGGCTCGTCCGTCACTAAACAAGCCGTACGACCCATCGGGCGTTCCGGATCCGACACAGGGGGGGGGGGACGGCTGTCGGACAAGTAGAACGATCCCCGCGTCGGTGGTGTGCAAGCGGCCTTTGTTAGCCAGCTCCTGAACCTCCGACAAGGGAGGGCGCTCGTGGGAAGGGAAACACGACAAAAAGTCGGCTGGCAAAACTTCCGGCCGGCCAAGGGCTATGTGGCGCATGGCGGCGATGCACGCGGGCTCGGCCTGTTGTTTTCGAGCCCAGTCGGCGTGCGAATAGCGCGCTGCGGAATCACCGAACTGAAATCCGGCAGCTGCGCCGACGGCGTCCAAGTCGGTGGTGGTGACGGGCGGTGCGTCAGTGCCCGGCGGAGCCGTAAAAGAGGAGTTCCCACGGGCTCGGTGCGGTCGCGGTCAGACGGGATGGGTACCGTCGGGACCGACGACGCCATAAGTTAAGGTCTCAGTCCGTTGGGCTAAAACTAAAAAAAAAAAGTTCGCCTACTCAATCTAAGCCTTATAACACCCTCCCCCCCCCCCTGGAACGGACCGGATATACGGGTCAACGTGCCACCAACACGCGGTTCCAATTTCTGGGGATCCACAAGTATTTTGTCAGATTCTTGACAATATGAGGAAATTCAGTTTTCTTTCAAAAGAGATTTCATGGTGGACGTGAGATTCGAACTCACGACCAACGACCCATGTCCTGCCGATGATGCCATAAGTCAAGGTCTTAGTCCGTTGGGCTATTGGTAAGTCCTACCGTCGACGCCACTTGTAAAGGTCAGAGAGCGGGACACTTTGTGTCGCTGGACAGGTTTGCCTATTTAGCCGGTGCTCGTTGGTACTCACTTGTGTTGTTTGCTTAGGGATAGAAGAAGAGCAGCTTTATTCCTTTCGTGCACGTGGAGACTGGGAGCCAAGCTCGTGCCTCGCTGGGAAAACCCCTGGTTTTCCATCTAAGATACGCCTCCCAAGTACTACAAATACGATCCCAGTGCATGAACCCAGGTAATTACCGGGCTTTCAGCCTCATTCAAAGCGGTACCATAAAATCCGGCATGGATAAGTTTTTCGCCAACGCTGTTGCTGATGCGGTCGAAAAAATATATACTACCCGCTCCACGTTGCCACCGCAGACATGGACGGTGTGAGTCTGCCGAAACCTTGGCCGCATTCATATTAGCATGGACAGCGAGGGAGGATGCACGACAATTGTTGCGTGCCTACCCCCGGGATAGAACCGCGTGGAAGACTCTGAGATTTGCGTGTGCGAACCTGTAGGATGTAATAGCCGCAGGACTGCATGCGTACTTCGAAGAATACCTCGCCTAAACCGAAGGGCTTCTAGAGAACAATGGCCAGAGGGGATTTTATAAAGCACCTGAAACGTACGGTGGGATTGGAAGGTACTAAAGCGAGCAGTTTATTAGGGACGAGGATGGCACGCTGTTGCGGGATGAGGTACGAGTTCGTGAACGATGGGCAGGGTTCTAGCTCAAAGTCTTGAACACGAAATCGCTGAAACTCGACCCCACGATCATCGACCTCTTGCCACCGCGACCGCTCAAACTGTCGCTCGGAGATGAACCATCTATGGACGAGGCAACGGAAGCACTCAAGGGTATGTCAAGTTAGAAAGCTGTTGGGCCCGGTGGCCTCCCTGTCAGACATTAAAAAAATCGACCACGACGCATTCGCCCAGTGCTTTCACAACATCCTTGCCAACGTTTGGGCACCAGGAGAAATCCCCCAGCAATGTGTGTGTTCTTCACATTAAACCGTTCCTTCTACCCGTCGACGTCCAGTACAACCAGTGTCCGTGCCGATTCTTCAATCCTATTAATAGAGAGTTACAAGTTCTGTGGTGACAAAACTACGCCACAGAAGATACTGCATTGTTATGTATACAGCAAGCAGAGTAGACAATGTAATACCAGTCATCATACTGGATACGACAGACACGACATACACAATCTACTTTTGAAAGAGAGATAACGAAAGGGAACAAACAAGCGAAAAAAAAACAGAAAAAAAAAAACAGAAAGCAAAGAACAAATCATAGAGAAAAAGGGAAAATACAAGACAAATCTGTCGTGCCTCCCCGTAGGAGATGTGGCAGAACGAGCTAATGAAACAGCCCCACCACAAACTACATACAAATAGAGTAAGACTAAGAACCAAGGTAAACAACAGGCAAACCGAAGAACAAAGCACCCTCCGGGTAGCCGCAGCAGTTTGTGGTACGAGTAGCATAGCCGGGTTCTCCTTACTAGTCTGCCCGCGACCTTGCTACCCTGTCTGCGGTCTCCGTCCTGCGTTCGTCAACTATGCCCCGCCCCTCGGCGTCAGACAATACGAAACAAGCAAGCAAATCAGGCTCGTCATCCACCCACGCCACACGACCCCTTTCTTAAAGCGTATCAATAGAAGAAAGGAATAGCAAGAAAGAAAACAAACTAAAAATCACAGAGGATCAAGCGCGAAAAGAAACAGAAGGCAAAGGAAGACCACGTTCGAACCAGCTGCACCAGTTGGCGGCACGAGTAGCCCTGTGTAGGCTTGTTCTACTTCCTGGTCGGCCTGGTGCCTTGCTACCCTGTCTGCCATCTCCTTCCTAATTTCGTCCACCGCGGTTTCCCTTCTACTCCTCCTCTTGTTGTCCTCCCTCCCCGCATTCCCTTGGTCGGGTTTCCTTCCACTCGTCCTGTTACCCCCCCTGCCCCCCATTCCCTTGAACAACAACAGCAATGGAAAGATGCGATCATCAACGTCCTTCACAAAAAGAAGGACCGAACTGATTGCAACAACTACAGAGGGATCTCGCTTGTTGCCCACGCAGGCAAATTGTAACAGTTGTTGAAAATCGTCGCGTGCTTTCTTGGCACCTACTGCGAGACCGCGGGATTTCTCCCGGAGGAACAGTGCGGCTTCCGCCCCGCACGATCAACGATCGATATGTTGTTCGTCATGCGCCAGTTGCAAGAGCTCGGACGACAGAGGGAAATCCTTCTGTAAGTGTGCTTTATCGACCTCCAGAAAGCATACGACTCTGTCGACCGAGAGCTGCTGTGGAAGGTACTCACACGCTCTGGCATACCAATCAAGTTGCTTACAATTATTTGCAATTCCCACGACGGCATGCAGGCTCGCGTGGGTACCGATGATGGCGAGCACTCGGAATGGTTTGAAGTCACGCAGGGGCTGCGACAAGGCTGCGTGCTATCACCGTTACTGTTCAACGTGTTTATCGCTGCTGCGGTAAACGTCGTACTGATACGCTTCAGCCAAGACGAAGCCATCGTCAGGGATTTAGTTCAACTCAATTGTGTTGGGGTAGTCGGAATAGAGGAGCAGGAGCCGTTGGCATACGTGCGAAGGGCTGTATGGGGCATGTTGTACGCCGATGACGCAGGAATTAATTGGCTCGGAGTCGGCTGAAGGGCTCACGGAAACGATGACAGTCATCGTGACTGTCTTCGCAACAGCAGGCCTCACGGCATCGGAAAATAAGACGGAAAAAATGTCTCTACGAACACCAGCAGGGCAGACAACCCTCGCCCCACCGCTCGTCATCGAAGCTGCAGGCCAGAGGTATAAACAGACGGCTCAGTTCTTATATCTAGGCGGCATTATATCCACGAAAACGCTGACCTCTCGCTCGAAATCGACCGACGGATCCGTCTCATGCGAGCATGTGCCTCAATCCGTCTCATGCGAGCATGTGCCTCAAACGGTTCGGCCCGGAGTTGTATGATAGGACGACCGCCCCGCTTAGCCTGAGAGTCCGAAAGCTGAAGGCCGGGGTGATTGAGACACTGCGGTGTGTGACGTGGACCCTTGGAGAGGAACACTTTGCCAAGCTTCGAACGGCTCACGACCAAATCCTCTTGCAAGTCATAGGCTTCCAGCGCCGACTTTGCGCTGACCATGCCACCCTCTCGTTCGCGAGGGCCCTCAAGATGACACGTTGCGAGAGAATCGAAATGACCATCCGTAAACGGCGGCTCTTTTTCGCGGGGTTCGCGGGGGCCGTGGCACGGCAAAACAAGGAGCGATTACCCAGTGGGGTAATATTCGGAACGATGGCTGGCTGTCATGGTACTGCCTTGATTGAGGTTGAAAGCCCGGTAATTACCTGGGTTCAGGCACTGGGATCGTATTTGTAATACCTGGAAAGCGTGTCTTAGGTGGAAAACCAGGGGTTTTCCAGAGGGGTACGAGCTTGGTTTCAGTCTCCGCCTGCACGAAAGGAGTAAAGCTGCTCTTCTTCTCTCTCTAAGCAACCAAGACACGTCAGCACCACCGGGTACCGACTTAGCAGGCAAACCTGTCCAGGGATACAAAGCGTCCCGCGTTAACAAGTGGCGTCATCGGCAGGTTTTTTTCGCGATTTTCGCGCACACGGGCCACGTGTGAGGATTGACGACCTCTCTGCTCCTTCGGGGAGATTCGTCGCTCGTGTATCTGCTTCCGTCGCCACCGTCGATCGCCGTCCTGGCTTGAGGGTTTTTGCCCCACCACCAACTCCGCTTTCGCTTTGGTTTTGGTCGTACCCTCCAGGGGCGACCAGGGCTATGCAGAAGCCCCCGCTGCAGCGACGATTGTCGCCCATCGCGCTCCTCTCCCGAGGAGTACTCCACAGGGAGAAGATTCCGCCGTGATCACTGATCCGGCTGCGTCTCCCCCTTTGCCGCCTGGCAACCCGGCACCTCTGAACATCTTGCCGCCTTCGGGCCGCATCTCCACTCGGACGCGCCGACGAATAACCGTTGCCACTGGCACCGCGCCCCCTGCTGTTGATTATGGCTTCGGGCCCAGCGGGGCCCCTCGAATACCCGCCCGGCGTGCTATCACCCCGCCGACAGGCCCCACGGCCGCAACCGCCCGCGCCCGCCGTTATGGCCCCGGCTCCTGCCGCCTCGCCGATCCCGACGGTACCCATCCCGTCTGACCGCGACCGCACCGAGCCCGTGGGAACTCCTCTTTTACGGCTTTCGCTGCCGACCGACGCGCCACCCGTCACCACGACCGACTTGGACGCCGTCGGCGTAGCTGCCGAATTTCAGTTCGGTGATTCCGCAGCGCGCTATTCGCACGCCGACTGGGCTCGAAAACAACAGGCCGAGCCCGCGTGCATCGCCGCCATGCGCCACATAGCCCTTGGCCGGCCGGAAGTTTTGCCAGCCGACTTTTTGTCGTGTTTCCCTTCCCACGAGCGCCCTCCCTTGTCGGAGGTTCAGGAGCTGGCTAACAAAGGCCGCTTGCACACCACCGACGCGGGGATCGTTCTACTTGTCCGACAGCCGTCCCCCCCCCCTGTGTCGGATCCGGAACGCCCGATGGGTCGTACGGCTTGTTTATTGACGGACGAGCCTATTCGCATTTGTGTCCCGCTGCTCATGCGCCCCTGGGTCATGCAGGCTTGTCATTCCACGGCTTCCTGCCACCTAAGAACTGCGCTCACTCTACGTATGCTCGAACGTTTCTACTGATGGATCGGTATGAGCATATGCACCCGGTGGTGGTTACGCAACTGCTTAAAGTGCCAAGCACGGAAAACGTCGCGGCAGACGGTCCGGTGGCCCTCCATCACGTTGCCACTGCCAAAAGGACCCAGCATCGCCGTCAGCGTAGACTACTTTGGCTCTCTGCCGGTGACGCCTCTAGGAAATACCTACATCTTGCTTTTCACTGATCGTTTCAGTTGTCGAGCCGACATCTACGTCGTCACAGCGGTAGAGTTCACCGCTGAGGGCACGGCTAACATTCTCATCAACCGATATATTCCCCTCTGGGGGTGCTCGCACAGCATCCTCTCGGACAACGGCCTCCAGCTCTGCTCCAAACTTTCGCACGCCGTATATCAACTTTTCGGGGTTCGGAAAATTGCCACCAGCTCCTACCACCCAAACGGCAACGGTGGGGTGGAACGTGTATACGACAAGATGGCCCAGATGCTGGCAATGGTCGTCAACGAGCTCCAATACAACTGGGATGAACAGCTTCCTCACGTCGAATTTGCGTACAACAATTCTGTCAGAGCCGCCACGGGTTTGGCTCCCACCGAAGTCCATATGGGTCGGCTGCCACGCCTCCCCCTCGCGATTTTCGAGCGTGCTGGAGTCGCCGGCCATCAGAGTTTGGCCTGCAACCACCTCGTCTACTGCGATTTGGCGACGGACCTCCAGCAGCGCGCGCGTGCGATATCGTTCGCGAGCACCACGCCCTGGCTGTTGCTCGCGTGAACCGTCGCTACTCCGCCCTCGCCGACGCTCTGCGTCCAGTCCCCAAATTTGACGTTGGTGGCTGGGCGTGGGTGTATAATATGGCGGCCACCATCCGCCAGGGCGCAAAACCCGACACGGACGCCAAGGTCCTCAAGGCCAATCTCTCACTCAACCGGACGGGCCCCTACAAAGCCCTCACAGTTGGGCCCTGCTCCTCAGCGGACGCCCCGGACGGATCTCCTCTCGGGGCAAAGCTCCTGTATTTGGATCTTCCTTCCGATATGCCCGGCGCTGAGACTCGCCGGCGTGTATCAGTTCAACGCTGCAAGCCCTGTGCCAACCCCCACGACCGTGGCGATGTGCCGAAGTATTTGCCAGCGGGGTTGACGCAATACGTGCTCAACAACTTCTCCAAGAAATCCCTCCCGTACCACGTCACCCAGGACGATGTTTCGACCCCTCTTCAACGACTCGAAGTGGACAGGATTACTGGACACCAATCGGTTCGAGGTCGAGGTGACGTCATCGCGGTAATGTACGAGACGCACTGGAAGGGACTATCCCGGCCATCCTGGGAACGGGAAAAGGACCTTCAGCTTTATCGGCACGAAATTTTGCGCTACTGGGCCGGCACCCCGAACCAACACCGCCAAAACCAACCGCCTGTACCGCCGAATGAGAATCGGCACGGCACAACGGGAGCTTTCTCGGAGTAGCGGCGAGCGGCTTCTGGCACCCGGCTATGGCTGCATATCGCACGCCGATTGGCTTCGCAGATACCGCAACACTGTGCTTCCCGACGGGGCACACTTTTGGTACAAGGGAAACGACGATCTGTGGTGGCTCGGGAAAATCAACGCGACTACGTCAACGGACGGACGGAGTGTACTTGGTTGGATGTTTGGACGACCCGGGACCGATCAAGCTTCCTCTTTCTCTGGCGCGCTGCACGACTTCAACGAGAGCTGTACGGGGTTCTTGGCGTCTGCAAATTTACTTGCCTAGCGCGTTTGCGTGGGGGGCCCAGCGCAACGTAGATGAATCTCGAGGCGCCGCGGTGGATAGCTGCTTTCGCTTCTTTACTGCTGTTGATTTTTTTTTTTGTCGTTTTCCTGGACTTTGGTGGGTGTTTTTCCTGCTCGGTGTGTTTCTGGTTTGTTTGTTTTTCTTGGGATGGGTTGGGGATGGTTTTTATGTGTCTTGTCCTGCCTACCCCCTCGCTCAGTGTCGAGGCTGGTTTGGGTAACCAGGCCACTCATTTGTGGCACAGGACGCGTTTCCAGAGTTGTGGGCTGGGTTTAGGTGGTTCTTGTCGTTTTCCGTGTTATTTTTCTTGTCGTTTTGGGTACTTCCTCGCCCCCCCCCCCGTGCGGGTGGCATGTCGATGGCTTTCATTGACGGTTTCTTCCTGTCCCTTAAGGCTAGGCCTTCCTTTCATTTTTTACATACTTTGCCGTCTTCGTTGCCTTGCCGTTCAGAGGTGTGGAAGAGGGTTTTGGAGCCGCAACTTCGACTCATGTTCTAGTTCGTAGAATCGGGGTTTCCATGAATTTCCCATAATTCTGCATGTACGGCTGATCAGAGCGGGCTAGTGTTATGATACTGCCTTGAATGAGGTTGAAAGCCCGGTAGTTACCTGGGTTCAGGCACTGGGATCGTATTTGTAATACTTGGGAGGCGTATCTTGGGTGGAAAACCGGGTTCTCCAGAGGGGCACGAGCTTGGTCTCAGTCTCCGCGTGCACGAAAGGAGTAAAGCTGCTCTTCTTCTCTCTATAAGCAAACTACACACACGTGAGTACCAACGAGTACCGACTTAATAGGCAAACCTGTCCAGGGATACAAAGTGCCCCGCCTGCTTGATCTTAACATGGCGGGGAGAACCCGAGGTCTGGCGGACAGTTTAAGACTTGGCGTAGATGCATACTGTAGTCGAAGACCTTACGGAGTTCCGAGCCACCGAAGGGTCAACGGAACACTCCCCCTTGGTGTTTGGAGTTGAGACCGCTCTGTGGTCCACTGCAGCAGAAAAGGCGGAAAAGTGGTACGGGGGGGTCCTTGAAGCAGCCGGACGGTTCATGATGAGGTGGCACGAGGATGAGGCATAGCTGAGTAGACAGCGCCGGGGATCCGCCATTGGCGGTGCCCAAGGGAATGGGGGGAGGGGGGGTAACAACAAAAGAAAGAGTGGAAGGAGACCAAGGGAATGCGGGGAGGGGGGACAACAGGAGGAGTAGAAGGAAAAACACGGTGGACGAAAGTAGGAAGGAGATGGCAGACAGGGTAGCAAGGCACCAGGCCGACTATTAGAACATGTCTATACTACTCGTGCCGCCAACTAACTCGTGCAGCTGGTTCAAACGTGGTCGTCCTTTCTCTGGTTTTCTTTTTGCGCTTTATCCTCCGTGATTTCATTTTATTACTTTATCTTTCCTTCTTGTCCTTACGAAAGGAGTCATGTGGCGTGGGCGGATGACGAGCCTGCTTTGCTTGTTTCGTATTGTCTGACGCATCTTCTCCGGGGGTCGGGCATGTAGTTGACGAACGCAGGACGGAGACGGTAGACGGGGTAGCAAGGTACCAGACTGCCTAGTAGGGAAAACCTGGCTATCTATGCTACTCGTACCACAAACCGCTGTGGCTACCCGAGGGTGCTTTGCTTTGTTCTTCGGTTTGCCTGTTGTTTCCCTTGGTTCTTAGTCTTACTCTATTTGTATGTGGTATGTAGTGGCGCTGTTTCTTTAGCTCGTGCTTCTTAAGTGTCTGCTAGATGTCCTGACTCAGGGAGGGAGGCACGATCGTGTTTTCTTTTCTCTCTTTTTATTTTTCCTTTGTTTCGTCGACTTGTTTCTTTGCTTTCTGTTTTGTTTGTTCGTTTGTTTCCTGCTCTTGTCGTCTCTCTTTCATAGAATGTGTATGTCGTGCCTGTCGTATCCAAGTATGATGGCATGGCATCGCAGATTGCTGCGTTGTTTACTCTGCTTGCTGCATAACAATGTAGTATCTCTGTGGCGTAGCTTTGTGACCACATAACTTGCATCTCTTTAGGATTGAAGAATCGGCACGGACACTGGTTGTCCTGGATGTCAACGGGTAGAAAGAACGGTTTAATTAATGTGAAAAACACACACAGCAGCAGTAAGTAGAACAAGTCATGAATAACTATTAATAGCTTAGTTTGGAAAGATGCGATCATAAAAACCCTTCACAGAAAAAGAAGGATGGAACTGATTGCAACAACTACAGAGGCATTTCGCTTGTTGCTCACGCAGGCAAGGTGTTGCTGAAAATCGTTGCGTCCCGTCTAAGCAGCTACTGCGAGACCGAGCATATATATACTCCCTGAAGAACAGTGCGGCTTCCGCCCCGCACGGTCGACAGTCGATATGCTGTTTGTCGTGCGCCGGTTGCAGGAGCTCGGACGGCAGAAGAAAATCCCCCTGTACATGTGCTTCATCGATCTACAGAAAGCGTACGACTCTGTCGACCGAGAACTGTTGTGGGAGGTACTCACACGCCTTGGTGTACCAACCAAGATGCTCACAATCATTCGCAATTTTCACGAAGGCATGCGGGCTCGCGTGCGTGCGGATGACGGTGAACACGCGGACTGGTTCAATGTAACCCAGGGGCTGCGGCAAGGCTGCGTACTATCGCCGTTACTGTTCAACGTGTTCTTCGCCGCTGCGATACACGTCGTGCTGGTACGCCTCAGCAAAGACGAATGCATCGTAAGGGCTTTGGTTCATCTCGAAGAGGACAGGGTTGTCGGAAAAGAGGAACCGTTGGCATGCGTGCAAAGGGCTGTGTGGGGCATGTTGTATGCAGACGACGCAAGAATAGTCTCCAAGTCGGCGGAAGGCCTTGCAAGAATGATGGCAGTCATCGTGACTGTCTTCGAAGCAGTAGGTCTCACGGCATCCGAGAAGAAGACAGAGACGATGCTCCTACGAACACCGGATCAGACGTTTACCACCTCACCGCTCGCGATCGAAGCTGCAGGCCAAAAGTATTAACAGACGACCCAGTTTTTATACCTAGGAGGCATTATCCACGAGAACGCTGACCTCTCCTTCGAAATCGAGCGACGAATCCGTCTGATGCGGGCATGCCTCAAACGGTATGGTCCGGAACTGTACGATAGGACGAACGCACCGCTTAGTCTGAAAGTCCGGATGCTGAAGGCCGAGGTGATTGAGACTTTGCTGTACGGTTGCGTGACGTGGACCCTCAATGCGGACCACTTCGCCAAGCTTCGATCAGCCCACCACGAAGTCCTTCTGCGAGTCATTGGCTTCCAGCGCCGACTACGCACCGACCACACCACCCTCTCGTACGCGAAGGCGCTCAGGATAACACGATGCGAAAGTATCGAAACGACCATCCGTAAACGACGACTCTTGTTTGCGGGGACTCTGTTGCGGCAACACGAGGGGCGATTGCCCAGTCGGTTGATGTTTGGGACGATCGCTGGTGGGGAGAGCCCGAAACCAGGCGGGCAGCCCAAGACTTGGCCTAGGGTCATTGCTGAGGACTTTAGAGTGTTCAAAGCCACCGAGGGATCAACGGAAGACTCCCCCTTAGTCTTTGGAGTTGGGACCGCACTGTGGCCCACTGCAGCAAAACAGACGGGAAAGTGGTACCGGGGAATCCTCGAAGCAGCTGAACAGTTCATGGGCAGGTGGCACGAGGCTGAGGCAAAGCTGAGTAGACAGCGCCGTGCATCCGCTGCGGGTAGTGTTGGAGGGGACGGGGGGAGGGGTAACAGCAGGAGGGGTAGAAGGAACACCGTACAAGTGTATGGGGACAGGGGGGGGAACGGGAGGAGTAGAAGGGAAACCGCGGTAGAAGAGAGTAGCAAAGAGACCGCAGATAGGGTAGCAAGGTACCAGGCCGACTAATAGGTTGGGCTTTTCTTTGTTACTCGTACCGCCAACTGCTGCGGCCGTTCGGTATGTATTGGCTTGGTGCTTTGATTTTTTTCCATGACTTAACTTTTCCCTATATTTTCCCCTTCTTATCCTTATGAAAGAAATACTACATAGTGGGTCGGGGACGAGCGTATTCTGGCCCACTCATTCTTTCTCTTTTTTACTTGGTCAAGTGTTCCCCGGGATGCATATTTCCCTTTTTCCTTCCCGTTTCTTCCCCCTTGCACGTCCCTTTTGGCTCATGCTCGGGGTAAGTATGTGTCTGAGCTTTGGCTTCCCATTTTATTTATTTATTAAGGATTCTTCTCCTTTTCTTTTTCGGTTTGGTTTCTTCGTTGCTTCTCTCTTTCTTTATGGTGTATTTTAGTTGCTGGCGTATGTATGTATGTTGTGTCGGCCGCACCTAGTGCGAAGGCATGGTATTGCGTAGGCTATTAATGCATTACGGTGTGTTATTGTTAAGTGTAAGGCAGTATGGACCTAGGGACCGACTACTGCTAGCAGGTTGATGCCTTTGGCCCTGCTCTGGTCACTCACACGAGGTGCTTGAGGATGGTGTAAGCTCTTGTATTAGTTGCGGTTTGCCTCGCCAGATGTCTTCTGAACGAAGGGGCGAGGCGCTCATCAGAAAAGCAGGCGACAACGCCTGCCATGTATGATGAGGGGACGATTGCTACAAACCAGAACGCCGAAACAGGGGAGAGGGGAATATAACGCCGCAACAGGGGAGAGGGGATACCATAACACTAGCCCATCCTGAAGGGTCGTATATGCAGATTCATGGAAAACTCAGGAAAGAACTGAAACAATCCGGAAAATTCGGAGAATGGATCGAAGATGCGACACTTCACAACCCACTACTCCCCACACCTCTAACCTGTAAGGCGGTAGCCGATTGCAGGTGACATTGCGAATCCGACAACAAGTCCGAAAGTATGGGTACGCGGAAGCTGGCAAATTAAGCTAGAACTACCCGGAAGCTAAATCGAGGACTTAAACTCGAGGAAGCGGTATAACTCGCGTAGCCAGGAGCGGCATAAGCTAGCTTGAGCAGGGGAGAGGGGATACCATAACATTATCTCCGTGTCGTAGTCTGTGAGCACAGAGCTCGTATCTTTCTAGGGTGAAGAATCAGCACGGACACTGGGCTTGCTGGATGTCGACGAGTAGAAGAACGGTTTAATGTGAAGAACACACACAAACTCTTACGTTGCCAAAATGCTTTTAGCGTCTCCCTCTTCTTAGCTAAATCAACTAATGCACATGGTCATGGAATGTGTATGTCGTGCCTGTCGTACGCAGTATGATGACATGGCATTGCATTGCATACGTGGCAACGTAGTATCTCTGTGGCGTAGCTTTGTGACCACAGAACTTGTAGCTCTCTAGGATTGAAGAATCGGCACGGACACTGGTTGTGCTGGATGTCGACGGGTAGAAAGAACGGTTTAATGTGAAGAAAACAACAGAAAAAAAGAAAAAAAAAATGCATGCTTTTATTCACGATACGTACCGGGGAACATATTGAGCCAAACATGATGTCTATACAAACTATCAGGTACCTGGTAATAATAGGGGGATGCCTGCTTTTAGGTTCAGCGTGGGTTCTGATTGCTACAGGAATACTGGTATGCGGCCCCCATTCAATATCTACTACAGCCAACCACGTCATTTACGAATTGTTATCACCCACTACTACGAGTATTAGGGGTGGATGAAATTAATTATGAGTAATTCATACACACATGTGTCTGTTCTTCGCATTCAACCGTCCTTTCTACCCGTCGACATCCAGCACAACCATTGTCCGTGCCGATTCTTCAACCCTATAAATAGAGAGCCACAGGTCCTGTGGTCACAAAATGGGGATGTGTGAATGAAGGATCTAATGGCGTGCATTGTTTATCATTCTACTACTCTGTAGATATACGTGACACATTTGAACACTACGAGCGGTGTACGAGTAGATATACCGTGCCTGGTACGCGTATACTATTATACACATGTAATAATAGCACACCTACCCCAGGTGGTCGGTTGAATCTCAACATACACGCACAACGTGCAAGATAGTTTTTCAGGGTGAATCGTCATTATCGTCAATATGAATATTAGCAAAAGCCGCGTGTTTTCCCGCTGGAACGCAACCAAAGAGCGACGCTCACGCACCACCCCTACACCCACACAACGCATGCAAGATCCGATACATCAATACCAGGTAAAGATAAAAGATACGTAAAATCAGGAGGCATGAAGGTCCTCGTAAACTCAGCTGATCCAGCGATCCTCGTCCCAACCATTACTAGAGCTTCTACTTCTACTCTGACAATCTCAACGTAGTCCCGGTCACTCCACTCATCTGACTAACTGACTGTTCGTTTTTCCAGAGGGTGGCCCCTACTATATATATAGTGAACCGCGAAAAAAAAAAAGCCTCACACGCACACGGGCGGGGAGAGGGGGCATCGCATCTATAACTCCGAACATGCATCCATCGCACGGCCAGTGCAACCGGCGGTTGTCCCGGGTGAAGAATGCCTCACCCCAACTAGCTGCACCATCTACCCACCTTCACCTACCACGCACCTAGGCAAAAGTAAGATCTAACACTCGCTTCCTGTTACTTTTCGCCCTCGATTTTGCGGAAGGTCTTGACCTGACAAGATTTAACAAAACCAGCTCAACACCGTCCGCCGCTCTATAACTTACAATCATCTACGTGAGCTTCTCACGAGCTTCTCACGCAAGCCTCGGAAAAAAATATACCACTTGTAGCACAACAGACAGCGCAGCCCCCCACTGTTACTCGCGAGGCCAGAAAGAAGCCTCAAGGCGTCCGTCCGACAGCACTTGCCTTCCCTTCCTCCCCGCCGGCTCCCACCCTCCCAGTAGTCAACACACAAAAAAAAAAAACACCTCCAATACATACACGAGGTACAATAACACGACCATTTAAGGGCCATTTCTCTCTCTTTCTCTCCTCCGCCGCTCACTCCAAGCGAACACACAGCAGAAATTAGTGGACATTTTTTCCGGCGAGCCCAGATCGGACTTCCTTGCAACCACGTTCACTCCACCTCTCACCCCACCGCACCCCATCTCTACACTATCTCACAAGTCATCCGGTGGCATGTCGCCGACTACGCCGAAACTCAACATGCCTCTTTTGAGAGCGAGTGTCAGTCAAAACTACAGGCAGGCGTGTGCGGTGATATTGATGGTGGATGGTTCCTCAGTGCAATTTTTTTCCCCAATCAACGGCAAAAAAAAAGTGTTTTTTTTTCCCCGAGGCTCGACTACCGATCGATGCGTCGCACTACTACTACTACAACAGTGTTGCTGTCCTGTATATAACCCGTACGCCGCCTTGTAACGCGAACTTTGATGAACTCACGCGGCCAAGCCAACCCCCCCCCCCCCCCCCCCCCCCCCCCCCCCCCCCCACCCCCCCCCCCCCCCCCCCCCCCCCCCCCCCCCCCCCCCCCCCCCCCCCCCCCCCCCCCCCCCCCCCCCCCCCAAACCCTCCAGCCCTTTCCTCTGCCCCCCCCCCCCCCCCCCCCCCATTCCCCCCGCGCACAAGCTAAGAACGGGATATAAACAAAATACGGCGGTGAGTGTCGTCGGGTCAGGGTGAGCGGGGTTTTACGTGGCACACGCTCACACGAAGCACCTCGCGACTGCACCTTTTCCCTTACACAAGGGGTAGCCTCGACAAATGACAGTAGGTGCAGACCCCCCCCCCCCCCCCCCCCCTCCCCCCCCCCCCGCCTCAACCAAACCAAAACCCAAGCCAGCTCCACCTGCCTCGGCGACAAAAAAAAACACTGCAGAACGCGTGCAAAAACCAAAAGGAACAAAACTACAGAGTAGACCTACGGGGACCGCATAAAAAGAGGAAAGCATATAAGCAATAAAACCACCCACCCTCCGGCTGTTGAACGTATACAATGACAAAAAAAAAACACCCTCCGGTACACGGGAATCTCGGGGGTGGGGGGTGGGACGCAAAAATTTACACACACACCACTATTTTCACGGTGCGGCTAAAAACAGAAGGAAGGACCACCGAACTCGAGTAAAACTCTCCTCTCTCTTTCCCCTTTTCGCTCTCTCGCTTTTTGTTTCTCTTTCCCCTGTCTCTACTGCCACCACCACGAGGCAGCAGGCCATCAGTCATGCATCCCTCCACTTTCCTTCACCGCACGGTTGGGAACCGTGCGTGCGATTCAGCATCATATCATACAACCATCTATACCCGCGACTCCAATTCGAGGCCCTACAGATTTTGTGCCCCGCCCGCTCTTTCTTCGACGTTAGAGCGATTTTCAAAGGACCACACGGAATGTCGCGAAGGGAGGGGGGGGGGGGGGGGGTTGGGGGTGGGGGAGAGAAGTTCAAGCTTCCCGCTGGAACGTCGAAAACCTCGCTTACATGTCGAAGTCTCCCTGTAAGAACCTTAACACCCACCGACAACACACGCGCAAAAGAGTATGTAACACAAAAATATATAAAAAAAAAGGGAGAAAAAACAAGCACACCACACGTAAACTCCATTTCAGTCTCTTTTTAGATGAAAAACCTGGAGGCCGCGATATTTGTATAACCCCCCCCCTCCTCTGTTTATAGGGGGAGGGGGTCTTTGAAATCGCCTCCGTTGTACTGTGAAAGAAAAAACGAAGCCCTTTTTTCTCGTTGAGATCGCAAGTCAAGGGCTTTCAAAAGTCGCTGCGCTTGGTGGGCGCCGCTGCTGCTGCCGCAGCTGGTGCTTGACTTTGCATTGGGGTTTCAAAAGTAGCCGTCTTGCTCTCGGCGGCGTCTCTGCCGCCTGCCGCCCTTGTTTTCGTGCCGGCATTTTTCAAAAAGACGCAGCGCTTGGAGGCGCGAGCGTTCGTTCAGTGGTGACAGCGTCCCGGCAGGTACGCGTTGCTCGTGCTTGTACACATCTCAACTGACTAGGAAAGTCGAACACCAAACAAGAGAAGCGGGTGAAACCTCAGCGCTGAAACCACGGGTGGGCCAGGATGGACTTGATGTCCGACAGCCGCTCTTCCGGATCCGCCGTTAGCATAGCCTGCGATTCGAGGATTCACGTATGCATGGATTTAGGACACGAGTACGCATGTATTTTTTTTAAAATGTATACAACAAGCGAGAACGCCGCAAGGAGAGTAAAACAAAAGGATTGAGCATACCGACACACAACAAGCGAGAACACGACAAGGAGAGAATACGGCAAAAAAGCAACATGCTTTCGTCGGATTCTACTGCTGTAATTACCACACTAGATGTGCATGTGTTGAACGTAAAAATATGTTGCTACAACTTTTAGCTGTTGAAGAACAAGCAGAGCGGTCGTGACACATGACATACCCAAAACAGGCAACACCAGGGGGGGGGCTGGTGTACTCATTAACATGCATGGCCGTAGTCGTAGGACCATAGACCCTCGCATCCCTACAATGCCGGGACGGAGCACGTCGGGTTTTCACCAACCAGGCAGACATTGCTTGCACCAAGTGCGAAGCGAAACGTGTCCGGCGAGTGGCATGAAGGGTGAGCTGCATCCTACTACAAACCGCTTTAGAGGCGGGTTTTCTTACATACGGATGACAGAAATGGGTTTACTATGTCACTGGGTGCCCCACCATATACACACTACGTGATACCTGGGGCGGGGGGGGGGCAACAAGAGAACATCGCAGCCGCATGGCCACTGCTGTTCTCCCGGTGTCTCGTTCCTCCCTCTGATCTCCCCTCCCGACGGCAAAAGGCGCAGAACAGGGGCAAGCACGGCGGTATATCACCCACCCAACTGCCCGTCCCCTCTCGACTCCACACTTACGTTACAGTCCCGGAGCAATCTTCACGCGAATCATACAACAAGGAAAACACATACCTGGTACACATTAAGAATAATTATTATTGCCGGGGACCATAGTGAATAGGACCGAATATTGTTATTAATAGTAAAAATAGGCAAATATATAGGTTTTTATGTGTTTTGAAGGTCCTATTTACTATTGCCCCCCGTATTAATACAACTACGGCAACAGCGACAGTTTGTGTAGACTGGACGGACGGAATAAGCGCTGCCTGCACATATTGTTGGGTGGCAAGCAAACGGAAACAAAACCAACGAAAAAAAAAACGTAACTCACCATCTTCATGGAGTACGCGAGAATAATAACAATCACTACATACGAAATGCATGTATATTGGCACATCACGGAGTGCGTGCACATGCGGCGAAAAAAAAAAAGGAGCTATTAATAGTCCCCTTTGAGGAACCCTATTAATACTAATACTCGTAGTGATGTTTGGGATTGGAGGACCCGTATGTACCAACGTCCCTCTGATACCGTCCCCTTAACCCCTTTTTAGTACCGCAGTCCCGATTTGGGGACAAACCAGTCTAATTCCAAGTGATTTGTCCCCAAAACGGGACTGCGGTACTAAAAGGGTTAAAGACAGTAGTGGGCAAAAATGGTCTGAGCAGAAATTTGAGGTCCTTTTTCATGATTTTCCCTTATCGCGGAGTCCCTTGCAAGGCGGCGATGCCTACCATTGTACACCCGGTATACCGGTGTTGTATTCTCGTACGAATAATTCCTACTGACATACTGCCGTAGTTCCTTTCTTTTATTTCGACATGTGTCATTGTAAATACGAACAATCATTACATGTAAGGGCCCGTACTCGTACTATTAATAGCGAGGATTTTGTTTTCTTGAACTTCGAAAATACATTTTTCGTTTGGTTTTAATTGCTTTTGATTGATGGAAGACAACTGAATCACCAAGCAGGCGTTTTGAATTGAAATCCGAAAAAAAAAAAAAACGATTTCAATAAGACGACTTTTTATGAGGGCCCATCTTACCGAGGACTTTTATTTTTTTCTATTTATTTGATTTTTTTATCCAATTTATTTTGCATCTGATTGGCCAAAGAGTGGATCACCAGGCATGCATTCTCAAGGCAAATTAGAAAAAATCAATTTTGAGTGAAAAGTCTTTTGGGACTTTATTCGTGTCATTTTTTATATTTTCAATTTCGAATTTGGGAGTTGATCAGCCTTGATGTAGCATGTTCATGGTGGGTCAACACCCCTGATGGAGTCTGGGGTGATTCTTGGCCACTTCGGTTACCACGACCGAGGCGATAAAACGCGAACCTCAACGAGAAGCGACCGGAGCAAAACCGCGCCCACGGCCACAGACCATAGCACATCGTACCCCGGCGGTGGCGCCTCAAAAAAAATTACGGTGGCCGCAAGCCCAGTTTTCGGCCTGCTCGATCGGCCAACCACCACGAAAACCGAGCAAACGAGCAAAAAAACAGAGGTTACGCTCGAGACCTCGATAGCTGCATCACCGTTGCTGTTCCGCACGTGGCGCTTGAGGGCCCCTCCGCTCAACCAAGACACCCTGAGAGTGATGGCTTCCTATCCTGCGCTACATAAAAGAAAAAGAGGCTGGCGGCGGCGCGCACGCGACCACGCAAACCTTCGCTTTCGTCTACGCTCGTCGCTGTTGGCCGGCTGGGCGTTGTGTGACGCGGTGCGTTATTCCAGGTCATTCCGAATTATTTTTTGTTTAACAATTAATACGCCGTTTCCCATAGGATACAAACACGTTTTTTTTCGAATCAAATTAAAATTCATTGAAATTAAATTTTTATTTCCAAGTAACGAAATTTAGCGTTCCCCGTTAAGATGGGCTCTGACTTCTTTTGCTCCCGGTGTCGTTCAATTTGGGGAGCGCCCAATTACAATCCATGGGCTGTAAAAAAGGACTAACACCCAAACATCCGAGCAGTGTAAACCCCGGGATTTCACCCCCAACCATCCCCGCCCACCAAGGACACAAAAAAATACACGAACGGCAAGAGAAACCGACAGAGAAAGAGACAAAACTCGAAGTACTGCTGTACCTATCTCGTGATGCTGATACTGCTGTATACCAGGTATGGCACAACAGTACACGATGGAAATAATATGAATGCATCCGCAGCTGTACAAGCAAGCAAGCAAGACACCCAGCCGATTACACGCGCACACACAAAAACAATACTACTGCTTGCTGATGTACTACTGCTGTAAATAGGCTCGTGGTGCTCCTCGCTCGCGCACTAACTGCTGTATCGCTTATCGTAGCCTTCCCACACAGCAGCGTGCACGCAACGGTCTTGTTTTTCTCGATTTTTGTTGACAAAACACTCCGGCCCAACAACACCCACAGAAGAAGCAGCAGCATCGCTATATAATGTACGTACACACAAGTAGCTCTCTCTACGCCATACACCACACTCGGTCTACAACGGGTGGTGGTGGTGGTGGTGGTGGTGGTGGTACGGCGGTCGTGTGCTGCTGCGGATGGGGATAGTTTGTACCTACCTCTGCTGCTGCTGCAAGTATCATCTGTTGTTGTCGCTTTGACTCTCTCCACACAACAAATACCAACAAGTACGCAAGCCTCAGTGAATGCAAAAGCAGACGACAACGAGAGACAGCAGTAGGAAGGAGTGAATGTGTATGTAATCATATCCCATGTGCATTCATCGTCTCCTGTTTCGCCATATACAGCAGTATCAGCATCAGAAGTTAGATACAGCAGTACTCCGAGTCTTGTCTCTTTCTCTCTCGGTTTCTCTTGTCGTTCGTGTATTTTTGTGTTCTGGGTGGGCGGGGACGGTTAGCGGTGAGATCCCGGGGTTTACACTGCTCGGATGCTTGGGTGTTGGTCCCTTTGTTTACCGTCATAGGTTGTGATTAGGCGCTCCCTTCAACTTGGGGAGTTTGTCCTACTAGACGTAGCATGTTCCATGAAACAGAAGCAAGCCATGCAAACTTGAGCTGTGTCGTCGACTGCTTTAGAGGCGAGACCATCATTCCCGAGAGGCAAGGCCACCGGAGCAGCCGCAGCGCGAGGTCCGACGGCCCTTAGCACAGCGTAGACCACCCGCGGCGCGTCGAAAAATTACAGGGTCGTCGCAAACCTACAAAATAGTTTGTCATCCCTCTTTGCCTCCCAAACCACACGAGCACCGACCAGGTCACGACTTCGCTCAGAAGTTCGATCGCGGTATCGCCGTCGCTGCTGCCTGCGTGGGGCTTCTGGGCTGCTCCAGCCACCCGAGACATCCCAAGAGCAATAGCCTCTTAAGCGGTGCCGGCAGAAATAGTCAGCCGCTGGCCGTGGCGCCCCAGGGAGGACCCTCGGGTGTTCGTTGACCCTGGTGCATTAGAGCCAAAAGTCATATTTTCCACGAAATTCTATTCAAGTAACATCAAATTCATTTTTCTTTGCCATTCCAATATGATAAAAAAACTCGTCGTTAAAGACCTATGCCAATGGAAACGCGAAGTCTGAAAGTTTTCTTCCAAAAATATTGCTTTGAAAAAACAGCCGAGAATATCCTCGTACCGCCGCTGTGGGAAAAAAGGGGCAAAACGTTTGATTTTTTCTATTTTATCTACTGTACTACTGTAACGGCTGCTGGCGGCGCAATTGGTTTTCGCTCATTGCAAATTGTCAACACGGTGATAAAAATCAGCTCGTGCGACGATAGACGCTCGATCTCCATATAGACTCAGCCCACGGCCAACCCGTTTGGTGTCGGGCAAGGCCAACGAGTATAGATGACGGCCTCGAAGATAGAAAGTGGATACATGCTCTAGGGGGCGAGAGCTTGCCGGCGGCGTCCTGCGCTATCCTCCCAAACCTTAAAAAAAACTGTTTTTTGCCATTCGAGACGGATCGAGAAATTTTGTCATCTGTTTTGTACACCCCAGCGGCCAATAGTTTTTTTATCGTACTCCTGGCCAGCGCCCGCCATACGTCACTGGCCATGGTGTGAAGACGGTGACCTATGGGTGGGTCGGAGCCCCTAACGAGCGCACTCCGTTCAGAATTCATGACGCAATCGTTGGTTTTGTCGATCTATGTCTGTCGAGGACTCGGAATCTCGCCGCTTCCACCAAACATCCGCCTGAGTTTTTCTCAAGCCGATCTTGATTGCTTGGCCCAACATCGGCCCCAGATTTGCTTTTTTCGGGCTTTTCCAAAAGTTTGGAATTTTTTTTTTCTTCAGAACGTGCCCATAGGAAGCGTGTTCTAAACATTTTCGGCGGGTATCTTTGGAATTCAAACTTTTTATGGGAACTTTGCGTGTCCATTGGCATAGGTCTTGATACAAGCCTTACTCTCCCGGGAGAATTGGTCAACATAAAAGGACCTGAGAGTGACTCGAATGCATAACGAACCGGGCCGTGTATTGTACTGTATGTATGTACCCCGTACTCGTACGTGGGTTCCTTCCGTTCTGCCCTCACAAGCCACAAGAAAGAGGAGGCAAAACAACTACCAGGTATAATAGGAGCAACAACATTTTTGTAGCACCGGGGCGGAATAGCAAGCATCACGCATGAACTCCGATATATCATGTGCCTGACACACGAATGCCGTGCACCCTACGAATGTACCAGGTATTAAACACCTGACAGCAGCTGTACGGCGGTGCGATATCGGCCGCGTCATGGAGCAAATAAAACAAAAATGAAGTCGTTACCACACGTGTGTGTGAGCGAGCGAGCCTCTCTCCCACCTGCAACAGGTCCACCGCCTCGTCGGAGATGGCGTCGCGCAGCTTCCACCCCTCAAGAACCACGTCTAGATTCTTGCCCTCAGCAATCGCCTGAAACTTGTAGTCGCCCACCTCCTCCCACGGCTGGACCCCCAGCAGCGCCATGAAGAGCGTCGTGCCGAGAGACCATGTGTCGACGGCGTGCGCATCGAACGCCTGTTGTTCCGTATCACGATACGGCACCAAACACGCCGTACAGAAAGTGCAAAGTCAGCAGTGGTGTCAGGTGTCAGGTGTCATGCGTCAGCTGGTGTCAGGGTTTAAATATCCTATGTATGATGCGAGGTACGCTAAAGACATATCAGCGCGCAAGCAGACTGCTCTACAGGGGAACAGAGATCACCGGTACCAGTCCAGAATACCCGCTGCTTGCGCAGTCAAGGCACTACCAGTGCCAGTATTAATAGTCGTTAATCGACACTTGATCGTCTACAAGTTAAAACACAATTCTGCACCTGCGGTAAGAGGTATACGCTGAGAATTTCTTTAACTGCAACCCCGGTATGGGACAAATTACTCGGAATTAGAGTTAGACTATGCCTGGTATTCTTTTTGCAATATCGTATCCCTTTCCGAGTGCACACCTGTTTTCAGCAAGGAAACCGTGGCTGAGGTACTCGTACTGCTGTACTGGAAATCGTGATGTTGCCTACCCGAAATACCCCTCAACCCTGTGATGTATATTTATCACCCCCGGGGCTCAATAGTCCTATAATGGAAGACTAAGGTTTTGCAATTTTTAGGCCGTTCTACTGCCATCACGCCCGTTCTTACGCAGCCGGAAACATGGACTGAAAAAGCCGATTTCCGATCGGAGACAAAAATCGGTTCTCGTAATGCAGTTGAAAAAGCGCCTTTTCAATCCAAGATTTTTCGATTATTTTCTCAACTGGACCAGACAGTCGAGAAAACTTGAGATTTTCGATCCAATACACACTGACACGGTCGGATTCATGTGCTTCGGAAATGTTTGAAAGTCCCGCCGCATTCTCGTACGAGTGTCACACACCCACACAAAAACACGACATACGACACAAGCCCATGTTGTGTCGGCCGCACCTATAATAGTGCGAAGGCATGGTATTGCGTAGGCTATTAATGCATTACGGTGTGTTATCTCTGTGTCGTAGTCCGTGACCACAGAGCTCGTATCTTGCTAGGGTGAAGAATCAGCACGGACACTGGGCTTACTGGATGTCGACGAGTAGAAGAACGGTTTAATGTGAAGAACACACACACCAAAACATCGGCGGCGCTGGCTTGGCTGGTGTAACTTCTGTTGCTGCTCGCCGCGAGTCAGCGTGATACATCCTTATCTACGCCTGTCAGCGGCACGTGGCAGCACCCGATGGCCGCAGTCCGCGGTATCGATGAGCTTTTGCCAACGTCTGCGCTGGCTGTAGCTTTGGCGACTCTCGAAAATATCCAGCGCAGGGATGGCCTCGATGGAGGAGAACGCCCCGCGTGTGAAGCTCACAAGCTGCTCGAGGATGAAGCGAGACATAAGCCGGTGTGGTTGGGCGCAGCTGCTGGAAGATGACCTCTCTGACCCCACCAGCATTACGGCGAAGCAGTTTCGAGCCGACTTCCGCCTACCCTACTCTTTTTTCTTGGAGCTACAATAGTCAATCTATTGAAAGTCATTCCCTTACATCAAACGTCTCCAGAAAAAACACAAAGCCTGCCGTATTTTCGATCCGACAGACGATAAGAAGGGTAGCGATTCACAATCCAGTCGGAAAATAACCGATCGGAAACCGGCTTTCTCAATCCACGTTTCCGGTTGCATACTATTTGACAGATGTACATTTTTAAGTTTTTTTTTGCTCTTTCGTTTGTTTCTTTTGTTTCCTCGCTTTCATAGAACGTGTATGTCGTATCCAATATATATGATGGGACACATGGCATTGGATTGTCTCTCACTGCTTACTTACTGTATACCATACCTGGCTACCTGGTAGCAATGTAACATCTCTATGTGGCGTAGTTTTTTTGCCACATACCTTGTACCAGGTATCTCTATATTAATATGATTGAAGAATCGGCACGGACACTGGTTGCGCTGTCCAAGGGTATAAAGAACAGCAGCAAAATGTGAAGAACACACAAACATAATAAGAAGTGTTGTGTCTTCGGTAGGACGCGACGCCAAAAGCGGCATCCCGGATGCCGGCACATGGTTCAAACCAAGTCGACCTGATGCTTTCGTCTTGGCCAATAGTGTGCGTACCAGGCACAGGTAAGCAAATAACAAAAATACAAAAAGACCTGTTGATAGTTGACATGATCCTCTACGACGATAGTCCATGCTCGATGCATTTTTTTCTTTCCATTGTTTCTCCATCCTATATATTCTCTTCGCCCTTCTTTTCTCAATGCGTCCTATTAATGTTTTAGTACAGCAGCAGCGGAAACTCAGATCCGGGGTCACCAAGCACAGGCTCTTGTCAGCCCTCCCTACAACATGGGGGTCATGCCTTGCGTTTTCATAGCGAAAAGTCTGCACCTCTCTCTTCCCTCGTCGAAATCATTCAAGTAACAAATTCAATTTTTTTTTTTTCTCGAAATCAGACTCATGACGCATACGATGATATTAATTGTACCACTACTATTAATATTAATATCAGATATTGTACTTCCGTTTACGCCGCATACATTGATTTGATCGCCGCGAGTCATCTCGATCAATATATCCACTTGCCGATACCCTATTTTATATTATTGTAGTAATGACCCCACACTAATTCCGCAAACAGCAGTGCAATAGCATGTCCTCAAAAATATGTGTGTGTTCTTCACGTTAAAATGATGGGTGGATGCAGGTATAGTAGTTCTAAACAGATGTGCAGGATTTCATACGATTATTATTTCGCTCTTGCGCCACTCCCCTAGGCACCTCCCGGACGGGAACCTTGTATCAGATATTAACAAAATATGTAGTAATACTCGTTCACCTGGTCATAAAACACCTCCGGCGCAACGCAGGTGCTTTTGCCGCACCGCCCCTGTGGAGTTATCAACGTCGTATCGCCTGGCACGAGGACACGCACACCGTTTTACAGCAGTGGCAGACGAGGTCAAGCAGACAAAAGACGGCACGCGTTGGAGGGAGACTCAGCTTCGCTGTTTGGGGAAACCGCAAACCAAAGAGCCGCGAATCGTGAGCGTATTGTTCCATGAACAGAAACAAAAGGTTGTGGATTGACTTGACCTGGCTGTCTGCTGTGGGTCTCCCGGAACTAGACAAAGGTACTGGTTGTGCTGGATGTCGACGGGTAGAAAGAACGGTTTAATGTGAAGAAAACAACAACAATAACAACAACAACAAAGTAGGTACCCGAAAGCATGGCGAATAAAAAAAAAACCCCGTAAAATGACGCTTGACGCTCCTCTGTCGTCGCAAGACGGAACCGGCTGCCGGCTCGACATAAACATGTACACACAGTACCACAGCAATACGCGTAATATATCTACTACTGCTGCTGTACATCCGACGTGCCAGGTATCAACACTAGCAGTGGGTACCAGGTACCTGGTACCAGTATATGATACCACGGGTACTCGTTTGCATCAACGGAAAAAAAAGGACGATAAGATTGAAAAAATCCAAGGATGAACACATGGTTGACCGAATGTACAGGTACAGGATGATGATAAAACAATCCAGTAAAAAAAAAACGTACCAGGTACGTAACTGCTGTACAATAAAAAACCATACGTTCGAGTGCATAACTGCTGTACCCCAAGGTGGTGACATTTTAAGTTACAGGAAGGCCGGACGAGAACTACATTTGGTTGAAACAAGAGTCGTATTTCAGATAAACCATGAATGGTACGTCATGAACGAAAAACGAAGGCAGAGAGCCATCATAACTCGGTGGCTGATGCTACGTTTAAAGAAAAACACAATGCGAAGCTCGTACGTATTACAAAACTACTACGGAGTACGTAGTTGTATTATTATTGATGTTGATAGTACATAGATGCGTACGTAAGTAGCTTGGCGAATAGAAAATGAAACAAATATCCAGACCGCGGGACAACTTTATCTTGCGTGTCACCAGACCAGATTCGTGTCGGCGTCCCAATATCACTTTGAGAACTTCACTACTCTACTGTACACGTAGAAAAAAAACTTTACATGTGCGCGACGGGCAGGAACTGCCGTTTTCTTACGTGTAACAAAAACGATGCTCAACCTTTTGGCCGTTTTTATACCTCAAGGTTGCCTTTATACCTGGGGTACGTTATTAATGAGTTCTCTGTATTTCATCATACGCTTCATACATCTCCGATCCTGTCCGTGCCGCCACATCAGCTGCCACATATGCACATACCAAGCTATTACTATTATTAATAACACAACAGCTTAAGGTTCAGTCTATTAATACTGCTTCATCACCCTTGCGAGAACAAACCACCGGTATGCATACTTTCTTCACAGGCGGCGCAGGCGCAGGAGGCCACAGCGGCGGCGCCCCGTTCCTAACGTTGAAGCCATAAACCCATTGAAACGCTTACAGCAACAAAAAAAAACCACAGCCTCGGAGCGAAGTGCCCGAAAAAAAGCCCTCCCCTATGTCAGAAACTGAAAACAAACGAAAGCTTACCTTTACCCGACGATTTCGGGATCCTCACGGACATACCAAAGTCGCACAGGCGGGGGCGACCGATCCACTCCCCGGCCTCCGCAGCGCGCCTCTCTTCGGACTCTGTCTCCGCCCCGAGAGCACAAGTGCCCAATGCGGCGGTATTGCTGATGAAAACTCCGTCCATGAAGGCGCCGCCGCCACCGCTGCCACCATCACCGTCGAGATCGCTTGCGGTGCTGCTCGCCACGCTCATGCAGCTGCCGATACTGCTGACGCTGCTGCTGCGGGAGGCGGAGCCTCGGGCCGGGATGCGGGTGTCCATGAGGATGTTCTCTAGGCTCACGTCTCGGTGGCACACGCCTGCACGCAGAGCCGTTGGCAGATAATCGTCGCACAAATATACGGCACACCGTAAACCGAAAGAAGTGGAAACGGGGGGGGGAGCCGGGGGGGGGGGCCGGGGGGGGGGGGGGGGGGGGGGGGGGGGGGGGGGGGGGGGGGTTGAGAGGTTTATAGAGACAGAGCGCGTTGCAGGTTGAAAAGGCAACGTCAATGTAAATGTCGTTCAAAAAAGAGGCACACGAGCGTCTGCAAAAAAAACAGCAACAGAAGCAACCATAACCGTACGTACATCAACCGAGCCGATCTCCGATCCGGCCGAGCATACAAAAAACACGGCGCCAACAAGTCGCTTTTTCCAAACCAAAAGTTGAAATGCAAGAATAGACTAAAAACATACGAAAACAAAGCAAAATGGTTTACTGCGCTTCAAAATGGACATTATCCCCGTACGACTATATACTCTTAACCCCTTTAGTACCGCAGTCCCGATTTGGGGACAAACCGGTCTAATTCCAAGTGATTTGTCCCCAAAACGGGAATGCGGTACTAAAAGGGTTAACTGCGTATAAAACGGTGATTATATTATCGACCAGTATATTGTACATTTCTCCCGGAATCTGGAATCCATTATGTAGTGAAGATGAACACGGGCGAACTCTTGGGTGGAGTCCAACCGGTGGTCGACATTGGCCCTTCTCTTTCTCAGTGATATTTGCTGCTGAAAAAAGCACCAACAGAAAAAGGCGGCAGTTGTGGTGTCTTGGGGGCGACTTCAAGCTTCGCGGGAAAGCGGACCCACAAAGGGATATCAGGACGTCTGATCCACGTCCGGTGCGGGTGAGGGTGAGGGGGTGGGAGGTGGGGATCTTCCGAGGATATTACGAGGCATACGTGAAAACCAAACGGAAATTGTCGTACCTTCTACTGCATCTCATCTGTGGTGCACAATTTTGTGGATTTGGTTGTTACTGCTGCTGTCTGTCAACGCACCTCGAGCGTGGACGAAAGTCAACGCGTCCAAGATTTGCGCGAAGACGTTCTTCGCTGAGTCTTCCGGCATCGGAGCCAGGTCGAACAGCTCGCCTCCCTCATACCACGGGGTGACCTTGTAAAGGGTGGTGTCGTCCGTCATCGCTTCTTCAAGCTCCTCCACGTTGCTGTGATAGGACTGTTGGCCTTGAAGAAGCTGCAACGCTGCCATTTCCTTCACTGGGTCCTGCGCTCGCCATGTGCCAGAGCCATGATATGATATGTTACCATCCAGATTATTTTTTTTCTTCGTTCAATTTCAAAAATAAAGATTTTGTGTGGTATGTCTGGATTTGAGGCACCGGCGGGGCATCACGGAACTGACTGTGCGGACGACGGCGGGGGAAATAAGATACAGATTTTCGACGGCCTGGCCGGCGAGCGGCGGCTTGCCTGGTACACGCAACACACGCATGCGTTTGCCACCTACGTCGTACGTACCTCTTGCATACAAGTTCGCGACGGCCGGGTGCATGTTCACGTACCAATATCACGAGACAAAGGGAGCAACCAAGCAAGGCCCAACTTTCTGAACTTTTCTAACTTACGCTGTGCGCACGTTGAGGTCCGCCATAGACGGAGACAAAGCATACCAGCGAACAAACAAGAAAACAAGCACTTCGTAGTGATACGCTATCATATGAAGATGCGAATATGAGATGCAAAAAAAATCGCGGAGAAAGCCGCACGACAAAAAAGAAAAAAGAAAAAAAGGCTTCTTCGCTGCCCCGGCGGCGCCCGCAACTGGACTGGATCTGAAAGCGTCCCTATCTGACACGACGCGCAAAGACCGAACAATGACTTTGCAACTGCAGCGCCCGAGGAGGTCGAAGCGCGGGTGCCACAAGCCTCTCTCTCTGCCTCGCTCTCGTCCCATCCCTTCACTTTACAGCTCACCTCTCCGCTTAGCTCTCCTAATTCGCGCTGCTGCCATTGCGCTTCAAGCTTGAGTGCAGAGATGCGACAAGTCTTGAGCGCCATCGGGCGGGACGGGTGATATCGGAGCAGCCTCCCCTCGAACATGACAACGCGTTGCTCTTCTCCCTCCTCGTCCGAGTCCTCGCCTCCATCTGCACCGCCTGGGCTGCTTCTGCTTCTGCTTCTGCTGCTGCTGCTGCTGCTGCTGCTGCTACCGCTGTCGCTACGACTACTACTGCTGTTCTTAGAAGCAGTGCCCGAGGCGTTGCTACCGACCAAAGGCTCAACTTCGTAGCATTTGCTGACTGAGCCGGAAAACTGCGTTTGCACGAACGGCGAACTCTCCCCTACAAAAAACTGGCGCCCTGAGACGTGCGATACCACCAGATATCCCACACCCGCCTCGCGGCAAACGTGTGCACCAGAGAACTGGGGCTGGGGAAAACGCGGGGGCGGCTGAGGAGAGCGCGAAGAGGGCATCCTGATTTTTTTTTACCACAGGACTTCTTTGAAACCGTGGGTGGAAATATCGGCCTGTGGGCTATCCAGCGAGCGACCAAGCGAGGATATCCTCTGTCGACAGGCCTTGCTGTGCAGCACTGCTGTCGATCCACTCGGGGTGTGGCCTCGCTGTTGCAGGGTGTGCGTCTATGATTGCAACACGAAGGAGTGACCTGAGATTTGTTGATTAGCGAGGTGCTTGTCTGGCCAAGTTATCTCTCGGAATATGAACCAATATAACCCAGAGCCCGAGGGGGAGGGGCTGCGTTTTTTAGTAGAAATCAGCGAGCTGGTGTCGAACTCCCACATCTACTATTTATCTGCTTCCATGCTTCTACGAGTACACAAAGCTTAGATGCTTCCACGAGTACACAGCTTAGCACACCATAACCAAGCTTCAAAGGGGTGCAGGAGCGGTCAGCCCAGCCTCGCGCTATTAGATCAAGCGATCACAGCGCATACGTTACGTTTTGCTCGCACCACTTATCGGCCCCAGAAGCGCGCAAAGGGCAAGTGGGTACTCGTATCGCGTTTCGTGTGTTTGTCTTCTTTTGAAACTTGGTTAGCGTCTCCAGGTACACATACATCCAGTGCTGAAGTCGGAGGTCGGAGTTGTGTTTCCATTGCAGCCATAGCCTGGGCGTAGTGCAACCGCAAGTCGTTTAGCGATCTCCACGAAAGGCGCGCGAGGAGCATGCCACGAACTTCTCCCACCACATCGCTGGGCCTGGCGCTCGTCATATTCTTATGCGCCCTCTGCCGGCACCGTGCATTCGGCATCGCCGCCCCGCACGTTCAGCATCGCCTCCCAGCACTGTCAAACGTCGAATTTGCGGGGAAGGCAGTTGGGCGAATACCTGGAGCAAAGCTTGTCCTGCGAACACGTGGGGGCGCTGGAGGAAAGGAGAGGAGTCAAGACCTCGGTACGGCGAAGGTCAGCGGGTACAGCAGCATTTTGTGTTGCATATCACATGATACGCTCAAGGTTTAGTGTTGATGCGCAAGCCGCGTTTGTTTGATTAAATTCCAAATATGGGGTATGTACGTATGGTACGTGGTGCTGCAGTACTGCAAGCAGCTGCAGTATGGTACGACTACACAGCAGTATGCAAAGTGCAAAGTGGTCGGCGGTCACGGCTGCAACGCAGCGGTGCATGTTCACACTGATGTTCAAACATGTTGACCGTTACTCGTAATAAGAACATGTTCACAAAGAAAAGCCTTCTCGCAACCTCGTGCTTTCGTGCTTGCACAACGACGACTTTCGTATTTTGCATGATAAAAGTTGCTGCTGCCGTTGCTTTCTGTTCAGCAGTTCATTGTCTCTATATACCAGGGCTTATATCGCGGGTCAGGTCAAACCTCATGGTCGGCTCGGGTCAGTCTGACCCGACCGACCCGCGAAAATTTTGAGGTGTGTTGACTTGACCCGAGCCGACCCCGCCAGCGAGATTTTGAAAGTCTATTGACCCGACCCGACCCGACCCGCGATATTTGAAAAACTGTTGACCCAACCCGACCCGACCCGTGAGATTTGAAGATCTCCTGTCCCGACCCGACCCGACCCGCGAGATTTCAAAACCTCCTGACCCGACCCGACCCGACCCGACCCGCTAAGACACGGGTCTCATGCGGGTCAGGCCACCTTGACCCGCGAGACCATTTAATCTTGACCCGCAGATTCGACCCGCGAATCCGGCCCGTAGGTCGACACTTCGAAAACAAAACATATGATACTCATTTTTGTGCCCTGCAGCGATATGTAACCTGGCTGTAATGGGTGTGATCATACAAAATAAGTGTTATTATTGAGTATTGGTACGACAGAAGCCTTTGGGTAAGAGGGCGGGAAACGTTTTGAGTGTCGGATCCGCGAGCCGGATGCGTGGGTCCGACCCGCGGATCAGCAGAAAACAACTCGCGGCTCATGGTGGCCCGACCCGCGAGTGACCCGTTTTTCGCGGGTCATGACCGGACCCTACCCGTGAGCTTCTCATCACCTCTTGACCCGACCTGACCCGACCCGTGAGACTTGAAAAAGTGTTGACACGACCTGACCCGACCCGCGATATTTGAAAACCTCTTGACCCGACCCGACGCGGCGCGTGACATTTTCAACACCCCCTGACCCGACCCGCGGGTCGAATCATGACCCGCGACTCTGCTATATACCATATCCCTAGAGCAGAGTGTCCTTCTTAGGTGGTAATAGCTGTAAGTGAGGAGTGTGCCCTCCTGTGCTGTCTACTACAGTATGTGGACACTGTTGTCACCGCGACGCGAAAGAGCGTTGGTAGAACGCATCGACTCGGTACCTCGGACTCCAGAGCGCTACCTAGTACCAGGTAGTGAACAGCGACAACAATAATGGCGGCAACACTGCGAGATTGTTGTCGCCTTCTACTGCTGCATGTTGGAGTATGGTACAGAGTAGACAGCAGTAGTAGAAGACTCATATTGATATTAATGGTACCTGGTATAGGTTTAGCCTTCGTCCATAATCCCATAATCGGTCGGCGTTTACAACATCTGCGTGCTGGTATGCACATTATATCGCAACAACAGCAGTAGTAGTAGTCGTGATCGTACCACTGGCACATATATGCAAACACCACCGCAGCCACCTGTTGGTCGGTTAGCAAGTGTGCTCGTTCCTGCTGTATTTCCTTCCCATCGGGCTGTCGTATTGGGTCCTCTCTTTCTCTCTCTGTCTCTCTCTCTCTCTCGCAACTCTTTGCAGTTTTATCTCTTTACGTATTTATCTTTCTCTCCCCTTGCCCCCGCCCCCCCCTCGCTCCCTCGCTCGCGGTGACGTCGGTCCCCCGCAGCTTGGAGCCGGGCTTCGCCCACGAGAATCCTACCACCTGGCGCGCAAGACGTTCCACTTCACCACCATCATGTCTTTCGCCGCTTTATACAGCGGCAACCTTTCGCGGCTGCATTTCGCGCGCGGCATGGCGGCGCTGGACACTTGCGTTCTCCTGCCGAGCTGGCAAGGTTGAGGATTGGCGCGATCAACAGGGCCTTGTTCCGGTGAGCTCTGCATGCCACAGCACTGCATGCAGTACGTGGTCGTATGCCTTCGACGTGTTTGCAACTCCCCAAACATACCAGATGCAGTGCACACGCGTACCACAGAAATGGTACAGCAATATTGGAACCATTTTTGAGACGCCTGTGTCAGGAGTCAGGAAGGAGTGTCGGGCTGCCGATTGCTGTTTGTTGTATGGTCCCGTTTTGTTGCCGTCCTGCCCAGGAGCCTTGCAACGTATGCGTCGTATGTCGTATTGATCGTGCTATTTTATTGATATTTAATAGTACTCCCCTGTACAATACTATTAATACCAGGTACCACTCTGTCCCTACATATATAAGGAACTTTACAGGATACTAATATTCAATAAAAATATTTCGGGACAAGAGTAGTATTATCTATACGACAGGAGTGCTGGATGTCGGAAGAGTGATGATTGAAATCCGTCTGTGTGAGTCAACGAGCAATTCATTTTTTAGTTGAGACGCGACACTACGTAAAAGGCCCGTGTTGGGTGTTGGGTATTGCAACGTTGCGGCTGCATTTGCGCAGTCGCAGCAAACCTTGCCTAGGTAGAGTGTGATTTCTCAGCGCCTTCGCCCCCCCCCCCCCCCCCCCCCCCCGATGCCCGTCTCTGTTGTCACGTACATGTAGTGATCGGCCGGCTTTCGAGGTCGTGCTTATCTCTATACATGTACAATAGTATGCACAACGCAAATAAATAGCAGGGTACCTGGTAGTTGACGTCGTAGAGCTTGACAGAATACGACGATGACCGATAGTCGTCACCAGGTGCATCGTTGCAAGAACTAACACGAAGTCGTACAGGCCTACGCGTGTGCCCATTGGCTTAGTGCGCTCACGATGCCTGTCGGCGGCGGCCCACAAATAATGACCATGGTGCCGTGGTGCCGGTGCCTAGCTCATTCCTAATTGCCTGTGCCTGCCTCGCTCCTTTGTTTCGCCGTTTTGCGCAGGATCTTTGGCCTTTTCATGCGGGCACACGAGCTCAAAAAGTTTAGTGGAATCATGTGAGCGGACAATCAATCTTTTCTTTTTCTTTTCTATATGCGAAGTCTCGTGTGCGTGTGTAATGTAGGTCGTACATAAGGAGCGACGACGGAGTGGCCCTCGCTGCTGCTACTGCCACTGCTTGCTATCGCATATTGACAAGAGGAGAAGACGATTTGCTTCGTTTTGCTTTTTTTGTATTCGTGTGTTTAGAATTTGGAGTGTTTGCGCTAAAATCTTTGTTGGAAAAATCTTGGTACAACACTAAAAAACGAACTGATTTTCCTTCCCCTTCCGATTCCCCCCATTTGGTTGTGTTTGCGCAAAAGAAAGTCCAAAATAGACTATGCAAACCCTTCTTGCCGTATGAAACAGGGGATCGGATGAGCACGGGGAAACGAAAACGATTACGAGTGGTACTGGTACGAGGTAGGTACATGGTAGCAGACAGCAACTCAAACAAGCAAAGGGTATATTGCAACAACACCCCAGCAACGACGGCGGCGGCAGCTGCTGCTATACTATTAATAAGACAACGAATAGCAGCAGTAGCACAGCAGCAGCAGCTCTTGGCAGTAGTTCAGTAGCAGCAGCTCAGCAGCCAGCAGTTTCCTTTTTTGCGACTTTCATTTTTGGGACCCGCTGTTCTTCTTGTGCTGCTGCTTGCTGCGCTTCTTCTAGCCTGCGGGTGCGATCGCATCGATCGATGCGCTACGCTTCAAACACGTCCAGTGCCCTCACAAAGCGACGGCGGCGGCTGCGCCGCCGCTGCTGCTGCCGCTTCTGTTGCTGCTGCTACTTGCTGTTGCTGCTACTGTGCCACAACAGTGTTGTCGTGCAATTGGTATACAGGAGTTTTCGTGCTGTCGCGAGCGAAAAGCGGCACGAGTACGAGTAGTCACTTGGGATCGATGCACTTTCCATGACGACGCCAAGTGGGCGCGTGCCGCAGCAGCGGCCCGCCAGAACAGTCCAACGCCACTCGTCTGTGTCATACTCCAGCCTACCTCTCTTGAACCTCTGTGCGCTCCGCGGTTTGTTGTCGACGTTGTGTCTATCTATACTAAGCAGCAGCGCTTTCGTTCGGTTTGCACAGGGTAGTAATGTTGCCGCCGAAAATTATCGACGAGCCGCAGGCGAGCTGGTCAGCGAAGCGAGTCCGTGAGCACAGCGAAGCTGACGCGTGCAAGCGCTGTCAGCTCGCTGTGCGAGCCCCAACGCCCCCCCCCCCCCCCGACTGGCGAGAGGACCCCGCTGGAGGCGCCGCCGGAGGCCCAAAAAAATGGGGCATTTTCGCTTCTTTCCCCATCAAAATATACCGTAAGATAGGCCACTACACCCGACCGTGTTCAGTGTTTCACTGATGTGTGGATGTGTGGGCGTACTGCGACGGGGGCCTTTGTGTCTGGGGGTTCCGTGCGGACCATGTAAATACATACCTGTGGGGGCACCGTGGTGGTTTTATCGATTTATCGTATCGTCTCGAAGTATCGTATCGTATTGAAAAGCCTCAATCCTTATGATACTCGATACGATACGATATTTCGATACGATTTATCGGAATTTTCGATACGATATCCAACACTACAGGTTAGGGCTCTTTATGGATGGGGCCTGGTGCGCCGGGTCGAAACTCGGTGCATTCTAGGCCAATGAACAAAGACTACAAAACGGACCGCAAATTCCGGCCAAAACGTTGCTTCTGAAGATGTTTTTTTTGCCGTTTTTTCTAAAAAGTACCGCAAATTTCCACCCGAGGTCGAGGAAATACTCATGAGGCATTTTTCTAAAAAGATTCTGGCTCAAGCCCTTTTTTGTCTGTTTTTTTCTGTCAAGACATTTTTTCACCCGATGATCTTCTGAACAAGCAGTGCCCATAATTTGTCGCTCACCCAACAGCAGTACTGCTCGTAGTCGGTACCAGCTGCTCGGTACTCGTACGACATATGATGCGTGCAGTGTCTTTATCTCGCACAGGACTCAACATTCGGCGTTTCCATGGTGCCCAGTGATTTCCACCGATTTTCGCCAGTTCAATCTCGTTATTTTTTTGGCTAGGTACGTATTCATATATTTTGCTGACCAGGTACGAGTATTCGTTTACGATATCAAAATCATACCGGCATACGGTACCTGGTGTAACATGCAAGACAACTCACCCCCTCGGACGATTTTCGAAGCTGGGTTTCTCGACAACGGGGAGGGAGGGCGTACGGAATACGACGACCGACGAGTCTATGCAACCTTCTCCACGAAATTTTTCCAAACCACCATTTTCATTGTGTGTGCCCCCATGTTCTGGAGGAAATCGGTTCTGAAATTCGTCCCAGGGGGTGTCATCTTGAGTGTTGTACAAGTACGGTATAAAAGTGCGATTCATAAAAACATGTACACCTGGCACCCGATACCTGTTTTGTTTTCAAGTAATGTTTTCAACTGCTGTCACGTTTATGCTTTCATGATAGTACTTTCCAGCTCTCTCTCTCGGGACAAACCGTTGTCACAGGTCACACAGGTGTCTTCTCTTCTCCCCCCCCCGATACCTGCCTTGATTTTTATCGCGCAGCCATTTCAGTATTTCCACTTCTCATCGATTTGTATCGATTTTTGCAAACTAACGCTCTCAACCAAGCTTTCCGCGATGAGAAAAAGGCACATAAAGTGTTTGTGTGTTTTCTTGTTGAAAAATCACCCGGGATTTGAACCCCGGCCCTCATACCGTATAACATTATCACACTGGGGGATAAGATAACGCACCCCCTGGGACGAATTACAGGCCCGGTTTCCCCGAAAACATGGGGGGGGAGACACAACGAAAATGGTGGCTTTGGAAAGATTTCGTCTAGAAGGTTGCATAGATGCATCGCTCGGCGTATACGCCCTCCCCGTTGTCGGGAAACTCAGCTTTGAGAATTGTCCGACGGGGTGTGTTATCTTGCGTGTTATACGGTACGCCGCTGCCTGCAGTAATATTCGAGGAGACCATGAGGGCGACCGGCTGCGTATAATATACCAGGTATACCGGTACCAAAGTGGTATCGTATTGTGTGAGTGTGTCACATTAACCCCTGTAGGACTCAGTCCCGTTTTAGGGATAAATCAGTCAACTTCCAAGTACTTTTTCCCCGAAACGGTATTTCAGTCCTAAAAGGGACAAACCGTTTTTTCTACCCGTCGAAATTCCAGCACAACCAGTGTCCGTGCCGATTCTTCAATCCTATTATTAATAATAGAGAAATACAAGTAGGTGTAGTTGAGAGTATACTCACGTTAATAATAGGGTTTTTGCCAAAATCAGGTATACCTGGCCACTTTCGTGCCAAAAACAGTTACATACTGAAATCAAGTACAAAACACACCAGGAGCCCTGCTGTTGGCCAAGCTGACATTGTAGCTGATTTTGGCACGAAAAGGCCAAGGTACACCTGATTTTTTCTACTCTGTCATAGCTTTCAACTGATTTTGGCCAACTTTAAACCAATCGGAGAGGCCATACGTACACTGCTGTGTTTTCTCTCCGTATGCGTCTGCCCTCCCTCGGTTAAAATTCTTCTGTATTGACGTATAAACTCTATCCTCGTACGTTGTACGTAAAAGTACGTATATGCATGCATACATGCGTACGCTGGTTTCACTTTTTCTCCTTTGGGGTGTGCGATGTGCTTCAGTTAGTTGTTGTGTGTACTCTGTTGTTTTCTATGTTCACAGCAGTCTTTACAGCACCATGGACACTCGGCGTTTCGTCTGCACCACCCCGCGTCGAGGTGGTCTCATGTTTGGTACGGCAAGATAATTTCGTGCCGAGCAGGCAGTTCCGCGAGGACGGTCTGGAAGCTTTGAAGCTGTCAGCGGGGGGGGGCGCCAGAGCAAGTACTCTTGGCGCTCCCGCACGAAGCATATTTATAGTGACTCTTTGCAGGTCCAAGTGGAGCCCGTGGTACCTATGATACACCCTGAAGGAAACAAAACAATTCAGATGATTTTGGAGGCCATGTGGCACGCTTAGTGCTTTAGGCGCATTCTTTTTTTACCGGATTGTCATGGACATCACACCGCCCGTGGCGCGCGTTTTTTACTTGGTTTTATTATGTACCTGATTTTGGCTCAAACGGATCAGGTACACCTGATTTTGGCATTTGCCCTTAATAATATTATAGTTCAGTTTGTTCATTGATTTCATCTTGTGTGTGCGTCTTTTTCGTCTCGCGTGTTTTTGGGTGGGAATCGTCGTGCCGACTTTCGATTTTTTTATGGTTTTTCGGATCTTCCTAGGGCTCCAGCACCTTTGTGTGACCACGGACTCCCTGATTTGAGAGTTCATGCGAGAACAACAACAGTAAGCTCTGTGGTCACAACTGCACCGCAGAGATATCACTTTGAGTAGACAATGCAAAGCCATGTAATGTTCGGGACGATGGCTGGCTGGGAGAACCCGAGACCTCCCAGACAGTTTAAGACTTGACATAGATGCATATTGTAGTCGAAGACCTTGGGGAGTTCCGAGCCACCGAAGGGTCAACGGAACACTCCACCTTGGCGTTTTGAGTTGAGACCGCGCTGTGGTCCCCTGCAGCAAAAAGGTCGGGAAGTGGTACCGGGGAGTCCTTGAAGCAGCCGAACGGTTCATGGTGAGGTGGCACGAGGATGAGGCACAGCTGAGTAGACAGCACCGGGAATCCGTCAAGGGTGGTGCCCAAGGGAATGGGGGCAGGGGGAGGAGTGTAAGGAAACCCGACCAAGGGAATGCGGAGAGTGGGGGGCAACAGGAGGAGTAGAAGGCAAACCGCGGTGGACGAGGAAAGTAGGAAGGAGATGGCAGACAGGGTAGCCAGGCACCAGGCCGACTAGTAAGTAGAACATGTTCTATTTTACTCGTGCCGCCAACTGGTGCAGCCGGTTCGAACGTGGTCTTCCTTTGTTGTTTTGTTTTGGTTTTGCGCTTGACCCTCCGTGATTTTCATTTTATTACTTCATATTTCCGTCTTCTCCTTACGAAAGGAGTCGTGTGGCGTGAGTGGATGACGCGCCTGCTTTGCTTGTTTCGTGCTGTCTGACGGATCCTCCCCCGGGGGTCGGGCATATAGTTGACGAACGCAGGACGGAGACGGTAGATAGGGTAGCAAGGTACCAGACCACTTATTAATAGTAGGGTGAACCTGGCTATGCTACTCGTACCACAAACTGCTGCGGCTACCCGGAGGGTGCTTTGTTCTTCGGTTTGCCTGTTGTTTACCTCGGTTCTTAGTCATACTCTATTTGTATGTAGTTTGTAGTAGGGCTGTTTCTTTAGCTTGTTCTGCCACATCTCCTGCGGGGAGGCACGACAGATTTGTCTTGTATTTTCCCTTCTTCTCTATGATTTGTTTCTTTGCTTTCTGTTTTTCTGGGGTTTTTTTTTTCGCTTGTTTGTTCCCTTTCGTGATCTCTCTTTCATCAATAGGATGTGTATGTCGTGTCTGTCGTATCCAGTATGATGACATGGCATTCCGTTGTCTACTCTGCTTGCTGTATACATAACAATGCAGTATCTCTGCTGTGGCGTAGTTTTGTCAGAATCGGCACGGACACTGGTTGTACTGGACGTCGACGGGTAGAAGGAACGGTTTACGTTTATTGCGAAGAACATACACATGTCATCGTACTGGATACGACAGGCAGGGCATGTACATTGTATGAAAGAAGAAACGGAAGAAAAAAAAAACAAACAAGCTGTACAGGCTTACGGTAACTGCTGTTGTTGTTGCTGTTGTTGTTCTCTCACATTAACTCTCAAACGAAGGAGTCCGTGGTCACACAAAGATGCTGGAGCCCTATTAATAGGCAGATCCGACAAACCATAAAAAATCGAAATTCGACTGCCTAAAAAATACACGAGACGAAGAAGGCGCACACAAGATGAAATCAATGTGCAAACTGAACTACAAGTGGCCGCGGGTATATCCTCTCAACTATTAATTCAACATAGAACTCCCCCCGCTCCCACCACTATCATTCACCAACTCGTGGCTGCTGACTACAGCGGCTACTGTCTCTATTGCTGCCTGCACCGTGCGAAACGCACGGTAGTCGTGAACACAGAGAGGAAGACGCCTGCTGTCTATTCATAGGGTGTTGTCAGAGTGACGACTCGCGGACATGCAGTGAAAAAGGAGCTATCGAACCTAAAACCACCACACGAATATCAACGATCGCCATCTCTTCCCGGGCTGTCTGACACCAAAGGTGCAGCACAGCTATGATACCACGTCCCTGATAATTGTGGGGTTCATTCCCCACGAGGGGTATACAACTCGCCAACACTACAAAGACTAGTGACGTTAATAACAAGTACATACTACTGCCTCGTGAAAAACAAAACCAGAGAAAAAGCCATGACGGCTTTTCTCGTGATGGTGTACGCGCCGGTCATGGGTCTCCGTGTGCCGTCCTGCTGCCGTTCTTCATGGCCGCCTCATCGCCTCAGCCGAATCCGCCCGCTCCTTTGCACGTGCTCTCGTTACCACTCCCTTCCAGTCGGTTCCCCTTCTCCCCCGTCCCGAAAAACAAAATGCTCCTCGCACTTGCGGTTCTGATCTGGAAAACAAAAATTCTCGTGCAGGTTGAGTGCAATCCGTCTCTTCCCCGCTCGTCGACGCTCTGTCTCCCTCCTCCTTCGTCGTCGAATCCAGCCTCCTACCGGCGCAATAGACTGCTTTGCCGTAGTTTGGCCTGTGGTGGCGCCTGCCTCCGCGCACGGACATCCCGATTGAGCATTGCTGCTCTGCCGCTGCTGCCCAGAAGAAGACCCGCGAATCGTAGGTCTCCGTGCGACGCACCACGTACGACCCAACTCTACTGCCGCCTGAGCCTCGCGGCCACACGCAGCGGTAAGAAGGTATCACTCCTTGACTCCTTGAGGGTGAGTCCGGCCTTACACCCGCCAGAAAGACCTACCCCACTCGCTATAAGCCTGATAGGCATGCCTCGCAGCATGCCTTGCCGAGGCAGCGAGGGGAGAGGTATACCTGGTACCATAAACAGACTACGAAGCCATCGTAAGGTTTTTGGTTCATCTCAACGATGTTGGAGTATTAATAGTCGGAACAGAGGAGGCGGAGCCGTTGGCATGCGTGCGAAGGGCTGTATGGGGCATGTTGTACGCCGATGACGCAGGAATTGTCTCGAAGTCGTTTGAGGGAGTCGCTAAAATGATGACGGTCATCTTCGCTGTCTTCGAAGCAGCAGGCCTCACGGTATCGGAAAAGAAGACAGAGACAACGCTGCTACGAACCCCGGAGCGCTCAACCGTCGCCCCACCGCTCATCATCGAAGCAGCAGGCCAGAGCTATAAACAGACGGCCCCAGTTCTTATACCTGGGCGGCTTTTTCCACGAAAATGCCGACCTCTCGCTCGAAATCGACCGACGGATCCGCCTCATGCGGGAATGCCTCAAACGGTTCGGCCCGGCGTTGTATGATAGGATGACCACCACGCTTATTCTGAAAGTCCAAATGCTGAAGGTCGAGGTGCTTCAGACCTGTTGTATGGGTATGTGACATGGACCCTCACAGTGCGGGACAATTTGTTTGCCAAGCTCCGAACGGCTCACCACCAAGTCCTCTTGCGAGTCATCGGCTTCCAGCGTCAACTTCGTACCGACCACACCACCCTCTCCTACGCGAAGACTCGAGATGACACGTTGCGAGAGCATCGAAACGACCATCCGTAAACGGCGGCTCTTTTTCGCCGGGGCCGCGACGCGGCAAAGCAAGGAGCGATTACCCAGTCGGCGAACAGTTAAGACTTAACCAGTGATGCATAGTCGAAGACCTTTCGGAGTTTCGAGCCACCGAAGGGTCAACCGAACACTCCCCCTTGGAGTTTGGAGTTGAGACCGCGCTGTGGTCCACAGCAGCAAAAAAAGCGGGGACGTGATACCGGAGGGTCCTTGAAGCAGCCGAACGGTTCATGGTGAAGTGGCACGACGATGAGGCACAGCTGAGTAGGCATCCGCCGTGGGTGGTGCCCAAGGGAATTGGGGGAAGGGGGGGCAACAGGAAGAGTGGAAGGAAACCCGACCAAGGGAATGAGGGCAGGGGGGGCAACAGGAGAAGTAGAAGGGAAACCTCGTTGGACGAAGAAAGTAGGAAGGAGACGGCGAACAGGGTAGCAAGGCACCAGGCCAACTACTACTGCAGTAAGTGAAACATGTATATGCTACTAGTGCCGCCAACTGCTGCCTCCTGGTTCGTACGTGATCTTTTTGTATTTTCATCTTTTTTTTTGCGCTTTGATCCTTCGTGATTTTCTCGTTACTTTTTTCCGCAATCCTTTTTTTTTCCTTTTTTCCCTCTTGTCATGAAAGAAGTCTCGCTCGTTGGTGGATGACGAGCCTGCTTTGTTTGTTTTGTACTGCCTGACGATGTATCCTCTCCGTCGTTGGAACATGTTGACGAAAGCAGGAAGGAGACGGCAGACAGGGCAGCAAGGTACCAGACCGTGTACGTAGTAGGAAGAACCTGTCCAACTCGTACCACAAAAAGCTGCGGACGCCTGGAGGGTGTTTTTTGTTTTTGTTGTTGTTGTTGTGCTTCGTCTTGCCTGTTATTAATAGTTGCTTTCGTTCTTGGTTCTACTCTGTTTATATGTGGTGGTGTCAAAGTTTCTTGAGCTTTTCTTTTTTCTTCCTTGTTTTTACTTTTTTTTCTTTAGGTTTGTTTTTGTTTCTTTTTTTCGTTTACTCTCCTGTATAAGTAGGGCCTGTCGTATTCAGTACGATGACATAGCATTGCATTTCTAAATAACAATGTATCGTTGTATCTGTGTGTGTTCGTCCTTTCTACCCGTCGACATCCAGCACAACCAGTGTCCGTGCCGATTCTTCGATCCTAGAGAGAAACAAGTTCTGTTGTCACAGTCAGTACTACGCTACAGAGATACTACCTTATCACGTACCAGTATGCAGTAAGCCCAGCAGTAGACAATGCAATGCCATGTCATCATACTGCATATGACAGGCACGCCATACACATTCTATGATAGAGAAAAAAGAAAGAAAACCAAAGAAAACAAATCGAAAAGATAGAAAACAAATCGAAAGAGAAAAAAGGAAAAAATTGAATTGAACAAAAAAAAACTGCCGTGCCTCCCCGCAGGGGATGTGGCGGACACTTGAAAAGGACGAGCTATAGCAAAAAAACACAATCACTTATAAGCACAGTAATAAGACTAGGAACCAAGGGAAAATAACTCCTATTAATACTACTCGTACTCTACCTGTGGCGTAGTTCTGAGACCACATGTTGTATCTCTCTATTGTTAATGACAGGATTGAAGAGTCGGCACGGACACATGTTGAGCTGGATGTCGACCCGGGCAGAAAGAAAAGTTTACTGGTAATGTGAAGAACGCACACACACCGTCCACCTACTGCCTTGTAGCTCTGTCTAGCTTCGCGCATGTACTACACGCGTATCATATACCACGGTACCAGGTATATGTAACAACAACAATAGTATATACCGTACGTACTTTTTCCCGTTTATTGTCTTGGCCCTTCTTTCTCTCTCCCGACTGTTATATTAATGTGATAATCGTGTATCACTCAAACCCGGCAAACATACCAGGCTCTCCTTCCCTCTCCTCACCACGGCTCGTGCCTTTGTTTTCATCGCGAGAAGACTTCGTTCACCTGTTTCTTCCCTCGTCGGCTCGCGTCGAATTGCGCCAACCCACGCTACGCGCTCTCAGCATTCTATTCCTTTTTTCTTCTTGAACAAAAAAAAAAATGTACGCCAGGTATACACCTGGTAAAATTTATCATCGCGGTGGTGGGATATGAACTCTAATAATATACCAGGTAAGCATTCGAGGGTACCGCTGTAATACCACTACCCCACCGAGGCGACCGCGTGTATCGTATTATACATGGAATATGTATGTACAGGTGTACAGGGTAGCAAAGTACGAGACTGCTTAAACTGCGTACGTACGATCTAGAACCTCTCTATCTGTCTATGATATTAATACCTACTCCTACCACAAAGTTCTCTGGCTGCCTGGAGTTTTTTGAGGGGGGGGTTGTGCTTCAGTTTGCCTGTTACTCTGTTTATATGTGGTGGCATTCTTTCTTTAGCTCATTGTGTATGGTATTGTCTGCCGCATCCTCTATATATGGGGGGGGCATGACACTTTTTTTCTTTCTTTTTTCGGTCTGTATTTTTTGTTCCTTTCGTTTTCTCTCTTTCATAGGATGTGTATGTCGTGCCTGTCGTACACATTATTACTATGCTTGCCTTCCGACAATATATTCAGGACGAGGACATGGCGTAGCATTGTCTTCTCTGCTTACTATTGCTGCTGTACAGTATCTCCGCTGTGGCGTATCTTTGTGACCATATAGCTTGTATCTCTGTAGGAGTATGTGCGGACAAAAAAAAATATTTTTGTCATTGTTTTCTTGTACACCGACCCGCAATGTCACTGGCGCGAGGGGGAAATGTTAAAAGTTTGTCGGAACTTCGAGAAAAAAAAAAAAAAAAAACTCTTCCAGTTTTTTTCACCCACACCACCCCTGTTTCCAAGAAGCGAGTGCCAGGTGGGCAGTGGAAGGGTGTACGTGTGCGCGTGGCGTGGCGTACACGTGGCACCTGTGTCGTCGCTGCTCGTGCGTGCGAACAGCGAACAGGGCAAGGTTGTGTCGGTGTCATGCCGCATGACCCCTGACTCAGGTGGCGGGAGTGACGGAAGAGGATGACGTACGCACAGCAGCGGCGACCACCACAGAGAGCAACGCGGGGCGCTGCTTGGGACTAGGATAGAGTACCGCAAAACAACGCATGGTAGACAGCATGGGATTATGGCATACGCCCTCGGACAAATTTCCGCGCTGGTTTGCTCGAGCACAGGGACAGACGGCGATGCAAACGCCGAGCGGTGTGTGTCTATGGAAAGAGACGTCAACGAGATCTTCCCAACGTCGCCATTTTTGTTCGTGTGCGCCTGCCTGCCTACGATATTTCCAATATAGTTTTTGCGAAAGAACCTCGTCTCGGAAATTCTCGTCTCAGGGGGGGGGGGGACTAGCAGAGAATGTATGTATAACTTGTTGATTACCCTGGTATATTTTACGAGGGGCGTGCTATCTTGCGTGTTTGTAAACATTACCGGTGTATGAAGGTACACGGTACTTGACGCTTTTAGTGATACACTCGGTCCCGACATACAAGGACCGTATGGATCAACTATAAATACACCAACAATCCCTTTCTTTTGGTATCTGGCACAGCAGCAGCAGTGGAAGGAGTTGTACTGCTGGTAGGCTGTATATATGACATGCGTGGAGCATGATGATGCTACTCGTGCAACTCTGTACCGCCCCGGCTTCGCCCAGAGGCGGCTGGTGTTTGACAGCTAGGCCTGGGTCCCGAAAGTGCACGCAACGCATGCATGTGGTGCCTCGGGGCGTTGCGCTGGTCAAATCGTACGCGAGGAGACGTTGCGTGCCGCTGTGTTTTGGTGCCAGACACCACAGCAGCATTAGACTATCGTTAGTGCTAGGCTCGTCGTACCGCTATATATACCAGGTACCCGGTACGACCTTGATTGCGGCTCTATTAATAGTGATATTTGCCTTGGATGGGCTATACGAGTTTTCGGGAGGATTGTGCACAGCCCGTGCTGGCCCAACACTCGCTTGCCCCCCATCCCTTCCTAACGATGTCGACTCCAGCGTCCATTATCTACTTCTGAAGTTGTTGTTGTTGTTGTTGTTGTGGTTGTCATATTATCTCACCGCCAGAAATCTAGTCCGTGGTTACAGAGTAGGCTCGCAATGACTCTGGTGGTATAGGTGTTCCGTCCAAGACGAAATATACCTCTTGTATTGGTCTCACAACTTTTGAAATACGACAAACCGGAATGAAGAAAAAACATCGGCCGTGACCGCCCAGGGCCACAGGGAATCGGACAGCGCTTTTCGTACTCGTTTGTTACCCTTGTCTCATAATCAAGTAAGTTGTGCGTGATTCAAAAATGAACTGAAATAAGGTGGCCAAACACGGTAACGAATATATCCCATTTTGGCAAAAAAAGTTAAAATATCGATAATCTGCGCTCCTCTTGGAAAAATTTAGCCATCCGAGGGTGGGGATGGACTACTACTATATGTCAGATGTAGAGGAAGTTTTTCCGGCCATTTGATTTGAAATCTCAAAATGGGTTATATCCGTATTGAAACGATACTATTATTATAAATAGAAGTCGTCTCAGATTCATGTGTTCGCTGATATATATATTAAGGCCAGTTTTTATGCAGTCGGAAACATGGATTGAAAAAGCGGATTTCCGATCGGAGACAAAAATCGGCTTTCTCATGCAGTTGAAAAAGCGCCTTTTGCGATCCAAGATTTTTCGGGGGGTTTTCAACTGCACCAGACTGTCGAGCAACTGAAGTTTTCGATCCAACACGCCAGTCGGATTCATGCTCCGGAAAAGTTTGAAAATACCGCCGCATACTGCAGGAGTATGAGACACTCACGCCACAACAACACGGCACACGACACGACCCCACACCACAACATCGGCGACGCTGGCTGGCTGGTGTCACTTCTGCTGCTGCTCGCCACGAGTCAGCGTGATACATCCTTATCTACGCCCGTCAGCAGCACGTGTCAGCACCCGATGGCCGCAGTGCGGGGTATGGATGACGTTTTGCCAACTGCTGCGCTGGCTGAAGCTTTGGCGGCTCTCGAAGAATCCAGCGCCGCGATGGCGGACGAGATGGAGGAGAACGCTCCGCGCGTGAAGCTCACACGCTGTTCGAGGAAGAAGCGAGACATCAGCATGTATGTGCGGTTGGGCGCAGCTGCTGGAAGATGAAGACCTCTCTGACCCCATGAGCGTTTCGGCAAAGCAGTTTCGAACCGACTTCGGCCTACCCTACCCTTTTTTCTTGGAGCTAGTCAAGCTACATTAAACGTCTCGAGAAAAAACCCAAAAACTGTATAATCGATCCGACGGGCGATAATAAGGGTAGCGATTCACAGTCCAGTGGGAAAAATAACAGATCGGAAACGGGCTTTTTCAATCCATGTTTCCGACTGCATAAAAATTAGCCTAAGAAGACGAAAAAAACAGAGCTATGAGATCGAAAATTAATCTAAAGTCATGTTTATATTACCTGTATATATCGGTCACGTTTTGAATTTTTAACAATCTGAATGCTAGGGTGGCAAAATTATGATACCCGTCCATTTCCGTCTGAATAAATGGCACCTGATAAATGTACCCCCCTACTAACAATGCACATCGACGACACAAGAGGCAAAAAAAAGCATCCAAACAAGAAAAAAAAATACTCTCGTACTCGTATCAATAGAACAATCATCGCGCGGAGATACGTATTTTAGTGATGCTTTGGTCGATCCGAACTCCGAACGAGTCCCCTCCACAACCCCTCACAAGGTAGGTGTACCGCCGCGCACCTTTTGTCGGATGGTTGATGGTTATATGGTGGTTTTTGGTTCGCTTGCTCGTTTTTTCGCTGCATGTCCGCGAGTCGTCACTCTGACAGCACCCTATGAATAGACAGCAGGCGTGTTCCTATCTGTGTTCACGACTACGGCCGTGCGTTGCGTACGGTGCAGGCAGCACGCCGGACATCAACCGCTCTACCAGGTAGTCAGTAGCCACGAGTTGGTTAGCTTTGGGAACGGGGGGAACTCGTGGCTGTGAGCTGGCTGGGGTTCCCGCCTAATTATTAGTTGACTGGCGAAGTCAGCCAACCTGTCGAACAAAGTAAAAAAAAAGCCCCCCCCCCCCCTCCGGCCGAGAGGGCCCCGCTGGAGGCGCAAAAAAATTAGTCTGTTTTGGCTCCGTTTCACACTCCAAAAGTATGATGCATCGGCCAGGTTTATTATCTCTGGTTTTGATCGCGAAACGTAAAGTTTTAAGTTCGTCTTAATTTATCAGAATTTGTAGAGATAGATGTACCAGAAATATTGACATGCCGTTCCCGTTGGGGGGTGGGTCTCTCGCTGGTCTTGCGTTTTATCGTGACGGTAAATGCGCGCGCGGCACGCAATAGCAGACCAATACAATGACACAAAAAAGTAACACAGAACACAGAGTGGGACCTCTTCTGTGACAGGAACATACATTATAGATGATTCATCGCCGGCTATTCAGCGAATCAAGAACGGTTCGTAGTTGAGCTATTACGGGGGGACATAGTAAATAGAACCAATGTTGGTAAAAATAGTATAATATAAAGGTTTTTGTGTGTGTGCCGTACCAGGTAGGTCCTACTGGCCCCCCGTATTATTAATAGCTAATACCATGTCATACCCTCCGTGGTATTGGATGAGTTACCAACTATTAGCAGCACACAAAACGAATCTGCGCTTTACGAGGTTTCATTTCTGGGCCTTGTGGTCTTGGCTGAATAGACACGCGGCTCAGGGCGCTGGGCGAGCATCGCTCAGACGCCCGAGTCAGAGGTGCTCATCTTCCACCGGACACTGAACATACTAACGAGAGAGACACAGCCGATGGCGATGGATTGATGCGCCATGAGTTGCGGAAGACCTCTCTGTGCTCGCAGCGTGGCAGTTAGCTAGTGGTAGTACTAGTGGCAGTACTACTTGGAGATGCCGGGAAATTGTAGCCCGAATTAATAAAGCCCTCCTACAAGCAAGGAAACCCAATGTGAAAACCGTTGGGTAGTTGATAGTTGGCACGGCCGCAATTTACTATAATAGTACCTAGCCAACTAAAAACTAGCTGGCCACTATTAGTCAGCGAACTCACAGCCGCAATTAATTATGCTGTTGTTGAGTGGATACCTGCGGCCATGTTATTAAGGGCCCCTGTTAACGGGGTACGATAAATTTCGTAAACTGGAAATAAATTAATTTCAATGAATTTTAATTCGATTTCGCAAAAAAAGCGTGTTTGTGTCCTAACGGGGAACGGCGTATTAATTGTCAAACAAACAATGAAATTGGAATAACTTGGAAAAACGCAACACGTCACACAACGCCCGGCCGACTAACAGCGAGGAGCGTAGAGGAGAGCGAAGGCTTGCGTTGTCGCGTGCGCGCCCGCCAGCCTCTTTTTCTTTTTGGTGGCGCAGGAAAGGAAGCTATCACTCTCAGGGTGTCTCGGGTGGGCGCAGGAAGCCCTCACGCGCCACGCGCGGAACAGCAACGGTGATGTAGCTATCGAGGTCTCGAGGGTACCCTCTGTTTTTTTGCTCGGTTGCTCGGTTTTCGCGATGGTTGACAGTTGACCGATCGAGCAGGCCGAAAAATTGGGCTTGCGGCCGCCATGTTTTTTTTTTTTTAGGTTGCGCCACCGCCGGGGTACGATGTGCTATGGTCTGTGGGCGTAGGCGCGTCTATTGCTCCGGTCGCCTCTCGTTGAGGTTTGCGTTTTATCGCCTCGGTCGTGGTCACCGAAGCGGCCAAGAATCACCCCAGACTCCACCGGGGGTGTTGATCCACCATGAACATGCCACGTCAAGGCGGATCAACCCCCAAATTCCAAACTGAAATTAAAAAAATATCACGCGAAAGAAGTCCAACAAGACGTTTCACTGAAATTGATTTTTTTTTAATTTACCTTGAGAATGCCTGCTTTGGTGATGCACTCTTCGGCCAATCAGATGCAAACTGAATTAGAAAAAATAACTAAAATCAACTGGAAAAAAAAAAGAAGTCCTCGATAAGATGGGCCCTAATAGTTCAGTTTGGGCATTGATTTCATTTCATGTGTGCGCCTTTTTCGTCTCGTGTATTTTTTATATTTTTTGGTGGGGGGAGCGTCGTGCTTCCCAGCCGATTTTTACTATTTATGGTGTTTCGGACCTTCCTATTGGTAGGGCTCCGGCGCCTTTTTGTGACCACCGACTATTTGATGTTAGAGTTGACGTAAAAACAACAAGATGAACAACCTCGGTGCTGGTGAAATTTGGTATAAAGTCCGCTTCAAGGACTATTATATACTGGTACCAGGTATATATGTATACGTATATTTGTCAAATTTTCGTACTTTTGCCAACTTTTCTCTTCGCACGAGCACTTTTAGGCAAAACACCAAGTACACTGACACGGGAAGCCCTGCCGGACACATTGGTCTAGGTCTCGGCGCGATCCGTGCGCTCTGAAGCGCGTGGCGGGCGCTCAAAGTTTTTTTTTTTTCCGGCGGGAGTGGATAAGACGATTTCCCTGGTTTCAGTAGAAGAGGCCTTACTTTGTACGTTCGTATCGGTACATACATGTCATGCTGTCCTTTTTCTCCCCTATGTAGGCTCTCACGAGCTATGAGCACACAACTCAGACATATGCCAGGTACAACAACAGACAACATGCACAGATCCCACCGTTCCAACGCTGCCGCCCCCCCCGCCCACCCGCCGTGCGTGCACGACACATCCTTATGCGCAGTGTTGCTGTGGTTGGTTGCGTTTGTCGGAGCCTGCAATCCGTATTTTTGATCCGTATATACCCAGGATGACGTATATATCCCTGTACATATTTTTTTTGTGTTGCTCGGAGCACGGACCACCGCCTAGAGAACAATATAGCCACAGCAGTGCGCAGAGCGTGCTTATACCTCCAGCTTCCTACAGCACCACAACCCTGCTGCCCTGCTGCCCAGCAGCAGCAGCAGTGGGCACACCTTGCGCGTATGGATGATCGTACTGCGGCTATCACGGTTTATTCGATCGATCACTTGACCACGCCACGAACACACCAACCAGCATCACACACCTCTCTCCCTGCTTCAGAATCCTCTTCTTCTGCTTATTGCTGTGTGTGATCCAAACTTTGCCACTGCTGCAGCTGTGCTCAGCACAGTGCGCCAACAGAAGCAGCAGGCAGGGTACTATGCGCATGTAGAAGATCCGCGCTGTAAGCTCAGTACTACTGTAGTTCGTTGTTGTTGTCATCGGCATTGGCCGATGCACGTACCTTCGGCAGTGTGTGACCCATTATCCCCGGATCGATATGTTCGTCGTCTCGAGTACAACAAGAACAAATCGTTCGTGCTGTACAACAAATTATTCGTATAGCAGCTTTGGTACAAAACATAGTTACCAGGGTACAGCAGTAGTGCTCATTGCTGTGTGTCCTACATTGCTGACCGATAGATCCTAGAGCCAGCTGAAAGGGGGTCAATACACGTACGTTTCTCGCGTGGCATTCTACAGCAGTATTGCTGTATATGCGGTCGTACCTGTACAAGCTACTCTACTGCTGTAGGAGATCGTGCAAAGTGTTTTAGATTGCGTAAAAATCGCGACGTGCCAGTTGTTCGAGCACTGTTATAGCATAGACGTATATACTGCGCGCGATAAATTTTTCGTTTCGGAGGTTCGACTCGCACCATCCACCATTTTTTTTTTAAAGTCACTTTTTTTTACTTTTTTTGTACCAATAATAAGACTACAACAGTACTACCTGGTATTAATATTAATAATAATACATTCGTCCACACCTTGCTTTTGTGAACGTGTACGTAGTATGATATTTTTTTATTTCTTTATTTATAAATTTTGAAATACGTCAGCTGTGAGTTCGACTGATTAAATATTAATATATTAAGCTGTGTGTGTGTTTTTTTTTCCACTTTTGGCTGTTTTTGTACCGACCAGTACATTCACCCACCTTGCTTTTCTGAACGTATAATATGATGTTGTGTAGTTACTTGTGTGTTTTTTTCCAAGGAAAAGAGTTTGGGCGCGCTCACGTGTGGCATGCGTTCACACCTCAACATTTCACAGCTACTCCCAATAGTTGGGAGTAAAGCAAAGTATGTTCGAGAGAATACTGCTCTTATTATCGTAGGTATAATACTTCGTACACCACTCGCAGTGTTTCGGGGCTTTCGCACTCGAGATACTGCGAGCACTCGCAGTATTTTGAGGTTCTCTGTCAATATGCTACTTCGTATACTTTCGGGCTCGCACTATTAAAAATATAAAATAATAATGCGGGGTTCGCTACTGCTGCTAGCGTGGATACCCCCTGTGGTGCTTCAAGTGTCTCGGGGGTTCTGTACCGCGGGTACTACTACAAGTATTGTAGTCCACACAGTAGTAGTAGCAGTATTTCGTCCGTTGGTAGTGTTCGTACTGCTGCTTCTGCAAAAGACTCAGTAGTGGCAGTTATGAAATACCCTCAATATGTCCAGTATATACTTCGAGTGAGTATCATGTATACTTCAACCGTCTGTGCACCGCGTCGACAAATTAATTCTCAGGCCCAGCCTTCGGCACCAAACACACCTAGATAGTCCCACACGAGTGGGAGTTGGAGCAAACCACTTTCGCCGGAGACAACTTCAGTACGTAAAGCAGTCTGGCAGTATTTCGAGATATGCTTTTGCAAGGAATATATATGCATGTACTGCGAATACTCTCAGTATCTCGAGGTTCTGTACTGCGCATATTGCCTTTTTACTCCCAAGTATTTCGTGTTTCGATACTACTGCGGGTACATATTTTCTTCCTGTATTCTCGGGTTCGGTACTGCTCACACTCTCATTACTCTCAGTATTTGGGCCTTCTCAGTGCTGGCAATATTTTTGCCGCCAGTACTCCAATACTCTCAGAGTGCTCGGACTACGATTTGTTCTCGCCGAGCATTTACCTGTGAAACCTTGATGTTACCCTGAGCACCAAGAAACATTTATTTTGGGGAACATATATATACATTGTACCAGTATGTATGCGCTGTACCTTACTCAACCGGTCACAAAGTATTATGGCGCAACCTCGTCTTCGCGCAACTTTTTTCGAGTCGGCTGGATCAATTTACTATCCACTTATCGCTACCCTGTTTTATATTATTGTAGTAATGGTCCCACACTAATTCCGCGAACAGCAGTATATAATAGTCTGTCCTCAAAAATATGTAGTGTGTGTCTTCACGTTAAAATGATGGGTGGATGCAGGTACTACTTCTACACAACAAGTGTGCAGGGTTGCATACGAATATTATTTCGCTCTTGCGCCACTCCCCTATTCATACGGCACCTCCCGGAGGGGAACCTTGTAATATGTACGAATATGTGCAGTGTGCCCTCTTGGGACTCTTCGTGAGACTCGTGCAGTACATTGGTGTATTCATGTTGATGCAGAGTAGGTTAACGGATATGGGGCTCAAAGCATAGCATAGCAACCAAACACCAAACACAAGCCGCAGACACGATCTTACCAATAGTCGAGTATGAACGCGAAGCAGTACGACCAGTACAGCTATTAGTAGCTGTAGTGTAAAGCTGCACACTTCTTGGGGAACAGTATTGTGTGTACTACTGCTGTTGTACATACTATATTAGGGCAGTTATCGAGTACCGGGGTATGAATGATGCAGCAGTCCGGACACACGTCCCTTGCAGTATCCCAGCAGCCCGGGCCGCTTGGTTTTTGATTGCCGATGCTGTCGTCGTCACTGCTTTTTGTCACCTTTCTCCGGTGAAGGGGTCGTTGAATCAGTAAATAACCCCCCTTTTGTGGGATCTATGATACCAGGTATTTGGTGTACCTCCTATTAGGTCGACAGGAATCACGGCCCATACACGCGCACACACACCAAAAAAAAAATGCGCTATCCGTGGCCGCCACAAAAGGGAGAGCTGTGATGAACGACTGTTGCTGTGCCGTGGCTGCCTATGTAGAGAGCTCGAGGGACGGTGTGCTCAGACATGATACAGCAGCAGACAGCAGCAGGCACAAATCTTGAAACTTGTGAGGTCTCCATTGTCCTGCTCGGCTCTAGCAGGTCGGAATGCCTCCCTGTAGTTATTTGCCAGAATTCTCGACTTCGGAGGCCCAGATCACGCGCCACGGACCTCGGCCGGGGCTCGCATTTGCGCCGTGGTGTACACGCGGGCTCCCTGTGTGCTACGCAGCCTAGAATGCGAGAGAAGACCCGCGAACCAGACGAGAAAAGTAAAGTATTCCGGAAAAGAAGTCAATTCGGGAAGTAGGAACGAACACATACATAATCTCGAGAAAGGTGCAATTAATGGGATGCTGCGCAGGGGCAGGACGACGATTCGTACAAACTCACATTTCCTCCGTATTTCAAAGCAACGCGCAGCCATGGTGCGCACTACAACATCAGCAGTAGCAGCAGCAGTACAACAGCGGTGTTCGTATAGTACGTTAGTATGACTGTGCAGTGTTCACCAGGAGACAACAGCAGTACAATTTTGAAATACAGCACACGTCGTCAAACCTCGTCCTGTCACACAGCAATATACAGCAATAGTAGTAATAGGAGTAAATATACGGATGTGACTGTCGATGATGCTGCTCCCGCTAATTTCGCCTTGCGATACCCCTGAGATTTCAAGTCAACGACATCCCGCTTCCTGCTGCGGGGCCCGCAGGGGGACGGCGTGCACAATGCGGTACAAGCGTTGGCCCCGGCCTGGCTCCGTGGCACATGGTCTAGGTGGTCAAAGTCGCCTGACCCAGCAAGCACCTCAGGGAATGGGCTCCCACTTCCGAAACTAACTCATTACGCTCGTAGTGGTCGAAAAAGTATACCAGTATTACTAGGGACCATATTAAATGGGACCAATTTTTTTCGCGACAATTGGGAAATATATAGGTATTTGTGTGTATCGTAGGTCCTATTAACTATGGTCCCCCGTAATAGTAGTTTGTAGCGTGCATGCTGCTTCTACCTTTACTACCGTACATCTATCTGCGTAGTAGTGGTGCCGCTTGCATGCTACGTCGCCGTTGTATGGAAATTTTAGTATTATGGGAGCAGTAGTAGGTGTAGTAGTGTAGTATTTATTTATGCTGCTTCTATTAATTGCTGTACTGCATCTACGTATTACCGGTGGTGGACTATAGTAAGAGCAGTATTACAGTCATGCCCCAACCAATGGTACCGCATGGTTATTTCACCTCTCTGCTCACCATGAGGTTGTCTGTGTATCGTGTGAGTGTTTGGTCAGCAGTACTTAGTATTACGGGATATCATAGTAAATAGGACCAAACATTGTACTTAGTATTAATAGTATTACGGGATATCATAGTAAATAGGACCAAATATTGTTGGTAAAAACAGGGGAATATATAGGTTTTTGTCTGTACCGTAGGTCCTATTTACCATGATTCCCCGTAATAGTATAGTTAGTAGTCATAGTAGTGGTATAGTTAGTAGTCATAGTAGTGGTATAGTTAGTAGTCGTAGTAGTGGTATAGTTAGTGGTCGTAGTAGTGTGCAGGTAGCATTTTGTGGAGTGCAGGCTCCTTCTACCGGTACATCTATCTGTGTAGTAGTGGTAGTGGTGTATAGTGACGGTATAGTAGTCAAGTCAAGGTAACGCGTGCATGGTGTTTTATTCACCACAGAAAGAGTAGTACTCAGTTCCTGCCTACTATTACCGAGGACCATAGTAAATAGCACCTGCGGTACACACCAAAACCTATATGTTTCCCTATTTTTTATTTTTACTAACAAAATCTGGTCCCATTTACTGTGGTCCCCCGTAGTTTTTCTCTTTCCTTCAAGCATTACGCTATAACCTATGGCTCCCGTTTCCACCAACAGCAGCTACACGGGTGTTTACCTGTGACTCCCTTTTCGCCTTGCGACAGCCCCGGGATTCCACGTTACCCACATCCCGAAGGGGTACCGCGCAATATGTATAATATGTATACATGTACGTGGTGTGTATCGGGCAATAAAATGACAGCAGTGCGGTGCTTTCATTGGTCTACCTTGTATGGTTAGCGCGCAGCAGTCCGAGTAGAACTGCAGTAGAACTAACTGCTGTGCTGCGCGCGTGTCTCACGACTCCTTGCATTCTACTCGTGGCCCCGATACTACAGACCACCCTGCCTCCCCTCGTAACCTACAGCAGTAGTAAGGGCAGCCCTAGCACGGGGGACGATGGTAATCAGGACCCATCACGTACACAAAAGCCTATATACTACAGTTTTTTACTAAGCGAATTTGAGCCTGATTATTACATGTTCCCCCGTAATACCAGACCTCGTTGCTTCGTGTGGCCGATGCTGTATGGTGATCGGCCTTGTTCGTTCGTCATTTTTTCCTCACAAGTCTCCTACAATAGCAGTTGCCGGTATGTCTCGAGCAGTACCTGGTACTACTACAGTAGTACGTACAATATACCTGATACCTGGTACGTGTACTCGTATGTACCTGGAGAGATATCGGGACCTAGCTCGTGAGCACGGACTAAACTACGGCGATGAGTCACAATAACAATGTCAACAACAACAACGAAAACAACAACAGCAGCCTTGCATTGAACGACCAACACAGTCAGCGCATGCGCAACTCCGACCCGTGATGTGACAGGTACTGCCTTGCCGGCCTGGGGTTAACGTCCGCGCTGTTCCCGAAGCACATCGCCCTCCTGGGGATGCTACAGCTGGCTCTCGGCGATCCGATGGCCGCTCTGTTCGGCCACGCGACCCGGTCCGTCAGGTGAGAGGCACGGCCGCGGCGGGCTAGGAAATGCTGCGGCGGCAAAACACCGCTAGAAAATAACCTCGTTTTTCGGCTGTAAATAGTAAACAACCTCGTTTTTCTCGTGTGGGGAACAAATCGAGCGCAAGTTGCATGCTTGTGTTTTGTACCAGGGTATGAGTTATGATTGTTTCTTTTTTGGATGCTGTCCCAACCGCGATTTCGGTGTGGTACGCTCTTTAGGTGTATCGCTCGGCTTAAAATTGTCTCTCCTTTGGATGCTGCCCGAACCGTGATTTCGTTAGGAATATGCGCTTAGGTGTACTGCCCGTGCAACAGCGAGGGATTCGTCTGGCGCAACTGCTGTACTATTGCGCTGTAGAATCTTGGCCGGTGTCGCAAGCTTGAGGTTTCCTCTAGTTTATTCCGAGTCTGACCTGCGAAGCGCGGTCGATCAGTCGAAGGGGTGCACGCACTTTCGTGTTGGACCTCGTCCGTGTTGCGTCCTTTTCCATCAAGCCGTTACGGCGGCCGAAACGCAGTGGCACACTTATCAGATAAGGTACAGTTGATTTTTCGCTGCACATGCGCGCGCGTCGCGCACACGAGCGGCAGGCGAGGCGTGTACGTTTAGAGTAGTATCGTCAGTTCCCAGTTTCGCCTTTCCCTCAAAACACGACTCGGAGTGCTTGCGAGCATCTACCTGGTATTACGCATCCTGAAGCTAAGCCTCGCGCTCCGACTCCGCTCGCAGGTGGTCTCGACTGAGGTCAGGCAAGGGCATGCTCGGGGCGGTCGGCTGCGCGGTCGTGCTGACCGTGGCTAACTCCGTGGTGCTGGCGAGGGCGGCGTTCAACGGGACGACGACGCCGCCGCCGCTCGGCAAGCTCGTGCAGGCGGCGGCGATGATCGCGTCTTGGACCGCGGTGGTCGAGATGTCGGTGCCGAGCCCCCAGAAGACTCTGAAGTGCGACTCCTTCCCGCTAGCGTTCGACGACAACGCGGTCTTGCCGGTGCTTGGGGCGCTCGGCGCGGCTGTGGTGTTTCGGGTGCTCGGCCTTGGCAGCTGCCAGCTGCGTCCTTGGCTATTTGCTTGAATGACCCCGTCAGGTCGGTCGTAGAAGACACCCGGCAGGCGCGCGCGTCGATCAAGTATGCGTGTGTCAAAGAGCGTCTATAGGACTGGCAGGGGGAGGGCGGGGGGATTGTTCGCCTCCCGCGGCGTACGTACGACTTAGTAGAGGTTAGGCTCGAAAGTTTTGCACCCGAGTGGCCGTGCCACATTGCGTAGTTTTTATTCCCGCGATTTCTGATATGGTTCTGTTTACGAGAAGACGCGACGAGCGCCTCTTGAGACCGAGGATGATGATGAGAAAAAAAAACGGCGAAAGAGAAGCGTGCGCGAACTTGCGCAGTCTCGACGCACGTCGATGGGCAACGGGAAACCTGAAAGCAGCGCGCGATAGATAGAGCAGGCAGGAACTGAGTAGGATCGGGGTAGGTCGGGGGGGGGGGGGGGGGGGGCAGCAGTTATGCTCTGCGATCTCGGCTCTGGAGCAAAACGAGCGGTAAGTCATGGGCGAAAAGCCTACCCGTAAATGTCTGCAGATTGGGGCCAAATTGAAGCAATTGCAAGTAGCCGTGGGTGGAGCTTTTTGATTTTTTTACTTCAGGCAACCTGATTTGCCATCACCCTCTTGAAACTTTACGAACAAAGCCACGAGTTACAGGTACGAGTTCTTTGATAGCTCTGGTTTTGGCGTGTAGGGACTCGAGATCTGTTGGGTGCATTGCAGTTGCGGGTGTGTCCCGCGCGCGCGCATATGCTAGAGAGAATCAATCTGATAGACCGGTTGACTGCTGCAGATTGCCGCAAGGTGCATCGCTTGCGGGTGAAAAATGCACCTATGAAAATGCGGTGCCGTGTGTCACAGACAAGCGCTATGTCGGAAAGTGTTGGCTACATCTACTGGAACCTTGGGAGGCCGGTATCAGCAGCAGATTAGAGTTGGTTGTCGTTCGACCACGAGTGCGGCACGCAGTACGGATGATTTTCTGGAAGTGGGCTGGAAGGTGCCATGGGGGAAGAAAATGGTCCATTAGCATGTGAATGTCCGGTCTAACATGCGCTTCGTAAGGGCTCCACGTACAGAGTACCGGTATATGGTAGCTCTCTGTTTGTAGTGCTCGTAGAGATTTACGTGATGCTTGCAGTACGTGCTACTCGTAGTGGTGGTGGTGTTCAGAAGACTCGCGGGGCCCACTATTTAATGCCGGTATCCGTATTATTAGTAGAAATCGTGCCGTCACTCTAAATTTCCAAGCAAAGGAGTACGTTCATTATCAAAGCGTAGGTTTGTGCTTCGAATCACAAACCGGATGTCAACCCCTTTGAAAAATGCGCCCTCGTTTTTTTCAGGACAAACCACCTGGAATTAGTGTGAGATTTTTGTTACGGTAATGAAAAGGTTATCCCCCGTTGAGGCTGCACGGAGACGAAACAGTTGGAATTAGAGTCATTTTTAGGTACATGTACACCTCAGCACTACTGTACAAGGAAGGGTTAGGCGGTGTTGGGAGCTTCAGAGGGAAAACATGTGGAAGAAAGTAGATGGTAATTGCACCATCGGCCGCGCGAAGCAGCTTATCACAGGCGGCTGGGGCACGGGGATGCATATATCCGAACTGCAATGTGAGCAGCAGCTGCTGTAGCTCTGTACGATACGCGCGCAGCGTGGTGACACTATAGTGGTAGTGGTCGCTTTATGGTGCTGGTTTGTATGCGCCAGCCAACAAAACCTGCACTATATAGCGGCAACCGACACTAACTACTCCGGACACTACGACACTGGTGAAACAATCCCGTACCTGTGCCAAGCGATTCCACAGGCCCTATAGCGGGCGTCCGGCACGATGGAGGAACCAATACTACCGTACTCGTATGCATACAAGGATGGGTCCTACAGCAGTAAAACAAAATTGTCTCGTCGTAGCACGTCATTAGTTCGGTGAAGTTCAAGAAGCTCGCTGCCAGAAAACCAGAGTGGAAGGACCAGGCGGCACCTATGATGTTATTAATAGTCTATGCTCTCGGCTAATAACTACAGTAGTATGGTGTGATCCTACGAGAAGGACCAACAGTAAGCCTATCCTGTAAGGATACAACGATGTACAGTAGAGAGGTCAGTTACTTGCGGTATACACGTTGGCTTTGGTATCATGTTGGAAGTTCAGGATAACTACCGCAATGTTGCGAGCAGGGCCAGTAGTTGAGCCTAAGAAATACAATGATGATGTAAAGAAAGAGGGGAGGTACACACACACTTTTTTTTGCGGTATACCTTTGCTTCGGTATCATGTTGGAAGTTCAAGTTTAGCAAAACAAGGGACTGGCAATTGGAGAAAGAAACACTATTAATACTATTTATTGCATACCTGGTGCCAGGTATATACCGCTGTAGACTGCTATGACCGTGAGTCAAGTCCGCCACGACTCGCCCACCCCCCCCCCCCCCCCCGCTCCTTCTCGAAAGGGATGCGTGGTCAATGGTCAAATGACTAAGGCAAGCAACACATGATGAATACCCCCCCCCCCCCCCCCACCCCCTGGTTCCCAAAATCATCCCATTGACCCCGGAAAAAACTGAGTATGGAGACATGTATTTGAGCGATTCCACAACCAACCCCCTTTGCCGCATGTTTTCTAGCGCTACTTTTAAAGGTGGATTCTGCGTTTAAAGTGGCGCGCGGTCACCAACTGTGATACAGCTCTGCTAGTTGAGCTGGCAATGGGCGGGACGGAAGCACTACTTTGGCAATGTACTTTCTTGTACTTTCTATTATTTCAGCATAATGAACGCATACCCGTCCTTATCATACTCTCACTTTCATCGCTAAATGTGAGGGTTTACGGCAATAATGCTACTTCGTGTGAAGTCATCCGTTCATCATGCATACTCTCTGCATACATAGCCTGGTAAGTTCTCCGCTGACGACGTACGTGTGTGAAAGTGTGTGTGATAGTAGTAGTGCTGGTATGTTGCATACACTTCTTTGCGTACGTACAAATAGATGCCTCGGTTGCTACTATTAATACTACCGTAACAACAACAGTAAGATCCGTCACGAGGAATCTGAATGGGCGATCACGTGGCTCTCAAGGCCGAGCTATAAAAAAAAACTGTTGCACCAACTGTTGCATACAGTAGGAAGGAGGACAGATCGCCGATTCCCACTTCAATCTACTACTAGTACTGCTGTTGTTGTAGGTATCTCAAGGCAGACATATATATGTTCATTCCCGATCTTGTATGTATGGTCGCTCCTCATCATGTTTCCGGGCGGGACCCACCCGTATAATCTACGTATACTGCATTATCTACGGCACAGCAGTCAGCAGTAATAATTTGATGTACTTTTTTTCCTTCCTGAGCGAGCTTAGCGGGCGGAGTAGCACATACACACCAAAACTAAATACATGTTTCTGTGGCGAGGAGAGCTATATATTATTGTTATTATTACTGATTTACCTATTTTTACTAACAATATTTAGTGGTCCTCGGTAATACTATTATTATTAGTAGTATATTCGGGAAATAATCAAAATGGTTTTTGAGTTATTACACGTAGACTAACTACATACAGTAAATTTAAAAGCACATGAGATATGGCCGAGGTACGAACTGTTACTATTAATACCACTGTTTGTTGTTGCAGAAAATGCGAGAATCGCGGCTCTTGACTTGCCTCCACGTACTCGTCGTGTTGCGTGATGAGTTGCCCGAAAATGATTACGATCGCGTTTCGTGAGTGACACGACGTCGTGTACGTGTGTGGATGGGCAGGCAATTCTCGCAATTCCGCGAAAAAGTATCAAAGTACGTACGATAGACAGCTGCAAACAGCAGTAAGTACGTACTGCTGTAGTACGTAGCACGGTGACCCTTTGTGATGATCATAGAGACCCCACGGTGAGTTGCCACGCAGTATACTCGTACTGCTTGCCCCATGTATAATAGCTTGTACCTGGTATGAACACCACGAACGTTTTCTCCCTCACTACTCAGTCGTTTTTTATGTTACGTTTTTTACTTGTTGTATCGGGAAATCAATTTCTCTTCGTCGGGCTAGTCGGAATCGGAGATCTACTACAGTACTACTACTGCACTGCTCCTGTATCCCACTATAATAAAATGTACAAGGTAGCTATTGGCCGAAATAGACAAATTATATTGCCTGAATACCTGGTTGGTCCCATTCGGGAAAAAGGTACCGATGCCGATATCGCCCAAGAAGAAACTACGTACTACAGGAGGAGAGGACGAAAGAGAAGAGACGAAGAGTATAATATTTATTTGGTCTCCGCACTCCAAAGAAAGTACTACAGCAGTACTGGCGTACTGACTGGTTGTGGGTGCGATTGGGCACAGCGTGATTGTGACGTTTTCATGTTGACGTTGAATATTGAAGTTGCTTCAATTTTTTTTTAGTGCGGGGGCGAGTTCACGGCCCTCACGTACTCACCACCATTTGATTATACGCATGTATGTATGTTGTACGAGTATATCGTACATGTGTCTGTATTTTTTACATTTAATACAAGCACCTAATATACGTACCACAAGCAAGCATACCACGACGTCCCGGCAAAATCACTTTTTTCGAAGAAGCAACATCACCCCCATCTTAAAGCCAACTACAAGTATTTACTACCTGATTAAAACCAACTATCTAATACTTGATGATCGTAGTGATCACATGCGGGGCGTAGAGTGGAGAGGTTTATATAATTATTGTTATGCTTGCCTTCCGACAACATAATATTTATTTCAGCCCACCACAACGAACGGGCTACGTACTCATCATGTTGAAATGATGTTTGCAAATGGTGTGTATACTGTTCTCCTTGCTGCTCCATGCTGTGCATGTTGTCCGTATAGGCAATAGGCAAGGGTAGGCAAAAAAAAAGTCTTTTTTAACAGGAACTCTGCATTGGGCGTGTGGTGCGCGGCTCCTGAGTTACGTCAGGCAGCCCGCGGTGGAGGAAAGCACTATCAGCTGAACTTTGCCAGCTGGTTGCTGCGTGTAATACTCCCATCAAGCTCATAAGAGCATATTACAAAAGAAAGGCTCTCAGGCCTGTTGTATCATTATCGGTCTTGTCCAACAGGACAGGATGGAAGAACAGAAAGGGAGAGAAGTAGAGTGAGAGAGTGCGCGGTGCAGTCTCGCTTGTCTCAGCTCAACCAAAACAAAAACAAAACACGATTACCCTACATCAACCTGTAGACACATAGCAAACCCGAGGACCCCGGGGACCCTTGAACATCAGTTTGATCATCTGGGGTTCTCCCGAGTTTTGTGTTCTGAATATACCAAAACGACATTTGATCATGCCGCATATCTACTCAATCGGCATATAACACACCGCTCTGCTGTACTGCCATAGCACCCCGTTGTGCTGCTGTGGTCTACTTGCTACAGACGGCTTATGTTACCGATCAGCGACTCAATATAGGCTACTGGCTACTGCTGGGTAGCATGGTAGCTATCCTTAATACGACCCCTCGATGGAGGTGACATAGTCAAACTTGCTACATTCAACTATCTATTTGGATTACCCAACCACTAGGTTCTAGTGTACTCTTTCGTGATACTTACTGAAAGTGTCATAACTTACTCATTCATATCTGCTCGAAAGTTTTTAACTCTCGTTACTTGGTCAGTGCACTTGTCTGTACTACTCGTCTGCTTATTTCACGCGTGCATCCGTCGCTATGTCGCAACAGAGTTTCATCACTCCTTTGCGGCGTCGCAACAACATCAACCGTTCCTGCTTCGCTTATGATGGGTGCCCAACCCTTGTACAGCTAATGCAACAACACGCATAACCTGGCAATATATAAGGCATACTACTGCTGTGACCGGTTTCAAGTATGGACGAGCATGTAAACCAAACATATCACACACAGGCCATGGAACCCGCTCGGGGTGTCACTATACATACACCAGACAGACATACTCGGCACGATACTACTCCGAACGCTACACACTACGACGCCGTTGCTGGCCGTAGGTTTTACTTCTGAATGGATACCAGTCGAACAGCAGTGTTAACCGCCGTACTTTGCTTCTGAAACACATTCCATACTGCCATGGTATTGTACTGCCCAAAGGGTGAATGAACACTTGAAGGCAGATTTGTGTTGGAGAGAGACAAGACGTGTTACTGCAAAAAATTCACAACTGCATCTCAAGAATGAACTATATTCCAATGATCAGTTTGTTGACCAAGAAATAGAAATAACTACTTACTGTAGCGGTCGACCACGTTTCTGCCCGCCCCCCTGTACAAAGAAGACGTCCGTGTGGTGCTACTACAAAACAAAAACCTTGCACAAATAGTCTAGCAGCATAACCACGTTTGTTTCTGACCTTTCAAAAACAAAGAAGACGTGTGGTGCTACGTACTACGAAGCAAATGAATCTTGCCGTGCGACCCCAGGTGACTGACGCGGATGTCCTCCTGGTGATCCAGATGATGATGGCGTTCAGCGAATCCAGAAGTGATGTTCCGGCGCAGTCCTAAACACGATGAAGATGTCCCGTGACCCCAGAAGCATTGTCCCAGCAGCCCAAAACGATCGATGATGATGTGGCGATTCTAGAAGACATTCTCCCCCGGCAATCCCAGATTGATATACTGTGGTCCGATCCCGAAAAGACACTTCGGCGACCCCACGTTGCTGTTGTTAGTGTGGCGGCTCCGGAAACTCCGGCAGCCCCATCGAACAGTGCTGTAGCGATTCCAAAAGTTGTCTTTTTTGGCAATCCCAAGCGCTTTTTGCAGCGATCCCGTGAAATGTCTTTCCGGCGATCCTGCGTTGATGAGGTGAACCCCTAATTGGTGGTCCCCGTTAATAAGGCGACCCCTAATTGGCGGTCCCTGTTGATAAGGCGACCCCTGCCTGGTGGCCCCTGTTGATAAGGCGACCCCTAGCTGGTGGCCCCTGTTGATAAGGCGACCCCTGGCTGGTGGTCCCTGTTGATGAGGCGACCCCTACCTGGTGGTCCCTGTTGATAAGGCGATCCCTAGCTGGCGGTCCCTGTTGATGAGGCGACCCCTGCCTGGTGGCCCCTGTTGATAAGGCGACCCCTAGCTGGCGGTCCCTGTTGATGAGGCGACCCCTGCCTGGTAGCCCCTGTTGATAAGGCGACCCCTGGCTGGTGATCCCTGTTGATGAGGCGACCCCTACCTGGTGGTCCCTGTTGATAAGGCGACCCCTGGGTGGCGGTCCCTGTTGATAAGGCGACCCCTAGCTGGTGGTCCCTATACTCCTCCGTCAGGCCTTGGAGAACAATGCCCTTGAAGTGCCTGCCCGTGATAGGTTCCTCCATCTCGGTCAGCAGGTTACGTAGTCGCGTGAGCTCGTTGTTGTAGTTGTCGGGGTCCTGTCCCGACGTCATGCTCGTGGTCGCGAGCGCCTCCTGTGTGGCGCGTATGGACTCCAGCTCCTTCACCGCCTTCTTCTGTTCGTTTCCACGCGTTCCGCGTTTTCCTTCTGCGTGCTCGACTCGGGGGACCCTCGCGATTTTTGTTAACACGCGGTGTTCTTTACTCTACCAGCAGCAGCAATGCAGCAGCAATGATAGCAGTCTTGAACCAACCCGTCGCGCACACGCGAGAGCGGACCCCGTATTTCCGACGATCGTAGTCGAAAATAATAGTCCCGCCGCTACGTACTCGAAACGTAACAAAATGTACTCGTAAAAAGTAGTTGCTCCGCTTGTGCCGTGTTTTACAGCAGGTACGTACTCACTTTGCCGGGGGTTGAAGTCCCCACCGTGCAGCAGTACTCGTAGTTTCTAGCAATAGCTCCCAGATGTAGATGATCGTAGCAGCAGTCCCTCCCAGCAGCAGCTCCCGATGTAGATCGTGGTAGCTCTCCCTGAGATCGTTGTTCTTGTACAGCAGTTCCAGCTCTGTGGCAACTCTGTGTGCAGCGTGTGCAGCAGCTCGCGCCTCAGTCGTTGTCGTGTCTCGATGATGCTGATGGCTCGCAGCTCTGTAGTGCTTAGTGGGTAAATCGAGGCTCATAACCTCTTAACAGGAACTCTGCATTGGGCGTGTGGTGCGCGGCTCCTGAGTTACGTCAGGCAGCCCGCGGTGGAGGAAAGCAATATCAGCTGAGCTTTGCCAGCTGGTTGCTGCGTGTAATACTCCCATCAAGCTCATAAGAGCATATTACAAAAGAAAGGCTCTCAGGCCTGTTGTATCATTATCGGTCTTGTCCAACAGGACAGGATGGAAGAACAGAAAGGGAGAGAAGTAGAGTGAGAGAGTGCGCGGTGCAGTCTCGCTTGTCTCAGCTCAACCAAAACAAAAACAAAACACGATTACCCTACATCAACCTGTAGACATACAGCAAACCCGAGGACCCCGGGGACCCTTGAACATCAGTTTGATCATCTGGGGTTCTCCCGAGTTTTGTGTTCTGAATATACCAAAACGACATTTGATCATGCCGCATATCTACTCAATCGGCATGTAACACACCGCTCTGCTGTACTGCCATAGCACCCCGTTGTGCTGCTGTGGTCTACTTGCTACAGACGGGTTATGTTACCGATCAGCGACTCAATATAGGCTACTGGCTACTGCTGGGTAGCATGGTAGCTATCCTTAATAGTCTGGACCCACACTATATACCCCCCCCCCGCCGCATGCTATAGCTAGAAAGAAAGTAAAATACCAGGTATATGGTAGAGAAGAAGCAGAAAGGGCTATGGAAAGACGTAGTAAATAAAACGAATGAGGATTTTGAGGGCGGGATGAAGCAGATGTGGGTAGGGATAAAAGGGATACTTGGCAAACAAGCAGGAGAGGCAGACACGGGAATAGCTACTCTTAAGAGCACAGAACTGTAAAATGGTTAGTAGTTCGAAGGGGAAAAGGGAAGTACTAGTAGAGCATTACCGAAAGCTAGTAGGAACACCCACAGCCAACGAAACGTTCGATGCAGAATTCGAGAAGGAAGTCAACGCGTGGGCAGAGGCGATCGTAGATACATCAGAAAGGGAAGACGGTGGTTCGGGAGGGTTACAGAGAGAGTTTACAAGGGAAGAAGTAAAGAAGTGTGTAGCTAACTAAAGAATGGATAGGCAGCAGGGGCAGACCAAATAGTTAATGAGTTTATGAAGTATGGGGGAGAAGGAACGCTTACCATGATGGTTATGTTGTATAACTGGATATGGAAAAACGAGTACGCACCTAGGAGGTGGAGAGAAGGAGTAGTAGTAAATTTATTCAAGAAAGGAGATAAGGCTGACCCGGGGAATTATCGAGATATAACGCTACTAAGCACAGTAGGCAAAACATTTTGCAAGATTTTGAACGATAGAATGGGAACGATGATGGAGAAGGAAGACAAAGTAAGCGAAGGGCAAGCAGGGTTTAGGCCAAACCGTAGCTGCGTAGATCATGTGTACACCTTAGGTAAGATTATTCAAGGTAGGAAAGACGCGGGACTAACATTGTTTCTTTCTAGATGTGCAGAAAGCCTACGACACAGTATGGAGAAATGGATTGTGGAAAAAACTGTGGGAAATAGGAATCAGAGGAAAGACGTGGAAAATGATGAAAAATATGACGGAATGTGCGAGAAGTGCTGTTATGCTGGACGGGGAAATATCGAAGTATGTTGATATTTTACAAGGAGTTGCACAGGGATGTACGCTGTCACTTAACTTATTCAAGATATATATTAACGACCTTATAGCAGCAGTCGAGGGAGCAAGGCAAGGAGTCACGGTAGGGGAAGATACGGTGTCGGGATTGATGTTTGCGGATGACTTCGTGGGGATATCAGAAACACCCGAAGGGTTGCAGAAACAAATAGAGAAGGCGCTAGAATACACCAGGAAATGGAGGGTGACGGCGAACGTCAAGAAATGCGCAGTAGTTGTTTGCAACGAAGATAAGGTAAACCCGGTAAATTTTAGTTGGAAGTGGGGAGAAGATGAATTGCCGATCGTAGACCAGTATACATTTTTTTTTTTAATTTATTTATTTATTTTTTAATCACTTTTATTTTCCAGTCTACTCGTAGGAGGTTGTACCCTCGACGATCTTCTGGACAAGCCGTGGTCACAGGTGTCGTCCCTTCTCCCCCCCCCCCCCCGTACGTGCCTTTATTTTTTATCGCGCATAGGGTTCAGCATTCCCACTGCTCGTCGATTTTCATCGAATGTACAGCTAACTCACGCTCTCGCGCTTTCCGCTAATCAATTTTATGCAAGAAAAAGTCCCTATGAGCATGCACTCGGTGAGACTCGAACTCACGAAATTGATCTTGATAGGCTCGCGGACCACCTACCAAGCCACCGGGGACGCCGGCTGTACATTGGCGTAGAGATCGCAAAAGACTGCTCTTGGGATACACATATAGCAAAAGTAATAGGAAAGGGTAAGGCACAAGTAGGCAAGATGGATGCGATCCTAACAGACCCGAACCTTGACACTAGGATTAAGAGATGTATCTTGATGAATGTGATAGTACCAAAGCTAGAATATGCAGGAGAAGTATGGGAAGGGAACGCGAAACTCGTAGAACAGTTGGAAACAGTACAAATGACAGCAGCTAAAAAACTCCTGAGATGCTCAAGTACGACTAGTAATACAGTATTGAGAGCAGAACTGGGAATGCGCCCACTCAAGACAAATAGAGACAAGAGAAAGTTGAACTGGCAATATAAAGTAAGGAACATGCCAAAAAAGAGGTTGCTAGCCATAGTTGATAGAGCTGTATGGGAGAAAGTAACAAAAGGGCGAGCTGGAATAAGGTGGGATGGCGTAGTTGAGAAAGTATGGAAGGATATAGGGGGAAACCAAGAAGAGATGATGTCCGCCGGGAAGTTTGGGAGGTACAAGGCAGAAGTAGAAGAAAGGGTAGAAAGAAGGGAAAGGCTAGCGCTAAGAAATAAGGTGGAATCGGAAAAACACTCGGAGATATACGGGGGATTGAGGGAAGGAATAGGAATGAAAATGTATTTGCATGACCCAATGGACTTCGCGAAAACGCTGAAACTGCGCTTTCGTGTAGGGGACCTGGACCTGCCAGAAAGAAGAAAGAGGTACACCAGTAGCCGGGAGGAGGAGGAAGTAGACGCACAGATGTGCCCGTGTGGCAAAGCAATAGAGAGTAGAACTCACATAGTAGGAGAATGTGAAATATACAAGGAGGAACGGGATGTGTTAGAAGAGATGAGGAAAATAGACGAATGTGACATGGAGGAGTTTGATACAATGAATGGCAGCGAGAAAACGATCGCTATCCTAGGAGATAGATGGTGGCCACAGGAGGCTAAACAGGAAGGGGATAAGATTAGCAAAAAGTTTCTATGTAATATGTGGAAACAACGGCGTCCCCGGTGGCTTGGTAGGTGGTCCGCGTGCCTGTCAAGATCAATTTCGTGGGTTCAAGTCTCACCGAGTGCATGCTCATAGGGACTTTTTCTTGCATAAAAAAATTGATGATCGGAAAGCGCGAAAGCGTGAGTTGGCTACATTCGATGAAAATCGACGAACAGTGGGAATGCTGAACCCTATGCGCGACAAAAAATAAAGGCACGTACCGGGGGGGAGAAGGGACGACACCTGTGACCACGGCTTGTCCAGAAGATCGTCGAGGGTAAAACCTCGTACGAGTGGGCTGGAAAGTAAAAGTGATGAAGACAAAAAAAAAAAAAAAAAAAAAAACGTAATGAGCGCCCAATTGTTGGAGGTGTCTCTATTAGGAGTAGGAACGGTGCTCCGTCTCGAAAGGGATGCGTGGTCAATGGTCAAATGACTAAGGCAAGCAACAAATGAGTACGCCCTCCCCCCCCCTCCTCGGCCGGCCCGATTTTTTTGTTTTTCTTGGGTTGATTTCGAAGCCTTATCAACCCTTTTACATCATTACGAGTATATATACGTGCCACATCTTAACCGTATCGACGTGCGATTTTGTTGTTTTATTATCTAAATCTGCGCTCCAACTTGGTGAGCACACACCAGCGCGCACATCAAGCACACATACATGTATGTATGTAATGCGTATTTATGTACGCATGTGTCCAGTGTGTGTCGGCAAAAAAAGTTGGCGAAAAGGTTTATTGCTTGACTAAGTAAAGAGTGTATTTGATCAAATTTGGCGTGTATTGCAATATGTATGGTGTACAGACTACCAGCGAGACAAGTTTAGTTTGTGTTCAAGCAAGTACAGAAGTAATGGTATTGTTGTTAATGTAGGAGTGCGGCGGCGGTGTGTTTTAATATGATTATTTTCTGTTTTGGGCAGGGGAGATGGAACCGTCCACTGCACAACCCACGCTACTTTGAACGGACGCCGAAAAGGCAGAGGACACATATATTATAGTATGCATAGCTATGTAAACCTCCGGCCAAGTTTCGGCCGTTGCGATTATCCTCCCCTGCCCCGTCCCTGGCAGGGCGCCGCCCCCTGCCCCCACGTCCCCTATTCATCATCATCCAATGATGATGAGCCCTCCTTCCGCTTGCTCTTCACCAACACTGTGCCCGGCCTCTGCTACCTCCAGACACAACAACTTTAACTTTTTTTTAGACGTCGTGCGGTCACTATTCCCTCCACCCGTCCCCGCCCCCTCCCCGCCGGCTTCTTCTTTGTTCTTTCTTCCTCCTCCTCCTCCCCGCTTCTTCTTTTTCTTGCCCTTTTTCTTCATTCCATTCTTTGTCTTCGTCTATACCTCGTCGTTCTCCACCTCGTCCTCTTCCTCGCTCTCGACGTCGCTGTCAAACTCACTGTCAGATTCGCTGAAATTTCTGACGTCGCCCCCGGAACCTTAACCTTGGTTACCCTGTGCCTGTCTTTGGTTAAGGTTCCTCCCGTCTTTTAGCCCACGAACTGGCACTTGAGTTGTGCGTGCACCAACTGCTCCACCCCTTCGTATAAGATCCTTTCTTACTATAACAACGCGCCCACACATCTTCCTTTTCAACTTCGCTGGCAACGATACTCGCAAGAAACCGCTGACCGTCCGAGTCCTTGCTCCTCAGCTTCGCGGCTGCGGCGTGCTTGGTGTCCACGTGGCTCTTCATAGAGTACATCCATTCCCAATGGTCAGGACAGAATGTGCGCTTACTTCAGCGGCGCATTTGTACACGGTAAACCCGAGGAAGGTGTCTTTGGTGGACTAAGCTCATGTCGCCTGCACTACTCACGTGGCCTAGACTGCCGGATTGCTCAGTCTATATCATCACGTGACTTGTAATGTATAGGAATTAGTGTTGCGTCGATGCGTGTGTAGGATTTAGTACACCAGGAAAATCCCCCCTCCCCCCCTCCGTCTCGAAAAGGATGCATGGTCAATTGTCAAATGACTAAGGCAAGCAAAAAATGAGGTACGCCCCCCCCCCCCGTCTATGGTCATAAGATTATACGGCCATGCATGATGAGTTCCCCCCCCCCCGCCTTTCCGGCCCAAAATGAAAAAAATGGAGTGTGGGTCCAGGATTTTTTTTTTGTCTACCCTTGGTGTAGGAGTAGTTCGACGCATGAACCGAAAATCAAGCACATTTTCATGATCAGCCCAGCACGAGGTATACTGCAGCTATTCCCATATGAACCGAAAATCAAGCGCAAAGTAAGACCACCTGACACTCTCCATTTTCGTCAACTTCTCAGTACGAGGTAATACTCGTTACCTTCAAACTATCGTACAGGGAACGAAGGAATTCCATCGCGTTCACCTCGAAGTGTACAAAACAATCCTCCTAGCAATCAAACCGTGAGTAAGTCCTGGCTGGGCCTACTGCCAGCGTTCCCGTTGCTTTCTTCGATATCCGGTACTACGAATGAAAGTCATGTACTGCCACAGCAGTATAGTGTTCTTTAGCTGCAGCTGTTGTATACGAGGAGGGGTTGGGGGGGGGGGGGGGCGCCTAAAACGCACAACACACCACCCGAGTGTGCACCCAGGATTTTGTTATTTAGAAGGGACAAAACAAAAAAAAAATGTATACATGCGTGCCATGCATATTTTGCAGTATATACTGTACTCGGTAGATTTAGAATCATCTCGTGTGAAAAAAAGTGTTTTTATTATTGATGAGTCAAGTCAGTCCGAGCGAATTCATCCGAGACAACAGGCTCGAGTATTTATTCGTGAGGTAAAAAGTGAGAATTCTGTGACCCAAGATGTCTACGAGTAGGTACATATACAACGAGCCACAGCACCAGTCGGTCGGAGTTGATGCCACAATAATCGAAACCAAGAATACAACGTAGTACCCTATGTCATAGTGGCGATAATAGAACACGGTTTCTCTACTCGGATTCATGTGTTCATCTCAGGCTTGCTCGGCAGCCTGAAAAAACAACACACAACTTCCAAACGACGGCACCCATACAGATACTCTTAGTAGCTACAAAAATAAAAAAGGAACGTCGTTGAGTTTCGAGTACCACGGGGACGGGACTTATCGTCCAGGACGCATCAACTTCTGTATACACTCTCTTTCCGCCCAAAATGAACGTTTGTTATGATTTCATATTATTATTGCATAAAATACAGAAATGAGAGAACGTCTATTTACTCCGTAGTTGGTAAAAAGAAAAAAAAAAAAAAAAAAGAAAGAAAGAAAAAAAAACTCTCACTCACCCACCCACCCACCAGTCCATCACAAATGCAAAAAGTATGAAGGCAGGCTTTCTCTACTCACCGCGCTCAAAGCTAAAAAAAAAAAGCGCAAAACTACTTACTATTCTTTTGCCAACGGGGGGGGGGGGGGGAAAAAAAATCTCGCGCTCCCGCCATTGGCTACGTTATGTACGGCTGGCCCCCAAGCGTGTACAAAAGGAGTCCCGACAGACCGATAAGCACGCAAAAAGTAGGAATACACGCGCCGAATCGCGCTGCTATGGCGGTACCCCACCGTTGTGTAGCGCGACGCAGCATGCCCTATTTTTTTTTCACCCAACGGCGGCCGCGGCAGCAGCGGGGGTGGCCTGTGGCTTGCACACACACACAACAACCCTAAAACCCCACGGTGCGGGTGGCCCTCAGCACAGTTACTCTAGTTACTTGCGAGTGCCACCCAACCCGTCCAAGAATCGTCTGACCATCCCCTTCCCGTCCCCCGTCTCCAAAACTCACAAAAGGAGGTGGTTCGGCCGCCTACCCGCGCGCCGGAACGCCCACCCCCTCCCGTCAACCACTCGCTTTCGTGGCCTCTTGAAGTCCCGTATCTGCCTGCGAGCGACGCCGTTCGACACACCACAATTTCACACTTCACACGTCGCGCTACCGCTATATCGCTACCTCTACTGCTACCGTTGCCGTCGCCTCCAGCTCCTCGGACCGGCAACACCGATCAGCCTTCGGTCGCAAGAGGCAAGGGGAGCTATTAACATGTCAACTATAAATGGCAAGCTCCCGCCAGCAGTCCCGCTCGTTACACAGCGCGCAGTCCCCCGCGCGTACATCTTGTCTGGCACTGGCGATGAGAGAGCACCTGACCAACGAAAAACGCAACGCACCACTACGTCAACGCACCCGCGTCTGCTCGATCGCGCGCCGGTCCGAACATACACACCACTGAATCGGCACACGCAAGAACCGCACACTCTAACCCCCCCCCCCCCCCCTAAACAAAAAAAAAAACGCCTCCATCCCCCTCCCCCTCCCCCCCCCCCCCTCCATCCCGGCCACGTTCAAACCGGCAACGCCCCGCCTTCGATAACGCTTGTTTGTTTCGATGCTACTGCTACTGCTCCTGCTGCTGCTGCTGCTGCTGCGCTCGCGTCCGCCCCGCAATTAACCTGACCCATCGCGAGCGCACCCCCCGTCTTCTGGGGCGGCGGCAATACCACCGGCTGGATGTTTTCGTTGCTCGCCACCGCCACCGCCAACACCCCCGCCGCCACCGCCGCAGTCCCCGCCCTCGCCTCGTCCCCCGCCAAGTCTTCCATCTCCTCCGCGCCGCTGCTATCCGCGTCCATGTCCGCGTCGCCCTCGCCCTCGCCTTCCCCCTCCTCGGCCATCGCGTCCCCGGACCCCTCCTCGGAATCGACGCTGTCGTCGTCCTCCCCTTCCGAGCCCATGCTCTCCGAGCCCTGCCAACCGATACGCGGACGGCAAGCAAAACAAGGCGATAGTCACGAAAAATCGTCCAAGAATAAATAAAAAACAAAAAACCATGAAAAATCGCTGTTGCATAGAACGCAGCCATCATGAAAAATTCACTCAACTAAATGTGACTCAGCGCAGCATCAAAGGGCGGGGACATGGGGGACATACCATACGTAGGGGCGTGGGGGCAAATGTAACCCTTTTTCGTGAATAAAAGAAGAGAAAAAGCAAAAAAACTATCCGCTGTGAGATGGAAGATGTTACGTCGAAAGTCGTCTGAGCAAGCTGCGCATTTCATACTTTTGATCGCGCGTGAAACCTTCAATGTACCATTCCGGGGGACTGTAGTGAACAGGACCTACGCTACGCACAAAAACCTATACATTTACGTACCTATTGTTAATAACAATATTTGGTCCTATTTACTATGGCCCCCCCGTGATATTGGTACTCGGCATTTACAGGGAAACATCAAAATCACATATGGTGCGTAAACATAGGGGGAATAAATACGTGGCTTTCGGGTTCATCGTGGGTTCTGATCACCATCTTCTACTACGTACTACTACCAGGGTATGTATTACTACCTGGTACGTACTACTATTGCCTCCCGCAACAGTGCCACAATCGCCCCACACTAATTTCAAGTATTTCACCCCCCCCCCAAAAAAATGTGGGCGCCGTTCGTTCTTCAGAGGCTGGGTGGGACGACCCACGGCAGTGCGACGGAGCAAGGCCGGCCGGACAGACCAAGATTACACCACTTCGCAAAATACAACGCTCACGAAATACCTGGTATACCTTACCCTACACGCAGCAGTGCCGTTGACCTGCCTTCGTGGGGGACGGGGGGTAAAGCAGGGCCGCGAGGGCGTTTCGTAGGACGTTCGAACACACACAGCAGTATTCGAGCGCTGACAGATGAAAAAAAAAACATGCATGAGCGCTACGTAGCCAATCGAGCGCTAGACAAAGCTACGGCATGAAAAAACAAAAAAGGGGTTTGTTTTTGTTTCCCCAAATTGTCTGCGTACTCTACCGGTGTCTGGCCCACCAACCTATGTTTTCTCACCAGCCGCAACTTCCAAACCGGCAGATGTCGGGGAGTGTTCTTTTTGGAAGAGCTTAAGAATGCGGCCAAACTTCGCACTAAAACATTATTACGGGGGTCCATAGTTAATAGGACCTATGGTATACACAACCTATATATTTACCTATTTTTACTAACAAAATTTGGTCCCGTTAACTATGGACCCCCGTGATAGTACCCACGTCTTCCGGCACCGGCACCGCCAACGCCCACGTCAACACGAGAGGCAGCAAAACCTCAACACCACTTCGGTCGGCAACACAAACCAAGAGCGAACCTCGCATAACCGCAACAAAAACTCCCCCTCCTCCCTCCCCCACACACCCCTCTCCCCTTCCCTCCCTCCCTTCTTGCTCACTCACATCCGGTTCTCCCGTCGCGTTCGCTTCCGACACGCCCGTCTCCTCCTCTACTGTGTTGTCCTCCCCCACCCCCATCTCGTCATCTTCTACGCCCTCCGCCGCCCCCCCTTCCGCGGCCGCGGCCCCGGCCTCTCCGGGCGCGGCGTTCCAGTCGATCGGGAAGCGCGTGACTCGAGGCTTATCCGCGAGTATATTCCGCGTTATGCACGCGGGGTCGAGCATGTCGGCTGGGGGGATCCGACCCTCCTGTAGAAGCAAAACACAAAAGGAAGAAAAACAAAACAGGCAAAAAAAAAACGGCCAACAAAAGGCGCGCGGGCAAAAATGGCGTATCGTAGCAAAAACGGAGGGGCGAAAAAGGCGGAACAGGCAGGCAGGCAGGCAGGCAGGTAGGCGCGAAAGCAAGGCGGTGCGGACGAGGCGTCAACAAACACAAGCAGCGGCCGTTCGGCTTCTTCAAGGTTCCGGTGTATCGGGTTTTCGATTACTGACTCAGGCGAATACGCTCCCAGATCCCCCCCCCAACCCAGCCAGAAAAACGGCAGAATCGCAGGCCAGACCACGACGCTCTGACAACCAAACAACAGCGAGCAGGGTAGAGACACGGCTGTCTTCCATCTCGGGCCCGAGCGAAGACAAAGGTGGCCCTCCTGGGCCCCCTGGGCACATACTCGCGAGGGGAGAAACGTACCCAAGGACGTCCTGGCGTACTGCTCTTGACACCGCTCGCACCAAACCCGTGTACAAAGGCCGCTCCACATTCAATACCAGGCATAAAATTTATGTAGGCCGTGTGCGTATGTGTGTGTGTGTGGGGGGGGGGGGGGGGGGAAGAGGGGGAGGCAATGAAAGGCCGGGAATGCCTACTGTTCAACGGCTGTATCGCACAGGGTAGGGGTGGGCGCGGAGGGCAACTAAAGTCTGGAAACGCTTGCTCTTGAACCCTCTATAGGGAAGCAGGTACCACCAACCCGAAAACTGCCGAACTTCGATCTTATCCGTCGTCAAACGTTAATAGTGCCAACAGCGAGCAGCAATGCAGCACCAGGGAGCATGACGTGCTGCCGCACACTTTTGGTGTGCCATACATGTGCACGAGGAGCATGACACTGTTGCTGCAGGCTTGTGGTCAGGTGTATACACACCAAGTACTTTTTTACATGCAACTACACTTCTCGCTCGTAGTTTCATTAGGACACTCGATGAAACCAAGCAGCCCGGGCTGCTTCGTGCAGCCACGTTGCTGTTGCTATATTGGTCTTCCATGTTTCATCAGTTTTTGCCTCGCAAGTCCCAAAATGGATACTAAACAGCACATCGGAGGGGGAGGGGGGATAATGAAAGGAAACGAAGAGGCTGGGAACGAGGGCTCTTTAACGGCTAATATATCAAACAGAGCAAACGGCTTTTTTCTTCGCAGGGGGTGAAAAGAAAACGGACCTGGATTTCGGCGTTGATTGCGGGGTCATTGTGCTCGTTGTTGACGTAGTAACCGACGCGGATGAACTCCTTCTCTTTGTAACAGCACGTGATCAAGGTCACCGTCACGCCCACAAGGTCCGTCGAAGGTATCGTCGCTGGGTCCGGCGATTCTGTGCGACGTCAGAAGGCGGCCAGGGGGGGGGGGGGGGGGGGGGGGGGGAGCGGGAAAGGAGGAGGGGAGGGGTAAGAAAAAGAAATCATGCCATTAAGGCATACAACAGACTGGGAGAAGGAGATGACAAGCAGGCTCACCACACCATACAAACACGTTATAGACGTCCATTTTGAAACAAAACGCGCCCACATAAAACCCGTTCACCAATCACCGCCGTTCTGGGGCCAAAACCCTTCCAACTACTGCATATCGTATGGGGATACGTTTTGGAGTTGGGATAGGGATGTAAGCGATCAGGAGTGACTCGCGTTTGCCCCTCCCTCTGCACGCTCAAGGGGTGCATGGCGGCTTCATCGCCTTGCCGAACGCACACGCGGGTAAGCGCGTTTAGAATCTCCCCTCCACGCGTAAGAACCGAATACGACACACAAAAGCACGAGAGGCGAGACTGCTGTTGGTGAGCGAGATCGCGCCGAATCGTTCCGAGAGCCGCCCCCCCCCCCACGCCATATCACCCCCTTCCATTCCCCCCTCCCACCATCCTACCCCTCCCCCCCCTACGAGCAATGTCTGCCTGGTCGTTGACAACCCGACGTGCTCTGTCCCGTCATTGTAGGGTTGCGAGGGTCTACGGTCATACGACTAGGGCCATTCATGATATCGAGTACACCCCCCCCCCCCCCCCCCCGCTTCCCCGCCTCATCAATCGGTCACCTGCCGTGAGAACGAACTTATTCACGCCGACCGGGATGGGGCCGACGTCGACTTCCTCCAAAACCTGCTCAAACAGTAGATGACGAAGGCATCAGCAGCAATGTAGGGGGTAGGGGGAAGCATCCAACATGAGGGAGGAGCCACGAACAAAAAACAAAATCAAATGAAAATGATCCATGAAACGTCTTGGTCGGAAGATCAACAAACAAGCATTGACTTGACTATGGTGTGCTCTAAAAAAAAAGAAGTCGAATTTCCAACAAAACAGCAGGCTACATCATACGTATTATAAGCACGTCAGACAAGGATATGACTATATATCAAGAGTACGAGGCATCGTTATAGTCTGTCAAGCGGTCAGAGTGTCAGCTGGGTGTCCTCGTCACCTGATCGTAGCGCGTGTCTTCGGCGCTTCCGACGTAGATTACCTTCCACTCGAGGTCTGCAGGCAAGGTGCACGCGATGGCGATCGCCACGGAAAAGACGAGGGGGGGCGGGGAGGAGGAGGCTCAAGCTCGCTGCCACGTGCACAGAGTTCTCTCTTGAAACACAAACGGGAATTGCTGCCGGTACAAACTGAGGTACTTGTCCGTACTCTGTGATGGTCCTTGTCTCACGTTGCAACGAACCTTTAGTCGCGATGTATATAGGGGCCACCTCTTCTGTACAGCAAGCAGTGCAGGACAGCCAATGAGAAAGGCAGGCCGAGACTCACAGGAAAACCAGAAATTCGGGAGCCATCTATTATGAAAATTAGTGTGCATCTATCTACTCTCAAATAAGAAACCCAACCTGGACCAACTTTGCTGTTTATTATCATCAATACGTTTCCTGCGCGTGCAGCTACACACAGCGTACCACGCCAAGCCCGCAACTACCAACATATCCGTGCAACCACGTTACAGCAGTACTGTAAATATTAATGGCCAAAAATTATAACTGAATACCAAACCAGGTCACACCATGCATTACTCATGCATAAGATCGTATGCGATTCGCGCGATTTTCGTGTCTGTGGTTGTTTTGTTCTGATGACGAATTGTTGTACACGGGCGGGAAACCGTCGCCTGGCGCCATTCTAATTTTCTTCCATGCGGACTACGTACAGCAGCTGCGGATGGTGCAAACGACAACTCGACGCAACGCTCGACACGACAGCTTTCGAGGATGGACCAACTGCCCGCCATGATGCTACTATGCGGATACCTATCCATACGTATGTTCTCGTACTCGTAATCATACGTGGCGAACGTGCGTGTAGCTGCTACGACTGTGTACCAGGTATACTCGTACTTTACAATGAAGTGTGAAGCGTGTGCTCAGAAGTGGTTCAAGGGCCGCCCGAGTAGAAAAACTGAAACTGAAATATATATACGTATATACCAGGTACATACGAACAAGGTATGAAAAAGGTGCGCACCTGCACTATTAATACCATGCCGCTGCCTGTCCGTGAAACAAAAAACAAGAACGTACCGAAATCAAGTTGTTTTCGAGATTTGAAATCGAAAACCAATTATTTACGAAGAGGGCGACCGTTGCCACCGAAAAGGGGAAGGAACTTTCTCGTAAGAGACGAAATACCAGTATCATCTGGTAGGTGGGTACTACATGGGCCGCGGGGACAAGCACACCGCTACCCCGCTCAAGCGGAGGGTGGCGTCGACCATAGGCTGGCCTCCCTTTTTAGCCTCTCGCCTAGCCTCGCCTCCGTCTGCGAGAGAAAAAGCCTCTGTGGGGCTTTTGGGATGTTGGACTCGGAAGCGAAAACATCCCAATATGTCCGCGAATGTAAGGACGGTGTTGTTATTAATATGTATATCCAAATCGTCACTACATTTCCGGACAGAGTAGCAGCAAAAGTGAAAAGGGTGGTGGCTCAAAGCACGCCAACCTCCTTTTTTTGTAAACAAGAAAGCCAGCGGGAAACCTGCGCGCGGCTGCGGGAACACCGGAAACCGGCATCGCGGCACGAAGCCGAAGGCAGCTCTGCGTTGGAACTGGCTGCGCTATACATGGTAGCAGTACGATCTGCGAGCGTTGCCTAGGCCTTTGGAGACTGAAAACAACCCTCTTCCGCAGACAGCGGTTCGATTTGTCTGCCAAGTTTCAAAAACAGCACACAATCAGCAGTTGGACTAGGTCCTGTGTGTATGCTGAAAAGGAGGGGCTGGAAAGATAGCAAGCAGCGTCGGGTGACTCACCGGCATCCAACTCTTGAAGACACTCGAATGTGACCTCGAATGTGAGCGGGTTGCTGAAGGCCGTCGGGTTGTCCAGGACGACCACGTTAGTCACGTTCACTAGAGCCATCCTCCTCTCTCTCGCAAAAGCACCCGGGGTTCAAAAAACAGAAAGCTCGGAAGCGGCAACGCTTTCGCAGGTGAATGAGGCCCGAGTTTTGAAAAATAATGAAACTCAGGACGAAGCACCGATCGAAACGAGGGGCCTAATGAGCGCGGAAGACACGCTGAGGGTATGGCGGGGGTATCCCTGTGAGTGGTCTGAACCGTCTCTCCTCTAACGTGTTCGGTGCCTCGTCGACTGCTGTGCAGGGAGGGGGGGTGGGGTAGATCTGACGATCTCGAGTTCAAAAAGTATTATAGAGTAAAAATAAGGAGGGCCTCCGCAAACACTATGAAACCCCTCCTGTAACGGTTTTTTTTTTCGGTTTCTCTATTTTTTTCTTTTGTTTTCTCGTTTTCTCGTCGTTCGTTGTAAGCGAAAACAGGGACTCTGATTTGGTATTTCCACCGCACTGGTTCTGCCCCCCCTCTGGTGGCGGAGATCCCTTCTCTCTTGGCGCTGCGTCTGATGGTTACCTGGTGTTTTATCTCGAAGCTCAGAGCGCGGAGCACGGTGACTAACGTACCGCTTGGCGACGCCACTACGCTAACCAACCGACGAAGTCGACGAAAGAGGGGCCGCTCAACGTCAAAGTGAACCGCACAACCGCACTGCATGTTTTGTGTCATAGCTTGAGCGCATTACACCACCCTCACAGCCAACCAGCTCGTACGTACGTACGCATGCACCTACGTACACGCACCATGTCAGACCACTACACGGGCGAGGTTGACTTGCAATTCTTGAGGCACGGAAAGGGGGAGTACCGGTATCCCAATACTGCTTTCAGGTACGTCAATACTTGATGGGGTTGGGGCACAGTGGATGTTACGGCATGAACAGAGTACATGCGCTGTGCGCCGTTTGTCCACGCAAAATACCCGAACCTCTCGTTTCCTCTCCTCTCCCATTCGACACTCTATCCTGCACTTGTGGGCCTTTTTTTTTTGGTTCATGCACGTGCGGGTGCGGCTGTATGGCAGTAAGCAGTACGTCGTACCTGATACCAGGTACTTATTTACGGCTGCAATGTTACTCGCAGTATTGATGCAGAACTCCATCGGAACGCGTGTGCACAAAACAAGGTGTTTGGCTCCATTTTCCGCCCACATACTGGAAACAAAATCACACTCGGTCCCAAAATAGGTTCAACGGGGGGTGGAAGAGTGGGCGCAAAAGCGGGCAGGGGGTCTTCGCCGTCGAAGGAGGAAGCACCTTCGAAGGGCAATTCGTCGATGGTGAGATTGAGGGGACGGGAACCAAGACGTGGCCGGACGGTCGACGGTACGAGGGTAGCTTTAGCCGAGGAGAAGCCTACGGTGAGGGTAGTTTCACTTCACCAGCAACTGGTGAATTTTACACTGGAAGTTGGGCGCAGAACAGGAGGCACGGCCCCGGCAAACTAGTGCTTGCTGACGGATGCGGGCACTACGTCGGAAACTTCCAACGCCACAGGTACGCACAGTCAGTATGTTAGAACTTGTTAAGGAGTGTCTTAGCATTCGTAGAACACCCGATGTTGCCAGGTACATGAGTCTCACTCTTTGTGATCTCTCTGGCTCTTCTAGGTACCGTAGCTGCCCTTGCCAACTCCTGGGTACTGCCATCGTCCTGCCTGAACTACCACCAGTCTTTATGTTCTATCTGTCTGTGTTGGCCACAAGCGCCGTGTTTACAACATCGAAGCATCGTCTTCTGCACTGAAGTACTGCCGTACTTCTGCTGCTGCAAGCTCTCCGAGCTACAACATAGACTAACGTCGGCGTGCGTCAGCCTCTGCCACCATCTGCGTGGGGACACATCACAATTCCCACAATAAACTTGACAACTTTAATAATGCCGCCATAACACGAATTTTAGCCTGCTCCATAATGCAACTCGTGCTATAGAGTAGTACGTAGGGCGCCTACTTGCGATACGTTGTGGAGTTGTAACGCAATGAACACGCCGCGCGCCCCAGCAACAACATACGGCCAAGAAGAAATCATCACGGGAAGATAATTGCCTTTTCTGTCTGAATTCCAACGCAAAGGTATCACGGAGAGGGTCGGCTTTCTCTGGCGAGTGGATTCCAGTACTCTGGACAATTCTCCGACGGTCTTCCGCACGGTCTAGGGGCTGCCATTTACCCAGGAGGTAGCACATTCAACGGCTCTTTCCAAAAGGGCAAAAAACATGGGCGCGAAGGAAAATACACATGTGGTATTACCGGCATTCGTTTCGAGGGCACGTGGGCAGCAGGGAAGGCAACTTTGCTGCCAACAAAGTGGGCAATCGAGCCCAACAACACAGACGAAGGAGACGGCGGTGGTGGTAGTGGTGACCAAGCGAAGACGAAGCCAGGTGCAAAAGACGGAAAGGGGAAGAAAGGTTCGGCGTCGAAGGGGGCCAAGCGACAATCTACAGGGAACGGTCTCCGGGCAGACAACGTCGAAGAACCGACCATCGTAAAATTCGACTCTGATGGGGTGGTAGCTGCATTCTGGTGTCGCAGTGTGGGAGGCTTTCAGGTAACAAGATCGCAGCTCTCTTTAAACGATTGACGTAGAGATGTGTGACTCCCTGCTGTGTCGCAGACAAAAATCTATGACAAAGCTTGTTTGCATAGACTAGGTAGCGCTCGGGTCCTTTTATGTTGTGCACTTTCAACGTTTCTCTGGCCAGTTGGGGAGTCCAAACTTCAAACTTCAAGATATTCCTTGTGATCGCACAACCCATCGAGACCGAGCCGGAATGACGGAAAGAAATGTACTGTAGTTCACTCACTTTGAAAAAAAACAAAATCGAAAAAATCGCCAAAAAGTGGTACGCATTTCGGTGACGTGGGTTTCGGGTAGGGGGGCTTGGGCTTGTATTTTATTAAAAAAAACTAGCTATGGGGCGTGAGGACTTGTCGCGAACGGACTTTCCCGTGAGCGAAACGCCGGCTGCTTCGTTACCTTTCCGCCGTGCCCGCGCTACCGACGGACAAATGTTCGGGTGCCATGCATGCTACTTAACCCTTGCCGTAGGGGTTAGAAGGGGTATTGAGAAAAGGGAGTTAACGGAGCTGTTGGTTATGGACGGGAGGCGGGAAAATAGTTGGTGAGAATAGTAGAAGGGATACCGCTGTGCGTAAGAGCACCCAATTCTTATCGGGTTCAAACATGTGCTGTACGTACATAGAGTCAGATACCAAACGACATAGGAATACTAGTGAAATAGAATACTACCGGTGGTTACGAACGCCCTTCCCTTGGTGATCGTCTCAAAAATACGACTGTTGTTGGCGTGGTCGTTACACTGTAGGGTATACAATCTCTGTCGTATGTATACCTGGTATGTGGAACTCCCAAGAGCTGGCCGGTTTCTTCGTGAGCGATCACCCGCTAACGCGGTTGGGATCGTGCGCCTAGGCTGGTGAATATTTGGACCTGTCAACAATGGCGCTTGTGCGTGTGTTAGGGGTGTAGAATAGACAGCACGTCTATGTGACAGTAAATACGGGGCAGCAGTAAACACAGCTGGATATGCGAGTATCGAGAACAACAATCATCCACATTTCCACTGCGAGTGCAATATGCAACTTAGTATCACCATCGCCGAAGTAGAAGCGCATCCATCCCGCAAAGCACGCATGAGTCGGAAGAACGGTAAGTATTTTGAACCAAACTCACTGTTGTCTGTGCAGCCCACAGACAAGCCAGAGCTTTCTGCAGAACTTCAGGAACACGGAGAGGGCTCGACGCGCCCGGCGGAGACGCGCTGCAAGAACACGACGGCATCCATCCTACGAGAGCGGGAGGACTCTAGCCTTGACCCTTCACAAGGTGCATAGAGAGAACGGCGTGCGTGGTAGACGGCAACAAACACCACCATATAACCAAACGCAGTCGACGAAAAAGATAAAACCTACTCCTGTGCACAGAGCGTATAGTGTCCACTTTTTTTTTTTTAATTTTGACGTGCCTAAATAGTTACCAGGGCGAAAATGAAGCAACCCTCCGCCCGTAGTGTTTTTGTCGACGCAACAGTTATTAATAGTGCTATATCTATAACCGTTGGATGTTGTGCTGCCCCTCTCATGTTACGCGTGTCCCCCCAAGGTGGTCTCCGACTCACCGCCGACGGGGTTGGTTGGTGCTCCCGTTTCTTTCTTCGTTCGGAGACCCGATGCCACCGACGCGTCAGAGAGTCTAGGTCGGTTCACAACGGACGGGCTCACGGCGATGTTTCAGTGGGACAGATGCAACCACCCGAAAGGGGGCGAGGAAAGTCTCATCGTTGTCCCCAGAGCGGTGCCTTCCGATCTTGCAGAACGAGCAGAGCCCACCCCGACCCTCAAAGGGAAACCGGCCGACAAAAGCAAGGTCGCAGGCGGCGACGAGCCTGTCGGTAGTGACGGCCTCGAAGCGCGGTGGCGGACGATCAGGAGCGAAGTGGAGTCCAACCGCTGCCTGGTTATCGGGGCTGGGGATAACTTTTCGCTGAAGACTCAGCGACTCTTCGAATCGGAAGCAGACGCCGAGATGGGCAGGGGGGCAGTCGTTCAGGGTGGAGAAGCGACGCGGACTGCGGACAGCCGTCTGCGCGAGCAAGGGGGGAAGGAAGCAGGTGAAGGGGTAGTCGAAGAAGGGTCGGGCGCCGTGCTGTGCTTGCAGCCCGACGGGACTGAGAGGGAATGTGCGATGATCGGCCAATCCAGCCAGTTCACGGTATGTGTCGACTTTCGAATTCAGCTGGACCTGAACTCTCTGGAGAACGGCGTTGACGAGGGAGCGACCGGAAGTAGTGCCACCGCCAGCGGGGATATGAACCCAAGACAGAAACACGTGCGGATCATTTCGTGCGGCGAAAGAGCGGAGGTGTCTGCCACAGTAGTGAGATCCTCGACGCCATTAGCTGCAACAGGGAATGGTGCGGGTCTCGCAGAAGCGGGTGATTCTGTCGGAGATACAGGGCGCGGTGATACCCTTGGCAGCCATGGAACCTCGACCGCGCCTCTCCGCGCGGAACATCGGGAACCAAAAAGCGTGCTCAGCGGCCGCACCTCGGTCTCGCAAGACGCCGAAACATCTGACGTTGTCGGTGACGCGCCTGCTGGACCCTTATCAACGTGGATTCTCGACTCAATCACGGTTCGTGTAGGGTCTTACATCGGCGTAGCGCCTTGCGCGAACCCAAGAGAAAACCAACCGTGTGAAGCGGTGACAGCGGAGTCGTCGCCAGCGCATGGGATAGAACCAGAGCGAAAAGGGAGCGCCGGTTGCGTCTTGAACTCGTGGCACGGTCTCGCTCTGGTCGTCAACAGGGAAGACGAAGCCCCCCCGGCATTGTGGGTCGATGGGGAGACCTTCCCCCTATCGCCACAGCGAAGTGCAGGAGTTGGCACGGGTCGCGATGAATTGGAGGCGGCGAGTCACGGAGTGGTCGTCCTTGGGGGGTTGGGTGGAGAGTGGGCGACGCTTGCGGTAAAAAACCTCGTCGTGTACAACAAGGCGCTGGACAGCCAAAATCTAGGCACGATAACCCGGGTGTACGGAGCGTGGAGGGAGGAGCAGGCGACGGCGACGGCGATGGAGGTACTGGAAGACGAGCGCTGGTTGGAGGAGGCCAAAAAGGCGGCAGAGGATGGACGAGAACCCGGTGAGAGGCTGATCTGGGAAAGGGCCATATTCGTACGTGTTTTGGTGCGCGCACGCGCGCCTCTATCAGTGCTCTTTGCGGTTGGAAGCACCACATGAAAAATACCTCACGATCCGTTTTACTGCCGTGTTTTTGTCCGTCGACATGATACCGTACTGGTGTTACTTGAACGATGTCATACTGGTGATTCCTTGTAATATTTTTTCGATAACAGATCTTTCGAAAATGGCAGAAAGCGAAGCGAAAAAGGGTAAATCCTGTCCCTAAAATACAACTTCTGATTGGTGAGCCTTCAGGCCGCAAACATATAAGCAAGAAAGCACAACGCGTGCATTTTAAAACATTCCGTACGAACCTCGCTTTGCTTGCCAAAACACCCTTGCCAGAATCAAGTCCTAACCACCCCCGCTCCTATCGCTTCGTCCTCGTGCTTGATTACGTACGTACTTCCATGATTGTTATACCTGGTATGTCAAATTTCACGATGGCGCAGAAGAGAGACCAGAGTGGCTAGTTGGAGCTGAAGAGACAACGTCGCTGCGGAGGGAGACTGTGCGCGGAGAGGCAAAGGTCAACAAAATTGTACTGCCCAAGGTGCGACGGAGGGAAATAAACGGGCAGGGGAAGTCGATCTCCTTGTTTGGGAGGGTCGCGTTTTTCCACGCTGGGAGCAAAGCCCCACAACGATGAAGTAGCTCCTAATCGCATGTTGCAGCGGTACCTGTGTGCCCGTAAAAAAAAATGTACGGCCAGCTGCACAGCCAGGGCCGCTTTTATCTTTCGATCCCTTCACAGAGACGTGGCGGCGTCTGGGGAAAGTCATGCATGTGATCCGCCCGTCTCTGCTCCAAGTGACGCGCTCCACTGACCCTGAAAAAAAAAGGTGTTTGATGTCCTGTTGGCTTGTATAAAACATCACAAATACCCACCTGTATGGCATCGGCACTGCTTCGCTCTCGCCCAACTACATGACGACATACCCCCGTATCTATTCTGCCAGTACTTTTTCCTGCGGTGTTAACTCAACACCCCCACCCCGACACGTACCCAACATGCCTCTCCCCTCGTTTTTATTTTCTCCAACCCTTTGGCGGATTGTTGAACAAAAAGCTGAATTAAACTCACCACACTTTCCGCATTTTCACATACAGGATACGTCTCGTGCGCCACTTTAACCCGATAATTCACCCATCGCAAAACCTCAGGAGGCACTAGAGGGGGGCGAGTGGGTGCTGCGGGTGGAGGACAAATCGCACGAGCAGACAACCACCGCGGGCGAGGTACCACCGTCCTCTGCGACGGACGAAGAACGAGAGGCGTTTCCCCCGCTGCCAGGGAAAATCATAACGCTAGAACAAGCGTTTTGATCTCTAGCAGCGCTGAACCCATCCCGAGATGTTGCGCAAGCCGTGAAAAGCACGTGGCTCCCTCGTGCGAGGAGCTTAAGAAAAAGAAGAGACCCTATTTTTTTTTTTTTTTAAGCGTTTTGGCGTTGAACCACGCGCTGATAAAAGCTCAACAGCGCGCGAAGGAGGCACGTGGGCATTGTGCGCTTCTACACTGTGTGAGTCGGCCACGACAATCAACAGAGGCGGTGGGCAAACGATACTGTCCGTCTGCCTCTCGATTACGTACGCATCTGCAGACAGGAACCTTGCACCCTGGGGGCAATTTTCAACGATGTTCACTGGTCTTTTTCTTTGCTTCGGACATACTACGCGACGGGGGAAGATGAATGGAATACTTTCCTCGCGGAGCCACGCTCGACTATGTTAGTCACGAAACATATACAAACTTCAACGTTGAAGCGGAGCGCCAAGCCCTCGGCGAAGCTCCTCTGTTGTAGCTTTATTTATTCCAGTACCCATGCCCGATACTGTCCCTCTGAGCCCCAGTAGTTTTCCGGCTGGCATCGCACGGGTAACGCCTTCCCCAAAGGATGGAACTCCAGCGCCGCCCCTGTGATCGAGTACCTTCGGTGCGTACAAAGAGGGGTCCGGCGCGAAGGGTGTGGCAAGAGTCGCTCAATAAGCGTCAATTTCAATAATAAATTAAAGCCTATCGCACAGCAGTACAACAAAAAATCTCATCACCAATCCTGCAGTGAAAATAAATGCAAAATCATTCGTGCATCGATGGCCAAGCAGTCGAACACGCGGACTCGTGCTCGGTAGATCCGGCCAACGCGCTCCCGCCCTCCCGGCCCCGGTGTCACTGCCGACACCACCCCACCACCGCCACCCTCGTGTACACACATCCTCGCCACTATTACTGCTTTCACCCCTCACAGGCGGTGTACCCTGCCCCACCGGGATAATTTCTTCCTCGGGAATGGCATGTGCGCCCTTCGCAGATCAACGAAAAATCAAGACACGCCAGTACGCAAAGCATCGAAACCGTGTGCAGTAAAGCTGCGCCCCGTGCCAGGCAGCATGGCGGCACACTGTTGTGATCAGCTCCCTCAGGCCTACTACGGGCACCATAGGTCGCCTACATCAGTGGGTGCTGCCGCTACACCGCGCTGTTGTCCAGCATCAACAGCGGCAGCAGCAACAGCAGCAACAGCAACAGCAGCGACATCAACAGCAGCAGCAGTACACGGGTGGCGCTTTCACTTCCCGTCCCTTGAAGTAGTCAACGTCACCCACAGATCGCCCACAACCAAGAACATATGTGACGACTGACCCTTGCCTACCTGCGCGCGCGTGCGGTCACTCGTACCTTCTCCCAGAAGGCGAATCTGTGTCGTCGGTTACCGTTCCCACGCGCACTCGCGACCGCGCACAGGAAACGAACGTCACCCCCCCCCCGTTCTCAACGTCGTGCTCTTCCAGCAGGTGCTCGTCGTCGCACGGGGTCGCAAAGCTGAGCAGGTCACGGTACAAACGCGACGGTGCCGTGCCGTATATTTGAGATCAGCCAAGGGCGGCGATGGCGTGAGCCAGGCAATCTCTATCCTTGCCATATAGATTCAGGATAATCGATGAGAGAAACGCCGTAATTTGGGGGCGCTTACAATAAAGAGAGGTACAACGACAGCCAGCCGTCGACGCGGTGGCCGACAAACTGAAGCATGATAAGTAAACACACCTCGATATTTATCCCCAATGCCCCGTACTGAAGGTCACCGGCGAAAACAAAAAACAGAGTGCAGCTCAACGAGCTCTCCCTTAGTAATTGTAAAAAAGCTGGATGTTTCCACTAAGCCCCCGAAGACTTTTGCTTACGTTGAACTTGTGAATTGGTGGCTTGCGCGACGCCCATTTTTCACATATACAAAGCGAAGAGTGGCCCCATGGCATACCACCCCCTTCTACATCATCATCATCAGCAGCAGCAGCAGCGGAGGGAGCACGCACACACGTACACACGTGAGCGAGCGCGTTTTTTCGAGGCACACCTCGGGTATTCGTCCCCTGCTCTTGGGTCTAACTTCCACCCGGACGTGAAGAGCGGCAGGCCTCCGACGGTGCAAGCGTAGAGGCCTTTCTCCCTGAAGAATTGGAGCGATGGCGATTGTTTGCACTGTACATGTTATCTGTTGTCGCATTTCCCATCCGACCATGCGGCTCTTTGATGCCAATCACACTCCTAAACTCGCCTAAACAGCCAATGTAGACTGCGCAGAGAGAAGAAGCAAGCCCCGGGAAAGCAAACAAGGAAAATTATTGGACTAAGTCTAGCTCCACTTCCTGGCGCGGTAAATTATGCCGGGCGGGGCTGGCGCAAAGGTGTCACCAGACCAATCGCAAGAACGGCAAACCTATTCATATACCAGGTATATAGTTTCGGAAAATGATATGTACATTTATATTTCTACTGCCTGTCCCCGTTTAGCTCGTCGTGGGAGTTGAACTGCGCCCGTATCAAAGTGACCAATGTCCCCGGCGCCTTTGGCGCGACGAATAACGCCTTCTCTCCGCGTCAAATTCTTGCGCAAGCACCCGTCCGTGGTCCGCAGTGCCTAAAAAAAGGTACGCTGGTTGTGTCGACCAAGATGGCGCTCTGCACGGGTACACACCACCTGACGCGCTCCGAGTCTTTCGTCTTTCCCCCCACGGTTTGCCGGGTGCACACTTCGGAGGCGTTCTACGATAGAAGTTCACCCTAAATTTTCGGGGGCTCCTCCTTTGAGGAGCTCCACACCTCACCCGAAAACTGACTTCAGCAAAAATCAAATTGCATCCCGAAGAATAATCCCATGGCCCAAGTACACAGAAAACGTCATTTTTCGAAACAAGATTGGCATTTCGACGATTTTGGGTTAAGGAGCCCCGTCATTCAGAAAACATTTTGCGGAAATGTGCTACCTCTACCGTAGAACGCGTCTTCGATGTCAATACTTTTGCGTCATTAAGACGCCTGTCTGCCGCGCTTGCAGCTCCAACATGCACTGTACGAAGCACTGAACTTGTCAATGGTTTGCCCCTATGTAGACTATCTGGTACTTCGTAAACGCTTAAAGCCGCGAAAAAAATACAAAGCATGCTCGGTAGGCAGGTAGACACACCTGTGATCGCGCCATCCTCGACTTGCGTTCGCTATGCTTTCCTCGTCGCTGGCGCCTTCAAACAGCGCGGTTGCCTCTGCAGACGAGAGATGGGACGCCGCCTCTCGCACCTGCCGCGCCAAAAGGGGGCAAACGAACCACTCAAGGAGGTACAAGACGCGCAATTAGTATCGCTGTTGCACACGGCACAGAAACTAGCTTGGCGCCGAAAAATCGCGCGCTAATGTCGCGCGTAGACAACCTGACAAAGGAGTGACTTTAGCTGTGCCACAAGAGCAATTGGGAGCAGGCGACCCTTCGGGAATTGAAAAGAAGAGCCGGCTTGAACCAGTCGCATCCCCGGTGGGGATCAGTACGCACGCACCGAAGAACACGGTAGAGTGCAAACGCCGAGCGATGCGTCTATGGGGAGAGAATCGTCGAGATATTTCCTAAGCCACCATTTTCGTTGTGTCTTTCCCCCCGTGGTTTGGGGGAAAACCGGCTTGGAAATTCGTTCGTGGGGGTGTGTTATCTTATCACCCGTGTGCTACGGTAAAAATCGGCCTAGCCAAAATGCCGGAGTCCCTTGCAAGCCAGGTATGCCAGGAGACGATAGCCTGAGACATCGCGAGTCCCATCTATAAAAAATCCCCACATGTTAGGCCGAACGCTGTAGAAAAACTGATCTTAATTTCCAGATCTTCCTCTTTTTCATCTACCTACCTACTCAAAAACAGTTTTTCTCGAGGAGAGCCCAAGATGGATCGTTCTATTGAAACGAACTGTCTGATCTCTCTTCCAGAGTTCCAGAGGCTTTTAGCGCACGTGGCCATTACTACATATACCTGGTAGGGGTTTTGGACTTCTTTCAGGAACGGGAATAATGACGATGTATTTTTTTTTCCACAAACTCTGTATTTCGATATCTTGGGGCCCGGCATGTACCTCGTAGAACTATCGGGATTTTGGTCAGGTCTTGACGTTTTGGTCGAATCCTTCCCCCTTCCAAAAATGAGTTCCAGGAGTTCCCTGGAAACCCCTGGAAGAAAGCTCGGACAGGTCATTTCGACATAATTTCCGATTTTGAGCTCTCTGCGAGGAAACTTGCTTTAAGCGGGTGCGGAGGGAAGGGAAAATCTGAAAATCAAGATGGGTTTAAACACAACGGCGCGACCTTAAGTCAGGACGGTTGTCCCTCACGGGCCTAAACTGCAGTATCCTGGCATCTTTGTCGCACACGCTACGGCACTAGATTTACTTACCTACAGCAGTGTGCCGACATATTGAAAAAAACTCGCGCACATGCCGCCTGGCAGACACGATGAACGAGATGCCTTTTTACTTACAGTGGTTGTTTTTTCGAGTCCAAGCAAGATTGCTAACTGTATGCGCGTTCTCGTGATTGGTAAAAAAACAGGGATGGGCACTGGCATAGTATATACTGGCAGCAATCCACTGGCAGTAGCTGTCTGCTGAGTAGTCTGTCGTAGATGCTGGCACTAGAACTATTTTGACATAACGTACTTCCATGAGACACGCTATACTATATTACTGAAACCAACGAAAATTATTTTCTGGAGAAAGGAGGGAAGAGACACAGAGAAGGGGAGTCGACCATCATGGATGAAGACACGTCAGCCTGAAGGTAGTGCGCGATTAAACGTACGAGTATGAAGATGGTCACATCAGCGCCGTACGTTCCTTGCATGTGTTCTTGGGTTCCCCCTCCCCTCCCTTTTTATGTGTGTCGATGAACGCAGCTACACCCGGTACAAGCAGCATTGAGCCATGATCGTGATGGGAAATGAAAGCGCTAACGCGCGTTTTTTTGGCCTCCGGCAGCGGGGCCTCCTCACTAGCCCGGGGGGGGGGCATCGGCCCAGTCGCTCTCGGTGTTACTAGCTTCGCTCGACCAGTATACTGATGCAATCCAGTTTACCGATTGCTGACGAAGTCGGCGACCTACTGATTGAGGCTGCCAGTGCAGCCCGACCAAAGAGGTTGCAGGGATGAGGCAAAACAGTCGCTTGGTCTCACTTCTGATTGGTTGAGGGGCGTCAGATCGTGTCCACTGGCGGAAAGCTTCGTGAACCTTGTAGCGAGGTACTCGTCTCGAGTTGTCAGCTCCTGCCAGAATGCGCGCATCATTCGCAACACAGAAATGCGGGCGGTAGGGACGGGACATGAGAAGCATGCCTTTAATACAATCACACATCACACCACGGAGTACGTTGTTTCTGTATACGCATCTTCTTCTTTGTTTTTTACTTGTACGCACACCGTCGTAAATCAAGCTACGCCCCACGAGTACATAGCCGAGAGGAACGAGGCGTTTTCTTCTGCGGTAGTTTCTTGTGACCACAGGTGCAACAACGCAAGCGGCAACACCTGCGGATGCTGATATCTATGTATGATACCAGGTCTGGGCCTGAACTATTAATTAACGCTGCACGTGGAGAACCTCGTATCCCCCACCGAGACTCCCAACCCTTAACGGTATGCACGTACTAGAACTCCGAAGCAAGTTGCGCTGTATGATTAACGTACTCACGTACCTTTGGTACGTACCCACACAGCCGACAGCCGACAGCGACTTGCGACGACGACGGTCTTACCAGGTACGTTTGCCCTTGCCGTGATGTATGATGTGGTAAACAGGTACTACTCACTGGTACCAGGTATTGGGTTTTTTGCAACGAAGACTTCACCTTCCGCTTTCATTATAGACAACTTTGCACCAAATTGGACAGCGAGGGCCAGCTTACCGGCCCTACCATCTTTGGGAAAGAGAGGCAACGGCACGCAACATCGCTTTGCCTCACCTCTTTGATCCCCTGCCGCGCGATTTCGTCGTCCATTCGAAGTGAGCGTCTCTGTGTAGATGCGGCGTAACTATTACAGCAGATACGTTTGCGAGTAGGCATCCGTGTTTTTCCTCCGCGCCCTAACCGCAGACACGCGATAAATGCCTCGGAGTAGCCATGCAGGAGCCCACAGAAAAAAAATAATGCAAAGTGCCAGATGTGTGTCATCACGCTGCCTGTTGGCTGTCTTGCACAGCAAGTAAAGCTTCGAGAGATCATGTGTTGTCAAAGAGGGGGTTTGCACACCTTCGAAGGGCAAACTAAAAAGGGGCTAAACCGTGATATAAAGAAGCACGAGCCAAACTGGGAGGCCACACCCTCTGTGCCTAGCTGTTACCGCTGTGCACTGGTGTGGAACCAGACCGAAGAAGAGCGCAACCAGCCGGGCACACTGCCGACCTATTTTGTGAGACAATGATTATCCGAGTTCGGACGCATGCAGGGGTCTGGAGGGTGAACGACGTGGTTCCGGAAACGACCGTAGCAGAGCTGCGACAAAGGTTGAGCACCGAGCACAACGCAAACCTGTCGGACGGTACTCGACAACCTATTACGCTCAAGCCTAACCCCAGAGGAGAAGAGGAGCCGCTGCCCCTGACGGCCACGCTTAGCTCGCTGGGACTGGGGCACGGGGACATGGTTCATCTGCAGCTGGATGAGAGCATTCGGGACGTAGCGCACGAGGTAACAAGTTGGTCACAGGTTGTTAATTAAGTTGTACTGGTACTGAAAGATAGGGCACCTTTGCTTGCCTTACCCTATCCGATACTGGTGCTCTGCTGGGCTTGGCAGTCTGTATGGTGCACGGGTCCCTCGAGAAGCCGAGCAGTGCGCTTGCTATTTATGAGCAGAGCTCTCCCGCTCCAGCGTTGGATTGGTGACAGCATCGAGCGTCGCGCCGATCGCTGCGACAGGCTTTCGGCCCTTTGAGTTGACAAGCGTACGCAACGTCACAATTTCTATCGAAGACGGTGTGCAGCGCACGTTCGTAACAGGGTACTGGTGTGTGTGTGTGTCTTCTTCTACTCGTCGACATCCAGCAAGCCCAGTGTCCGTGCTGATTCTTGTGGTACGATATCATACTAGTATGATTTTGGGTACACTTGTATCATATCATACGATCTCGTACCCCCAGGTGATGGCCGTCGTAGACAAGCAAGAACCCACACCACGGCAGATCATCTATTAATACAGAGTATCTACAGGTCATCTATCCCCAGTTCATGAAGTAGATCCTTCAAGGAAAAACTGTTACCGATCTTGTATGATCTACAGTTCGTAGCTCATGCTGTCGGGTGGGACCCGTATATTCGACATGGTCTATCTTCGTATTAATAGCACATGTTTGCTGGGAGTTAGATTTGTAGTATGCAGATGCCGCACAAAATTCTCACAAACTAAAGGGCAGGCGAGGAACTGAATGATGTACGAGTGCAGATACGGATACAGATACAGTAGTAGATCATGACCTGTTTGAGGTGTGCGAGAATCGCAAGAGTCTAGAAACATCCGGCTGCATTGTCCCGTCCTGCTGCCTGCCTTACGCAAGAATACAGCAGCAGCATTGTTGTGTTGTTGATCTCGTATCATTGCGCATCGTCTTGAGCAGTTATATGCCATTTGCCACAACTTATATAATACGTACCTATTAGTAGATATTTGGCCCGTGCCTGGTGACGAAAAAGGCACGACGAGTCTTAGCAGCAGAGTCTGCCAATAGCGATGACTTCATATCACACCTGGTAAGACACACCAATGGCGTCGTATGGTACGCACAGCAGTAGTACGTACCAGGTACTCTTACCTTCTGCAGACTGTCAACAGATGCTCCCAGTATCTGGGAGTCAAGTATTCCTGAGAGAAAATACTCCAGGTACTTCGTGTACTCGGAGTATTTGGGCTTACTGCGAGTATGTACGTACTCGCAGTATTTCGAGGTTTTATACTTCGGATACTGCCGTACTCGGTGTGTTTCGGGGTTCAATACTCTGTGGAATACTGCTGTACTTCAACTATTTCAGGATTCTGTACTGGGGGTACTGCCAAGTACAGTACTTCGTCCGCTGGTACTGCGAGTACTGCGAGTACTCGGAATACCCCAATACTCTCAATATGCGCAGTATACTCGGAGTATGAGGTATACTTCGACTTTATGTACACCGTTTCGATAATTTCATCCCCATTTTATTGCAGAAAAAAATCACGGATGGTCCCACCAGCAAGAGTTGGAGCCAATTGCTTTCGGGGAGGGCTACTGGAGTACTTACGAGTACTGGCAGTATTTCGGGAGTATACACTGCGAGTACTCGCAGTATTCGCGGGTTCAATACTCTTGATACATGGGGTTTCTCCAAGTATTTGGGATGTTTATATGCGGTGTAGTACTGCTTGTACTCGGGGGCCCGGTACTGCTTATACTCCCAGAACTCGCAGTATTTGGGCCTTCAGTACTGCTGATACTGCCAGTACTCGCAGTATGTATGCTGCCAATTCTGCAATATTCTCAGTACACGGAGTGCGAAATGTACTCGATACTCCGAGTATGAAGTACACAGGGAGCGTCTGTGGATTGTTGTAACTCTGGTGTATACGAGGTTTCTGTGCTGACCAGCATCGCGTAAGGGCGGGGGGGTCTGTTGATTGTGCTCAGTAGCACATCATCTAAAAAGAATAGACATGCTGGAAGCAGGTTCCCGCCTCTTTGGGTTGGCCTGGGCTACGCTTGCCAATAGAAGATCACCGGTATTTCACTAGTGTGTTGATTGATCCCTAAAGGTATAGGCGCAGCTGGCACGGGAACGCGTGGCTGACTCCAGACATGAAACGGAACTCCTCTTATATTACATCCGCCCAAACCTTCCAAACCAGAAAACATTTCGTATGGACCGCACACGCCCCCAGGCGCTTCATAGTCTCTCTTTAGTCTCGTCAAAAACCGCTCCCTCTAATTTATAGGAAATTAATGAAAATCATGGAAAAATATCACAGTAGCCATATTCATCAAAAATAAATTAAGTCAAGAAATTAAATGCCAGAGGTCGCGAGAAACCCCGTTCCGATCTCGCGACCTCTGGCATTTAATTTCTTGACTTAATTTATTTTTGATGAATATGGCTACTGTGATATTTTTCCATGATTTTCATTAATTTCCTATAAATTAGAGGGAGCGGTTTTTGACGAGACTAAAGAGAGACTATGAAGCGCCTGGGGGCGTGTGCGGTCCATATGAAATGTTTTCTGGTTTGGAAGGTTTGGGTAGTACTTCGGAAATTGAGAGTTTGATTCTTTTGGTTCTTGAAAGTTTGTGCTTTTGTTCAAAGTCAGTACTGACTGAGTGGTCTAGCAGGTAGTGCTATATAATTCCCTAGGGTGGGTCGGGAGTTGAAGCCTCGCCGAATTCGTAAGTTGATCTTTTCGAGCGTGCGCGCTGGAGACAATACGATGATTATGATAGTGTGCCTGTAGACACCAGTAGCGTTTGGCGAGGGGAGGGCCCCGGAGATCACTGTACGAAGTTGACGAGATTCCACTGAATATCTTCGGACCAATTCCGCGGAAAATGCCGTTTTACCTGACTGAATCCGAAAAGAATGCCGTTTTACCTGGCATTGGATTTCGAGAGTTTTATGTGTTTGCAACAGAGAGGCTGGGGATTTGAGCATTTGAATACTGATTTGAGGATTTGAGTGTTGATTCAATAATTTGATTTTTGAGTTACAGATTGGATTTTTGACTTTTTGAGTTTGATTCGAGTTGATATTTTTATTGAGATATATCAGCCCTGCGATGTCGTACATTTTCATGTACAGAGCTGAGGGGAATATTGATCATGCACAATTGCAGGGGGGATATTAGTATGGTCGTGTATATTGAGTAGGGGGGATGTTGATTGTACTCAAGAAACACGACATATGAGATCCATGATAGATTGGGGAGTTTCAAGCTGGAAAGGGATTCCGGCAGTAGGGTATTGGGATATCGGGGTAATGTGTGCCCACCAATGCCACTCGTCAGGTGGAACCCTATACTGCATGTGAGGCGAGTCAACTCTACAGCGAGGATGTAATATAAGAGGAGTTCCGTTTCATGTCTGGAGTCAGCCACGCGTTCCCGTGCCAGCTGCGCCTATACCTTTAGGGATCAATCAACAGGGTCTTTTTCCCCCCACGCCCTCTTTTTTTCATTTTACGACCAATGTTGCTTCGGATGCAAGAAAAATAGTAACCATACCGCCAGAGGCCGGAACCAATTATATCCTGATATGTATATTATATATACATATATATATATATTGAGTCGGGAAGGCGGCTTCTGGTGATCTCGCCCCACGGCACCATGGCAGCAATGGAGAGTACGAGCGTGATGGCGTCAGCGTCCTCATGTTGAGTGATCTCTGAAATAATTGTGCTTTTTGGTGGTCTGCGTTGGAAGGTGTGGCGATCATCGGCCCATGTTCGTATCCGACGAGATCGCTTTGGACTTTCTCGAGCCCTTGTAGTGCAGGGTTTTCTGGAGAAGTAGGTCTGTTCGACAGGACACGCCGGACCAAATGGGCTCATCGCGTAGGCTCAGTGATATACCATGGAGGTCGCGCGGTCCATGTACTCGAGCGGGCTTGTGCGGCAGAAGTTATGGCCTGTTTGCTTGGCGTTTCGTAGAAAGTAAATAAAAGTACACGTAGCCTTAAGAATGCCACAATGACTCGATCCCACGGCCGCCTCAACACCATGGGATTGAGTCTGCGTATCTCCACGACGCCGCCCGCGCTCGTGGTGTGTGGCAGGGTCGTGGTGCTGACAATAACGTCATGTAGTGGTCCTAGAAGCTGATATCGGTGGTGAAAGTTTGGTGGGACGTGTGATCAGGGAGTAATCTTTCCCCCTCGTCCCCTCACATAGATGCTCTTTTCCTTGGGCCGGCACCATGCCGAGTGCGCAACTCCTAGGAAGCTGACCTTCGGGAAAAGGCTGATTGATTTCGTGGTTCAGTACGTTGGATAGTTTGGTCAGACGTTCACTTGACAAACTCGCTGATATTTTTAAGCTTCCCGTTTACCGTTCACCCGGGTGTGTACCCGAGAAATGACCCAAAATCGCTCAAATGACCGCATTTTGTACGTAAAGTGATGGTGCTCGTACTCGTGCTCGTACGTACCAGGCTTAGTTTAGTTCGGGTTTCGTAGATCTATTTACTTGTTTTTCGTTCGATTTTTTACGGCAGTTTCGGAAATCGCAATAATACTGCCAGAGATTTTCACGAACGGAAACAAAAATAAGCACGCCTCCACGATCCCAAGCTGCTTACCACAACCCCTCGCCTTGAGCATGAAAACCACCCCCAAGACTAACGCGCAATGAAAGGGTTTCCTGACGCTTCAACAAACGGTATGTGTTGGAAACGTTTGTCTAGGAGGACCTTCTGTTACGGGGGACCATAGAAAATGGGACCTACGGTACACACAAAAACCTACATATTTCCCTATTTCTACTAGCAATATTTGGTCCTATTTACTATAGTCCCCCGTAATAATTGTGGTGGCGGTGGTAGTGGTGGTGGTACTGGTATGCAGCAATAAGTAGTAGTAGGTATGGTGAACAACGCACGTCATTATGCCATGGTTTCGTTAGTACGCCCATCATGCCACCCACATGACGTGCCATCATGCCATGCTAACATGTGCCATCCCTATTGCCACGACACCATGTGCCATTTGTGCCGTTACATGATGCGCCACAATGCCGTTGCATCATGTGCCGACACGCACGCCGACAGGAGGCTGGGGGGCCGAAGCGCATCAACAAGGACGGCACGATCGCCCAGCAGACGTTCGAGGAGGTTTCCAACAAGACCGGATTTAGGCCAGGGATGATGAGTCTCAGGAGGTGAGCGTTTGTCTCTCCTGCTGCAGCACTGCCGCCATTCCTGCGAGTGAGAGAGCGACAAAGCGGCCGACGTCGACGTCCAAGCCATCTATTACGGAGGACCATACGTAGTAAATAACACCTACGGTACACACAAAAACCCATATATTTCCCTATTTTTACTAACAAAATTTGGTCCCATTTACTGTGGTCCTCCGTAGTACAGGATACGGCAATAACGCCGGGGCCCACATGACCTGTGTATGATACCAGTGTGCGGTTCGCTCCGTGTGTTGAGGTACGGCAGCAGTGCATTCGTGGTGGGCTGCGTGTGAAGGAGGCCGTGGAGTCTTTCTTCGAAGGGGCAATCTTCACTCTAAAAGTGTACCGCTGCTTGCACCTGTCGGGATGACGGCATGGCAATTCACCCAAGCCTCGTGTTTTGGCTTGCGTTTGGTTGATTGATTGACTTCCGTGTGGTTTGCTCAGCATCCATCCCCACCCCCTTGCCCTCCACTCCCCCCCCCCCCCTGCCCTTTTTTGGTACCTTCTGGTTGAACATATATAGCATGAAGATGAAGTGGACTCTGGCGGATTTCACGGAGATGAACGACCAGTTCACGTTCCGGCTGACCAAGCCCGAGAAGGGGGTGTGCGAGAAGGTTAGCCTGGACTCGGCAGCCTGTAACAGCTTCCAGAGCTTCGTGAGGCAGTTCGGCTTCCACAGGGCCAGGTGAGCCGAAACAAGCCCATTTACGCTAAAGCATGACTTTGAAGTAGGACGCTCCCGCAAACCGTTAGCAGCAAAACATGTCGGCGTACGGTCCGGTTTTTTTGGCGCGTCAAGGCCCTTTTCAGACTCAATATACCAGTTTTAGTGCAGGGAGTTAGTTCCTTGACGGCCGTCCGTCAAGGGGCAAGAGTGCACACATCGGACAGCTCATGCAGATCATGCAGATCATCTACAGATCATCCCTACTTGACGATGGTTTAGATCTTTCAGGGGAAGGTAGATGGATGAATTCTTGATCTGTTATGACCTGGCTTGTGTTGCCGGGTGGGGTAGTGTCGCCTGCATGATCTGCGCCGGACATGTTCCCTGGCTTGGATATGTATCTCACAGATCCTGCACAATATCTCATAACGGCGGGCCAGGATCTATCTGATCTGTCTGATCTGTCTGATCTATCTGATCTATCTGATCTATCTGATATATGTGATGTATCTGATCTATGTGATATATCTGATCTATCCGATCTATCTTATCTATTTGATATGTCTAGGCTGTCTGATATATCTGTCTGATCTGTCTGATCTGTCTGATCTGTCTGATCTATGTGATCTATCTGATCTGTCTGAGGTGCCCAAGAGTGCCGGCAGCTGACATAATTGGTAACTATTAAGAGTGCTGCTGGCGTTTTTTTTTATTCTGTTGCAATTTCAGCTAACAGCGGTAAATATCATACCAGGTACGTATGTGGGGCGTACTTTACGGAGATACAATTTCACGGAAAAATCTCGAGGCCACGGACGACAGGCACAGCTGCTTATTCGCCTACACCATGACCATGTCGTCGTCGTCGTCGTCGTCGTCGTCGACTCGAGACGTTTTAAAACATGGGGCAAATGTTTTTCAGGAGAGATGTGTGTAGCATCCCTGATTTGATAGGCGGCCACGGCACAAAGCAGCGCCTGGACTGCTGGGTTCAAGGTTGAGGGGTAACATACTTTAGGTTTAGTAGGAGGGACCATACACTATAGTAATGAGAACCCAATATAGACCCAAACAAACGTATATCCCCGTACATTTTGTTCTGATTGCTGCTGTGTTCCCCCGTAAATAGGAACAAGTATGCCCCAACTACGATGCGGAGTTTATAGAGATGTACCACACGCGCGCGGCATGGTCCTATTTATACTCGTACTACAGACGCTCTATTGATAAGACTGTTGATGGCTGATTGATAGGCTGTTGATAGCCCTTGGTAAAATACTATTAATATCAATACAATATTATAATGACAGACTATGGATAGCCTAGTGCTACACTACTGACAGCCTGCATTAGTATCAGTCTGTCAGGTATTTGATAGCCTATTAACAGAGATGGCCTGTTGACAGACTATTGATAGCCTATTTTTTGTAGACGGGTTGGTGAGACAATTGCTCCTCAATGTCTCGTGCTGTGATGCTTATGTTACCGACCGCCATACCAACCGAAATCTGCTTTCCGACGGCCTCCGCTGTGCCCCCTGTCTTGCGTGGCTGTCCGAAGGATGGGATACCTTTACGGGCACTTCACAGACGACGACACTAAGGTGAAAGGAACTTCGACTTGGTTGTTACCCGTAGTTCAGCCCCTCGTGTCGTCCGACCTGACGGTTTTTTTCGTGGTGTTGTTTCTCTTTTTGTGCGTATGATATCATGCATACGACATCGTACCGTACACAGCAGTACCCCACCGCAGGCCACCGCGCACCCCGCCCTGGCCTCGTCATGGCCTCGCCGTACTGCCCCCGCCCCCCCCCCCCCCCCCTCCGTCTCGAAAGGGATGGGTGGTTAATGGTTGAATTCATAGGGCTGGCAACAAATGAGTACGCCCCCCCCAACTCTAAACGCCATATAGTGTGCTTTTTCCGCGTGCGTACGTGCCCGCTCGCTCGGTCGCTTGTCGGTACACAATCTGACCGCGAATCGGGCGAGGAATAGTATTTTGTTTATTGTAACTTTCCTGGTTCAATATATACGTACCAAGTAAAAATGTTTCAAGATGTGATTCTCGGGTCTGTGCAAGGCCCGGCTTGCCACGGCGGGCCTGCCACCCTCCGCCAGTAGGGACGAGAGACGAGACGCAGGGGTTCATGTGTGTTGTGCCTGTTCTCGCCCCCGCGAAAAGGTAGGGGAGAAGAAATCGGCTGTTCAGTCGTAGCACGGTGTAGAAAACGATACGAGAGCCCCCCCCCCCCCCCCCCCCCGTTTCTGTTTATTTTTTCTTTGCACATACACACGGTAAATGTCAGCTGCGATGCTTGACACATTTGTTGAGTACAGATACAGTCGCATGCTTTGGTACTCGTCTTTGCATGCTTGGGTGTTTTCGTGTTTTTTTTTTTTTTTTTTGTTTGTTTGTTGTTGTTGTTGTTGTTGTTGTTGTTGGGTGGTGGTGGTGGTGGTTGTGGTGGTGGTGGTGTTGATGGTTTGCGCTCACTGCCGTCGCCGCTATCGATGCTGCCGGTGCTTCTGGTGCTTCTGGTGCTGCTGGTGCTGCTGGTGCCGCCGCCGCCGCCGCCACCCGAGGGTATAGGTTCGCGTGGAGTGCGTGTACGAGCCGCCGCAGGAGAACTATCCCGAGGGCTTCGACGTGTTGGAGGACCCCAAAGCGGACACGGTCGAGGCCTTGGCAGGACTGCTGGGTCTCAAGCGGGTGAGTAAAAGCCGCGTCCATGACGTGCGAGCGCGCGCGCGTGTGTTCAATGTTTTGCGTTCCTGCGTGTACGTGTGCGTATGCGTGGTTGATAAGATGGTATACCCCGTACACTATAACCAAGAAAGCGAACCTCAAAGCTCATTTTTTCGACAGCGGGGAGATTGGAAAAAATGGAAAAGAGCGACGCGTTCTGTGAAACAGATATCGACTACCAGGTATTTGTTTTTTCTTGCTCGAAAAAGCTCTGCCGTTTTCGTCTTGTGCGCCCCTCTCTGCTCTGCCGCCTTTGGAGAAAATCGGGTCTGATATTCGTCTCAAGGGGTGTAAGGTGTGCTTTCTTGCGTGTTTCGCGGTATGCATGCGTGTGCGTGTTCGTGTGTTGAGTACGAGGTTGGAATGGAGCATGGGAAAATTACCCGGGGCAGTGGCATCAGAGCAGGTTTTGCACTAGGAAAGAGCGGGACGGGGAGGGGGCGGGGGGGGGGGGGTGTGGAGGGGGGGAGAGTGTGTTCATATTCCCTTCTCGGGGCATATGGTGTGCGATGGCGCAGGGACTCGTCGCCTTTTGCTCTTCGTTTTTCGCGAAGGGTCTCTTGGCGGCGAAGTGTCAAAAGGGGGAGGAGGAAGGGGGTTCGTCTTGTTTGGTTTTCGTCTGGTCTTGTTTCGTCTTGCCTTGTCGTGTCGTGTCTTGACTTGCCTTGCCTTGCCTTGCCTTGACTTGCCTTGCCTTGCCTTGCCTTGACGTGCCTTGCCTTGTTTTGCCTTGCCTTGCCTTGCCTTGCCTTCCTTTTGTTTTGTCACTGTTGCTCAAATCCGTCTCCTGTCCGTCCCCTTGTTTTCTCGGCCCTCCCTTGCCGCTATAAACGCTCTCTGTGGGGGATGCGGCCCCAAACCGAAACTTTCGAAACCGAAAAGGTGGGCTGGATATTCGCGCACCCGCCGAGAGAAGAAGGCTTCTTGTTCAGCTCGGCGGAGGTCATTACGGCGGCGACATTACAGCTGGAAGCCGCGGACGGTATCAATGACACGCCCTTCGTCACCGTCAAGGTGGGGTGGGTTGGGGGGGGGGGATGGGAGGGAATAGGGGTTGGGGAAGGGGAGGAGGGGTCGGTGGGGGGGGTGGTGGGGTCTATTGGGGGCGAAGTGGGGGCGGTGGGGGGGGGGTGGGGTGAGAGAGTGGGATGGATTTGGGTATTTATAATGTTAGGATGTTATGGTGCGGTAGTGTTGTTGTTCGATGTGGTTTATGATGTAATGTTGGGATATTATGATGTTGTGATTGATGACGTTGTGATCTGACGGCGTTGTGATGTTGTGATATTCTGATTTGGTGGTGTTTTGATGCTATGATCTTGCAATAGGTGACGGCCGACGAGGACGGCAGCGCACACTTCGACGCCTTCCAGGTGTCCAAGCAGTGCATGGAGATGGTGGCGGAGGGGGCGTTAGAAGTCGGTGAGAGCCCATCTTGCACTTGTTTTATCAGGTTTTGTTTCTTTGGTTAGTCTTACAAGAGTTTTGTTGTGCCTAAGCAGTGCGTGGAGATGGTGACGGAAGTCACTAGCTCCCATGTGTTTTTTGCCACATACTAACACTATTAATAATGTGTTTTTGTTTTTGTTTGATTCTGTATCATGTATATGTTCTGTTCTATTCTGTTTTGCTTTGTTTTGGGATTGACTTTGTTTTTTGTTTGATTTGGTACGGTTTGGTTTGTTTGCTTTTCATGTGTACCTTCCGAATGAGTATTGGCCCTGACTCCTCTCCTTCTTGATATTTCCGTGACGTCGGGACCGCTCTCCCCGGCAAAGGGAGAACCAATCGCCTCAATTGCTCTCATGGTTGCGTTCTTCCTCCTACCCTTTCCTCCTGTCCCCCGTTCTTTGTCCTTCCTCCTCCCTCCTCCCTCCTCCGTCTCCCCTCCCCCCCCCCCCGAAGTAGACGCACAGATGTGCCTGTGTGGCAAAGCAATAGAGAGTAGAACTCACATAGTAGGAGAATGTGAAATATACAAGGAGGAACGGGATGTGTTAGAAGAGATGAGGAAAATAGATGAATGTGACATGGAGGAGTTTGATACAATGAATAGCAGCGAGAAAACGATCGCTATCCTAGGAGATAGATGGTGGCCACAGGAGGCCAAACAGGAAGGGGATAAGATTAGCAAAAAGTTTCTATGTAATATATGGAAACAACGTAATGAGCGCCCAATTGTTGGAGGTGTCTGTATTAGGAGTAGAAACGGTGCTCCGTCTCGAAAGGGATGCGTGGTCAATGGTCAAATGACTAAGGCAAGCAACAAATGAGTACGCCCCCCCCCCCCCCCCACTCGTCCTTCCTACCCCCCCCCCCGCCCCCTCCTCATTCTCCTCCTCCTCCTCCTTCTTCTCCTATTTCTATGCGCTTTTCCCCTGCCCCCTACGTGCCAAAGGGGAGAACCCGGGGCACTGCCTGGTCCCGAAGACGTTCACCGCCATCGTGGAGATGAAGGAGGCTAATGAGGTGGGCGCGTGTTGGCGTGGCTTGCGCGTTATATATCCTCTTCAAAAGAACCTAGGGGTCTCTTACGTTTTTGGGACAGACTACTTGGAATTAGTTTGGGGTAGTGTTTTGCAGTCGTATTGAAAGGGTTATTATCAAGGGGTGGGGGTAGGAGGAGGCGGAGGCGGCGGGGGGGAGTTAAGTGTTGGATAGTTTTTGCAGTCATGCAAGGGTTTATGGAGGGGGGGAGGGGGCGGTAGGCGGAGGCGCGCGGGGGGGGGGGACACTCGATATCATGTATGGCCGTAGTCGTTTGACCATAGACCCTCGCATCACTACGATACCGGGATGGAGCACGCCGGGTTTTCACCGACCTAGGCAGACATTGCTTTGCACTAAGCGCGAAGCCAAACTTGGGGTGTTGGGAGAAAGAGTCAGAAAAATGTACTTGTATAAAGTATTGGTCGGTGAGTTCTTGGCGACGTTCTGTTTCTTAAGTTCTTGGCTGCAAGGTTGCTTTGCGCTGTTGTAGCTGCACAGGTACAACAGGCCCCAGTCCTTCGCGAGCGCGGGTTCGTCGTTCGGCACGATCGAGAGTCGATTATGAGACGGACTGTCTTGCATATGGATGACAGCGGGGGGAGGGGATAGCGTGGGATACTTTTTTTACAGCCGTGGAAGGATTCATGGAGGGATGGGGAGGGGGGGGGTAAGTGTTTGATATTTGCTGCTGTAATAGAGCGGTGAATGGAGGGGTGGGGTGCGGCGGTATGAAGAGGCGCGCGGCGGGGGGGGGGGGGGCGTTGAGGATGTTGAAAAATCCTTGGGAGCGAACGCACGAACGCGCGGGGGGGGGGGGGGGGGGTCTGGTGTCGATCGGCGGCCTCGTGATGCAAGCGGGAACATAATGAGCGGCTTTGCTTGTTGTTGGTTTTGATGGTTGGTGTTGGTAGTGTTGGTTGGTGTTGAGGTTTTGCCGTTGTTGTTGTCATCGTCATCATCATCATTCAAAAACGTTTACTTATCTTTGGTTCATTGATCAACAGGTGGACGCGACGATGTTTCTGAGCACCGTTCCAATAGAGCAGCACGAGAGTGCTCGGTTCGTGCACGATTTCCCGAGGTCAAACCGCGACGGAGTGATGCAGACGTGGGACGACGTGAAGAAGCAGCTGGGCAGGGCCGGAGGGCAGGGGTTCACCTACGTGGACATGCTGTCGGATTTCCACCTTCTCTTGTTCCTGACGGCCTTCTTGGATTTGGTGAGGACAAGGCTTTATATTTATAGTACAGAAAGGAGGCATCATTACCGTTGGTGTTACGTATATACGAACAACGTTTATTTTGCGGGCATCCCCCCGCCCCCCGCCTCTTTTCCTTCCTTCCCGCCGTCCTCGCCACGCGCCCTTTTTTTCGCCAATCTCATAACATATTCGTCGCTTGCCCTGTTCTCGTTTTTCGTCGATCGTCGTGTCTTATATTTTTTTCTTGTCCGCACCATACTCGTCTCTTTGAAAAATGAACAAAAAAAAAAAAAAAATCCAGCAAAACGACATGCCCAAGATTTGCGCGTCGGTGGTGGACCGAGAGAAGCCGCTCGACGACGGTTTCAAGTTCTTGATCAACAACTTCGCCGGCCTCGACACCTGATCTGATCTCTCCACGCAGGCCGAAAATTAGATACTAGACCGAGACCGATGAAACTTGAGATTTTTTTTGTTTTCTCTTGTATTTTTTTTGCTTTATATTTTCTGTTTTTATCTTGTTTCTTTCTTTGCTTCCCTCTGTTTTTTCCTTGTTTATTTTGTTTCCGCTTTTTTTGTTCCTTCGTTCGTTTCTTTTTTTCGATCGGGACGGAAGGGGGAAGGAAGCAGCGCCCCCCCCCCGCGCGTGCCAGTTGGTCGGTCTGTTGATCGGTCGTAGCTGAACTGCTGGTCGATCGGTTGGTCTGTTGGGCGATCGATTTATCGATCGGTCGGTGCGTCAGTTTGTAGGGCAATTGGTCCGTCGGTTGGCCTACTGGTCGGTCTGTCGGTCGATGGAGGGGCCAGTCGGCTTGTTAGTCTGTCTGTCCTATTTTGCGCCCGCAACTCCTCTCTGTCCAAGCAAGCGTTCTCGTCGCCGTCGTGGTTGCGGTCAAAGTAGGAGAGCAGAGGAGAGGAGAGGAGGGAGGGGGGGGGGGAGGCCAGCGGGGAAGGGAACAGGGGCAGGGATCGGATTCCCTTGCTTTTTCTTGGACGTGTGGGAACACGTACAGTAGCAGTTTCGGGGACCCCCCTCGATCACGGCCGAAGGCTCTCAAGAAGCAAGGTTACGTATGGTTTCCAAGACTACGAAAATACAGTCAGGAGACTCCTGCCGTTGTCTCATCTCGAACTGTGCCGAAATCCAAACAAAAAAACTTGGGGGAAGAAATAACAAGTTTTGCGCGGTGTTCGTACTTGTGTCATGTTTTTTTTTTTTTGTTCGTTGTTCTTTCGGAGGCAAGACCGTCGTCACCCGCCGCCGCCCCCCCCAAATACCCCTCCCGACAAAGGAGAGGGGGGAGGGGGACGCCATTGATGAGGTGGGAATGTGCATGCTAAGTACCTGGTATGAGAGGGAAAAACAACGAATCATCGAAAAGCTCGAAAGAGACGGATGCACATACAGGGACACAAAAAGCTTCACAGGGGTGGGGTGGATGGGGGGGGGACAGGGAACGGTAGGACGCAAGGGGTTGGAGCAAAACAAAACGACCGCTTGGTGGTTCAGAGATGTTTAGCGTTTGGATGGCGGGAGGGACCGACCGACCGACCGACTCCTTGTGTTGAGGCCTCGAGCCTGGACCGTGCTCTCCTGGCGCTCTGTGCTTATCGCCAGCAGCCGCAGAGCCCGACGATTTTGGGTGTGGCAGTAGCGTTGATACACGTTGGCTACGTACATACTCGTAGCTTGTGCGATCGTCGAAAGCGACTGTTTCGATGTCTTGAATGCCTGCAGGATTGTTGGTACTTACTGATGGTACCTGGGAGGAATGCTGTGCTCGTACTGTTAGGTAGGCACCCTGGCAAATGTTTTTGTTCACAGGTTGGGTCCCTTTTCGCCCCTCTCAACTCTTCAAGTCCCAACACAAGAGGATTTTATGTGATAAATGAAGCCTACGTAAGAAATGCGAAACCCCTTTTGCAATACAAAGCGCACCACCCATGTTTAGGGCACAACAAAACCTACTTGGAATCAGAGTAGCACCAGCTTGGTAGTATACCTGGTACTGCAGAGGTATCGCAGCTGTAAAAGAGTTAGAACGAGCCACGGACGGTGCTCTTACGTTTTTACTATGAAATTACATACCTGGTACAGACGCATCACCACGACAACCGTCGCCAACCCGAACACGATAATACTTACCACGCATACTACTACGGGGGACCATAGTAAATAGGACCAAATATTGTTAGTAAAAATAGGTAAATATATAGGTTTTCATGTATACCATAGGTCTTATTTACTATGGTCCCCGTAATACAGTAGAATCTGCGTGCCCGCGAAAACTCCGAGCTACTTACGCCAGGATGAAACCGGCACAGAACAACAAAACTGACCAAAAACAAAGGAGACAGCAGCCTCGAGCCTGCTGTGTGACCTTTTCGGGAAGCGGAAAAACGGCCTTGCTACGTATGTACTTGCGCCCCCCCAGGGCCCCGCCGGGGGCTCTCCGGGGACTCTCCAGGGACCCCTGCGGGGGTGTGCAACACCCGTAACCGGTCTTTCTAGACGGAAATGCAAAAGGACCGTGTGGGATCTCTGCTGTTAATACCTAAACGCTCCTTACATGTATGTGGCAACCTCCTCTTGCGAGCGTCCATCCTTCATATTTGGAACAGTACACTGGAACAGCAGAGCAACGTGCATCTTCGTTGGCTCCGCTCTATAGTTTAATTGAGGACCAGCGACCAGGGCATACTGAAGTATCACTGTACGTCACCCTCCGTACAAAAGCACAAAACAAGAACAGAGAAGGTCGTAGTTTTCTCGCCTCCTCGTTTTTGGAATTTCTTACTGCCGCCGAGCGCAACCAAGCCGCGCCGGGCCAGGGTTGGGTGTGGGCTATGGGCGCTCGCTCCTTCGGGCACACCGTCGTCGGCGAGAAAAAAAAATCGTACGTAGGGCGTAGCTCGTTCGGGGACTCGATAAAGTGTCCTCCTTCCTGCCACAAGGGACCCTCCCCCCCCCCCCCGCCCCCCCTCACGTTTCGCTTCGCGCTTGGTGCAAGCAATGTCTGCCTGGTCGATGACAACCTGACGTGCTCCGTTCCGGCGTTGTAGGGATGCGAGGGTCTATGGTCATACGACTACGCCCATGCATGACATGAGTACACCCCCCCCCCAAAACACACGCGCGCTTCGGGGTGTGGTTGCTACTTCTGCTTCTGCTACTACTACTCTATATTGTAGGTTGGTTGAGTGCGTACCACTGCTTTCCCTGCCAGTAATGGTGGTGGTGTTTGTGGTGCACACCACTTTGGACGGAACTATAAGCAGCCTTTAATCATTAATCTGCAGACTAAGCGTTCCTTATATTTCCGTCCGGAGTCGTGGTCTACACACGGGACAATTATAAAACAGGTACAGGTACGAGGTTCGTGCACAGTCGTTTGGGACGGCCGCGACATTTCCTTAATATACGGCGTCAACTCGGGGGAATGAACAGAGCGCACCGGTGCCCTATTGCCTACCCTACTCCTAGAACATAGTACCATGAAAAACCCCCTTCCCCCCTCCCCTCCGTCTGGAAAGGGATGCATGGTCAATGGTCGAATGACTAAGGCAAGCAACAAATAAGTACGCCCCGCCCTCCCTCCCGCCCCCTGCAAGCAATGTCTGCCTGGTCGGTGAAAACCCGACATGCTCCGTCCCGGCATTGTGGGGATGCGAGGGTCTCTATGGTCATACGACTACGGCCATGCATGAGACCGAGTACGTCTCTCCTATCGAGTACACCCCCCCCCTCCGCCCCCCCGCGCCTTACAAACTTTTGCGTGCAAAAAAAAACGGCTGAAATGACGTGAACCAAACCAAATGAAATAACCGTGAACGAATACAGACGGTGGCGCTTGAAAAACGGGGGGGGGGGGGGGGGGGGGGGGGAATCACTTCCTAGCTCCCTTCTCTTCCTCCCACCTCCCCGGCCTTCCCCTAACTACCCATCGCATCGTTAAGTGCATTGCTACCACACGAACATCTCCACCACTGCCAACTATGCAAACGCTATCGCTACTGGTACCACTAGCGCTAGCGATACCACTGCCACAAGCGCTACCGCTACCACTTCAACCCTAGCTCGCCGCCTGGGCCGCGTTTCCCGCCGCCGCCAGCTGCTGGTCTATAGGGTGCTCCATGTTGGGCGTCATGTTGGAGTGGTGGAAGCCTAGGACGGCGAACGCCCAGAGGTGAAGAAGCAGCAGGTACCCCAGGAATGACGCGCGGGCCACGGAAGAGTTGCGGAGAAAGACAACTGTTGTCACACACGCAGTCGAAGGCCAGCAGCAGGAAAACAATATCAGCAGACAGCAGGCACAGATCAATATCAGCAGGCAGTACGCAGACAGCATAAGACAGCACACAGCAGGCAGCAGCGGACAGCAGGTAGTAACCGGCCGCAGGCAGTAGCGGGCAAAGAAGACAGCACCCAGCAGCGGCAGCAGCAGTAGCAAGCACGGTTATCACGAAAATGCGATCGTCTTCATAGTAAAAAAAAAAACTACGATGACACGATAGCACGATACGAGGTATACTATATACGATAGCGGCATACCTATTTTTTCTGAGGCTCTTCCTCACTTTACGAGTTCTGCGTACCAGGTATACCTCAATCAAAAACTAACGCGGAGAAAAAACAAAAGTGCAAAACCGGGTGTACCAACAGTCCCATGCCCCCCACGCATCATACACACAACTTGATGGCATTCCAACGATACTGGGTCTCAGTCGAGGGAGCCTCGCCAGTCAGATTTCGTATTTTTGTGAAAAAAGTGCTACCCCTAATCGCAACCCCTATCGTCTAGCACGCGGGTATCCCTAATTACAACCCCTATCGTCTAGCACGCGTCTACCCCTAATTGCAACCCCCATCGTATAGTACGTGTCTATCCCTAACTATAACCCCTACCGTATAGCGCGCGTCTACCCCTAATTGCAACCCCTATCGTCTACAGTACCACGCGTCTACCCCTAATTGCAACCCCTATCGTATAGCACGCGTCTGCCCGTCATTGCAACCCCTATCGTATAGCACACGTGTACCCCTAAGTGCAACTCCTATCGTATAGCGCGCGTCTGCCCCAAATTGCAACCCCTACCGTATAGCACGCATCTACCCCTATTTGCAACCCCTGTCGTCTAGCACGTGTCTACCCCTATGTGCAACCCCAACGTGTCTACCCCTATTTGCAACCCCTATCATCTAGCACGTGTCTACCCCTATTTGCAACTCCTATCGTACTGCAATCACGCGATAGCACGAGCACGTGATAGCACGATAAATCGAAAACATAATATAGCACGATCGCACGATCACGCAATAACAACTCATGCAAGGATTTGACCTTTTGCTGTTGGACGCGTACGACGTGTTTCAGTGATGATGTGTATCTGACTGTTTTGGCATTGATTGATCGTAGACGATATATTTTGCCTAGGTTTTATTCCGCTCCAGTATTTAGGAGCCAGTCCTGTGGCCACGGACTCAATATTCTGGACAAGAGTTAACGCGAGAACAACATCAACGACAGCACGATTAAAATGCGAGCGCAGTGTGTAACACCTTGAAGCAATTATCGCCATGACACGGCAATGAGACAACACGACAGTGCCACATCGCGGCGTCAGAACACCCACACAGACGGGCACGAAGGCAGGGAAGAGGAAGGGAGGGCAAAGGAGAGGGGGGGGGGGGGGGGGGGGGGGGGGGGGGGTAGAGCTGGCTCTTTTTGAGGGAGCGTCGCTGCTCTCGAAATGAGCGGTTCTACGTAAGTAGCGCAGCAGGATGCCCATGGTATGGTACCCTGGTATACGGTATTGTATATGGTATGTCACACAGTATGGTACATGGTTCGGTACAAGTTACGAAGGGTTGGTATGGCACATAGAATGGCACATAGGATGGTACACATGGTATGATGCACGGAGGGGATGTTACCCCAGTCGGGAGCCGCGCCGAGCGATCCCGAATACCAATACAGTAGTTGCCAGCACGATTGGCGAGCGCGGGCACATGCTGCCTTCCCACGAACGAAAATGGCACTACTGTACCTACCCGAAGGAAGGGAGGAAGGGAGCGAAGGGCACAGCAATGCATACCAGTACACCCCAGCGCAACGGCCAAACCCCAGTGGTATTAAAAACACAGCAAGCAGTAGCAATAGTGCCCTCCGAAGAAAAACATTATAGGGGAAAGCAAGCAACGCATCATCGGGGGGAGAGCAGTAGCGGGCACGAATCGCAGCACGAGGTGATTGTGAATTCAACCCCCGTCGCCTATCGCGGGGGGGGAACCAGCAACCACGGGCACCCCATCATGGTCGAAACTGTCGGTTTGTTTATATACCCTCACCGGCTTTAAGGGTTTGGCGGTCGAGGACGTCCACGACGCTGGCGATCTGTTCGTACCGTCCAAAATATATACGCAGGCGAGCGAAATAGGCCAGGGCCAACCGACGGGCCGACCGACGGACATACGGACCGACAGAGGGGCGTAGACACGGGGGGATGGACAAAGTAACGGAGGGAAAGACAGAGAGGCGGGGACAGGCAAAGAGACAGACGGTACGACAGAGAGACAGATAAAGCGAGACGGAGAGACAGGGATCGAAGGAAACAGAGAAACAGGGAGAGAGGGAGACAGAGAGGCGAAGAGACAGAGAAGCAGAGAGACAGGGACAGAGCCACAGACAGACCGGCACACAGATAGACCGACAGACAAGACAAGTCAATACCCGATCGGAACATCCGTTTTCTATTGTTTGGAACCAACAAAGTGAGAGGGTACACATTAAGCAGAAGTTTACTCAAAATTATGTTGCGTTCGTTGTGTCGAAAACGATAGAACGGCATGCTTATATGTGAGTCTTAAAAAGCGTAATTGTTTGTACCAAACCCCTCTGTTGAGCGGTGCCTACATTAGAGCAATCAGCATTTACCATACGTACCAGGTATAATGTAAGGACAAGCGCATGTCGAACGCATATATGCATGTACAAGGTTCCCCTTCGGGATGTGGGTAACGTGAAATCCCGGGGGCGTCGCAAGGCGAAAAGGGAGTCACAGGAAAGACCCGCATAGCTGTTCTTGGCGGAAGCGGGAGCCATGGGTTCGCGTATTGCTCGAAGGAAAGAGTAATAGTAGTCGGCAGGAACTGAGTCCTACTCCTTCTGTGGTGGATACTACACTACTAGATGCATGCGGTACCATGGGTTGACTACTGTACTGTCGCTATACACCACCACTACTACTACTACTACTACTACTACTACTACTACTACTACTACTACTACTACTACTACTACTACTACTACTACTACTACTACTACTACTACTACTACTACTACTACTACTACTACTACTACTACTACTACTACTACTACTACTACTACTACTACTACTACTACGCAGATGTAGTACAGGTAGAAGCAGCATGCACTCTACAAAATATTACCTGGTACACTACTACTACGACTACTAATTATGCTACTACGAAGTACTACTGCTGACCAAACGCCCATCATATAATATACAGACAACCTCATGGTAAACAGAGAGGTTAAATAACCACGCGGTACCATGGATTGGGGCATGACTGCAATACTGTTACTATACACTACCACCATTAATACGTAGATGCAGTACAGGTAGAAGCAGCATGAATAAATACTACACTACAATACTACTTACTATTAATATTAATACTACTGTTCCTATAATACTAAAACTTCCATACAACGGCGACGTAGCATGCAAGCGGTACCTTGAGTTGGGGCATGACTACTATTTATACTGTTACTCTTAATGACACCACTACAACTACTACGCAGATAGATGTACTGTAGTAACCAAAGGTAGAAGCAGCATGCACGCTACAAACTACCTGGTACTACATTACAACGACTACTCTTAATAATGATGTAAATGTACAGGCGACGTAGCATATACGGTTGAGGGCATCTACTGCTATTGGCCAGGTAGAAGCAGTATGCAGAGGTAGACGGGCCGAGGGAGCCCGTTTTGTGTTCACGTACGTGCTCGGTGTGAGGTGTGTGGTGTACGTCAAAGGGCTCGTAGGTGAAACATGTATGACGCTCGACAGACGTGTATTGCTGCTGCTGCTGTATCTGCTGCAGCTGAGGTTGATAAAAAACGGGCGTTTTCAAAAGTATTGAGATTTTCAACGCAGAGAAATTCAGCAGAGAAAGTTCTCGTGCTCGTGCGGGATTGATAATTGTTGGCCGCTCGGCACGACTCGCGAGCTCACGGGTAGGTTTCCAAGCCTATTGCGCCGAAAAAAACGAACACGAGACCACGATCACTCGATTGCTCGACCTGGTCAACACTGCACACACATACTATACGAACACTGCTGTTGTATTGCTGCTGCTGTTGCAGTGAGCACCGTGGATGCCCGTTGCTTTTGAAATACCGAGGAAGCGTGAGTTCGTACGAATCGTCGTCCTGCCCCTGCGCAGCATCCAATGAATTGCACCTTTGTCGAGATTATGTATGTGTTCGTTCCTACTTCCTAGGTTGACAGAAATCACGGCCCACACACGCACACACAATAAATGCGGTATCCGTGGCCGTCACCAAACGGAGAGCTTGATGAACGACTGTTGCTGTGCCGTGGCTGCCTCTGTAGAGAGCTCGAGGGACGGTGTGATCAGACATGATACAGCAGCAGCCAGCAGCGGACAGAAATCTTCGAAAATATGGGCTCTTCATTGTCCTGCTTGGCTCTAGCTGGTCGGAATGGTTCCTCGTAGTTATTTGCCAGAACTCGCGACTTTAGATGCCCAGAGCACGCGCCATGGACCTCGGCCGGGGCTCGCATTTGCGCCGTGGTGTACACGCGGGCTCCCTGTGTGCCACGCAGCCTAGAGTGCGAGAGCAAGACCCGAGGCCGGACGAGAAAAGTAAAGTATTCGGGAAACAAAGCCGATTTGGTACAAAGCTACAAGGTTCCCCTTCGGGATGTGGGTGACATGAAATCCGGGGGGTGCCGCAAGTTGAAAAGGGAGACGCAGGTGAGACCCTTGCACCTCTGGTTTGAGTAAAAATGATCTCGGAGTAACATGAGTCATGGGTTATTACAGTAGTACTATAATACTGATAAAAGCGAAGAGTAGTAGTATTCTAGTCTTCGATGCTCTGCTCGCATGTCTTGGTGTATAGGAGGCATGGAGCGTCGAGCAGCTGTCGCGGTGCGTCGTAATCGGGTGCGTGGTGAGCAGCGACCCCGAAAATATAGTATCTTTAAGATCACGTGAGATGCCTGTTTTGTTCACAACCGACGGAATCAGTTTTTTATGGTCATGGGCTCTACCGATGGAAACTGAATGTCTTAATTTGTTCAGAGGCAGAGCCAGAAGAGAAGAATGACCATGTGATCTGTACATGTTTACCAGGTGGGATCTGTATGATCTGCAGAATATGTATGATCTGAGGGATCTATAAAATCTGGATAATTCACACTTGCTTTCAGCATGTTTAGCCGGGATGGGGTCTATATGAGGTAGATATTTCACACGTTGTGTACTTGAGTGGGAACTTGATCTGTGGTCTGTACCTACGTGTAATCTGCAGTATTTGTATGATCTGCAGGATCTGTATATCTACCTGAGTGGAATCTGTGTGATCTGCAGCTATACCGTGATTGTGTGTAGCAGTAGCGGCAGCAACAACAGGAGTAGCAGAACAACAAGCAAACCGTGTGGCATGGATGAGCACATTGTACAAAGGGCAGTGAACACTCGGCTATTTCACGCAACGCAATACGTGGTACAAATATCTGATAAATAAATGATGAATCGGAGATACTAAAAAAATGCAACCAGGTATGTAGTACGTGATGGATACAGCCTTTTCTCACGTCTTGTGGCCAAGCAGTCACGAGCACTCAGCATCAGCAGCAGCAGCAGCAGCAGCGGCAGCAACAGCAACAGTCAGCAGCACTCGGGCAACATTCAATTCGAACAGCACTCGTACGCCTGTTGTTGCTGTTCTTGTACTGCTGCGTACTGCTCGAGCAGCACTCGAGCGCACGAGCATGATAGTAGGTTTCCAAGCCTATATTGCACCGCAAAAAAAAGACACGGGACCACGATCACTCGATTGCTCAAGCGCAACGAGCACGAGACGAACACGAGCACGACGTGGCCAAGCAGCCACGGGCACACGAGCACTCAGCAGCACAGCAGCAGCACCCTGCGACACTCGAGCAACTCTCGACTCCAGCAGCACTCGTACAGCTGTCTTTGCCATTGTTTTACTGCTGCAGCTCGAGCAGCACGAGCTCGATCAGCACTGCTGCGTGCTGTTGCAGTTGCAGCAAGAAGCGAAAAGAACAAAATCTTCGCAGCTAAATATTGGAAGATTCTATTTATCAAGGGATTGCTTTCCGCCTCGCCTAGCCGAGTAGGTGACATGGAAAACCCTACATTTTTTTGGGAATTTCTTTTTTTGTACATTTTTTTTGTAAATAAAAAGCCTGCCACCCTCCAACACATTTTCAAAGCCCCCTCGGCTGTATATTTTTTTCAACCTCAGCAGAAGATGCAGCAGTAGCAGCAGTACACATCTGTCGACCGTTACATCTGTTGCACCAAGCCCTTTGACGGGTGGTGTACACGTAACACTGAGCACGTTCGTGACAAAAAAAAACTGCCTCCCTCGGTCCACTTACTTTGGAGAAATTGGTACCAGGTATCTAGGTATAGGTATCATACCTAGCTAGTTACCCAGTCGCACGCTCTCAACACCAGGTAATCGCACCGGGCAAGAGCCACGGGGCCAGGCCCATTCTGCTGCCCGTCTCCCTCTACTGCCCCCTGTCTCGGTGTGCATCTGGCACCAGACTGCCCGACTGCCTGGCTATTTATATCAAAGTTTCAGGACACGTACCACACGTACGACAGGCAGCTGCGTGCACTCAAAAACAAAGATTTTTCGCAGCAGCATTTTCGCTGCGTTGAAAAGCCGCGTAGCAATCTCAGCGGAATTATTTTCGTTCGCATTGAACATGAAATCTGCCCATGATGTTTTTGGAAAGCTGCCCTTGGCCAAATACATGTATCAACACTTACTGGAACACGCAAGCCACCTCCCACGCCACCACAACCATCTGAAGCCCCCTTCTACGCGGCCAATCGCAACCGTATATAATACGTAGCCTGTACATTTACAAAATACACACAAGCTGCTGGCTATTAATAGTGACGTTTTGGTTTTCTTTTCTTTTCTGTTTACCATGAGGTTGTCTGTGTTGTATGAGCGTTTGGTCTGCTCCAGCTGTAGTAGTACTTAGTAGTAGTCGTAGTAGTATATACTACTTGGTAGAGTGCGTGCTGCTTCTACCTTTACTACGTCGATCTGCGTACTAGTGCTATACAGTGGTGTATAGCAACAGTATGGTAGTCATGCCCCCAACCCATCGTACCGCTTGCATGCTACTGTTGCCGTTGTATGAAAGTAGAAGCAGTAGTAGTAGGTAGTACCTGGTAGTGCAGTATTTATTCACGCTGCTTCTACATGTACTGCATCTACGTAGTGGTAGTGGTGTAGGTAGTGGCAGTGGTGTATAGTAACAATAGTAGTCATGCCCCAACTCATGGTATCGCGTGGTTGTCTGACCTCTCTGTTCACCATGAGGTTGTCTGTATTGTACGAGCGTTTGGTCAGCTCCAGCAGTAGTACTTACTGGTAGTATTATAATTAGTAGTCGTAGTGGTGTAGTATTTTTAGAGTGCATGCTGCTTCTACCTGTACTACATCTGCGTAGTAGTGGTAGTATATAGTAAAAGTATACCCGATACATGGTAGTCAACCTATGGTGCCGCGTGCAGGTAGTAGTGTAGTATTTATTCATGCTGCTTCTACCTGTACTACACTTGTAGTAGTGGTTTATAGTCTCAGTTTAGTAGTCATGCCCCAATCCCTGGTTCCGCGTACATGCAACTGTTGCCGCTATATGAACTTTCGGTCATACAGTAGTAGCAGTAGTTGTTGTAGCAGTACCAGGTAGGTAGTAGTATAGTATTTTGTGGAGTGCATGCTGCTTCTGTAGTGGTAGTAGTCAGATATAGTATTAGTGGAGTAGAAGTAGCCTTCATAGTCTCTGTTGGTGCCGCTGTCGTTGTATGTAAGAGCCTGCATCCTGCTGATGCCGTTGTATGAGCGTTAGTTCATAATTCAGTAGTAGTTAGTAGTGCTGTAGTACAGTTAGTATTGGGTCCAAGTATTTAGTAGTAGTATTTTGTACCACGTAGAGTGCATGCTACTTCCACCTGTACAACATCGGTAGTAGTGGCATCAATAGTAGTCATGTAGAGTAATAGTATAGCAGTAGTACCAGCAGTAGTAATAGTCTCCGTCGATGTTCTTGCCTCTGTATGAGCGTCTGGTTTTTGTAGCAGTAGGAGCAGTTGTAGCAGTAGTAATAGTAGTAGTCTCTGTTGATGCTCTTGCCGTTGTACGAGCGTTTGAATTTTGTAGTAGCAGCAGTAGCAGGCCTCTGTTGATGCTCTTGCCATTGTATAAGCGTTTGGTTTTACTTTATCATGTCCCAACCCGTGCCGACCTCTTTATTGCAATTCGCGGTATTTATAGCAGGGGCCATAATGGCTGCATGCTTCTCCCCAAAATATGTTGTTGTATTTGCGTTTTGTCGTGTCCGAGCCCATCGTACCACGTGCGTGCTGCCTCGAGTACTGCATTTGATATTCCTGTAATACACCTGGTACGGCAATAGCCTCTACTCTGCCATGCCGTCCATCCCTTCCTCTCTTCACATCAGGTTGGCAAGACCTACCGGGGAGGAAAACTGTCTCCCAACGTGCAGGTAAAGCTCTCCTCAGGAAAAGCCAATGGCAACACCAGCAGCCAGCTCCTGGCGAGGCCTCTTCGTCTCTTGCTCGAGCGAAGAGCGTGCCTGCTTCTTGGCGCTGCTGCTCTCGAGGCGGATGTCCGTGTCGCTGTTGACACGACCCTCAAGCTCCCGCCTGTACATACCAGCACAGCCGACGTGGTACGGGCTCGCACCCTTCGCCTCCAACTGGTCGGTGATACGGATAGTACTGTCCTCTAGGACAGATAGGGAACGGACATCCGCCCCGAGAGCAGCAGCGCCAAGAAGGCTCTTCGCTCGAGTAAGAGACGAAGAAGCCTCGCCAGGATCTGGCTGCCGGTGTCGCTACTGGCTTCTCCTGAGGAGACCTTTGCTTGCGCGTCGAGGAGACATATCTCCTCCGCGTCAATACTTTGTCCATGAACACTGAACATAGCATAAAATAGACTACGTTCTGGGGGGCTTAAGAAGTTCATGAGTCTTCGTGGTGGGGGAGGGGCTGATGAACTTCCACGACTATTAATAGGTGTTTTAAGCTTCGGCGATTTGAACAGGGTGATGGATAGTTCCGTGGCTCGTACGAGAATACAGCCCACAACAACGCTCGCACGTACATCTACGATCATGAACTGCAACAAAGAACGCAGGCTTTACATCTTGACGGCGAAACACTCAAGTTTATTGCCGACAAACTCAAGCTACACAACTCTTGGGTTAAGGAATATCGTGCGTCGCTTATTGAAATAGACGACTCAGACTGTGATCACGTGAGCATTTCTTTCGAAATAAACATCGCGTGTTGAACCCATTGCAAGGACAGAAATTGCGGCCTTGCTGTATGAAGACAACACAACCGCACTTGCAAAGTGCATCGGATACACCTGCCCGCGAAACGGACCAACATCAGAATGTGAAAAGCCGCGTTCTATACCTATTTAATCAAGTAGTTATCTCCCACCGCAGCACCCATTGCTACACTTTTCCGGTGACGCTGGGTGGTCACCTGGCCATTTCATGGACGGACGTAAAGATCGTACTTTATCAACGACAGCAAATTTAAACAACTTAACAGGTATATTATTACCGACAACGTTTGCTACTAGAGCTACAATAGTGTCCCATCTATTGTCCTCCGTTGCACAGGAATGGGCGTACGATCAATACGTCATCACAGATGAACTCCATCTGTCTTACATCGAGAAAACAACTCCCTAAAAAACGTTGGACTGCCAGAATGCCATTCAAAATGCTTGCCCTGAACAAGCTGTGGGTAAACGACTACCCGCGAGCTTTCGCGAATCACATGTCAGCAGAAAAAGCAAAAAAAAAAAAAAAAATCGACACAATGGCCGTCGTCGCGCGCATGCCCCCCCCCACCTTAATGGTGACCTTGGATAGGATCGCCGACCTGGCCCGAAGTACAAGAAAACTTTCTTTCAGGTCCAACCGGCATGGACAGACCTGACCTCGTCCACCATGTGTTCAAATTAAAGCTCAAGAACCTCCTCGCTGATCTAAAACAAAAACTTTTCAGGAAATGTGCATACTTTATGTACTTTATTGAATACCAAGCCAGAGGTGTTGTGCATGCGTATATCATCGCGCAATACGAAGGGACTACCCCAGAACAGCGCGCAGAAGTTGACGATTGGATTAGGACCAATCTCCCAGATCCTTTTATTGGAAACGAAGAGCTCCGTGCCAAAGGGCTCAAAAACATGGTCCACAAGAAAAGCGGACGTCACAATCCATCCGCACCTTGCATGAGAGCAAACAAAAAAAACACAGAAAGTATTGCCAGAAAAATTATCCACAACCTTTCCGTTCCTCCCTCCACACTCACAACTCTGGTAGAGCCGAAAACAAACGTCTCAACAACGGTGACAAGGCCACTATCAAGTGCAAAAACGGTGAAAACGAAACTCTTGACACCGAGATCGATAACGGGGACATTGTCATATTTGCTGATGAAACATGACTGCCATATCTGCATGGATTTGGTTACTGCCATGGCGGTCATTGCATACCTTTACAAGTACGCACACAAAAAGGCAGACACAATATGTGCAACGGTTTCGTACGGCAAAGATGAGATAAAGGCTTACAGACGCGTCCGGTACATATCCAGTTCCGAGGCCATGTGGCATATTTTCGGATTTCATCACTGAAGAGAGAACACCTTCAGTTGATCTGCTTTGCGTCCATCACAAGGGAAAACAGCCAGTTGTTCACGAAGAAGCCGACGAGCCTGGCAACGACAAGCTGCTGCAGACGCGGCCGTCTCCAATCTTATGAGGTACTTCGGCCGCCTTCACCCCTGTGCGATGATTCGACTTACCCCCAGTACTTCAGGCAATTTTCGATTGAGAGAGCAGAAAGAACTTCCAAACGGCGACGAATCGACTTCTCTCACGACGACGACAACGTAGCAGTGGGGGCGAACAACTCCGATCCTCAGCTACAACTCTTCGAGACAGGTATAGAAACTTCGTCTATCAGAAAGGTACGGCTGACGTCAGCCGCGTACAACATATGAGTCCCGACCCAGGGGATATCTGGTTCTTGCGTTTGCTGCTGCTACATCGCCCGGCCGACAGCTTCCTCCTGTCACGCTCTATCAACGGTTTCGAGTGCGAAACGTATCAACAGTGTGCAAGAGAACTTGGGCTCGCTCACTACGTTGACGAGTGTGTCATTTGCATGCAAGAGGCTATGGAGCTCGCCACAGAACGGGAGCCCCTTCGTCTTCATACATAATCAATACTGCACGGCGCCCCCGCGTCTCCGCCATGGGAAAAAATTCAGGTGCAGCTCCCACTTGATTGGCTCCACAGTGACGATGTCCGCCGCTGCTAGCTCAGGCGCCGCTCTCAAATATATTGACCTCATGCTCAACAAACATGGCCGTTCCACGAACCAATCAGGCCTTCCCAGTGTCCACCATGGTAACACGGAGTTTGACCGCCTCATCAGCAACTTCAACAAAGACAGAACAGACTGAACTTGGTCAGTCACTCATACCTCAGCTGACACCAGAACAACGGAATATTTTCAGCACACCGCTACTAACCATGCTCTTCAAGACTTCGGTGGCTTCTATACATGATAGACGCACCTGCAGGGACAGGCAAAAACTTGCACAGAATGCACAATCGCAGCCCGCCTGCTGTACGTTCTCATGGAAAATTAAGTGCTTTGCGCAGCCTCCAAAGGTATTGCCGCCCTCATACTGTCTGGTGGTCTCATCGCCCATTCCACTTTTTAAATTGCCGTTTGGTGATGGCGCCGTTGACGGAAGTCTGTGTAACGTCAAAGCTGAGTCTGAGCGTGCTGTTGTCCTCAGGCGAGCATCGCTCATTATGTGGGATGAACTCGTCATATCCTCAAAGTTCGCCCCTGAAGCCCTGAACTTGACACTTCAAGACCTTTGTAAAAGTGACTTGCCATTCGCAGGCAAAACAATTGTGTTTAGCGGAGACTGGAGACAAGTTGGTCCTGTCCTCAAATTTGGCACTGAAACTGAGATAGTGGAACACGCCTTCTTTTCCTCTAATCTATGGCAACATGTTCAACGCTCCCCTCAAAACACTGTACCAAAATGTTGAACACTACCTTCAACTCATGGCAAATACCACCACGTTTACGACAAATACCGAACTTGTGGTCGCCAACCAATTGTACAACATCCAAGTTCAAAGAACGCTCGCTGGTCACCCCTATCCACTACCGTCAAGTGCAAACACATGTGACGTACTATTACGGGGGTCTATAGTTAACAGGACCTATGGCATACATAAAATCCTATATATTTAGGTATCTTTACTAACAATATTTGGTCCTGTTTACTATGGTCCCCCGTAATATATAGCAACGAGCGCTACTCCACGCTACGATACAACAACCCCTGCGCACTCATCCGTTTGTACGTACAACCGTACACTGCGAGGGAAGATCCTCGTTTGCGCGTACCTGCTATAATTGTACAGCGTGAACCCACAGCTAAAACTCGCAGCTGCTCTTGGAGGAAACGTGTGGCACGAGTTAGTGTATTGCTCCGAAGAAAGAGTAGTACTCAGTTCCTGCTGACAGCTACTCTTTCCTTCGAGCAATACGCTAACCGATGGCTCACGTTTCCGCCAAGAACACCTATACGTGTAGTACCTGTGACTCCCTTTTCGCCTTGCGACTTGCGACGCCCCCGGGATTTTACGTTACCCACATCCCGAAGGGGAACATTGTATATGTTATACATATACAAGACGCTTCGCTCCGCGGGCGGCCTACGCCGCCCGCTACGCTCGCTCAGGAAGGAAACATCAAATTATGCAAAGCGGACAGAGGTCTATGATTGAATATTGTTTTTTTTTTATGGCCCCTGTAGTTAGCTGCAAACTGGCGACTTGATAATGCCAAAAGTCCCGCCGCCATGCTTCATTCAGGAGAAAACAGCTCGGACGCCACATATGCTTCGCGTCGCGGGCGGTTTTCCGCTACGCTCGCTCACACGTCGTACATACGTACATACCCCAGGCAGGGTACTTATTTTCTTCTTTCGATATGCTCTGCGTCTGTGTACTCGTCGTATGTACGAAAGATAAAAGCACAGAACGGCACAGCAGCAACACAGCAAAAACAATCAAAATGAAACCGAAAATTTCTGAAAGAAATAAAATCCCCGTCCCCTTTCGTATAATAATTTACTACCTGAGTGGAACACCTTACACCAGTCAAAAAAAAGAAAAAAAAGAAAAAAATGAAAAAAAGAAAAAATCTTACAGCAGAGCTTCTCTCTCAGCCTCGTACGCCGCCCGCCCCTCTCGCGACCATCTCGCCACCGATTCAGTCCGGGTAAGGCTTCCCTCCCTCTCTTCCACAGTGAGCCCCGTCGCCCGCCTCGCGTGAAGCCCGGTGCTCACCGTGGACCTCGACGCAAGCTCGACAATGTTGGTGCTCATTCGGGATACCTCCCTCTTGTGACTCTCAGCCCGGTCGCAAAAATAAGCACCGCTTGAATATTATCTTACAATCCCGAACGAACCTTAAATACTCGTACGTACTCTATCCAAAATCACAAATGGAGGCCAGACAGAGCCTATTGATGCATCCCTCGTGTCTCGAGGCACACGCGACGCCTAGGCACGAAAGCGGCGACCGCGCTCCTTGCAACTCCTCCTCTACTCGCCAGCATCCGCCGACACCCGCGACTGTGCCGGGTTCGCCCGCGCAACCGTGCTCGGAGTACACGCACGCACACGAAACGAAAGAAGAAAAAAGGAAAGAAGGACTGAAAGTACGACGAGAAATGGAGAAAACGAAGACTCGCTGGAACGGTCCGGCAAGTAATAAACGGAGGCGATTCCCAAGTGGGAGCTCTGAGAGGCCAGGGGTGTACCAACCGAGCACGCTCCGAGGTTGAGATATCTATACGTAGTTCTATATATATATCTGTTGATTATATAGCACTACCTGCTAGACAACTCAGTCAGCGCTGACTGAGTGGTCTAGCAGGTCTAGCAGGTAGTGCTATATAACCAACAAAATATACCGGTGTGTTTTAGAGTTCGTGGAATCTCGTCGATTTAATAACAGTGATCTCCGCGGCCCTCCCCTCGCCAAACGCTACTAGTATCTAGAGGCACACTATCACAATCATTCGTACTGTCTCTAGCGCGCACGCTCGAAATTATCAAATTACGAATTCGGCGAGATTTGAACCCCCGACCCACCCTTGGGAAGTAAGTACACAGCACTACCTGCTAGACCACTCAGTCAGCGCTGACTGAGTGGTCCAGCAGGTAGTGCTATATAATCAACAATATCAGACTGCACGAACGAGCATGAAGCACTATCGTACGTGCGTACGTACGTAAGTACGTACGTGTGTTGAGTAGTTGTGGTATATATGAAGATACACTCTCAGGTCCTCTTGCCCCACATGTCCAGAAAAAACATCTCAGCAAGGCCAGTCAACCTGCGCTACAGTAGTCGGGCCCACCCCGCGGGAGGTCCATGCTGCCATTCCATACCAGTATCAGAATTGTAGTTATTCCGTTTCATGTCGCCTTTGCGAGATGGGGCGAGCTAAAACTGGAGGCTCCATTAACTCTCAATTGTCTCTTACCTTCTCGTGCTTGGCGATGGGCGCTAACCGCGACCACGATCCCGTCGGCGATGCCCTAGAGCCGCCCAGCCTGTCTTGCCGCCGCCGCGGCCTCATGCCCCCGCCGCCGGCCGCTGCTTTTGCGGTCGAAGGGTCAACACCCACCCGTGGTAGAACAAGGGAGTTGTAGAGGGAGGGAGGAAGGGAGAGAGTGAGCGCGGAGGTGATTAGGGGGGGGGGGGGGGGGGGGGGGGGGGGGGCGTACTCATTATCGTGCATGGCCGTAGTCATATGAAAACAGACCCTCGCATCCCTACAATGCCGGGGTGGAGCAAGTCGGGTTTTCACCGATCAGGCAGACATTGCTTGCTTGCACCAAGCGCGAAGCGCCGTGAGGTGTTGGGCGAGTCGCATGAAGGGTGAGCTGCATCTTACTAAGAACCGCTTTCGAGGCGGATTTTCAGCATCAATGAATTGATTTAATTTCTGGTGTGGCCACTTCCAGAGACAGCAGTGGGGTTGCTATGTACTGCCTCTTGGGTGCCTCACCATATACACACTACGTGATACGACCATCCCCCTTGTGCGGAGTGAAGGTTCTCCCCGCACAAAAATGATCCAACTCGACCGCCAGCCGTGGTAACCGCCAAAAGCTAGCAAACAAACACACAAACGGTACCCTGGCTGTCTAGCTCACGCAGTGAGAGGCATGTTTTACAGCGTCGTCGCCAACCGACGCCAGCCCAACCTATATATACCAGGTACATAACATATGGGGGGGGATTAGGGGAGGGAGGGAGATAGGGAGGTGGGAACAGAGAGGAAGGGATGAACTGTATATTTCGGAACGGAATGGTGTGTACGTAAAAGCATATAAGATACCGTGGTAGAGGGAGGGGGGGGGGGGGGGGGGGGGGGGGGGGGGGGGGGGGGGGGGGGGGGGGGGGGGGGGGGGGGGGGGGGGGGGGGGGGGGGGGGAGAGGGAGAGAGTGAGTGAGGCAGGGAGGGAAGGAGGGAGAACACTATTTTCCGAACAGAGGAGAGAGTGAGGGAGGTGTGAAGGGAGGGAGGAGCTCTATTAATCCGAACAGAGTGGAACGCATGCGTAACGCATGGGTCGACGCATACCGGCAGGGGCTTTCAAACGAATACGTACCAGTGTCGTATAGCCTCTCCATCTACTCGGTGGCGTTTACAACTTGCCCCCAGGTTCGACATACCAGGTTATTATACAATCGCTGACAGCAGTCCACACTGATCAACTCCCCGTTTCATCTCCATCCCGACAAAAAATCCGGTCGGTCGGTCGGTCGGTCTGTCGGTCGGTAGGGTTTTAGGGTCAGTGTTGGTACGGTTGTTAACCCTTTTAGTGCTGCAGTCCTGTTATGGTGACAATTTACAGTGGTATATTGTAATTCGAGTGGCTTCCCTGCAAAACGGGACTGCGGTACAAAAAAGGGTCGAGGTAAAAAGCTCAGTTTGTCGGGGTTGACTCAAGATTTTCAAAATTATATCTGTCTACAATCCAACTGAAAAATAAAATGAAGACAAGACAGACAGCCCTAAGACAAGCCAGGCACCACGTCGGTATACACAGCCCTCCATACAATTATTAATAGTACCGAAATATACGACCGAAAACAAGCCCAACCGTCAAAAAGGCACTCAACAGACACAAGCCAGAAAAAAACGCCCGCGAAAGCAAGCAGGCACCACGCACACAAATCGGGGGAAAAAAAACTCACCACCTCCGACTCCCCCTTCGAGAGAATCCCCTCGAGCCTCCCGCAACTCCTGCTCCGCGCGGAACGCCCGCGCGGAAGCCTCCTGCAGCTTCACCGACAGAGTCGCGCGCTCGCACACCGACTCCTCCAGGCGAGCCTGCTTGTCCAGGAGCTTGGAGCTAAGGGACTGCTTCCACAACACGTTTTTCGATTTCGATTTTCATTTTCGTTTTTTTTTTTTTTTTTTCCATTTTCATCGAAAACGCGTAGTATGTACGAGTATATCCCAAGAAAAATGGCCAAGCCGAATGGACAAGCAGGCAGGGGACAAGGAGCGTGGGAACGGGATAGCGTGAAGGTTGGGGGGGGGGGGGGGGGTGAAGGGGATGGGTACGGGTGGGTCGGGATGCGTGTTGGGGGTGGAGGTGTGGGGGATGTGTGGGGAGGGAGAGTCGGGGGGCGCGGGGGGGGGGTACTCGATATCATGCATGGCCGCAGTCGTATGACCATAGACCCCTGCATCCCTACATTGCCCGGACGGAGCACGTCGGGTTTTCACCAACTAGGCAAACATTGCGCGCACCAAGCGCTAAGCGCAGTGAGGTGCTGGGCCAGTCGCATGAAGGGTGAGCTGCATCCTACTAAGAACTACTTGTGAGGCGGACTTGCACATGGGTTACAGCTTCAATGAGTTCACTTATTTTCTGGTGTGGCCACTTCCAGAGACATTAATGAAGGCACACTATGAGTGTGTGGGGGGGTGTACTCGACATCATCCATGGCCGTATGTAGTCGTATAACCATAGAACCTCGCATCCCTACAACGCCGGGACGGAGCACGTCGGGTTCTCACCTACCAGGCAGGGGCGTGGGCGTGGTGGGTGTGTGGGAGGGGGTGGTACTTTGAAAACAAGGTGGGTTAAACGAAAGAGGCATGGCAAAGTGGTCTAAAAAAATATTTTTGCCGGATTCAGGTATACCTTTTGTCACTTTTGCGCCAAAACCAGTAACAAACTAAAAACAAGTACAAATCACACGCCAGGAGCCCTGCCATTGGCCAGCCTCACCTCGTACCTGTTTATGACCTGAAACTGGGTACATCTGGGATTGTTGTCTACTTCGTCTAGCTTCCAACTGTTTGTGCCTGATTTCAGCCATAATCAGAGAGGCCATACCTACACTGTTTTTTTCCTCGCGCATGCGGTTTCCGGTCCCGCGGTCGAAATTCTTATATCTAACCTCTGTACGTACGTATCTATATACATACGTACGCTGATTTCGCTTTTTCTTCTTTGGGGTATACGATGTGCTTCAGTTGTTATGATACGTATTTTGCTCTTGTGCAGGCAGCATCGTGGACACAGACGGCAGCCCGTCTGCCTCGCCTTGCGTCGAGGTAGCCTCAGTTTTGCTACGGCAAATAAGTTCGCGCCGAGCATGTGGCTCCGCGAGGATCGTCGACAGGCTTCAAAGCTGGCAACGGGGGGGAGGCGCCACAACAAATCCTCTTGGCGCGCCCGGCGTGGCGAAGCTTACGAAGCCTGGTGACCCTCTGCAGGTCTACGTGGAGCCTGTGGTGCCTATACCCTAACGAAAAACAAAACAATTCAGATTTTGGAGGCCACACGCTCAAACGTTCAGGCGCAAAACAATAAATGAAAGTGATTTCTCATGGCCAAAAACACTGCTCGTGGCGTGTGCTTTTTACAAGGTTTCAGTATATAACTGTGCTTGACTCAAATGGAACAGGTCAGGTGTTGTACCTGATATTGGCAAAAACCCTAAAAAAAATCTCGGCGAACCGTGAACAACACCGGTTGGGGGGGGGGGGCTGGCGGCAAGCGACGTGGCGTCCCGCGTGACCCCGCACTTTTTCCTGGAGCGAGGGCTACTGTATAATTACTACTGTAGTCTTTCCTTCTCCCGCGGGCATCACCCCCCCCCCCCCTTCTGCCCTAGGAGATAGATGGTGGCCACAGGAGGCCAAACAGGAAGGGGATAAGATGAGAACAAGTTTCTATGTAATATATGGAAACAACGTAATGAGCGCCCAATTGTTGGAGGTGTCTCTATTAGGAGTAGGAACGGTGGTCCGTCTCGAAAGGGATGCGTGGTCAATGGTCAAATGACTAAGGCAAGCAACAAATGAGTTCACCCCCCCCCCCCCCCCCCTTCTACCCCTTCCCCGCGTGGCCTCCGATGGTTTTCCAGATCCCAGGTTAACTGAAAACTGCGGCGGCGCCTGCTGCTTCCCCCGAACTTCTCTCTGAACCGGAGAGATTCTCGACCAAGAACGCCCGCACCCGTGCCACGCCCCCCGTAACGCCATGGCGGGTGGGGGGGGGGGGGGGGGGGGGGGGGGGGGGGGGGGGGGGGGGGGGGGGGGGGGGGGGGGGGGTGGCCCGTATCAGGCTAACAGCACGACAGGCGACCCCAAACGCCTCCCACGGGGCATAAAGGCAGCACGGCCAAGAATGGGAAAACAAAACAAACGAAAATATGCGCCTATACCTGTATCTGGGACTCTTGATCTCCCAGGGTTGGAGCGGAAGTTCTCAGGCGTTTCGTGCTGGCCTTCACGTTCTGCAGCTGCTGTTCCAGGTGGGACACCTTGGCTGAAACGGTCACGGTGCCGTCGTAACGCGGAGGGAATAAAACGCGGCAAGCATACACCCACGACAGGGAACGACAATGCGAGGTAGCACACGCGGAAGAGGGTAGACAAGAGCGGGGGCGGGAGCGGCAGCGGCGGGGAGAGGGGGGCCGGGCGTGTGTGTGGGGAGGAGAAACCTTGGGAATCATGGCGTGGCTGGTCGCTAAGACCTATGACAATGGGAACACGAAGTCTGAAAGCTTTTCTTGAAAAAAATATTGCTTTCAAGAAACAGCCGAAGATATTCTCTTACCGCCGCTGTGGAAAATAAGGGAAAACATGTTTTGATTTTTTTTCTTCCCTTTGTTTTATTCTAACGGCTGCAGGCGGCGCCATTTGTTTTTTTCTTGTTGCAAATTGTCAAAACCCTGAAAAAAATCAGCTCGTGCGACGATAGACCTTCGATCTCGACATCGACTCAACCCACGGCCAACTCGCCTGGTGTCGGGCAAGGCCAACGAGTATAGATGATGGCCTGAAATATATCAGGTGGATCCATGAACTAGGGGGCGAGAGCTTGCCAGCGGCGTCCTACGGTCTTCTCCCACACCTGAAAAAAAAATCTGTTTTGTGCACATCAGCGGCCACTTGTTTTTTCATCATACGCCGGGCCAGCGCCAGCCACATGTCACCGGCCATTGTGCGAAGACGGCGACCCTAGGGTCGGTCGGAGCCCCTAACGAGCGCACTCCGTTCAGAATTCATGACGCAGTCGCTGGTTTCGTCGATCGATGTCTCTCGAGGACTTGGGATCAAAAACCGCTTCGAACTAAACATCCGCCTGAGTTTTTCTGTAGCCGATCTTGGGCCAACAACATCGGTCCCAGAATTATTTTTTTTTTTTCGGTTCTTTCCAAAAGTCTGGAAATTTGGGTCGTTGAAGAATCGTGCTCATAGCAAGATGTACCTGAAAATTTCTGGCGGTTATCTTTGGAATTCAAACTTTTCATGGAAAATTTGCGTTTCCACTAGCGTAGGTCTGTAAATGGGGTCTCTTGAGTCTGGTGGCACATGTCACCATGGCCCTCCTACAATGGCAAAATGGCAAAAGACATACGCCTGCTAATAGAAGAGCTGAGTCGCAAGGCAGGCCTCACCGCAAGCCAGCACCTTTCACTCGCCCACGGGAGGCTTGGACTTTAAAAACCCTAAAACATCTTCACGATATACGAAGTAAGAGACATATAGCCCCTCTTCGAGTACGGCGTTATTATTTTTTCGTGTTCAAATGCACAGGTATCGGCTATTGATAGTGCAGCCGTGAAAAAGGTGAAGCGAGCCCGCTGCTGCTTGCTGTTTTTGCTTTTGCTGCTACCGTTGCTTGCTGTTTGCTGCTGCTTGCTGCTGCCACTACGGCTCTCTCGTCCTGCTTCTGCTTTTGCTTTTTGCTTTTGCCTCTGCTGCTATTTTCTGTTGCTGCTGCTGCCGTTGCTACCTCTTTTGTCTTTGTCTTTGCTGCTGCTTGCTGTTGCTGCCGCCGCTGCCTGCTGCTGCTGCCGCTACTTGCTGCTACCGCCGCCTGCTTGCTGTTTTTGCTGCTGCTTGCACTCACCAATGGAGTCCGCAGCCAGCGTGGCGTGCTCCTGCCGCTGCCGCTCCACCACGGCCTCGGTGGCGCGGGCAGCGTCGAGGTCGTACCGCAAAGCGTTCGCCTTACGACAAGCAGCAAGCAGCGGCCGGCGTTGACAGACAAAACACGCGGGGGGGGGGGGGGGGGGGGGGGGGGGGGGGGGGGGGGGGGGGGGGGGGTGCACTCGATAGGAGACATGTACTCGATCTCATGCATGGCCGTAGTCGTATGACCATAGACCCTCTCGCATCCCTACAATGCCGGGACGGAGCATGTCGGGTTTTCACCGACCAGGCAGACATTGCTTGCGCCAAGCGCGAAGCGCCGTGAGGTGTCCGGCGAGTCGCATGAAGGGCGAGCTGCATCCTACTAAGAACCGCTTGTGAGGCGGACTTGCATATGGATGACAGCTTCAATGAGTTAGTTTAACTTCCGGTGTGGCCACTTCCAGAGACAGCAATGGGAGTGCTATGTAACTCCGTGTAGCCACTTCCAGAGACAGCAATGGGATTACTTTGTAACTGCCTCTTGGGTGCCTTACCCTGAACACTACGTGATACGATCGGGGGGGGGGGGGGGGGGGGGGGGGGGGGGGGGGGGGGGGGGGGGGGGGGGGGGTATGACAAGACACGAGGCGAGAAGAGATGCCAAGGTCAGATACAAGCGTACGTAAAACATGCGACAAAAAACGTTAGATTATCCAAGAAGGCCTTTTTTCCTCTTCTTCTTTTTTCTCTTCTCCATCCCACTTCTTACTCTCGCCCTACTCTCCAGCTCCGTCCCAGCAGTAACTCAAACCCGGAATCAAAATAGCGGGCGCTCCTCCCCCCTCCCCACTACGATACGCGCTTTGATTTTTATGGCGGGAGGAACTCAGCGTTTGTTTTTCCCTTGTCGGCTCGCGTCGAAGTTTGCAAACTCACGCTGGTGCTTGCTGCATTTTGTTTTGTTTCTCAAGAAAAAAAAAAAAAAAAAAAAAAAAAAAAAAAAACCGCCTTGGCTGGACTCGAAGGCATGACCTTGGCGTTGGTAGTCACGAGGTCTAAACCACCACACCACCAGAACGGGGGTTGCAGTCTTTTCTCGATCCGTTGTGTGCGTTGCCTTCTATTTCATGGCTACCATGTCAAAGAACGGAGTAGATACAATAATGGTACAAAAATCTTACCGTCTACTAGTAGCACAAGGTTTTGCCTGGGTGCCGGCGAATGGAAGCCGGCGTTTGTGTAATCGCCGAGCAGGTCCACCCAGCTCAGGGATCAATCGTCCGGCATATCAACAGTCCCTCTTCAACCAATAAGAACCCCTCGATTAATCTCCGTAGAGCGGTATCAACCACCGAAGTACCCACGAAATAGTCGGCATTCGCCGGCACGCACCCCATGCTCAAGAGAAGGGGGATATTTACAAGGGAGAGTTCGTAGTACTTGCAGGGCTGTTCGCGGGTAATGACCGAACCGCGGGTCGGGACAGGAAGTATTCAAAATCTCACAGGTCGGGTCGGGTCAGGCCGGGTGAAGAGGTTTTCGAATCTCGCGGGTCGGGTCAGGTCGGGTCAAGACTTTTTCGAATCTCACTGGTCGGGCCCGGTCGGGTCAAAACTTTTTCAAATCTCAAGGGTCGGGTCGGGTCGGGTCGGGTTGAGAGGTGACTAAAAGTCACGGGTCCGGTCAGGTCACGACCCGCGAGAAACGGGTCAGGCGCGGGTCGGGACAACAAGACCTGCGAGTTGTTTTCTGCTGACCCGCGGGTCGGTCCCGCGCATCCTGCCCGCGGATCCGGCACCTCAAACGGCTTCCCGCTTTCTGCCCAATGGCTTCTTTCGTACAAAAACTGAACAACACTCCTTTTGGTATCATAACAAAAAATAAAAACACCGCCAACCAGGGCCAAACGTATATTAACATGGCCGCATCCATCCATACCCACTACAGCCGGGCCCACATATCACTGTCGGGTACAGAAATGAAGATAGAAAATTGTTTATGGGGCGTCGACCCACGGGCCGGATCCGCGGGTCGAACCCACGGGTCGAGCTAAATGGTCTCGCGGGTTGAGGTGACCCGACCACTGACACAGTGGAATCTCACGGGTAAATCGAAATCTGGGGGGTCGGGCCGGGTCAGGAGGTGTTGGAAACATCACGGGTCAGGTCAGGCCGGGTCAGGAGGTTTTCAAATCTCGCGGGTCGGGTCTGGTCGGGTCGAGTCGGGAGGTTTTCTAATCTCATGGGTCGGGTCGGGTCGGGTCAGGAGGCTCCTAAAATCTCGCGGGTCACCTGACCCGACCCGACCCGGCCTACAGTGAGGTTAGACCTGACCCGCGAACAGTCCTGGTAATTAGCCATCCAGCGATCTGGAATCGAAACAATATGAATTAAAAATAAATAAAAGGAGCTATGATAGATATCATACCGCGTCAACCATGGTCTCCTACTGTGCCAAGGGCGTGCGTGCTGTCAGCGCCTTTCGACATAGCATCATGCTTCGAAATATTTGTTTTCTCTCGATACGTTCGACTCGAAGAACAAACGCGTATCGTCAACCCGGCACGTAACGTCGCGTCATCTTCCCCCCCATCATTACGGTGCCATGAGAAACTCCCAACACCTTCTACCACCCCCCCTCCACCCCTCCCTGCGCGCTAGCGCCCCATCCCACCCCTATTGCCCTCGCCCTCGGGCGTTCGCGTTCCCCCCTGCTTTGGCTTCCGTCGTACGAGATGGATCGGGGTCTCACCTCTTGCTGAAGCGATCGCGTCCGTTCCTGCTCCAGCTCCAAGGAGGCCTTTTCAGCGATCGATCGATCGAGGCAGTATTAACGAGTGGGGGTGGAGGGGGGGGGGGGGGGGGGGGGGTACTCATGTCATGCATGGCCGTAGTCGTATGATCTTAAGACCCTCGCATCCCTATTTAACAATGCCGGGACGGAGCACGTCAGGTTTTCACCGACCAGGCAGACAGTGTTTGCAACAAGCACGAAGCGTCATGAGGTGTTGGGCGAGCCGCATGAAGGGTGAGCTGCAATACATCCTACTAACAGCCGGTTATGACCCGGACTTTCTCGCATATGGGTGACAGCGTCGAATGAATTGACTAAAATAGTTTTCTGGTGGGGGGGGGGGGTGTATTCATTATCATGCATGGCCGTAGTCGTATGACCATAGATCCTCGCATCCGTACAATGCCGGGACGGAGCACGTCGGGTTTTCACCGACCAGGCAGACATTGCTTGCACCAAGCGCGAAGCGCCGTGAGGTGTTGGGTGAGTCGCATGAAGGGTGAGCTGCAATACATCCTACTAACAACCGGTTATGACCCCGACTTTCTCGCATATGGGTGACAGCGTCGAATGAATTGACTAAAATAGCTTTCTGGGTGTGTGGGGGGGGTGTATTCATTATCATGCATGGCCGTAGTCGTATGACCATAGATCCTCGCATCCGTACAATGCCGGGACGGAGCACGTCGGGTTTTCACCGACCAGGCAGACATTGCTTGCACCAAGCGCGAAGCGCCGTGAGGTGTTGGGCGAGTCGCATGAAGGGTGAGCTGCATCCTACTAAGGACGGGGGGGGGGGGGGGGGGGGGGGGGGGGGGGGGGGGGGGGGGGGGGGGGGGGGGGGGGGGGGTGAACAGCGCGAGTGGAAATTACGACCAGGAAGGAGGCGGCTTCGGGTAGGACAGCGGGTGCACACTTAGGCGTGGGAAAGGATTCGTTCAAGACGTCAAAAAATGCCCAGTGTAGTCGACAAATCGCTTCAAAAACAACAACATAACGTCGACAATAGTCTGCCACCACCCTACATACGGTTGCAGTAACTACCTGATTACTTGACACAGAAAACAATTGGATGATTGCGTTCGACAGACACATCAATTTAAAGAAGAAAGAGGGGATGGCTGATTGTGAATTGATTTCCGGATATTATTTTTTCGTCCGTGCGATTGGAAATATGCAGGAAACTCGATTCTGCATGATATACTTCGTATTTTTCTTTTGAGGGAAGAAGCATTTGACACTACTAAATAATCGATACGTGCCACCCCCTCCGCTAGGACTTTGCGCACACAACAATGCAACCTGCGCTTGAATCCGACATGTAGCCGACAAGAAATTCGCTCCAAGAGTTGACTCTCTGGAGTCAATTCTTCATGGGAAATTCAAGAAAAAATATCCCGAGATGAAAAAGGAAAAAAACAAGGACATCCAGTCCAACCACAGAACTTCGTCTACATTGTATCGGGCAAACGGTGCCGGACATGAGCGCGGCCGGCCGCACGCCGAGCGATTGCCCTCACACCCGGTGCCATCACCGCAGCGAAGACCATCTTTGATCGCGCTTAGATGCAGCGGGAAGCGAGTCGCCCCTAGCTTTCAGAGGCGAACGCATCACTGCTGTCTCACGTGAGAAAACGATCGAGTAAAAATACTCTACCGTATGTACCACTTTGTCCGCAATATAGGGATGGTCCGAGTACATACAACCGCACCATGCACAACTTCAGGCGCGTAGTAAATGCAGGCTTGGCCGCAAGGCTCAGGCCCAGCTGAACGCACAGCAACAATTTGCCCGTGAGCTAGAGGCGAGAATCGCTTCCGCGGAGGTGCGGGCAGCGCCGTCGAAATCCCGGTCTCGCCGAAGCGCAGTATAGCAACACGCAGCCGAATGTTGATAGCTGTGTGTTGGTATCTTCTTGTTGTTTACACGTGGTGCACAGCAGCAGCAAAGCAGGACTACACAGCCTGCGACTTGATCTGTACGCAACATATTTCACAGGGGGGGGGGGGGGGCAGCATTCTCGTGCTGCCGGTCGCCGATCCCAAGGGGCCACTGGAAACGTGCGATCCGCCCACGCTCGCGCGCCCGTGTCTACGCTGCTGTTCTACGCTCTGGGCTTGGTGGTGCGCCGTCCAGCACCACGTTTGGCGCCAAAAGCAAGGCTGAACTTTGTTTAGTGAGGGTGGAATGCACATTTGCTTTTTAGATGACGTCGTTCGGATTTCCCTATCGCTGATTGGTTCCTTTCTTACAGAGTTTTGTTCTCGGTGGTAACGACCAGGGACATCCTCGTGCCAAATTCTATGCCTAAAAAAAAATCCATCCCCACACCTAACAGTCCCTGCCCAGGGGGGGTTTCCTACTGCTTACTCAGGCCAAAGGCTTACCGACACGATAGCTTCTCCGAGCATTCAACACACCGTGAAGACCATTATGGACTACGGAGGGTATCAGCGGAAAATGTCTGGTGACAAAATTATCATACCACTCTGCGCACGTAAGGGACATGGCCTGCGGGGACATACGACACCCCGCGCCTCCCCCCGCGAGGCCAGGTCGCGACACGAGAGATGGACGATGCCCAGTGCTCACGGGTTGAAATAAAAGTCACTTCCTTGTCATACGAAAAAACACACGAGCGCGGTCGACCAAACGGCGACTACGGTGAAATATGCAGCTTTCCGATACAATTTGAAGTGACACAGCCTTCCCCGCCCCCCCCTCCCCGTACGACCTTCACGATAGAGAAGGAGCCACGCTTGAACAATTTGACCCTTATACACAAGACAGCAGATTTGCCGTAAGCAGTAGGTTGTCAGGTGGCGAAAGACAAAATAGAGGCAACGACGAAGGCAGCAAGCGGCACATCGCCACACCACGCCCAAAGAGTACGAAGCGTTCCACGTTCTACGAATGGTTCCACGGGCCGTTTCTCGAATGGTTCCACGAATGGTTCTACGAACCGTTCCATGAAACGTTTTACGAAGAGTTTCACTAAACGTCCAACGAACTCTTTCACGATCTTTCAACGAATCGTTTCACGAACCGTTTCACCAACGAATCGTTCTACTCACCGCTTCGCGAACCGTTCCAAGCACATTCCCCCAACCTATCAGATCCCAAGCATCCCAGTCTAACATAGCTCAGCCCAACGTGATGCACGCAGATTTCACGGCCAATCAACAGGCCGGCCGGCCGCGCCCGCTCAATCAAACCCACCCAAAATTCAAACAAGCCAAGCACGGGAGGAACAGACGGAAATTCCTTTTCACGTTTGCCCTTTCGGAGGTCTCTAACTCTCAACATCCTATCCTACCCCCTCCTCCCGATGCGTGGTCAATGGGTCAAATGACTAAGGCAAGTAAAAAATGAGTGCGCCCCCCTAGCCCCCCCGGCCGTGCATGATATCGAGCCCCCCCCCCCCGTCTGCCTCACGTTTCGCTTCGGGCTTTGTGCAAGCAATGTCTGCCTGGTCGGTGAAAACCAGACGTGCTCCGTCCCGGCATTATACGGATGCGAGGGTCTATGGTCAAACGACTACGGCCAAGCATGATATCGAGTACCCCCCGCCCCTCTCTTCTGCAGTCCCTTGTAACACACCCCCTGTTCCCATCAGTACCTGGCAGCTATCCAGCTCGTCACGCAGGGCCCGAAGCTCTCGATCGGACGCTTGCGTCCTTCCCACTCGCACCGACAGAGGTCCAGCGCGTTGCGCCCCCTGCGGGAGGGGTAGGCCGAGCGAGAAAGGGGGGGTGGGGGTGGGGGGGCGTTGCACGCCGCGCGTGGGTGGGTGTGTTTGCACGGGGCGGTACGAAGTTAATGCGTATCATAGCGGCGTTGTTTCGATCGGCTGTTCTGCGTTTGGGTAACTGCTGCGCGACGATTTGCGTGGTCGCTCGTGTGCAATGACAAGCTTCTCGTGTGCAATGACAAGCTTCTGCGACGTAAACATCGACCCGAGCGTCGTCGCGGAGCAGGAGAGACCCGGCTCCGAGTGACTTTTTCCCGTCGTCCTACGGCAGCAGTGCCACGCCAAGAACCCAAACCAAACCACACTCAACCTAAACCTCACCCAACTCCCAAACCCAACTGCAGTCTCACCCTAACCTCGAACCCAACCCAACCTCAAATTTCCAACTCTAACCTCAAGGAAACCCAAGCCCAGACGCCAACAACGACGCCGCAAACCCAAACCGAACCCAACTCGGACCCCAACACGTACCAACAATGACACACTGAACCGAGCTCCCGACCCAACCCACACCCCGATAGAAACAAACGGCACCGCACCGCAACGCGCACCTCTGCCGACTCTGAGGGGGACCCCCGCTTGGCCTCGGCCAGGGCCGCGGCGAGCTGCGCCGCCGTGGCCTCCAGGTCGGTCTGCCTCGCCTGCGCCTGTCGCATCCACGCCCGATGCCTTGCCTCCACATTCTCCGCCTCCGCTTCCGCTCGGGTAAGAGCCTCCCGCACCTTCACACAGCACAACACCAACATTTTTGCAAAAAGAGGGTTTGGAGGGATTGGGTGGGGGATTGGGGGGGAGGGGGCGGGGCGTACTAAACTATTTGTAGTCTAAATGATCTGACCATTGACCACGCGTTCCATGAAAAGGAGGTCGAGGGGGGGGGGGGTACTCGATATCAAGCATGGCCTTAGTCGTATGGGGGACAGGGGTGGGTGGGTGGGTGGGTTGGATAGGGGTTGGGAGTGGGTGGGGGTGGCTTGACGGTTGCTGGTTAGAAGGAATTGCCTGGCTACTTCATCAACGCTGACTTCGTAGCCCAACAGCTAGTACCTTCTAACCAACAGGGGTAGGGGGGAAGGGGTGGGAGTTGTGTTGTTGTTGTGTTTTTGCACGAAAGTTTACAGTCCCGCTTTGTGAAGGCGTTCGAGACGACTGGAAGTCCCTCTTCACCCCCCCCCCCCCCCCATCGAGCACCCCCCCCCCCGCCCGCGGCCTGTCGTTCACCTTGCCAACGCGAAGCTTCACTCGCCCGCGTTTTTACACGTTGATGTTTCCCCCAATCCCTCCTAGAAGCCGCAAACCACCTACTATACAAAAAAATCCCGAACAGAACGAGCAACAAAATGTCTACCCCCCCCCCCCCCTCCCCTGCAACCCAAGGCACCACCGACCGACCGACCGACCAACGGACCTCTTCCGCGGACCGGTTCTGCCCCGAGCGCGCCCCCTTGAGCTCCTCCAGCAGCTCCTCTTTCTCGTGGGTCAGCCTGGCCGCCGTGTCCTCCCGCTCCATCGCGAACGCCTCCAGCGCCGACAGAGCCGACCGCGCCTGAAGGACAAAAACACAAGAGGACCGCCACGGCCACGAGTGGAGATAAAAGAGAAAAGCGAGTGGGTGGGTGGGTGGGTGGATGGGGGTAATGGTGGTGCCTAAAGAAGAAACAGAGGGTCGGCCCCGGCAACAGCCAGCAGCGGTACTCAGCAGAACCGCCAATGTCACGAGTGGATAAAAAAGACAAAAACGATTGGTGGATGGGTCGGTGAGGCTAGAGGTGGCAGTGGGGGTGGGTGGGGTGAGGGCGGGGGGAGGGGGGGTGGTTGGGTGGTGGCTGCTGTGTCAGGTTACAAGCGGAAAATAACACGGAATCTGCGCGGTGACAAAATCAATCAGACGCTCTGATCAGCTGGAGGCCTGCAATTGATGCAAGCAACATGCTTCTGTGTAGCATCCTACCAACAACATCACCATCATCAGGTCATCATCATTATCATCACCATCATCATCGTCACCTGCTCATCACAAAATAAACCGCAAGTGTTTCGAACGCTAACGTTGCCCTCCTCGCGACTGCCCCCGACCGCATTACCGATAACGCCTATGTACACTGCTGCGCTCGAACACAAATTGCGCAATAGCAAATGAAAAAAAAAAAAGTCGCGGGAAGCGGCAGGGACCCGGCTCGAATCGGGCCCCCGACGGCACCCGCCCTGACAAGAACACCTTCGGGCAAACCACGTACAGACAATCCGCTAAAGCTAGGATGGAAACAAGGGTTCGCACCTCGTCAGTCTCTCGTCCTTTCTCCTTCAGCGCCCGCTCCATGCCCTCCAGATTCGTGAGGAAAACCTTTTTCTCCTGCAGCTGCAGCGCGCGCAACTCGTCCATCTCCGCTTGCATTGTTTTCTGCGGCAAGGACCAACGTGCCGACACAATGATCATGATCGTTACAATCATTTGTCACCATACTTACTATCGATATCAACATTTTTTTTAGGCCTTTACAATCATTATTTAGACTTCAACTCGCAGGAGGTTTTATTTAGCCTCAGCGGGCTTCTTGACTATTGGTACTACTAGTACTATTAGTAGCCGTAGTCACGGCTACATCCCCTTTCACCACAAATAGCACCAGTGGTAGAGTACCGGCACCGTTCATGCTGCTACTGCTACTGCTCCTGAAGCTACAGTACAACATCCACGACAACTACTACTACTACTACTACTACTAGTACTACTACTACTAGTACTACTACTACTAGTACTACTACTACTAGTACTACTACTACTAGTACTACTACTAGTACTACTACTAGTAGTACTAGTAGTACTAGTACTAGTACTACTACTACTACTGCTGCTACTACTACGACTACTAGTGATGGGCCGTATTGCGCCCTCTCTTCGTACAGCAGCAGCAGCAGCAGCAACAGAGCTGCTGGCCGAGTGTTTGCACTTCGCACCTCCCTGTCCACTGCGGCAGCTTTCTGCCGCCTCAGCTTCTCTGCCGCCGTCTTCAGCTCCGCCTCCTGACCCCGCAAGCTATGGTCAGAGCGATGATATTGCGACACGGCGTTGGAGTGGGAATGGTGCAGCATTAGTGAGATAGAAATACTGACAGAGCAACAGACGGATATACAATGCCAGGTAGACTACAGAGCTCGATATATCTAAATAGTCGGCGAGATTATAAAATATAAACTACTCATGTCTGTCGATTAGAAATTGGTTTCGCCGGTAGTACGGTTCCTTATTTAGCGTGAGCATCTCGCATGGCAGGAATATACAGGAAAATGGCTCTGGAGATAGCTCCGAAGACAAAAATGAAAGTCAATTGCCATTTTCCTCAACAGAGAGTATGCGAAAAAGCGTCTTCAGAAATTTATGTTCCCTTCCAGGGGCGTCCGTGAAAAAGGGAAAAAACGACACACCACACCCACCCCCAGCCAGAGCAGAGAGGTCGGAATGGAAAACCGTTGCAACCGTTGTGATCACATGATGAAACAAGAAAAAATGATTTTTTTTTTTCTTCACTCTTTCATTTTTTTTCACTCGGTTATCGTAACCCCCCCTCGCCCCCTGTCTGGCGAAAAAACAAATCTGTGACGGTTCACATTTTTTTTCTTCCGGTCGCCCTTGTCCCTTCCGCTGAAAAAGGTGAATTCCCTTCGCATCATGCTCTTGGTGTGTTTGCGGACGAGGTAAACCAAAATCCTGCAGGCGACGCCTCCGAAATCGAGGAGGGAAGCGGGGATGTGCGGCACCGCTGCAAACAAAAAAAAATAACATTAGAAAAAAAAAAATTCTTGCGAGTAGCAACGGCAACCTAGCAACGGTATCGGCGGCAGAGTTGGCCGCACTGCCGCCACTGCCATCCCACGACCGCAAGCACCAGCACAGCAAGCGGCAGCAAGGGGCACCATCAGCTTGAGCAACAAAAAATAAGCAGCATCAGCACCAGCACCAGCACCAGCTTCCATTTTGTATTTTTCGATTTGCTGTTGCTGCTGCTGCTACTGCTGCCTCAGTATAGTGGAATAAAAATTTGATACACGAGCTGTCATGCTGTTGCGTTCTACAAGCAAGGCGGTACGAGCACGAGTACAGGTAAGGGTGTGTCTTAACCCCCCCCAGAGAGCATGGGAACGAACCGGATGGAATATTATTTGCTGCATGAATTGATGCTGATTGGTTGTGGGAAACGAGTAGATTCAGTGCAGCCCGAGAAAAACTGTATATCTAGGAAGAGGAACAAGAAGTGTTGCACCCCTTTTTCTTGTTTGGGAGGACCGAACGGCCCGACCGAACGGGAACATATAGGATCTTATTTGATGTAGATGGACACCACCGAAGATGGATGTGGACACCAATGTGCTCTGGCATGTTCAAAAGATACCGTTCGTACTGATTCGGCTGGCGAGGCCCAGGATTCTGCATGGACCCAAACACGTTTTTTTACACAGGCACGGAACGAATGACCACGAACAGCCTCGTTCCGTTCCGCTCGTTCCCATGCTCCCTGGGGGGGGGTTAAGACACGTCCTAACAGTCCTTTCGGGACGACTCATCCTCCACGACACCAAGCGGGCGAAAGAGTACCGAAGTAGCGGGTCGCTGGCGGCCCGCAGGCACAATCCAACGCCGCTCGTCCGCGTTATACTCCAGCTACACCTCTCGAGCCTCTGTACTCCCAGCCGTTGTCGTGTTGTGTACAGCAAGCAGCTTGGTGCGTGAAGGTATGGAAGATGCCCGGTGCTTTAATCCTTGGAGATGCGTTCTGCGTCGGGATAATACTCGGTGCGTGTAGGCCAATGAAACAGAGAGACAAAAAATACCGCACATTTCGATCAAATCCTACCTCAAGCAGTTTTTTTTTTTCCGTTTTCAAAAAAATTACCTCAAAGGTTTACTTCGGGAGAATTTTTGGAGAAGCAAAAATGAAGTAAAAAAAATCGCAAACACTTTTAACAACGCAAAAATATACGTTTCCAACGTGGTGCCATCCATCCATCCATCCATCCATCCATCCATCCATCCATCCATCCATCCATCCATCCATCCATCCATCCACCCGTCCATATTTCTACTGTAGTTACCCGCCCCTCTCGCTTGCACGAGAAAGGCCGGCCTCTGGCAGCTCAATATCGGTTGGTTTGTTGGTGCCGAAACGTACAGGCCGCAGCGTTGGCACGTGCAGGTGTACAGGATACGGCACTTCATCCATAGGACATAAAAATGCGGGTCCCAATGAACGCACACACACACGCCTATTATACCGGTGTATCACCAAGACAAAAAAACACACACGGTCGTGAACGCCGAAGGCCAACAACATTGCATCGAAACCTAGCTCTGCCTGGGCTTCCCGCCTCCATCTCGCATACTTTTCGCCGCAATGCGACAACGAACGCCAGGGGGAGAGCTTATCGGGGCGACGGCGCGGGGCACGCGTTACCGCGAGGAGAAACTACGAACGTCAGCAACGCAGCGAGCGCCACAATTAGTCAGCTCCTCCTTTGCTACCACACGCTGTTACCCAAAGCGTGCAGGACACATTTCGGGACGTGCGATCGATATACGACATGTATCTAAATATGGGAGGTGCGGGCGGCAGTATTCCTGCAATAGAAAGACTACCCAGGAAGGCGGGATATGTGTTCCATGTTCGCACCTATCTTCCGCGTCCTCAAGCTCCAGGCTGAGCTCCTCCACCTCCGCGCGAAGGCTCATCGCCTCCGCCCGGAAACCCTTCGCATCGCCACCGCCGCCACCGATATCTGTTCCTCTCCCTCCTCCTCCAATCTTCAACAGCCTCCCCAGCCCTCTGCGCTCTCGACCACCGCCGCTGCCGCCGGACACGGGTGTAGTAGCGCTTTGCGGTCTTTCGTCAGCACTCGTCAAACCCACACCAGGCTTCGCGGCGCTCCTTTCCGCGGCAGCGCCTGGTTTTCTGTCAGAGGCCAAGAAACCCACCGCAGTATCGCTACCGCGGGTGCCCATCGTCAGCGTCGATGTCGACGTCGCCACTGCTGCCGCTGCGGGTTCCGCGCCCCTCGCGCTCGCGCCGTACTCCTGAGGCTGTCGCGGCTGTGGCGGCTCGGAAGGAGCCATCCTCGAGGGCGAGAGGCTGTGGTTCGAGGGCAAGCCAGAAGCGTTGCTCGCGCGACTATCCGTCGCTCCTTGCCCTACCCCCACCCCGGCCTCCGCGCCCACTCCAACCTCCAACTGTTTGACGTCGCTACCATCATCGTTACCGTTACCCTTGTCGTTGTCGCTATCACCTTCCTTGTGCCCGTGCGCGCTCGAAATTCCCGCGACGAGGCCCTTTTCTGGCCGCGGCGACGGCAGCAGCGAGTGTCGCTGTTGCGCATCGCCAGCTTCGTACGAGACCGCGCCGCCGCCACCGCTGCCGCCGCTTCCAGAGCCAGCGTTCCCACTGCCCTGTCTGTGCCCGAGCGGCGACGTGGCCGCCGAGGACACCGTGTCCCTGTCCGACCACACGCTGCCGTCTTCCTTTCCCGGGGCTCCTCCCGTTCCGCCCGACGTTTCGCGCACGTGACGGTGCGCGGCCGAGCGCGGCGAGGTTGTTGAGGCATTTGCCACCGCCGCCGCCACCGCCGCCGCCGGTGTCGTCACCGCGGCTTCCTCGCCACCAGACGGCGAGTAACCGGGGGTTGCGCTTGTGCGCCCGAGGGCGGAGAGCGGCGCAGGGGTCGCGGTCGCGACGATGAAGTCTGCTGACGTCGCTGCTGCTGGTTCCGCTACTGCTGTACCTGCTGCCGTTACTACTGGTGTTGCTGCGTTCGGTTGATGGCCTGTCGTGATGCTGCCGGCTGGAGCCGTGCGGATTGCAGGCGACGGCGCGGACGGCTGTGGGATGCGCTCGGTGCCCCCCCCCCCCCCCCCCCCCCCCCCCCCCTCCCCTCCTCCTCCTCCTCCTTCCGCAAGCGCCCCAGCGAAACTGCCCCTCCGACTGCCCCCTCCGTCTTCTTCTGCCGCGCTCTCGCTACCCTTCCCGTAAAGGCTGCTGGCACCGGGTTGTCGATCATAGGAATACCCGTGCTGCTGCTGCTGCTGCTGCAGCTGCCGCGCGTTATGATCGTAACCCCCGCTGGCGGCGGAGGCTCTTCGGGCGTCGTTGTACGAGCTGTTGTTCCCCGAGAGCTCGCCCTCCGACGGCTCCGCTACGCCGCCGCCGCCAGCACCCCCTTCGTACGCCATCGTGTTGCTTGCTCTTAGCTTCACTTGCTGCTTGCGCTTGCGTCTACGCTCCGCGGCGGCAGCGGCGATGTCTGCGTATTCGGAAAGAGACGGCAATATAAAATATAAGTCAAGTACGGGTTGATGTATTCGTACGAGGCCTGTCTGGTGTTGATCAGTTGATCAGTTGGTGCTCATATCTGTACTTTGTGTCAGTGAGGCTTGCGAGGGCCGTCGACGGAAGTAGCACCCCACTATTTTATAATAATAAAGAAAAATAAACGTAAGTTTGTTCCCTCTCAGAACACACCAAGTATAGGTTGAAGTGCGCGGTACGGCGTGCACGTACGCTCTTAATACTGGCTGCATTACCTTGGTCCGTCAAAGAGTCCTTGGCTATGCTGTCCACGCCGTCCAGCAGGTTAGATGCGTACTTGATGAAGCGGCTCATGCCCTATACACCGCCAGGAGCACAGCGTGAAGCACGCAAGTAACAAGTACAAGTAGCGTTCAAGCCGGAGAGTATTTTTCCGCAAAATGCGGGGTATTGATGTGCACAGAGCCACCCACGGAACTGGAAATTTAGGACGTTCCCGTCACGGCTCGGCCCCGGGCGCGGCGCGCTGTTTCCTCGCGCAAGTATTCCTCGAGGCGGCTGCTGCTCGTATGCTATGACGACGGTGAAAAAATCCGCCTTCGTCCCCCAAGTGGAGTCGAATCAAAGAATGGGTGTTCCACGTAGTGTTGCATGCAGGTGAAGGCGGGAATTATTTGAAACTACCCCCCGGACAGCTATTTCTCACACGAGGTCATGTACCGTTACGACGGTATGAAAGTGTATGAAGCATGAAGAACCACAGCAAAACACAACACGGCACAAGCAGCGCGAAGCGTAGAGTTCCATACCACATATCGAGGACGCGCTTTCAAGCTCAAAATCATCAAGAACAACAACGCTTGCTCAAACTTGACTGGTTTCTGTAGAGATTCATATTGATTAATTAGCGTGGTAATATATCAATCCACCCACACCAACCCACCCATAACCCGCCCATCCCCCCCCCCCCCCCCCCCCCCCCACCCACTCACCAACCCACCCACAATGAACAGCAGCACAGCAGTACGTATGTTCCCCGCCAACCGACCCACCCACTCAACATTGCGCCCCCAGCGCGGCCTTCCCTTCTGAATTGCACGTCGAATATTGATAGCCTATTATCAATAATAGTAGTCACCATGCTTGCTCGTCCTTTTAGAAAGATGTGTTTTTTTTTCATGTGGCGGTTAAACGCATGGTTTGCTTTTCGTATCCAGTAGTACATTGATTGACATTGCATTGTCAATTTGCCTACGTACGGTAAAGTAAAGTAGTCTCCATACGTACTGCACGTTAGTTTGCGATTATCTCTGCTGGCTCGTAGTTTTTTTATGGCCACAGAGCATGTATCTCCGAATAGAATAATAGTTAACTACATACATACAGCAGTAGTAAGTAAGTGGTAGGATGAAGAAGACGACACCATTACTGGAAGTTGTGTAACGTTATTTCTACTCATTGACAACTGCAGTCCGTCTTCCTCCCCCAACGTTTAGTTCGTCCAACACAAGTCCAACATGCTTCATTTCTGCTTTTGGAGAGTGTCTAGCGGAAGAGCATACTGTGTTGTTTGTAGCTGTTACTTTTGCATACGACAGGAGGACACGGACAAGCGCGTAACCGTGAACTTTACGTTTTAGTCGGCTGATGAGTAGTGCCACAATTATTAGTCTCAGGGCCCGTCATTCGGATCTGTACTGGGTATGATTGATGGACTGTTGTAGAAATGATTGATTGAATGATGGCACCGATTGATTGATCGATGGTCACGGCGACCAGCAAGGAGAATGCCCTTCTTCGCTGCGGGCAACCCACGCACTCAAATATACCTACCTACACATTTACCAAACCAAACCGATCAACCAACCCACCTGACTGTCAAGCGATCTTCCGCTCTTTCCTAAATATACTATATTTGTACTTCCCGCGGGTAGAACATGCTGCTATAATAGCTATTAATATGTACTCCGCGTACACCCACCCTCAGCCTCAAGGGGAGAACGCGAAAAAATACAATAACCTCATCCTACACATTCTTGTATTCAGCGACATCAGCTCAACAACAACAACAGTACAGCATCTCTGCAGTGCTGATGCGCACTGCTGCGCAAATACTACCGTACTACTACTGCTGCTGATGCTATAATGCTGCTTGCTGTACTATGCTATGCGTGCTGCATGCACGTGCGTGAACCGGAGAAAGACAACCCGGCGATATTCATGCCACCACTATAGAGTCAAAACCCCTCTTTTGCTCGTCCTCCGGTGGCAGGAGGGGCACCACGCACACGATTCCAACACCGCGCACCCTTCCCCCTCCCCCCTCTCTACCTCAACCCCCCCCGCTCCGACCCTTCGATCGCGGGGGTGGTTCGGTTTGGGGCGAGGCACGTGTCTCTTCGAAACCGGTGAAGCGCGTTGCGGCATTCCGCGGTGCTAACAGCTTATCTACCGCTCAAAATGAAAAACAAAAAGGGGACACAAGCAAGGGGAGGAGAGAGAGAGAGAATTGGCCCCAGCTCCCCTCTCTCCCTGCACCTCCCCGCACCACCCGTCTCCCCCCCCCCGTGGGCACGACCCTAACACAGGCGTGCAGTCCGACCGGTTGTCCATTCAAGACATGGCGAATCAAATAATACAGCCCATAAATAATGTCGACCAATAGGCAAACTGCGAACACTAGATGTCTTCCGTCACCGTCGAGCCCCGCGAGGCGTGTGTGCCGCACCCATCACGCTCATATGTTCATCTCAACCGTAACTTGTACTACTGTAGTAATGCCCCTCCTTTTTGGAGCGGCGGTCGGCGCGCACGTGAAACGAAGCGCCAATATTATATCAGACCGATGGATCGTGTGACACGCTCTTCTTTCAGAGCGGAGGCAGGTAAACAATGTCGGTTTCCACCTACCGACCTCGACAACAAACTCCATCCACAACAACAACGAAAATATCAAAAACAAAAGAACACTTCTATCGGGCATCCCAACCCGTACACGATGGCGTGAAAAGCTACCTATGCGTACGTACAGCAGTAGAAGTAGCAACATTAGCACCCCCACAGCCGAGTTCTTATGGAGGGCAAGACAACCATGAAAAGGTGTGCTGCTGGGGGGGGTGGGGGGGGGGGGGGGGGGGGGGGGGGGGGGGGGGGGGGGGGGGGGGGGGAGGGGGGAGGGAGGGCATCACATCCATTTTCGCACTTGAAATAGTTCTAAACCGCATGACGGTGCTTCAAGCGTCTCAAAAATCTTGAAGCACACAGCACCTGCAACAACACCGTTGCTAATCCACGGTACTGCTGCTGTTGCCAACTAATAGAGCTAGTCATCCTTCCTTCGTCAATGTCAATACTAGGAGGGAAGATCTAAAGCTATGATAAATATACGAGGGAGCGCCCAGTGTATACTACTGTACGTATATACGAGCATCAATATGCTATATTCTACGTACGATGGAACTATACTATTAATATGATGGAACCACGTGAAGATACCTTCGTCTAGGAAGGCAATAAAACGGCGGGGGCGGGGGGGGGGGGGGGAGTGTCTCCCCGGGTGGTAACCGCGTTTGCCGCGCTTCTCACCACATTTAACAACGCCTCCGCACGCAAAAAAACAGGGTCGCCGCCTTGTGATGAAAGCCGCCGGCACTCAGAAAACCAAACAACTCAAGCCAACGACCAAAAAGACCAAAACCCCTCAAAGCCACTATGCCCCCACCCCCGAAAAACAAGATCAAAAGCCAGGGCCACAACTGAAACCAAAACCAAAAAAAGAAACAAAGAACGAGCAATAAACCGAAACCGACACCGAAAAACGACCCCTCCGCCCCCCCCAACATGCATGATATCGAGTACACCCCCTCCACCCCCCGGACAAAAACCTAACGATGTCCCTAATCATGTAGCGCCACAAATCGCCAATCATATTTCCGAACTAATGATACGTACGTATATACCATACTTCGTTTCGAAACCTCGGTATGGACCTCCTAAGAGCTCTGTCTGACTGCGGTAGGGTCCCACTCCTAGCACTACAAACAGAACGGCCGTTCTTGCTGCCCCCCAAAAAACAGGGGACAAAAAATGAATCACACCAAACCAAACCAAACCGAAACATCATGACCTTCAAAACGCACGTCAACCGCATAACTCGACAGCAGCTCCCCGTGCAGAAGTGCTACGAAGCAGCCACAGCCACAACCAGCTCAGCTAGCCTCGCACGCAAGAAACAACGAATCGTCTCAATAAAAAATAGCACCGAAAGAAGCGAATCCGGTCCCCCCTTGACTTCTCCGCTAAGATGCCCACCCGACCGCGTTGCCCCTGTCTTGCCTTGTCATCACGGAACACAAAATAATTACGCCTATACACAATGGGAAAACACAAAAAATAAACCCCGGCGCTGCGGTCCTCCTCCCGCCCGAAGAGACAAAAAGTGTGAAGCAAATAACAAGTGAACAAGTAGACATTTCATACAAAAATCCATACAAAGCACACAACAATCGTATGATTAAGAATCAAGACCGACGGAGATGGGCCCAGAGGCGAGCGGAGGATGGCGCCGCATCCCCTCCCCCTCCCCGCGGGTCCGTACGAACTCCGTCAGCCACACCGATGGTCAAGAAGGCCCCCTGGGCCACCATCCGATACGCTGGAGCCGCTCCCCCACGACCAGAGGAAACTCGCCTAGGTACGATACGGCGAAGCAAGCAAGGAAGGATGGAAGGAATGAAGGAAGGAACGAGGGAGGGAGGAGTGGGGCGTACTCGATAGGAGAGATGTACTCGATCTCATGCATGGCCGTAGTCGTATGACCATAGACCCTCGCATCCCTACAACGCCGGGGCGGAGCATGTCGGGTTTTCACCGACCAGGCAGACATTGCTTGCACCAAGCGCGAAGCACCGTGAGGTGTCCGGCGAGTCGCATGAAGGGTGAGCTGCATCCTACTAAGAACCGCTTGTGAGGCGGACTTGCATATGGATGACAGCCTCAATGAGTTAGTTTAATTTCCGGTGTAGCCACTTCCAGAGACAGCAATAGGAGTACTATGTAACTGCCTCTTGGGTGCCTTACCTTGAACACTACGTGATACGATCAATTCCCTTGTGCAGAGTAAAGGTTCTTTACTTCGCACAAATGATCTCACTCGACAACCAGCTGTGGGCGACCGCCGAAAAAAAAAAAAAAAAAAAACGGTACCCTGGATGTCTAGCTCACGTAGAGAGCGGCATGTTTTACAGTGTCGTTGCCAACCGACGCCAACCCAACCCATATATAATATATATAATAGAGGGAGGAGTGGGGGGGGGAGGGAGCGACAAATACGTTGAGAAAGGGAGGGTCTGTAAATCGAACCGGACCAACAAATGAAAGAAAAAAAGCGAGAAGACAACCAAAAACAGCTTCAATAACGTCGCAACCAACTGGTTCCCCCTTCTGGCATTCACGCCCAATCAACCCACCCACCCACCGATTAGCCAGCCCGCCAATCAACCAGAGATAGACACCCTATACATTTCCCGGTCACTGATGCTGACTGCCACGGCATGCAATTGGCCGACTCCTCCCTTCCCTCCCACAGCACCTGCCGAGCACCCAGTCTCATCCCGACCCTTCCGCGGCAAGGCGCTCCACCGCATCACACATACCTTGGCAGGAGATACCGCGCGTCCGTGACCGGTTCGTCGTTGGAGGAGGCGTCGGGCTTTCCCCAGTGGTACATATTTCCCTCCGAGGACACAACAGCGCTCGAGAAGCTCCCACACGCCACCTACGCGATAGAGGGAAGGCGGGCGAGAGAGCGCGAGCAATGATGCACCGCGTGTAACAACACACCCGTAACCCCGGCACAGCGCAACACACTTCAACCCAACCAAGCCCAACCCCACCCAACCCAGCCTAACTCAAAACAACTCAACCCAACAGACAGCACCACGCGAAACAAAACGACTAGAACCGAGCCGAGCCACGCCAAGCCGAACCGGATCGAACCGAGCCGAACCGAAGAGGCACTATGGCGGTGAATGCCCTTGACGTTATCCTGTGGGTCAAAATGCGCAGAGCTCAAGCCACAAAAAAAAATTCTCTCAACGAGCTCGGCGGCATGCGTGCGTAATCGCAGACAGCGTGCAATTCGTGCCGTAGCCGAAAAAAAAAACGCGCAAGCAGTAAGATGAATCGGCAGGCGAGTGGTCGAGCGGCTGGCGCAACACAGCAAGTCGAGCACCCCCCGGCCCACTCCCGACAAGTCCGTTTTCAAAACGAAGCCCAAACTCTCGCGACTGCCGTCCAATACCCCCCCCTCCTCCCCCCCCCACATGAGTCCCCCCCCCCCCCCCCGATATGACTACGGCCATGCGCGATAATGAGTACCCTCCCCCCCACCCCCGACTCCATTCCCACGGCTGTCATCGTTTGACCCACCTGTGTGACGCAGATATCTCCAGGTGAGCCCCCGCCGCCCCCCGCGTTACGCTCAATCCGCACCACCCTCGGCACCAGGGCGCGGCTGTCGTCCGCGCTTCCCCTGTCAGCGAGGCCCAGCTGGCCTGTGAAGCCATCGCCGAATACCAGCACCTTCCCGGAGGCCGAGAGGACCACGGTGTGCCACGACCCGCACGCGACGCTCGTCGCCAGGAAGTCCTCCTCGTTGACCTAGTGGAGGGAAGGGAAGTAGATAGGGACAGTATGTACCGGTACGGCATTCACCGATTGGACGGAAAGTACGGGATGGACACGACGGGCGGATGTACGGACGGACGGACGGACCGACGAAAGAACGGACAAGCGGACGAATGTACGGGCAAATCGGACGAATGTACGGACGAACACGACGGACGAGTGTACGAATACACGGACGAGCGGACGAAGGAAAAAAAACGATGGGCCAATGGATGAAAAAAACAAACGAATTGGCGCAAGGACAGACGAAAGGACAGTCGAATAGACAGACGAAGAGACGAATGGACGAACGGACGAATAATAAAATTAATGGCGAAATGATCGGGAGAGAGAGAGGGACAACGGGAGGGGCGGGAGAGGCCGGCGGCGAGGATGGGCAGTAAAACATCGGTTGGAAGGTAAAAAGGTTGGTTGAAAGGTAAAAAAACGGTGGTTGATGGGTTGGCCTACCCCACCCCAACCCACCTCAATCCACTCCGCCCCATCCCATCTTCCCACCTTTGGAATGCCGCTCGGCAGCGGCGTCCCCTCCGCAGCCGCTTCCGCGACTGCCACGACTGCTGCTGCTTCCGCCGCCTCCTGCCCGAAGGCCGACACGGGCCTGGGCGTCGGTTCATCCTCCGTGGTGCCGTGGCCGAGCGCGCCCGTGTTTCCGTGCCCCCACGTGAATACCTGACAGCACCACACAAAACATGACGACGTAAGCAGCGGTAACGGGGAAAAAAAAATCAGCAGTACCGACAACATCAACATTCACACGAGGAACAGGAACGACAACAGGACTAACCACAACGCTAACGGCAACAGCTTCCACCACCACCACCAACAACACCACCAACACCACCCTCGTAAACTTACCTTGCCCGATTCGGACACACAGGCCGAGTGCATCGCGCCCCCCCGCGGCAATCACCACCTTCTCCCCCGCTAAGCAGGCGGCCCGCAGGATTCTCGGGGCGGAGACGCCGCGGGCACCGGCGACGGCCGGGAAGCCGAGGCGGCCCCCGTCGGAGGGGCCGAAGGCGTAGAGACGTCCCACGTCGGACACCGCGAGGGAGTGCTCCCGCCCGCACGAAACCTTGGTTATCTTCACGCCCAGGTTGTCGAACTGTCGAGCGTTCGCGTTTGGAGTTAGCATCAGCGGCGGTGTTGGTGCTGGCTTTAGCGGTGTTGGGGTTTGCGGTTGTGACGCACGCGTTGTGCGACATCCATAGTACACTCATGTTCCTGCCCCCACCATCTTCTTCATCATCGAACACTATGATACGCACATTTTTTTTAGAAGATCCAGCAAGCACCGCAACACCGAAGCACCCCCCTGGCGCAGCCCCCGCCTTACTCACCCGCTGCCCCGCTCCGACGCCCGTCGCGCGGGCAATGATATCGTGAGGTCCGATGCGTGTAGACCAAGCCAGCCCCACAGACCCCTATATCTGTATACTTCACTACCACTGCACTACACCGAACTACGCCGCGAACCCCACGAAGTCCACCCACCCATCCACCCACCACACATCACGCACCACCCCACCACACTTCATCTCAATCTCGCACCTCACCCAACCCTACCACACCACACCGACCTAAACTACGAACCAACGCAGTCAGCGCACTTCCACCAGCCCTGACTACCACACAACCCCCCAAAAACAATACGCCATATTACATACAGTCCACCAAACCACACCATACCGCACCCCATCACACTACACCATGCTAGACCCACATACACACCTCTTCCACACGACGGGGTGACAGCACCGCGTCAACTTCCCCCAGCCCCAGCCGCCCGCCTTCCCCCCAACCCCAGGAATAGACGCCTCCAGAGGCCATGGCGACGAGGGTGTGCTCTCGCCCGCACGCCGCCCACACCACCGCCTCCTTAGAGTCTGCCAACACCCGAACCACCTGCGCGATGCCGGTCACGCGGTGATTCGGGGGGGGGGGAGGGAGAGAGGGGGCAGAGGCGTTAGGAGTGAAGGTACAACGGGGGGAGGGTGTACTCGATAGGAGAGATGTACTCGATATCATGCATGCCCGTAGTCGTATAACCATAGACCCTCGCATCCCTACAATGCCGGGACGGAGAACGTCGGGTTTTCACCGACAAGGCAGACAATGCTTGCACCAAGCGCGAAGCGCCGTGAGGTGTTCGGCGAGTCGCATGAAGGGTGAACTGCATCCTATTAATACTAAGAACTGTTTGTGAGGCGGACTTGCATATAGATGACAGCTTCAATCAGTTACTTTATTTTCTGGCGTGGCCACTTCCAGAGACAGCAATGTGAGTATATACAATGTAACTGCCTCGTGGGTGCCTTACCATAAACAGTACTATGGTACGTCATACGATCATTGGTACAACGGGGGGGGGGGGGGGGGGGGGGGGGGGGGTCGAGAGATACATGAGCAAGACACAGAAGAGAGATATATAGATAGAGACGGAGAGAGAGGGTAGAGAGTTAGCGCATTGATAATGAGATTTGAGACTGAGATTGACTCTTGCCAGGTATCAGATACAGTACTGCAACAATAACCCTACTCTTAATCCAAGTAGTGTGTACCCCAAAAAAGGCGATTGAGTTCTGAAAGGGTTAAGGCTGAAGACGAGATTGGGATTGAGAGAGACAAGTGCCGTTAGGCGTAGAGAGATCAAACCTACACAGAGATAACATGAACAAAGAAAGCGTCACGTGAAAAAGCCATAAAAGAACAGAGAGATGGAGAAAAAGCAAGAAAGAGGGGAATAGAGAGCGGACAAGGTATGGGAGAGAGGGAATGAGAGAGAGACAGCAAAGATCGACAGAGCGGAGGGGTGAACAACCTTGGGAGCAGCACTAATCCCGCTCCAACAAGAAAACGCATCCCATCATACCTACCCACTGCTCGAACCTATTGTACACTTTCCGTACCTACACGTTACCCACTGCTCGTACTTACTAAACCAAAGGGCGAGACAACGATGGCGAAGTGCACACTCTAGTCGTCTGTGAGAAACATAAACATAATGACGTGATGACCCCCCCGGGCTGAACCGCGTCTTTCTCGTCACTGTGCACCTGTTTGCTGCTCGTACCTACCAAACCAAAGCACGACACGACGACGAGAACGTGCACGCCCTGACTGCCCCGGCAAACAACAAAACAAACTGGCCCGATGGTCACCTTGGGTTGAACCACGTCCTCCTCGTCACCGTGCCCCAGCCGGCCCGTCTCTCCGTACCCCACCGTTAGCACAAGGCCCCTCGCGGTCACGAGGGCGGAGTGGCGATAGCCGCACGACACCTTCGTTCGAAGAACAGCCGCGGTCGGGACCACCAGTCAACGTCAGTTGATAGTACAGGCATCAAACGTTAGAACTACAAGATAACGGCCGTAGGCACCAAACAAGGAAGGCCATTGGTACAAACAGGGCCAGGCAAACCGAAACTGTAGCAATCAACGGCAATCGGCTTATTTAGGCAGGACCAATCACAAAACGCAAGCTGTGGCGCCGGCAGGACCAACCAACGGCAATCGCCACAGACGGGGACCAATCAACATCAGTTGCGGGAGTTGGCGAAGGCACGACCATATCAACGGAAACTGGCGCAGGCGCGACCAATCAGCCGGCAAATGACACAACACGGACCATTGGCACATACATATAAACCGATCAGTGACGGTTGTGTGGCACAAGACGTAACCACCAACCACAACGAGAACCCGCGCAGGCTGGGACCAGTCAACAGCAACCGCCGTACAGACAGGACCACCGAATCAACGATAACCGGCACAGACTGGGACCGATTCACAGCACTTAACTGCCCCGTACCATGTACCGCTCTGTCCGGAAACGAAATATGACATTTTTTAATACAAACGAATACCCACATTGTCCTTACGTTATGAACAACTAAACGGTCCGCACATTCCCAGATAGAGTGGTACAGCAGTACCAGGTATATATGAAATCTTGCAAAAAAAAAAAAGTTGTGAGATCAAGGATTTCGTCGAATCTCAGCTTTGCAAGCTGCTGCGTATGACACGGATTGATACGCAGCAGATGTAGCATTCACACATTTTCTTCAAGGTACATACGGTATGATAAAAACAGCAACACACCTGGACCACTCGCCACTCCCACGGGATCCGCAGAGGCAAGAGCTTCAAAGCGCCATCGGGGGAGTCGCCGCCGCCGCCGCTTTCTTGCTGCCCCTCTTTCTCGCGCTTCCGCTGCTGCTCCGCCTCGTCCTCCGCCGACAGGCCCGTCACCTTCATTCATATTTACATTTTCGTTTCATTGCGTGTCACACACCGACCGGAAATCTTTGCCGTTTCACCAGTTGCAACTTGAGAGCTAGCAACATCAGGTATGCCAGAAGAGACCTGAAAGGTACTGGGGAGCTATGATACTGGAGAGGAAATGGAGAGGTACTGAAGAACGGAAGAGCTGCAGAAGAGCTACTGGAGAGGGAATGGGAGGCATTGGAGAAGAACGAAAGAGCAGCAGGAGAGTTACTGTAGGGTTTGCTGTCACCTGAAGATTATACTACGGGAGAGATACTGGAAAGCTACTTCAACGGAAAAGCTACGTACAGCTGGAGAGATAAAGGGAACGATCAAACACTACAAGCTCTCACAAACATTTCGAACAGCAAAGTGCCCATTCGCGCCAAGCACGCGGCATCAGCACCAACCAAAGCATCAGCAAATACTAGCGGCAGCGGCAGCAGTAGCAGGGCTATTCCATAGGGGTAGCAACAGTACTAGCAGAAGCAGCAGCAGCATCACCACCACCGCCGCCAAGCTCAGCAGCAACGGCACCAACAGTAGCAGCAGAGCAACAGCACCACCAGCAGCTGAGAGGCTGGTGTAACGTTTTTCCTAGGACGCGGCAGGCAACATCCACCTCCACACCACACTAACCAGACCCAACCCCACCCCTCACCTTCCCGTACACATACACCCTGCCCGCGCCGGAGCGAGCGCGCAGCTTAAGCGCATCAGCGGCGCCTCCGACTTGTTTGGGCAGCAGCTTCTGCGGCAGCGGTTGCCCTGGGCACTCGAACGCACGCACGCCGTCGAGGCAGGTACATTACACGCACAGATGGTTACCATACTTTGCGGTAACTTTCGAAGCTTCCACCCGGCAAGCATGTCGATACTTTTTGCGTGAGAAGAAAAAAAAAGCTTAGGCACGAGTAGCTATACCCAGGGCATCAACCACGTGAAAAAAAACAGAGCACCCGACTGAAGAACAACAATAGGCTAACAACAGCAACGGGAGCCCGGAAAACTACCCTCTTGCGAAAATCACGAGCGCAATGGAAACACGAAACAAACCAAATCATACCTGGTACATACAATAAAAAAATCTGCATCGCGAAAAAAAAGAGCAAAAACACAAATACATGAAGCAGTCCAGAGCAAACAAAAAACGTGGAACCTATTTCGTGGCAGCAAAAACCTACAAAAGGACTGTATGAATACTACCAGGTACAGCAATACAGCCAAACTAAAAAAAAAAAAAAAATCTCCCCCCCACAAGAACCTCCCCTCCAAAAAAAACTCACCGGTAGCGGAAACCCCTCCTCCTGCTCCTCCACCTGCCGCCTCTCCCCCTGCGATGCCCGGCGCCTCGAGTAGCCACGCGAAAGTCTCCGGCGGCGTCAGCAGCTCCCGCGTTCCACCCGCGAAGGAGCTCGAGCCCTTGAAACAACGCTCCACGAAGGACTGCTCCCCCCTGAGCAGTATCTCCGCTAGCTTGACGGCGATGTCCGCTGGGCTGGGAAAGCCGTCGTCCCCGTTGAGGCGGCTGGCGGCGTTCTTCCGTCCCACAAGAGTTCCCAGCTGATTTACGTGATTTTGGGTATGTACATACGTCGTGGGCAATTTGAGGGGTTCATGTTTGGGGTGGTGGTCTGTTTGTAATGGGCGACGTTTGTTTGATGGGCGACGTGCCTGATGGGTGATGTGTCTGATATACTACTAAGTACACTATTTCGATTACTGCTGTACATTCATGTACTTGGTACTTACAGTAGTATCATACCATGCGGAATATGTCCATGTCCAGTATATGTGTATGTAGAAGATGCACATTTTTTTTTGGCATGCTGCCCTCCGGCGGGCGAGGGTCCCTTCTCGCACTTTCGGCGGCGGGGCAAGCAAGGGGGCCGTGGGTACATTACGACGCATGTGTGGATCCCGGCCGAGCACCGCCACGGTGCTCGGGGTATTTAAAGACGCTGAGCTGGCTCTATAAACAAGGGATTGCTTTCCGCCTCGCCGAGCCGAGTAGGTAACATGGAAAACCCCACATATTTTTTTTTTTTTTTTTTTCGTAAGTTTCTAAATAGCCCGCCACCCTCGAACATTGTTTTCAAGCCCCCTCTGCTGTACATTATTTTTAACCTCAGCAGAAGAAGTAGCAGCAGCAGGAGCAGGAGCAGCAGCAGCAGCAGCAGCCATACAGCAGCAACATTACACATCTGTCGGCCGTCGTATCTATTGCACCAAGCCCTTTGACGGGTGGTGTAAACCTAACACCAAGCACGTTTGTGACCACAAAACTGCTTCCCTCGGTCCGTCTACCGGGGAGAATTTGGTACCAGGCACTATTGGTGTCATACCTAGCTAGTTGTCCAGTCGCACGCTCTCAGCAGCAGGTAATCACAACGGGCAAGAGCCACAGAGCCAGGCCCTTACTGCCTCCCGTCTCGCTGTACTGCCTTGGTGTGGCACCGGGCTCGGCCCACACTGCCCGACTGCCTGGCTGGATGTTCCATTAGTACTAAAATCTCAGGACACGGACATACGATACGGCGAGCTGTGTGCACTTTCCACAAAGAAGAATTTTCTCTGCGTTGAAAATCTCAATAATTTTGAAATCGCCCGCTGCTACCTGCCCAGTTTAGGTTTTTGATCAAGCTCAGCAGCAGCAGATACAGCAGCAGAAGTACACGCCTGTCGAGCGTCATATGTTTCACCTAGCCCTTTGACGTACACTACACACCTCACACCGAGCACGTACGTGACCACAAAATTGCCTCCCTCGGTCCGTACCTGGGGGAAATTGGTATCAGGTATCTACTGTATACCACTCTGACCCGAAATATAGGGATCGTTTTAATAAATTTAGTCAATACAAACCGTCCTTATATTTTGGGTCAGAGTGGTATGTAGATATCAAACCTAGCGAGTTATCCAGTCGTACACAGGTAATCGCACCGGGCAAGAGCCACAGAGCCAGGCTCATTCTGCCGCGCGTCTTTCTCTACTCCCCCTGTCTCGGTGTGCATGTGGCATAGTCACAGTAGTGGTTGCAGTGGTAGTAGTACGTAGTAGCAATAGTAGTAGTAGTAGTAGTAGTAATAGTAGTAGTAATAGTAGTAGTAGTAATAGTAGTAGTAGTAATAGTAGTAGTAGTAATAGTAGTAGTAGTAATAGTAGTAGTAGTAGTAATAGTAGTAGTAATAGTAGTAGTAATAGTAGTAGTAGTAGTAGTAGTAGTAGTAGTAGTAGTAGTAGTAGTAGTAGTAGTAGTAGTAGTAGTAGTAGTAGTAGTAGTAGTAGTTGTAGTTGTAGTAGAAGTAGTAGCGTTCGCAGTAGGTAGTAGTGCTGCTGTTGCCACGAGTCTGCTGCTGTAACTATGAGTGTCTCCTGCTTTTGACAGTCATTAATTTAAACGTCAGAGAACATTTCATGACAGGTGCAGATTTTTTTTCATGATGCCCTCAATCGTATGTAGACCTGTACAGTAATGACTACAGCTGAGTTGCTACCTATTGCTTTTAATAATGTTAGAGTTCTAGTGTTGTTATTACGATTCAGTTGTTGTTGCCGTGAGTACTTAAATTGACAGTCGTTCGAAACTTTTCATGACAAATGCAGATAATTTTTCCATCGTGCCCCAACCGTACGTATACCTGTACATGAAAAAATACAGAGAAGCTGCTTCCTACTATATATCAATAGTGATGTTTTAGGTTATTTGACCTTTCCGTATTATTGACGCTGTTTTTGACACGCAGGTATAGCATAGTTATTATAGTATAGAGTAGTTGTAGTAGTATTGATATTAATAGTAGCCCATGGTACCGAGTGCATGCCGCTTCTATTCATGCCTGTCCAATAGCAGTAGTAGTACCTGTGCTATAAGTATATAGTAGCAATATTAATAGTCGTAATCGTTGTGGTGTCCGCTATTGCTGTTGTTGCCGTCTGCCTGCTGCTTTTACCTGGTCAATAGCAGCACATGCCCTCAACCGTATATAATACGTAGCCTGTACATTTACTAAATCAGTAGTAGTCGTAGTAGTATAGTATTTTGTAGCGTGCATGCTGCTTCTGCCTTTACTACAGAACATCTATCTGCGTAGTAGTGGTAGGGGTGTACATTAAGAGTAACAGTACACAATATAGTTGTGCTCTCAACCCATGGTACCGCCTGCATGCTACGTTGCCTTTATATCGAAATTAGTATTATAGGCAGTAGTAGATCGTAGTGTAATATTTATTCATGCTGCTTCTACCTTTACTGCATCTACGTTTTTTGGTGGTGAATAGTAACAGTATAGCAGTCATCCCCCAACCCATGGTACCGGGTGGTTGTTTGACCTCTCTGTTCACCATCAGGGTGTCAGCATATTGTATGAGCGTATGGAGTACTTAGTATAGTTAGTAGTCGTAGTAGTAGTGTACAAGTAGTATTTTGTAGAGTGCGTGCTGCTTCTACCTGTAATACACCTGCGTAGTATTAGTGGTGTATAGTAAAAGTATAGTAGTCAACCCATGGTACCGCGTGCATGTAGTAGTGCAGTATTCACCACAGAAAGAGTAGTACTCACTTCCTGCTGACTACTATTAATATTACTATTACTCTTTCCTTTGAGCAATACGCTAACCCATGGCTCCCGTTTCCGTCAAGAACAGCTACACGTGTGTTATCTGTGACTCCCTTTTCGCCTTGCGACGCCCACGGGATTCCACGCTACCTACATCCCGAAGGGGAACCTTGTATCACACAGAGATTACACAGCAGTAGATTTAAGCGTAGTATCTCTAAGTTCACGTGAGATGCCTGTTTTGTTCACAACCGACGGAATTAATTATTTATAGTCATGGGCTCTACCGACGGAAACTAAATGGCTTAATTTGCTTAGAGGCAGAGATAAGAGAAGAACGACCATACTCGCCCCGTGCCCCCTCCTAGCTTCTCGTGATAGGCGCACGAGTAGAGCACGGCACTGCTCGCTGCCAATTGATAGGCCTAGAGGCTAGGCCTACTGTTGTGGTTTCTGTGGTGGTTTCTCTGTTGCGGTTCCTCTTCACGTCAGCAGCAGGCAGCAGCAAGAGCGGCGGTTGGCGAGCTGCAGCATCATGGAAAGGGAGGAGGATGAGCAGGGGCGACGCACGCTTTCCCGGTACGTGTGTGACGCGTGCGAAAGAAGCGAGGGTCCCGGAATGTTTGGGGTTCTTAGAACTTGAACTCGAGCGCAAAAAATAATTGGGCATGGGGCTGTCGACTCTGATGTACAACGACTCACAACCGTGCCTCATGCGCCCGCAAGCATCGTTACCTCGATCGCTTGGGGTCGCCAGTCATGATTTTTCCCACGAGGTTTTTTTCTTGGCCGGTTCGCTCCGGTGGTTTGGTAGGAGATGCTTGCACACGCATCAAGGGTAACACGGGTAGACACTCGTATGGACTTTGGGTGTCCTTCTTAAACCCGCGAATTCGCGAATCGGCCGTTCACAGGAGGGAACAACTGATGGTATTCGCAACAACATAGACAGAACTCGTACATCAGTAGAGATATTTGATCGAGACACACCACCGCTGCAACGGGGCAAAGAGCACAAAGTCTGTACCAGACATCATGACATATCCATGCCCAGGAATGGAGATAGATATCCGCACACAGAGTATTTGGCATTAATAGGGAATACTGATGATACCTGAACGGAGGGTATATGTGCTGTGCGCGCACATACCAGGTTTCTTTTTCTCCTCGCAGACATGCCGCACTCAGAAATGGGGATACAAATGCACACGTACCGGCATATACTTGACGTATACCGGGTATCCTCGATCTCACAGCTGACGTTGTTATTTATTGACATATATGAACAACGCTACTATGCCAGTGCCGTCGGCCCTTGGCCTTGTCCGTCACTAACGATACAGATCATGCGTACACGTCGCGGGACACAACGTACTGCTGTATGGACCAACAATGCTGTGCCGGCGCACTTAAAGGCGGTCGATGGTGAGGGACTTTGGGCCGGTGCAGGTCTTGTGGCCGGCGCCAATGCGTTGGCCCTCGGCCCGTCCCTCACCATGAATAGCGATATATATCATACATGTCGTGAGGCACAGTGTACGACTGTACGTACCAACACCGCTGGGCGGGTGCACTAAAAGGCGGTCGATGGTGAGGGAAGATATGCCGGTGCAGGTCTCGTGGCCGGCGCCAACGCGTCGGCCTGCGGCCCGTCCCTCACTAACGATACTTACCATACACGCCGCGAGACACAATGTATTGCTGTATGTTCCTACGACGCTGTTCCGGTGCACAAAAAGGCGGTCGATTGTGAAGGACGATATGCCAGCGTAGGCCTCGCGACCGGCGCCAACGCGTCGGCCCTAGGCCCGTCCCTCACTGCCGATACATATAATAAACGTCGCGGTACACAACGAACGATGTATGTAACACACCGCTGTGGCGGCGCACTAGAAGGCGGTCGATGGCGAGGGACTATGTGCCAGTGCACGGCTCGGGGCCGGCGCCGATGCGTCGACCCTCGGCCCTGCCCCTCACTAACGGTACCTATCATACGCGTCGCGATAAATATATACCTGATAGCGATCTATATCATACACGTCGTGAGACACAATGTACTGCTGTACGTACCAATAACGCTGTGTCGGTGAACTAAAAAGGCTGTCGATGGTGAGGGAAGATATGCCAGTGCAGGTCTCGTGGCCGGCGCCAACGCGTCGGCCTGCGGCCCGCCTCGAACTAACGATACATACCATACACGTTGCGGGACACAATGTATTGCTGTATGTTCCTAAGACGCTGTGCCGGAGTCCTAAAAGGCGGTCGATGGCGAGGAACAATGTTGCCGGCGTAGGCCCCGTGGCCAGCGTCAACGCGTCGGCCCTTGGCCCGTCCCTCACGAACAATACATGCAATAAACGTCGCGGTACACAACGAACGATGTATGTAACAACACCGCTGTGCCGGCGCACTCGAAGGCGGTCGATGGTGAGGGACTACTGTATGTGCCGGTGTACGGCTTGGGGGCCGGCGCCGATGCGTCGACCCTCGGCCCTGCCTATGACTAACGATAATTGTGTTACGCGTCGCGACGACTGTAGCGATATATATCATACACGTCGTGAGACACAATGTACTGCTGTACGTACCAAAAAACGCTGTGCCGGGGCACTAAAAGGCGGTCGATGGCGAGGGAATATATGCCGGTGCAGGTCTCGTGGCCGGCACCAACGCGTCGGCCTGTGGCCCGTCCCTCATTAACGATACATATCATACACGTTGCGAGACACAATGTATTGCTGTATGTTCCAACGACGCCGTGCCGATGCATTGTAAGGCGGTCGATGCTGAGGGACTATGTGCCGGCGCAGGCCTTATGGCCGGCGCCAACGCGTCGGCCCTTGGCTTTTCCGCACGAGCGACACATATAATGAAGGTCGCGGTACACAACGAACGATGTATGGAACAACACCGCTGTGCCGGCGCACTATTAACAGAAGGCGATCGATGATGAGGGACTATGTGCCGATACACGGCATGGGGCCGGCGCCGGCGCGTCGACCCATGGCCTTGCCCCTCACTAGCGATATTTTCTCATACGCATCGCGTCGAGTATAGCGATATACATTATTCACGTCGTGAGACACAATGCACTGCTGTACGTACCAACAACGCTGTGCCGGTGCACTAAAACGCGGTCGATGGTGAGAGAAGATATGCCGGTGCAGGTCTTGGGGCCGGCGCCAACGCGTCGGCCTGTGGCCCGTATCTCACTAACGATACATATCATACACGCTGCGAGTTGCGAGACACAATGTACTCCTGATGTTCCAACGACGCTGTGCCGATGCACTCAAAGGCGGCCGATGGTGAGGGACTATGTGCCGGCGCAGGCCTCGTGGCCGGCGCCAACGCGTCGGCCCTTGGCCCGTCCCTCACTAACGATACATAAAATAAATATCGCGGTACACAACGAACGATAAGAACGCTGTGCCGGCGCACTAGAAGGCGTTCGATGGTGAGTGATTGCTGTATTTGCCGGTGCATGGCTTGGGGCCGGCGCCGATGCGTCGACGCTTGGCCCTCCCCTCACTAACGAGAGATACAATGTACTGCTATGAGTTTCAACGACGCCGTGCCGGTGCACGATAAGGCGATCGATGGTGAGGGACTATGTGCCGGCGCAGGCCTCGTGGCCGGCGCCAACGCGTCGGTCCTTGGCCCGTCCCTCACTAACGATATATGCAATACACGTCGCCGTACACAATGAACGATGTAGGTAACAATACCGCTGTGCCGGCGCACTAGAGGGCGGTCGACGGTGAGGGACTATGTGCCGGTGCACGGCTTGGGGCCGGCGCCGATTATGCGTGTGGTGGCCGTCGTGATGTGATACAAGTAAATTACCTGGTATGTACGTATATACCAGGTACTAGTTCGACGGGTGATGTCGTGTTGGTGTGTTTGATAAAGATGCAGTTTAAGGGGTGATGTCATGCGTATGCGATGCGTGTTGATGGGTGGCGTTGTGTGATGGATGTTTGAATGGCGTTGGTATTTTGGTGTGTTGCAGTGTGATTTGCTTGATGTGCGTGATGTGATGTGTACTGCTTTCATGTGCGTCATGTGATGTGTGATGTGACGTCTCCATGTGTGCGATATGATATGTTTTATGCGTGTGTAATGCAGTGTAAGCGGCGTCCGTGGTCGTAGTCGTGCGGTAATACGGTATCATCGTAAACAACCAACCAAACAAAAAACACCGCCCACATAGTATATATACACACTAGTATCGGACAAGTTTTTTCCCCTGGCCACCGAAAAAAGTAAACAAGTTTTACGTCTGTCTTTTGTGTCTTTCCGTCTCGATCTCCACCCAAACCCAGTTGTACTGCGGGAGAAAAGCCCTTCGGCTTCTCCCGGGTCTGGAATTGTTCGAGCATAGACAAGAGTAGAACCCGCGCTCAAGTTTTTCCACACAAGAGAATCGGCGTGCGCCCCTCTTCCTCCTTGTCTCACATGGTTCATGGGATAAGGCCCTGTGTTCAGCTGGTTCGCCATCCAGTCTATGAACCCGCCCCGCTCGCGCCTCGTCCTGTTGTACCTCAACGATGACGGGTCCCCCGTCAAATCTCCCGGAGTTCTCCCCGTAAGAAGGCATGCTATGGCGGGGATTAGGGGTGCGATCCCCACAACGGCACGTCTCCGGCCCGGACGGGGTTTCCAAAGTCGAAGACGCGCCCGGGTAGTTGACCTGCTCGCGGCCAAAAATGTTTTACGTGATAACCCATGATAGATTGCCAAAGCGCAGGGGGGGTGATGCATGCATACATGCATGCATGCGGTGTAAGGTATGACGGTGAGACTGCAGGCTTGGGCATCGTATGAGGACCATATATAACCCCTCGAACGTGATCTCTCAACAAATCCCAAAAACCATGAAAGCACCATCAGCCATGAACCATAGAGTTCGGATTGTCAATCATGAACCATAATAAACCCCCCTCCCTCCTAAATCATACCTTAGATACCAAGTACCTGGTAAACCATATACATTTATCCGAAAACCATAGCAAAATGAACAAGCCGCAACATTACACACACTTATCAACGGCAGAACCCATCGACAAACATAAAAAACCATAACCTCATAGAATCATAATGGCGTTTGTTCTAAAAGTGCCCGCACGAAGATATATGTTTTTAAAAAGACGAAAATTGCACAATCATACGTACACATAGATACATACATACAAGGGGGGCATCGCCGCGGCGGGCTCACGCCGGCCGGCGGCTCCGCGCATGCCCGTAATGGCTGAAGGCGTTCCGGTATGCAACTCGAGGCTGTCAGTGCGACAGTACTGCCAAAGGTTGCATTATAAAAAACGATTTTAAGTGAAGAGAAATAACGCTGGAAGCACAAGAAAATAAAGAATGCCATCCGCCATCCGGCACAACAACACACATAACTCGTTCGTACAGCAGCAAGCAGCACTACAAAGTACCATTAATACGTACGAGACGCTCGGCGTCCGCACTGTATACTTCGTACGCAGATAGACACAAAACAGTTAGTTGAGCAGCAGTCGATCGACCTAATCGGCAGAACGAAGCGCCTGCGATTACTTTCGTGCAGCAAACTCAGCAGCAGCAAGCAGGAGCAGCAGCATAGCGTACAGGTACGTACCGTACAAAAATTACGCTGGCACGAGACCTCCGCCGAGACGCTAAACAAATGTCAACAGCGAGACGGTACTCGTACAGTTGCCGAAGCGGATGGATCCGCCTTTCAGCTTTCAAGATGCGGAGACACATCGCCGAGAGGGGTTGACTTGCATAATAGCCATGCTCACGGGGGTCAGCAGCCAAAAACATACCGTACACATACCAGATACACCATCCTCAGAACCGCAATCAGCCAAAATCACCTGCAGCACTCTCCACAGCCACAGCAGCACCTCCTCCTTGTCCCTCCCACTCAATCCTTCCCCAGTCCTGTTCCCCCCGCTATCACACCACGCCACGAGCCCAGTGAAGCCCAGCAAACACCGCAGCACGTGACGTATGCAGTAGCAGCGTGATCGGCGCAGTCAAAGAGCACCGTAGTAGGAAGGGAGAGGGGAGAAGGGGGGGGGGGGGGGGAGGAAGGTGGCGGCGGCGGCAGCGGCGGGAGGGGGGTGAGGAGGGTCGTGATGATGGCGTTGGACATTTGTCACGGGTTTTATCGTAATATCAACCCTGACCTCTCCAACTTTGAGTTTTGTGATGGCAAGCGGAAAGCGGAAAATGGGAAGCGCCCTGACGAAGCCTTCGGCGACCCGCACGACACATACACACAAAGCAAAAGGTGTATTGGATTGGCGTGTTCAGTGTGAGTGGAAACAACGCCACGTGCCGCCTTGTACCATACGTACAGTATCTCTCTACAGTGAAGCACGACGGCGTACATGTGTTTTTTTTTTTTATAACATACAACAAAAACGCAACCAGTCCAGAAATTCATACACACGAGGGCAACCCCTCTACCCTCCACCCCTGCCCTCTGCCCCCCCCCCCCCGCGCCAACCCCAACCCCCACCAAAAAAACACCTGTTCCTACGTACCATTCTCCACGGTAGCAGTCGCCAGAAGCATCGTCTCCCCGTACAGCCCCCCCACCCCTCTCCTGCAAGGATGTGAGGGTATATATGGCTATACAACGACGGCCGAGCATTGCATGAGTACCCCCCCCCCCCTCTCAACCCCAAATCACCTGCTGCTACCGCTCTCCGCAATGGACGTCACCAGGAGCATTCCCGCCGCCGCCACGCACATATCCAGCGGTACCGGCACACCCCCCGCACCCCCCGCACCCCCCTCGCCCGACCTCCCTTGCCGACGGGGCCGCGAGTCCTCGCCCTCCTCCTCGGCTGACCCTAGCTTCCCCTCCAGGAGCGAGCGCAGGGCTCGCTCGGTCTCTCTCCGGGCCAGCCTGGGGTTGCCCTCGAACCAGTCGGCGACAGCTAAGGTCATGTGCGCCTCGGCGATCTCTCTGGTCGTGCATGTGTGAAGAGGGGGGGTGGGGGTTGGGTTGGGTTGGATCGGGATTGGGTTGGGTTTGGGGTGGACGTAGGGATGGGGTGGAGTGGGGGGTAGGGGTGGAGGTGGGATTGGCATTGGGGTGGGATTGTATTGTGAGTGCGTGTGGGTGAAAGTGGGTGAGGGTAGGGGGGGAAGGCGGGGGGGGGGCGTGCAGAACCGAGGAATCTCTAGGCAGAAGAAACCGTCTGATCGTACGAAGTATGTGATTTTCTGGATGTATCTGATGATTATGATTTAGATCTTCGCCGAAGATGTCCGTCTCTAGTTCTACCGTAGTTGCAGCAGCCCAAGGACGAGGCGTCGACACGCCGGGGCAGCAAGCAGCCCAGAACGATCGGGTACAAAACGCAAAATCGCCAGGCGGTAATATTGCGTTGCAGGAGAAGCTGCCGCGAAAGTGAAACCATGTAATCACCACACTCGCAACAGACACGCACCCTCACCACAAAACATGACGCTTGAGTGTAAAAAGCACGCACACCCACCATCGGATGAGCCACCGCCCACAGAAGAACACCACAATGAACCACACCACGGCGTTTGAAAACAACAGAATGTACCGGCACAGAGTCCTCTCCCTCATCCCCCACACTCTCGCATCCCCAAGCACAAGCACACACACACCCTCACCTCCTAGCGTGAGCCACATCCTCCCCCTTCCCGTCACCATCCACGAACGCCCCTAGCACATCCTCCGCCACATCCGCGTACTCCGCTCGCTCCGCCGCCGATATCTGCACCTTCCCCCCCTTAACTCCCCCCCATTCGCCACCGCTACCGCTACCGCTACCATTCCCGTGTGTCGCGGCCCAGCGGCGGCGGCATTTATCCTTTAACCTCCGCTTTACCGCCGCGGTCTCTTCTCCCAACCCCTTAAAACAAGCGGAGCCCAGAGCGGCAGGTCCTCCGGTGCGAACGTCGATGTGTGAGAGCTTGATCCTGGTCGGGGGGAGGGGAGGTGGGGTGGGGGGGGGGGGGGGGGTTGGGGGAGCAATGTGTACCCATGTTGATGCGAGAAGGCTTGAATATGGTCATGAGTAGCGTGGGGGAACGGGGGGGGGAAGAACGAAAACAAAACGCAAAATAACAAGCACCCCTCCCACAAGAAACCAGACAACCATTTTCTTTTTTCGGACACGATACGCACAACAAGAACAATCTCTGCTATGTACGAACTGCTTTTTACATCTGCAGACCACACCAAGCGCCTGTCTGCTTGCTTGCACAGTTGCTTGCTTCAAGCTTTATGCTTCTGCCTCATGGTTCATGCTGCTGCCGCTTATTCTCACCTGCCCACGAGCCCCTGCTCCTGCACCTTCCTCAGAGCCCTCGCCGTGAGCAGCACCCCCAGGCTCCGCGCCAGAGCCGGAAGCAGGTGCACCCCCGACAGGCCGCGGCAGAGGTGCATGCGGGAGCACGCTTCCTGCTCGTCCAACTCCACCCCCCCGACCGACCCGAAGGGCCCGAGCAGGAGCCACAGGCGGGACTCCACCTGGGATGGTTGAGCCCGAGAAGTATGTCATAGGCGACGCAGGCGAAAAAAAAAAACGTTATTCCTCACCCGAACGGTCATCATCAATATCGTCCTCCTCCTCATCATCATCTTCTTCATCATCACCATCATTAACCATCATGAATCAATCAATGCTATCATCATCGCTATCACCATTGTGAATCATCATCTTCATCTTCATCAAAATTACCAGCATCATTGGTCATCGTCGCCATCATCATCATCACCATCATCGGGATCAATACTATCATCATCATCATCATCATCATTCCCATCATCACCCGCGCGTTTTCGGAGCAAGCATACACACGGTGAGGCAAGCGGGCCTGAGGGGCAAGCGGAACCAACCATTACTGCTGCGCACCCCGGCGCGATATATATATAAATCAATCAATCTACTAATCCAACGTATTCATCGGTGTCCCCTGCCCGTCATCCGTCACAGAGGAACCCTTGGGGGGCAGATTCGCGTTATCGACCAGACCCATCAGCCCCCACCTACTTTGACGTATCCCCCCCCCCCCCCCCCCTTCTATATGGCCATACGACTACGGCCATGACTGACATGAGTACCACTCCCCCCCCCCCCCCCTCCCCCACTTGCTCCAATTTCTCCTCTGCTCACCTCCCAGAACAACTCAGCCTCCTGGGCCATCGACAGAGCGGACGCGTCGCTCTCCCTCCCCCCTCCCCACGGCGTTCTCTCGTCGCCCTCCCACTGTTCTTCAGCCCCTAACGCCAACACTCCCCCCCCCCCCCCCCCACGACGCCCCGCTCCCGCCCCCCGTCCCCAACTTCGCCATCAAGGCTCCGCCGAGCGCGTCTCTCCCGAACGTCGGGGAATTCGCGGGCGCGGACCGTGTGCTCGAGGCCACCGATCGGTTGCCATCATAGTTCTCGGGCACCCCCCTGCTGCCGTTGCCGCCACCGCCACCGCCGCCGCCGCCCCCCTATAGCGTCTTTGCTCGCCGGCACTGAGGCGTGACAGGGGAGGGGGCATTGGCGAGATGTCCCCTATCTGTTCTTCCACGGAGGCGGCATGCGACAGCCATTCCTGCAAGCACATCATATTGTATGCCAGGTAGACGGTAGTACGCAGCAGTGCGAGCGTGAAAAAATGATTTTAGGACAAAAAAAAAAAAAGAAAGGGCGGGGTGCGCTGTGAATAGGCGCGCAGCGGGTTGTTTATTGTTTTTATGGTGGGAATGTCGGGAATGGAAGTGTGGGCACCAGTTACCTAACGGCTACAGTGGTAGCATCTGCTGTGGGCGGCAGCGACAACCGTTCTGTTGGGAATTCCTTCTTTGTTCTCATGTTTCTCTCCCCACCCCGCTCTATCTTTCCCCTCCTTTGTTTTCTTTTCTCTCTCTCTCGCCCTCTCTCTCCCACCCCCATCTTTTTGCCAACCCTGAGGCAAAGCTATACTGCAAAGCTCTATAAAACAGCCAAAATAGCTCAATCCCATCCCAAGTTCCACCACCAGACCCCACTCCCCCGCGCACCCCCCCCGGCCGCTTTTGTTTGAGCGGCACAGGTACATTGGTAGTAGCACAGCTCCTTTCCCCCCCCCCCCATAACCACCCCTATGGTCATACGACTACGGCCATGCATGAGATCGAGTACATCTCTCCTATCGAGTACACCTTCCATAACCACCCCACCCCCACCCCTGAAAATCAGGCCGCCCTCCCCCCCCCCTCTCCCCCCTAAACGACTCCCGGCGCGCGGCTTGCACGGGTCAGGGTAGTGGTATACCAACGGGTCCCTTGCTCCTTCTCTCTCCCCTCCCGGCATTGTAGGGATGCGAGGGTGTACGGTCATACTACTACGGCCATGCATAACATGAGTACACCCCCCCCCCCCCCCCCTCCCCCCTCCTCTCCCTCCCCCCTTCCCATCCCCCCTTTCCGACTCTCACCTCCTCGGCGTGCTGGCCGTTCTGCTCCATGTACCTCCGCCGGCCGGGGGTGGGGGGCCTGTGCGCCACGTCCCGCCCACCACCACCACTGCCACCACCGCCTCCACCACCACCACCACCAGCAGGATAGGCAACAGCGTGGCTGGTGGAGGGGCCACTTCTAGCATCGTCCACCGAGTACGTTCTTGAGATAAGCGAACGGAAGCAGCAACAGCAACAGCAGCAACAGCAGAAGAAGCAAACATCAGAGGAAAACAGCAGAAGAGAGAGAAGGAGAGAAAGCGACAGAGACAGACACAGAAGGAAAGATTAGTGAGCCAGACCCAGACCCGGACACACAAGACATGCCACGAAAAAAAGAGAGCAACAGCCAACGGGAGAAACCCGGAAAAAAAAAGCACACCTGAAGAGGACGGCATTGAGAAGGAGGCGAGCCACAGCGCGCAGCCGGTCTTCCGACATCCTCGCAGCCAGCGACGCTGCCGCCGCCGAAGGCTTTACAACATGGTCATGGGCAGAGGGGGGGGGGGGGGCGGGGGTGTGGGGTGGGGTGTCTGTGGTCGATATTATGAATGGCCGTAGTCGTATGACCATAGACCCTCGCACCCCTACAATGCCGGGACAGGAGGGCGGGATAAGGCACATCGCGTTCCGGAGGTGTGGCCAGACCGAAAGCTTCTTGCTTCAGCCTGGGTGGACGTAAGAGGGGAGTTAAAGCTGCCACAGCACACACGCGAAGCCACTCCATCCCCGCCTTCCAGAAAGCAAGGCCTTCCTCAACCCCAACAACATATAAAACGAAAAAAAAAGCATCTCCCGCCCGTCGACACAGTGCACTCTTCTCGCCACCCCGTCTTTCCATGCACAGCCGTACAAGAGTACGCGCTCTTGTCAAAGGACGACAACGAACCTAGCAACGATAAAGACGACGACGCAGACGATGATGACGACAATGGTAGAGAACAAAGACAAAGAACAAGAGCAAGAAAACAACAACACGAACGACAGCAACAGCAACAGATTCCTTCGCGAGTCAGTCCCGCCCCTCTTGATCGACCCCGCCTCCCCCCCCGCTCCCCTTGATCAACCTTGACGGAATCCCGCGTCAGCGTTCCACAGGAAACAACTTGCAGCATGGTCGTAGCGTCCCCCCCCCCCCCCGCGCCCCCGCCTCCAACTCCTTTCCAAACCCCGCCCAAGCCGCTCCCCCCCCCCCCCACCCTTACCTTGTCCTCGATCCCCGTCCTCGCGCGAGAGAGCTCCAGGCGGCACGCAAGGATGTGCTTGGCGGTGCGAGCGACAATCTCGGCGGCAATGAGTTGTCTCGTCCCCTCGGACTCCCACCCTAACGCGCGCCGGAGCTATGTCCACAAAGTTTAGGGGTGAGGGGCACAAGGAGGCGAGGGGTAAGCAGGCGCGGTGAACGGCAGGGGCCTGGGGGAGGGGTGCTTCTGACACCAGCAGGGGCGCAGCGGGTTGTACAGTAGCAGTAGCAGCAGTAGCAGCAGTAGCGCAGTTCAGTAGAAGTAGCGGTACAAGTGCAATTCCTACGACGACTACAGTAGAGGTAGCAGTAGTTGCAGCAGTAGCAGTACCAGCAGCAGCGACGTGTAGCAGCTATTACAGCAGACTCCGCCAACCTTTCGCTAACCCAACCTTAAAACATCTCAACAATACCCTTGCTGCACACACCCTACCACCACTACCACCACCCTCTTGCTAGGGTATCACAGGGCGCCGTCCACGTCGCGCTTGTCACTTCGCTCACCGCCGGCAGGTACCGCAGGTTAATCCCGGCCCCGTGCATCGCCGCGCAGAGGTGACCGCCCTCGAAGATAAAAAGGGGCGGGTTCCGCTCCTCCGACTGCCCGAGCTGCTCCAAGCCGCCCACGAGCGCGTCGCGGGCCACCCGATCTGCCGACGCGGGGAGGGACAAGATGGGGTTACGCAGGGTAGGGTAAGGTAGGGTAGGGTTGCGTTAGCACCTGGCATGCGGTACGATACGCGGTACGACGCACGTAGGATGCACTGTAGGGTGCACGGTTACGATGCACGGTTACGATGTACGGTACGATACACGGGACAGCGCACGGTACGACACCCGGGCGGTACGATACAAAGCACAATACACGGTACGGCCCGTCACGGCAGTAAATATAGAGCAGTCGCTTTCGTCGCCCCCCCCGATCTGGAAAAGTTGGAGGGGAGAGGGGGACGGGGGGCAAGAGTCGGTGCTGAAGGTCGCCCGCCCCGGTATCGCCATGCCGGCGCAAACAAAAACTGAAACGAAACAAGAAGCCAGCCACGCACGTAGACCACGCGGGCGCGCGCAGGCCATCCGAGCACGATACCCACAAAACCTTGACATGTCGTACTATTGTCACGATATGGTACCATTAAAATAGGATATCACCATTAATGCCATGGTCTCGGTCTCCCATATCATACATACCGCCATCTCATGAATATCACGATATCATACCTGGTAAATATTACAACTCTCAAAACTGCAACAACAACAACAACAAAAAATCACCGTACCACCGCTGCATGATTTAAAAAATACACAACAGGTGCACACCTAGAGCGGTGAAACGGAGCGAGTTTGCGATTGAATTAAGATCGGTTTCGGAAAAGCCACTTTTGATCGAAGTTGCCATCAATAAATCGGCCTGCTTGGATATCGACTGGAGTCGAACGAAAAAACCCTAGCCAACCCCGTCCTCCCCCCCCTCTCCCGTGCTCTGTCTCGAAAGGGATGCGTGGTCAACGGTCAATCGACTACGGCAATAAATAAAAACGCAAGACCGATTTGAGTACAACCCCCTCCTCGGCTGGTGATGGAGCCAATATAAAGAAAACATTCGCAACTGCTTTGGCATTCAGATGTACACCGAATAAAAACAAAATCGGCTCCGAGTCACAGCCCCCCCCAAAATATCATAAAGCCAAGGCTAAGACCCTCACCCGCCAGCCGCGGCAGCAGCGACTCCACGATCAGCCTGCTTCCCGTCACCGCCGACGCCGCCCCCCCGATTAAATCTCGGGAGGTACCCTGTGGTCGCAGCCACCCCCTCAGCAGCTCCTCCCGAAGGCGCAAAGGGTTGCATCCCCTCTCCAGGTTCGCCGCACCTGAATTGGATTGAGTTGAGTTGTGTTGGGTTGGGTTTGATTGGATTGGGTCGAGTGATGTTGTGTTGCGCTGTGTTGGGTTAGGTTGCGTTGGATCGGGTTGGGTCAGGTCGTGTAGGTAGCTGGCAGGGTGGAAGGATGGAGACGTGAGGAGTTTAGTTTTTTTTTTGGTCTTCAAGCATCAAGCGTCGCGCACGCCGTAACAACCACAAAGAGCACAGCCGCAGCCCCTCGCCCCGCCCCCCCCCCCCCCCCCCCCCCCCCCCCCCCCCCCCCCCCCCCCCCCCCCCCCCCCCCCCCCCCCCCCCCCCCCCCCCCCCCCCCCCCCCCCCCCCCCCCCCCCCCCCCCCCCCCCCCCCCCCCCCCCCCCCCCTATATATTATATATGGGTTGGGTTGGCGTGGGTTGGCAACGACACTGTAAAACATGCCGCTCACTACGTGAGCTAGACATCCAGGGAACCGTTTTTTTTCTTTTTTTCTTTTTTGTCGGTCGCCCACAGCTGGTCGTCGAGTTAGATCATTTGTGCGAAGTAAAGAACCTTTACTCTGCACAAGGGAATTGATCGTATCACGTAGTGTTTATGTTAAGGCACCCAAGAGGCAGTTACATAGTACTCCCATTGCTGTCTCTGGAAGTGGCTACATCGGAAATTTATGTAACTCATTGAAGCTGTCATCCATATGCAAGTCCGCCTCACAAGCGGTTCTTAGTAGGATGCAGTTCACCCTTCATGCGACTCGCCGGACACCTCACGGCGCTTCGCGCTTGGTGCAAGCAATGTCTGCCTGGTCGGTGAAAACCCGACATGCTCCGTCCCGGCATTGTAGGGATGCGAGGGTCTATGGTCATACGACTACGGCCATGCATGGGATCGAGTACATCTCTCCTATCGAGTACACCCTTCCCCCCCCCCCCCGCTGTCTCCCTGCCCCCGCCGAAACACCACAGAACGGCACCTCCCCCCCCCGACGCTCACCGTCCCCATCCACAGCGCCAGATCCTGCAGCCCCATGCTCAAGGCCTCCGTCCACAAGCACCACCACCGCGTCGCCCACGACTCGTTTCCCAGCCAGCCTGCTCGCGCGCTCGTTGACGGCATCGTTGGACGACACGCCCCCCTCCCCCCCCGGCCCCCGCGCCCGCCGCCCCCGCACCGGACATTCTCCTGTCAGTCCCAAAGTCGGCCGAAGCCGCGGCAGCGGCGACCGCGGCCGCCGGCGCCGTAGGCGTCGGAACCGGAGTCACCACGGGGGAGGTCAAGGGGTTCGCCGCCCCCCCCGCCTTCCTGCCTGTAGAAGAGGTCCATCCCATGTGACACCATCCCCGCCCCCGCGATCTCCTCCCTGCCGCATTTCAGGAGCGCCGCCACGGCCTCGACGATCAGGCTCGGCCGACCCCCCGCCCTCTCCGCGCCCCCCACACCCCCACTCTCCCCCCCCCTAACCCCCTCCCGCTACCGTCGTCATCCCCCAAAAACAGAGGACCGTAGCCTCCGCCGCCCTCTACATCACCCCCGCTACCTCTATCTCTCGTTGGGGAGGGCCGGATGGGCGGGTACCGGTCCACTTCACCGAAGTCCGCGGCCTCCTCCGCCGCGGCCGCCGCTATCGTCGCCGCCGCTACCGCGAGGTCTAGGGTCTCGAACGACCGCAGGCGGGCGCTCGAGTCCTGCGGCACGATCACCGCCCTCGTCAGGTCGGCCGCGCCCCACACCGCCTCGGGTTGCCCTGTGCCGGCGCCTCCGTTGGCTGCCGCGCCCGATGACCGCGAGAGGATGTCTTCCGGCGGGAGCAGGTCCGGGAAGAGGACCAGGGTCGCCGGCGGAGACGACGACGGGTCCTTGCCCTCCTCGACGCGCTGTTGTTGGCGGTGGTGGTGGTGTTGGTGGGCGGTGGTAGTTGTGTCGTGATTGATGGTGGTGGTGGAAGCGGTGTTGTTGTTGTAGTTGTTTCGAAACGGCGGCAGCACCACAGGTGGAAATAGATCGGAGATAAAAAAGACGGTGGGGGTATACTTCAGAACTCGGAACAGGAAAGGGGTGCGCGTGATGAGGCGAGCCCGAGTCTCGGCACGAGCAGGCGGCTCCGAACGCTCTTCATAGGAAAAAAAAACGCGAGTCCGCGAAAAAAAAAACGCCCCCCTCAATGAGACCCTCCATTCATTCTATATGCAAGAAAGCCCGCCTTCCAGGCGGTCCCCAGTAGGATGCAGCTCACCCTTCATGCGACTCGCCGAACATCTCACGGTGTTTCGCGCTTGGGCCAAGCAATATCTGCCTGGTCGGTGAAAACCCGACGTGCTATATCCCGGCAGTATAGTGATGCGAGGGTCTATGGTCGTACGACTACGGCCATGCATGACAACGAGTACACCCCTCCGCCCCTCCCCCCTCCCCGCTCTCTCCGCTTTTTCCTCTCTTTCGCCATACACCCGGTGGTCGCGTGCACACACGACGAAATAACATCGCGCCCCGTCTTCATATCAATTATTCTCTCCTCCTTCCTCCCACAACCCGCAGCAATATTTTGTGCCTTACCGACTCCCTGATTTTCCCGTCCCCCGTCAAAACGCCTCCGGCGATGGAAAGGTCCGGCTCCTCGGCCTTGAGCAGTTTGAGGTGCTCCGAGATAAGCTTCTGGACGTCGCGGAATCCCCACTTCGCCGGTCCGCCCTTCCCGTCTAGCCCGCAGACGTCACAGAAGAGCCACGAAACAGTCCTGTCAGGCAACCGACGGGTTCCGGCAACGGCAGAAATCGATGTAAACAACAACATCAACGTACAGTGGTTTTACCATAATCGTCTACACCAACATAAAAAAACAACAATTTCAACATCAATGATGAGCGCTTGTTATTTATTTTTTGAATTCGGGGTGCCGTAAACTCGCAATTTCAATGTAATTAATTTGTACTGAAAATAGAGGTAATGATTTATTTTCCGAATTCGGGGAGACGAAATCAACAGCAACACTATATCCGTCATCATCACCACCACAACCCCCTCCTCCTCGCTCCCCCCCCCCCACTCCAACTACCCCGCTCGAACCCCAACCATCGTCCCGGCATTGTACATAGGGATGCGAGGGTCTTAAGATCATACGACTACGGCCATGCGTGACATGAGTACCCCCCCCCTCTTTACCCACTCACCCAAGGAACTCCGTCGGCGTCCGGAGCCTCCTCTTGCTGTCCTGGCGCGCCTTGAAAGCGGGCAGGGCCACCGCCGCCGCCCTGAAGCCGTGCACATCCACTACGCACGACAAGGGGGCCAACGCGTTAACTCTAGTAGGGCCCTCGTTAGCGCCGCCTCCGTTCTTTCCGAAGCCGCTGAGAAGTCGACGCTCCACGGCGCGCCTTCAATGTGGTAAGCGCGTGTGGGGGTTGGGTGAAGGGGGGGGGGGGGGGGGGGGGGGGGGGGGGGGGGGGGGGGGGGGGGGGGGGAGTGGGGGGTCAAGTGCGCGGGAGGGGGGGTCAAGGAACGGGGCGGTCAAGGAGGAGGAGCGGGGGGTAATGGGCAGGAGGAGGGGTCAAGGGCGGTGGGCGGGGTGACGGCAGGGGAGGGAGGGGGGGGTAGTCAAGCATCGAGGGTGATCGCGATAAAAAAAAAAGCAATGCCGGACTTACGCGCACGGGGGGAGTAAACAGTAAGGCGGTGGGGGTGGGGTGGGGGTGGGGGGGGGGGGGGGGGGGTCCAGGAAACGGGAAGAGGATAGCCACGGCAAAATATTGGTACCTGGTGGTCAGGGTAGTACTGCAGCTGTACATGTGGTGCTTGCTCCCTGGTGACGTGGCTTCCTCGAAACCATCGCCACTACTACCGCCACCATCACGACTACTAATAGTACTACAGACAGCAGAAAATCACTACAGCGATAAAACACGGCTGACAACAGGGGGCGACGCGCAAGTTGACCCGATTTTTTTAGCGGGCGGCATTTATACTCGGTCCCACCACTCCCTCGTTTGTTTTGGCCGGACAAAAACACCCTCTTTGTTCGTATCCCCCTCTTCCTTAAAATCCGTGCGTGGACGGGCACCGACCGACCCCCCCCCCCCCCCCCCCCCCCCCCCCCCCCCCCCCCCCCCCCCCCCCCCTCCCTTGGACTTAAAGAGACACAGCCCTAGAAATAAAATGCTTCTCGCCACTGCAAACAGCTGGTAGCAGTCGCACCTTAGAATGTGCGCTCCCTTCAGCTCCGCCCCGAGGCGCTTGTGCGTCTTGTAGCCGCTGCCGGGGCCCCTCGGCGCGAGCACGAAGGCCACGGTCCCCACGAGGAAGGTCCAGCAGCCACTGGGCGTGGCGCGTGTCAACAGTCCCGCAACGGAAGAGGCGTCCCCTGCCGAACGTTTCCGGGGCACATGCACACACGCATTAATATTAACACTGTTGTCACAATTGGTAGTGAATGGGGGGGGGGGGGGGGGGGGGGGGGGGGGGGGGGGGGGGGGGGGGGGGGGGGGGGGGGGGGGGGGGGGGGAGGGGGGTACTCGCGTCATGCATGGCCGTAGTGGTATGGCCATATACCTTCGCTGGTAAAGGGGGGGGGTATGCATGGCCGCAGTCGTATGACCATAGACCCTCGAATCCCTACAATGCCGGGGCGGAGCACGTCGGGTTTTCACCGACTAGGCAGACACTGCTCGCAACCGGGGGGGTGGGGGGATACTCATTTGTTGCTTGCCTCAGTCATTTGACTTTTGCCCACGCACCCCTTTCGAGACGGAGCACCGATCCTACTCCTGACAGAGACACCTCCAACATTGGGGCGCAAATAACATTGCTTCCATATATGACATACATTTTTTTTGCTAATCTTATCCCCTGCTTGTTTCGTCGCCTGTGGCCACCATCTATCTCCTAGGATGGAGATCAATCTCTCGCTGCTATCTAGTGCACCAAACTCCTCCATGTCACATTCGTCTATTTCCCCCATCTCTTCTAACACATCCCGTTCCTCCGTGTACATTTCACGTTCTCCTCCTATGTGAGTTCCACTCTCGATTGCTCTGCCACACGGGCACATCTGTGCATACGCTTCCTCTTCCTCCCGGCTACTGGTGTACCTCTTTCTTCTTTCTGGCAGATCCAGGTCACCTACACGAAATCGCAGTCTCAGCGTTTCCGCCAAGTCCATTGGGCCATGCAAATACGTTTTCATTCCTATCCCTTCGCTTAATTTCCCGTATATCTCCAAGTGCTTGGGGGATGGGTCGTTTGGCTGGGTGATTGATTGGTTGGTTGGTTGGTTGATTGATAATTGGTTGATTACGTTAAGGATATGTATACTAGTTGACTGATCGGTCCATCTGTCCGTCCATCCATCCATTCACCTACCCATTCGTCCATTCCGGTATTTTGATAATATGATATTCTGATGGCGTTAGGGTGGTACGACTGCCGACACCTTTCTGCACGCAGGGCGGAACGTTGCAAGTGGACGCGCGGCCATGAGATGCCCGCCCTCCGCAAGCCAGCAGCGTGCGAACGATCCAGTCGTGGGCATCAGGCTCTTCTTCCGCCTACGACCGATCTCTCACTCTCACTCAGCGCTCAATTTTGCTCGATTCCACACACTACATGAACAGAATCGAGCCCCCCCCCCCCCCGCCTCCCCACCCTCCTGTTTGAAAACAATAACCCCCACCGGAGCGGCGAGGGGGGGAGAGGGGACTCTCGCATTAGTCGCCTCTCCATCGCCCACCATCCATCATCCACCACCAATCACCCAATCACCCAATCAGCCATCACCCACCACCCGTAGCCAAATATCCATTACCCATACCACCAATCAGCCATCACCCAAATCACCCAACCACCAATCAACCGTCACCAAGTTATAAATCAACCACAACCTAGTCACCAATCAACCATCACCCAATTTCCCCCCACCCACCCAGTCACCCACCGTCTCACCGTCCACCGCCTATAAATAACCCTATAACCGACCATCCATCATCCAAACACTATATATCTCGCATCACCCCGATCACCCATCACCTTGTCAGCCAATCAGCCAAACACCATAATCACTCACCAATTACCACTCTCACTCATCACCTCGTCAGCCAATTAATATGCCCAATCACCACCACCCACAAAATTACCCCCTCTCCCCCTATGACGTCCCATCACACACCTGAACCCCCCCGTCGACCCCCCCCAGCTCCCCCTCCCCCCCCCCCTCTGCCACTGCCGCTGCCACCGCCAGCCACCGACATCTCCTTCACCGGCGCAAGCCCCTCCCACCCCATCCTCGGCCGCAGCTTCGTCCTGATCATTGCCGCGGCCACGGCCCCGGCAAACGCACGGAACTGCTGCCCCAGAGCTATCGTCACCCTGGGGTCCCTGCCACCGCGGCCGCTGCCCGTGAGCGAGCACGCGGCCTCCCACTCGCGGTTCCAATCGCGATCGGGCAGGAAGGCGAAGGAGGAGAGCGAGGGGCAAGGGTCGGTCGACACTTTCGAGCGGAAACGCCTCATCCACTCCAGCGCGAGGGTTCTATAAAAGGGAGCGCGCGAGGGGGGGGGCGACGGAGAAAGCGGTTCGGGTTCGGGTCGTCGGTAAATCAGTGACTTCGTACAGCTCGTCGGTCGGGAGAATCGGTTGTAAGTTCGGTCAGACGGTCGGTCAGTCAGTCGGCAGTCCAATCGGTGGGTAAGTCGACAGGCCATTCGATCGATCATTCGGTCGATCATCTGGTAGAAATGTCGACTGGTCGGTCAGTCAACCAACCACCCCAGGGTTGCAATCAAATCAGTCAGCCAATCAACCAATAGTCCGTCAGGAAATTAACTCGACAGGCATTCCATTAGCCAGGCCTTCCACCAGTCAAGTCAGCCTGTCGGTCATTCTGGCAGACAGCCAGTCAGTCAGTCCGTCTGGTGAGTCAGTCAACTACCAACAGTCGACCCGTCTGTCATGCCGTCAGTTACTCCATAGTCACCCCCGTCAGTTAATCTATCAGCCATCCGCCAGTCATTCTGTCGGTCATTCCGCTAGTCCGTCGGTCAGTCGTTCCGTCAGTCTTGCCGTCTGATCAGTCGATCCTTCCGCCAGTCCGTCGTTTCATCAGCTACAGTCAGTCATTCATCCAGACAGTAGTTCAGAGAGTCGGCTACCGCTCACCGTTGCTGGACGTACAGCACGTCCTCCACCCACTCCTCGTACAGCAACGCGTCCGTCGTACCCAGCAGTAAGAACGACCCCGTCGCCGGCTGCCGCAGCTGCAGAGTGTAGCTGAAAACGAAAACAAAATATTGTTCGCCATTTTTTTTCACGAGAAAGTTTTAAATGTTGGAGTGGGGGTGGGGGTTGGGGATGGGGGGGGGGGGGGGGGTGGGGGCAGGGTGTACTCGATATCATGCATGGCCGTAATCGTATGACCATAGACCCTCGCATCCCCACAATGCCGGGACGGAGCACGTCGGGGTTTCACCGACCAGGCAGATATCGCTTGCACCAAGCGTGAAGCGCCGTGAGGCGTTGGGGGAGTCGCATGAAGGGTGAGCTGCATCCTACTAAGAACCGCTTTTGAGGCGGATGTTCTCGTACATGGATGACAGCATCAACGGATTGATTTAATTTCTGGTGTGGCCACTTTCAGCGCAGCAATGGGTTTACCATGTAACCGCCTCGTGGGTGCCTCACCATATACACACTACGTGATACGATCATCCCCCTTGTGCGGAGGGAAGTTCTAGGGCCATATGGGAGGGGGCGGATAGTGCCACATGCGGGCACCGACTGCAAATCAAGGGCGGTGGTGAGCGGGAGAGACGTCCAAACAAAGAAGGAGCCCGCCGATAAATACCATTCGTAGCGTACAAAACACTGTCAGATTTTGTAGGCCACTCTGAAACCTACACACCTTGTAGCACGCTTCGATCGAAGGTATCACACCAAGCTTGCAAATAGGAACCTGGTTTTAGTTTTGAGGAAAGATTCCAAATCTCACAGGCCGATCAAAAATTAAAAACAAAAACACCGGTAACACTGATACGATGTAACGCCATCGCTGCCAATGTGAGCGACCGCCGCGGATGGGGGTGATCGTGAGACGATTGTCGATGGCGATCCAACCCCGACCCTCCAAGCTCCCGCGACGTCTACTAACAGCGAGAAATAAACATAGCAGGCTTTCAGTCTTGCTCGGAAGCGCTTTGCACGAGTACGCACGCACGCTGTAAGGGGCAGCTCTGTCCGTGCAACAATGAAACATTTACAAAAGCACCAAAAAAAAGGGGCTGACAAGGAATTGCTTTCGCGTACAAGGACAGCCCCCTTCGCGGGGGCGGTATAATAGCGCTAGCGACTGTTGGCACAACCTCGAGCCGACCCAACCAATCAACATACCAACAGCATTACTGCCACCCAACCACGGGAGTCACAGCATCCATATGCACCCCACTCCCCCCCCCCCCCCCCCCCCCCCCCCCCCCTCCCCCCCCCCCCCCCCCCCCCCCCCCCCCCTCGCCGGATGGTCAGTGTAACTTGATTGTTGTTCATCCATATTTCCATGATATCGCTATGTAGCTCGTTCGTTTCTCCATTCGTTCCACCGTTTCGCTTCGTGAATTCTTTCTATCCGTTGCCTTTTCTTTTCGCGCGGTTTGCTTCCATCCAATGGTTGCTTTCTTATGTACCCTGATATGATTTCTTCCCACATACGAGTCAAACCATGTACGACTTCTTCCCAAGTTTCCTTTTTTCCACAACATATTTACCTCCAAATATAATTCATTCATTCGTTCGTTCGTTCACTCGTTATTTGGGCATCCTTACGTGCCTGCTATTAATACTACTAATGGTGATATCTTGTTGCCCTCCGATAATGCCCAGCTCAAAGTCCGATCCCTCATAGTCACAAGTAGTGTTGGATATCGTACCGTAAATAACTTTGATGCGATATCGATATCGATAACTATAACTGCGGTTGCCGAAATTCGGCGAGGGGGCCCCGCTGGAGGCGCCGCCGGATGCCAAAAAAATGTGGCATTTTCGCTTCATTTCCCATAAAAAATTACCATAAAATGGACTACTACACCCTGCCTTGTATAGTGTTTTACGGGTGCATGTGTGGGCAAAATTAAAATTTGTACTGGAATGTCAGCTTATCAATCCGTGTCGCCAAGTCCGTCGCAGCGTGGTAGCACATCGCACACACACGCGAGCGCTCCATAAACAAAACAATGAACGTCTTGATGTCTACGTTATCGGGGTCTATGTCGACCACGTCATTGCTTGCGGCAGAAGCAGCCGCCCCTGAGGACGAGATTCTCATGAAACATCCACCCGCTATGAGGTTGCTTTTGTGGTGCTGTGTGCTGTGTGCTGTGCGCTGTGTACGCGTGCTGCGGCGGGGGGGCCTTTGTGTCTGGGGGTCCCGTGCGGACCATGTACATACCTTTGGGGGCTCCGTGGGTGGTTTTATCGATTTATCGTATCGCATCGCAATATCGTATTGTATCGCAAAGCCTAAACCCTTGCGATACTCGATACGCTATGATATTTCGGTACGATATAAAATCGGACCTTTCGATATGATATCCAACACTAGCCACAAGAAAGAAGACAACCGGTGCCCTGGTGCCATCAACACCAAATGCTCTCGTACCTCTTGATCCTCCTTCGCCTCCTCTTTCCACTCACCGGCCGTCGTTGGGTCGCTTGCCCGCCCTTGAAACCTCCCATTCCGCCAGGTCCACATCATCCGCGTCGTCCTCCTCGTCCTCGTCCTCATCGATCATGTTCTCCTCCTCCTCTCGACCACCCTCCTCGCCTCCTCCCCCCCCGCTTCCTCCCCCTCCCCCCCTCCCCCCCTCTCGCTCGTCGAAGCCGACCGAACCTTCGCCATCGCCACTGGAAGGCCGCCTATTCAAAGAAGTCGTACCCAGTCGCTTCAGGCCGCTCACAAGTTTTCTCCCGGCGCTGGTACGGCGCTGTTTTTTTTTTTGTTCCAGTTTTTCGTTTTGTGTGGTGTGCCGCAAGATCAGGATTAGTACCGGCGAGAAAGAGGCAAGGGAGTGTGGGGGGTGTACTCAATATCATGCATGGCCGTAGTCGTATGGCCATAGGGTGGGTGGGTGGGGGTGTACTTGATAGGAGAGATGTACTCGATTTTGTGTGTGTGTGTGGGGGGTAGTGTAGGTGGGGGGTGACCAGGTGAGTACCAGTACCAGGGGCGCTACAGCACTGACACGCCGCGGTAAAAAACGGCCCTGAGCCTGAGCCTGCATGGTAGGGGAGGGGGGTGGAGGTGCTCATTTGTTGCTTGCCGTAGTCATTTGAAGGGGGGAGGGGTGAAACATGTTTCCATTCTCGTCAAGGATAGTGGCCAAGTCGGCGAAGATTTCCGGCCGTGACCGCCTGCAATCAATCGGTCAGTTGCACTATTCATACCAATGCCACTGTCTGCTATATGATATAGATACACCTACTAAAATTAGTGGGCTGCTAGTAACATATCTGTGTCAATCTCGCTCCTTAATGTTATACCAAATGATAAAAATAAAAACACCATTAATAGACCACTACTTTCAAGCGTAAACAACTACCGTTCTTGCAAAATATCAGCACTACACGTTACTATTCATACCTCTGCTATTGCTGTTAACTTCGAAATCAACACCAATAATGCTGCTTGCAGTTCAATTTTAATGACCCCGCAATTAACAGCAGTACGGCTGTTGCCGATGACATCAACACTACCACTAGTAATACTACAGTACTACTACTGCCGTGTGCCCCCTTCCCGTCCTAAAGCACACACACCTTCTCGCTGGTGACCGAGGAAGAAGGACTCTCCTCAACCGCCGTCTCCCGACCGACCCCCCACCCCCCCCCCCCCCCCCCACCCAGCAAACCGCCAGCCAAGCGAGACGAAGCCCCGCTCTTCATGCTGCTCGCATTGCTGCTGTTGCTCGCCCAGCTCGTCATCCTCTCCGTCCCGGTGCTCGCCGAGGTGCCGCCACCCCTCTCCCCCCCCTCATCCCAGTCGTTCGGTCCGACTCCGCTGGGGACGCGGACGCGGGAGCGGTAGTAGTTGCGCCCGTCCCTCCCCCTCCCCCTCTCGTGTGCTCCGCGCTTGCTCGGCGATGCTGCTGCTGCTGCAAAAGTTTCCGACCGGACCCCAGCGGCTGCACGGACATGGATCCGTCCGTTCGGAGAACGACGCACCGGGGCTCCCAGGAGGCGGAGACCCAGCCGAGGGTATCGAGGCGGCCCGACCTGACGTCCGTCGCCGCCACCCCCCCGTCGTCCTCGCCACCGTGGTCCCCGTACACGTACTCCTCTTCCTCGTCGATGTCTTCCCCGCCTCCCGCTCCTCCTCGTCCTCCTCTGCCTCTTGCCCCTTCCCCTCTCTCCCGCCTTTCCTCGCCGTTCGAGGCTGCCGCTGCCGCCGCTGCCGCCGCCGCCGCCGCTGTCGCCGCAGCCGTTGCCGGCTTCACCGTCGCTTTCGCCCTTGCCGTGGTGGCCGATAACTGTGACTGTGACTGTGACTTTGCGGTTGCTGCTGTTGCTCCTCCTGCTCCTGCTCCAGCTTCTGCCCCTTCTTCTGCTGCTGCAGCAGCAGCTGCCGCGGTTGCTGCTGCTGATGCCAATGCCGCCGCCGTCGACGTCGTCTTCGTCACCCTAGCTTGCGCTGCCGCCGCCGCTTTTCTGCTGGCCGCTTGCGCCGATTTTTTGCTGGTGGGTGCGGCGCGTCCCGATTTTTTCTTGGCGGCAGAAGCTTGTGCCGCTTTCGGTGAGTCCGGGAAGAAGTTCGGCGCTCGCTTGGACCACCCGAGGGTTCGCGGGGCACCACCGCCCCCCCCCACCAGGGGGGTTTCGGGGAATGACTCGGCCATCGTTTTCTCGGCGTCCCTCCCTTTGTTTTTGTCGTGGTTGTTCTTGCGGTTGTTGTTGTTCGTGTTATTGTTGCTGTTGCTGCTGTTCTTGTTGGTGTTGGTGTGGCTTTTTTTTTTTATGCTGGTGTTGGTGAAGTTTCTGCCGTGGTAGTGTTGTTTGACCTGCGCCGGCCTGACCATCGGTGGTTTTCGGACAGAGGACGACGACGATTTTAACGCAAGGCGGTGGGGCGGCGGTGTCATTGCTGCCGCTGCCGCTGTACAGCAGCAGGAGTAGCAGTTGTCCATTGCCGCGTCAATGGACTCTTCTGCCGCGTTGCTACGCGGTCTGCTGCTCACAAGGGCATACGTAATCAGCTCCACCGCAGATGCCGTGGAAAACATGAGAGTATACGATACCCGCGCGGCACGTGACTATCTTCTAACGGATATATACACACCCGTGTTGGTGCAGCACTATTAATAGCGGCACTACTACTACCACTACAACTGCCGTGGTACAACAAAAAAGAAGTGCCAGGTCCGTGAGAGGCAGCAATATCGATTGATCACGATGCTCGAATGTAGCCAGAGGGGGGGAGGAAAATGAGAAAAAGCCAAAGTTGTGGTCAACGGGGGAGGGCGGCAGGGCACCAGGCGCCCCATGCAGAGCGGGTCCCGGGCGAGGCAAATAAAAACAACAACGAAGAAACGACAAACAAAATTCAACAGAAATCAACGAAGCGGGGCGTGTTGCTGATTCATATAGCTGCTGCTGCTGCTGCTGCTGCTGCTGCTGCTACTGGTGCTCCCATACTTCTCTTCAAAGTGAAACGATGAAACGATTGTTCTTCAGGAGCGGCGAATGGGGGGGGGGGGGCTGGGGATGCATGGACACTTCAGACGGCGCCCGAAATGTACATGTGCCAACGTGAAATAGACTACAGTAAGAAGGAAATACGCCTTGCTGCTGATGTTTTTGTTTTTGTATAGTAGATGTCATACCCGGTGACGCAGCACCTGGTGTATATGATGATGTACCTGGTCTAGATGAGTTCGGCGGCTGGCGTGGTTGTCCCGTCGGGGTTGCAACACAAGGGGGGAATTTTGCAAATAAAACAAAGCAGTTACAAATACTTCACGTCAACTGTAGGTACGGCCGCTGCCTGAGTGGTACGCTGGTATATTAGAAAAAAACAAAAAGGCGCCCCTGATTGGAAATTTCTTCGAAACTCGCCCGGCATAATTTCTCGAGGGAATTTCCCACATACAAAAGGAGTGCATTGCGCGAAACACTGCTGACTGCGAACAGGCACTTCAGGCTTTTAATTCTCCTACAATTCCAACTACTGTTATACGAGTATATACACTTCAAAGTATTGCTACACTACTATTATAGGTATACTCTGCACTCTGTAAGAGCAAGTACATACTACCAGGTGAATAGTACCAGGCGCCAGAACGTACTCGTAAATAGTATACGTACCCGGTACTCGGATGCTGGTACGATGGATTTATAGCACATGCGGACAAGGAGTGAGTACTAGCACTGCTGTACAGCCAGCACAAAGTACATGATGACCTTCCACAGATGCTCCCAGTACCTGGGAGTGTGGTGAAACTTTTTCGAGAGACACTATTTCAGGTACCTCGTGTATTCGCAGTATTTCGGATTATAATCCATCAGTACTCGCAGTATTTCGAGGTTCACTACTGCGGATACTTCCGGACTTCGAGCATATACTGCTGTGGGTACTCCCTGTAAATGAACTATTTCAGGGTTTAGTTCTTCGAGTACTTCCAGTACCAATATACCGTAAACACGCGCAGTACTCGGAGTACGAGGCATACTACGGCCATCTACGCACCGTTCCGATAATTTCATCCTCATCTTTAGGCAGAAAACATTCACCGATGGACCCACCAGTGGGAGCTGGAGCGAACCGCTTTCGGGGGGAGTGGAGTACTTAGGAGTACTGGCAGAAAGTTCGGGAGTATGTACTGCGAGTACTCGTAGTATTTCCGGGTTCAATACTCTGGATACTGAATACCGCAAGTACTTCGCATGTTTGTACTGGGGTGCGAGTATATACTCGCAGTATTTCTGTGTTCAATACTTTGTTTACTCCGAGTGCTGCAAGTATTTCGGGTGTTTGTGCTGGATATATTGCTTGTACCCGGGGTTCTGTACTGCTCATACTCCCAGTACTCGCAGTATTTAGGCCTTCAATACTGCTCATACTCCCTGTACGTACCTGCAGTATTTAGGCCGCCAGTATTGCACACTTGTCACTACTCGGAGTGCGAAATGTGCTCGACACTCCAAGTACGATACTCCGGGTGCACTCGGAGAATGAAGTATACTGGGAGCATCTGGGAACTTTTTTGGTCTGTTGGTGCGAAACTAGAAAATACATTCCTGGTCCATTCCTGGTCTGTTGCTACGCAATTAACGTATTACAGTATTAGCACCAGGTATTCACTATAGGCCTCACGACTCGAACTCCTGCAGCACGAGGGTATTGATCATATGTTGCCGTCCGGCAGCCCTTCTCCATCTACTCGTGGGATACCAGTACGTATAGATAGAAAGCAACTTCATTTGCATCTTGCGTGTCGGGTGCCCGATCCACCTCGCAGAACAAAAGCAAGCCACTTTTACTGAGCAAGCCGGGAAGGTCCAAAGGTCAAGCACTACTGAGCTACGGTGGTGGTGGTGGGTGGTGGTGCTCGCTCGTCGTTGCGTCAAAGGCCCTACCTGATACAGCCAGCATATACAGTAAATACACAACTTCGTCGTACCATATCCCTGGAACACGTTGTCTGTTACAAGTAATAGCGAAAATCCTCCTGCTTCTTACTTGTTGCGTACCTGGTACCAGTACTGCTGCGCCGACATGGGTAGTGCTTGCTCTGTACCGGGTATTTGGTCTTGCTGTGGCTATTCTACCGGCGGTGCTTGTTCTATGCACCCTCGCGCTGCAGGAATTCGAGTAATGAGATCGATAGAGAAGGCAAGGGCTGTCCCTCTTGCATGTACGTTGCGATCGAGAGTCTGCTATTAATACGTGTATCCATATACCTGGTACTCGCACTGCTGCTGCTTTTGCTGCTGCTGCTGTGAAATGAGACACGGTACGTAGCAACGTGTTATCGTCCTCACATTCTCACGTGCCCACACAGAGACTACATTTTCGTAAACCCCTCGCCATAATTTCTCACGTACAGAGTACTGCTGTAGGCAGCAGTGTACCTGGTACCAGGTTCGTAGGGGTTCACAAGTCGCAAGTCCAAGAGTCACAAGCAAGACACAAGACAGGATTAAATAATTCTGTCCTTCTTGGTCTCGAATACACTACAGCAGAGTACAGAGTACGAAATGCAATACGGTACCTACGTACGTAGAGAAACACGAGTCTGCGTTCCGAGCAACCCCAACGGACATGTTTGGGCGACCGCGAACCGATCAGCCGGTACAGCAGCACAGACTGGCATGGCTCGTAGACTCTACGACTACGAGCACGATTTCATAATTACTGCCTGTACTGCTGCTGTACCCGGTGATGGACGGGACTTGTTTGGTGGGTTGTCCTCACGTCGCTATTACATTACTTGTGGTGATACATAACCGCGCAACGGTTTGTTTTCGTTTCTTGCTTCTTGAATAGTCAGTAGCCTAGACGAGCAGCTACTGTAGACGTGCACCAGCAGGAGCAGCAGTTGTGCAGTTATTGTGTGCCACATTTCGTTTCGGTGGGTTGGTCGGGTCGCCGAAATCGGCCATCAAGCGGCATGGAAGCTTGCGTATAGCGTCCTGCAGAAGAGAAAGCATGGCCTCGGGGCTCTTGCGCGACCGCTCTAGTCCGGGAGACCGCCAGGCCAGGGGGCTTTCCCGACCCACACATGAAGAGGGAACGGCCGAAACATTACAGAACAGTAGTAGAACCACTATATTATTTAATAACTGTGATAATAAAACTACTGTGGAATTGGAATACTAATCGTACTGCTGTCTGGAGGTCAGAGGTTCGGTGTAAAAGGGAAAAGTACGCCCGCTCTCACCTGGGCTACGTACCGCGACCACCACTACCAACGCGACAGTTCTCGCCGTGAGTAGCCGCAGACAGGCCCACAGAGCTCTCCCTGGGTTTTTCTTCGATATCGATCACAGACGACGACCGTGGTCCAACATAGCAGCCACGCCCCTCGGTGAAGCTCGAGGAGATGGAGATGCAAACGATTGCCGAGAGATCGATCATAAAAAACTCTCACGAAACGAGAGGAGGGTGTTCCAGCAGGTTCTAGAGGCGTTCTCTAGATTCAAAGTTGACAAAAAAAAAAAACTGTGTGCTTGCTATGTGTCTCGTCGTCACTCCTGTCTCTCTGGCGCAAGGGGGGCTGCCTTGCTTTGCAAAGCGAGGCGTCTAGGTATGGCGTTTAACTGGAAGCCTACTCAGAAGCCATCGTCGGGACCAGCGAAGCAGAGTGCGACGCAGTGCAAGGCTTGCGGTGGCACGGACTTCGACGACTTTTGTGAGTCCGGCGACAGAGCCTGCGCCCGGTGCGGGACCGTTCTTCAAGAGAATGGTATCGTCTCGACGGTGCAGTTCAGCGAGTCGGGCGGATCCTCGAATGTGGTGGGGCAGTTCGTATCTGGAGACAAGGGACGCCCGAGCGGTGGTGCTGCCAGGGGTAGGGGGCGGTTCGGGCACAACAGAGACTCGCGAGACACCACCATACAGAACGGCAAGAAGAAAATAATCCAGGTACAATTATGTACCATATAACCAGGGTACACACGAGTAGTAACAGGGCAGCCCGTACGCTCGTGCTCGTACTGCGCCATCAGTCCTACATCAGCACCCGACATATTGGTGACCCTACTGCTCGTACCTATATCCGGGTCTTGCATCTATCGCTGTCTATCTGTGGCGATGTTGCGATTGCGTTGAGGTCCATTGCCGCGCATGTTCTGCGGCTTGTGCTCTGTATTCAGCATGGGTGGCAACGGAGACGGAGGTAGATGTTTTCCTCATATGCTGCTGCTGTAGCAGATGTAGACGGAGACCAACTGCCGCGAGTTCGTTGTTAATACGGTACTCGTACGAGTCCCTTTGGCACGTACGATCAGTAGATCAGCAGCAACAGCAGTAGTGCTCGTAGCGGAGCGTTGCCTATACCTGGTGCCTGGTGGCACACAGGCTATCCTCGTCCTCCACCAGCCAGCACGTACATAGGTACTCGTACTCCTGTAAGCTAGCATACCGGTTGATTTCGCACGAGTAAGCCGTTGATACCTGTTGGGTTGTTGGGACATCAAACGTTCTTGTACTATGTATTTGCGCTATCATGCTGCGGTCAGCAGTTGGCGCAGGCAACGCAAAGCGGTGCCGCTCACTACTCTACTACTACCGCCGTCTAATAGTAATACGAGTAGAAAGTACATATCAGTTGTACATCTCGGTATACTGCTGTGCCAGGTATATACGTTACGACGGTATTTCCACAGGTACCACTATTACACCAGGTACGAACTTGCTTGGTGCCCGGTGCTCTGTATAAGTATTATACCGGTACTCGTACGTAAGTACCTGGTACGTATTTTTCAAACCTATAGCAGTAGTTGTGTTTTTGCTGAAGGTCATCGACGCGTCGACCGCCATGACGGCCCTTCAAGTTTTCCATAAGCGAGACATCTACACATATGTATGAGTACGTACCTGTTTACTAAGTACCTTGTACACCCGAGGTGCTGTCACAAGCATTTTATAATCTGGTACACTGCCAGCTGGCTACGTACCGTATTATAGGTGGTGGTTATTGCGCCCGGAGTATAATTTCCTCCGGGGGGCAAGATTGAGATCATGAAACCTGCCCCCAAACTGGTTCTACTAAGCTCACGCTTGACATCCTGATCCCTACCGGGCCTGAGCCGTCCAAACGGACCCCCAGGTGCATGATCAGCCTCCGGCAGGGCGCACTTGGCAACCCTGATCCCAAGTGTGGGTTTTCAGAGCAAATCGACGGGCCGGCCACAAAAATGCACCGAGTATTACAACTCCCGCATCACATACCCGTGATGATGCAAAAGCATTATGCATGAGAGATCAGCATTTGGGAGCAGGCTTCAAGAGCTTGCTCCCCGCAAGCAATTGTTCGCTTTGGGTAATGCATCCCAACGGCGATTGAATGTAAGACAAACGACAAACGACCACGAGGCAGCGGCGATAGTTTGATGTTTCGCCGCCGTTTTTTCAACACTATACTCGTATATTGATACAACGTGCTTTTTAGCCTATCTATAGAGTCGCACATGCAACGATACCACCACAATACCTGGTACATAAAGAGAAATACTGCAACTTATCCAAGTATAGTGTCCAAGTAGTTTGTCCCCAAAACTGGGTGTACACGAGCTGTACAATTGCGGTCTGAATAGTTACTGTAGTTGTAAAGGATACCAGGCGCTTGCTTCGCTCCGCGGGCGGCAATCGCTGCCCGCTACGCTTGCCCAAGAAGGAAAAGTACAACAAAACAAAGTATGCGAAGGGGACAGAGGTCCATGATTGATTGCAGTTTTATGAATGTGGTTGCAAACTGGCGACTTGACAATGCCAAGAGTCCCGCCACCACCATGTTTCAGGAACAGCTCGGACGCCACATGTATGAGTACAACACCGTACGTATTTCATTTTGAGGTTCTTTCCCCTAAATCGTCCAGGGCGTTCATCCACCGCCACCTCCACTACCACCTCCAGAACTCGCTCCGCCAGAAGCTGGGGCCCGACTTGGATCGCTTTAGCGGGGATGAACGGTATATCGCGGACATGCTAACTCATTGCTCCGAGGTTGCACGTGCTGTGTTGTATGGAGAACGAGCCTCACTTAAACGGAAGAGACCCTGTCTCACCGCTGAAAACTCCCCCATGAAAATATAAATAAACTGGAATTAATTATCTTGAAAGCGTGTAGGATCGGCTATCTCGCTCAGTTTTGACGGGGTTTGAATTCCGAGTCGTATGTTGAGCATCCCTTTCTCGTTTTTTTTTTTTTTTTTCGGATATATATGTATATATATATTTGTAATATATTGAAATTAGTGTAGGATCGGCTCTCTCGCTCAGTTTGACGGGATTTAGATTTTAAGTCCACTTTTGAGCATCCATATTTCAACTTTTTGTCGGATTTTTTATGTCGAATTTAGTGTGGTATTTTTTATGTTGAAACCAGTGTGGTATTTTTTATCTTGGATTCAGTGTGGGGAGTTTTATCTTGAGGTCAGTGTGAGGGCGGAAAGAAAGCAAAGAACGGAAACAAAGCTACTGTAGTATCTTTTCGAGAAAAAGTGTGGCACTGTGACACGATAAGTAAGCACGCAAAGAAAGCGCTAAGCAGGTGGTTATAATCAAGTGAGAAACAGACAAAGACAAACGTAAGTAAGTTTATCATACAGCAGTTACGTGCCAGCTAGATAAGTACCAGGTATCAGGTATACGAAGGATTGTAAGTAATACTGCCTGATACATTACGTACCTGACACCTGGTAGTCAGCAGTATAGCCATCTCCTGCGAACCATACGGTTTAGCGGGCGGGGAGTTACGCGTACATAGTTTACACGCTATGTATGAGACATGAACGATGTACCATTTACAGTAATATTGTGCTGCTGTTGTAGTATTTACCGCGACCCTGCTACGCCTGCGTCATCGATCACCGATCACCGATCGCCGATCCCCACCCCCCCCCCTCCCGTCATTCAGGTGCTGGCCCAGCTTCACCTGAAGACCAACTTGGCCGAGCCGGCGGGACGGTTGTTCTCGCTGTGCGTCAATCAGAACTATGTCCAGGTGCGGACTGCGTAAACAACGCCAATTTCGCCAACAATGTAACAACCAATGGCCAAGCTATTGGCTATGATGTACCAGAGGGTAAATACCATCAAGGCTGTAAATAGTCATATCCCACATGAGCCAATAGGCTATAGCCAATAGCGAACAGCCGGCATTCAGTATGTTCGTAGCGAATGCCATGTAGGCGATAGATAACAACCAACACAGCAGAGAACAGCTAACAGCCAACGTTGAACAGTCAATAACCTACCAGGTATACGGAATATATCGCCGGCCGCCAACCAAGAAGAACAGTCGCTGTTGATGTTGATGATGGGAAGATTTCGCTTTCTTCGTTAATTTTGAGAACACGGCGACCTGTAAATGCTCGACGATATGCTGGCTCTCGCCAACTCTTATCTGCTCGCTTGCGTTGTCGCTCTCTGGTCGGCATGTAGTTGCTTTGAATTTTTGACCGGGGCTGATTGCGCTGTGCTGTGCGTGCGGTAGATGCTTGGCAACAACATTTTCGTACGTGTAAAAAAAAGGCCCACAAGAATGAAAAAAAAATGGAAGAATAAGACGGACATAATAAATATTTCAACACGATGGAACTAATATCGACATCTAATAGAAAAACCGTCAAAACTGAGAAAGGTATTCGAAAACAACGAAAAAAAAAAAGCGGTAAAGGCAGGCGGAAATCGGACAAAAACGGAAAAAAAAACCCGTACAAACGATGAAAGGAAATGTAACGACAAAGAAGGCTCTTCTATAAGATGAAGGAAAAAGGCTCGCCGGCAAGTAAAAGAAGTAGTCGTTGTTCAAGTGGGAGCTCTGAGGGGCCAGAGAGGTGTCATTGGAGCCCGCTGGGGAAGAAATTCACCAGTAAAAACTCTACAGACTCTGTCGTATATTTATGGCAGGAGTACCGACTGCTGTACATCAGCAGAACGCGTGTTGCATCTTGCGACGCAGAGAGGCTCAGAGAGGTGGGCGCGGGGTTCAAAGGGGCAGTAACGAAGACTTTTGCCACACTGCACACCACACGTTGCACTCCCGCTTCCTTGTTGGTAGTGTTTGATGCTATGTACACCACCACCACCCTTCGGTGTTCTCGCGCTGCGGCAGTCGTGGCTCGGAGGGTACCATCAGCACATATTAAATTGTGCTGCTGTTGGCTGTTGACTATATTGAGCCACATTTAGTAGTTATGATCTGCTGCTGTTGCGGCATACCAGTGCCTAGTATACACCACCCCGAACACTATACTGTTTAGTGTCAATATTTAAGACATGAGTCTCTGCGCATACGATCGTTTGCTACTGCTGCTGTGTTCTGTGTTCTGTTAGTAGATAATGTTTTGTGGCCTGACGCCGCCGACGCCTCCTCGCTGACGCCTTCGGCTTTTGTTTCGCTACGATATATCATTGTGTGCGCTTCGGTGTGTACTTACTGTAATCATGTTGCTGAACTGTCATGGTACATTGCTTGCTGCTGCTTGCTGCTGGTGCAGGGACGCAAGACAATGAACATCGTGGCGGCTTGCGTGTACATCGTCTGCCGCCAGAAGCACTTTCCGATCATGCTCATCGACATCAGCGACAAGCTGGCGGTCAACGTGTACGTTTTGGGCAAGGTGGGCGGGGCGTGTGGAGGTAGTGCCGGGGGCGTGTGTGTCTGCAAACGGTGGCCAAGAACGCAAGCGTTGCTTTCTGTCCTTTCTGGAAACGGGCCGCAGTGGAGACTGCTTTGTACTGGTAAAAAAAACTGGTATCATATGTATACCATCTGTTGTACCGTGTTTTGTGCTCCCCACCCCCCAACCGGCAATCCCCTCATCAGCCTATTGCCTTGCGCTTTTTTGTGTTCAATTTACTCAGATCGGGTTTTGTGAGTGTTTTTTTTTTATGCTAAGGTCGGCATCGCGGCCCGCCGTCTAACCAGAGCAGGCGGAAGTACTCAAATTGATGCGGCTTTGTGTAGCCCTGACGTACGATGTCGTTGTGATGTTAATGCTATGTTTTGTCAACCGTGCACTTTTCTTGTTCGTACATGGCAATGGCGGGGACTTGCCGGTTACGGACGGAGCATTCGTCGGGCTTGTGTCTCTGACGGAGGGTGTCCGCGCCTGAGCAAAGTCCTCAGAGGCGTGCGCTGTGTACACGCTGCTTGTGTTGGCGTTGGTGCTAGGTTCGCGTTGGTCATAGTGCGGTGTTGGTGTTGGTGCTGGTATGCTGGTGCTGGTGCTGGTATTTTGAAGTCATCCTTCAGTGTTGCTATTTGCACGCGGGCCAATCTGGCAGACAGACCGCCTATGCAACCTCCCTCCCCCAGCCCCGCCGCCCTTTCACCCATTTTTTTCTCTGTAATGTATGGAAACAACGTAATTTGCGCACAACTGTTGGAGGTGCTCTACTCGGAGTAGGAACGGTGCTCCGTCTCGGAAGGGATACGTGGTCAATGGTCAAATGACTGAGGCAAGCAACAAATGAGTACGCCCACCCTCCGCCCTCGCCCTCCTCTTTGTCGTTTTGCTATCAATATTATCCTCGCTCGACACGGGACCGTTTTGAGCACCCCCCTCCCCTAGTTTGGTACACTAGATGGTAGTGAGAAAACGATCGCTATCCTGGGAGGTGGATGGTGGCCACAAGCGACGAAACAGGAAGGGGATACGACTAGCAATACGTTTCTATGCAGTATGTAGAAACACCGTAATGAAGCGCCTAACTGTTGGAGGTGTCTTTATTCGGCGTGGGAACGGTACTCCGTCTCGAAAGGAATGCGTGGTCAATGATCAGATGACTAAGGCAAGCAACAAATGAGCACGCCCTCCCTCCCCCTCCCCCTTATCCCCTCCCTTCGTCCGCCTCTTTATCAATACAACTATCTCCTCGCTCGACGGGGCGCAACGCAATATCAGACTTTCCAGAAGCTCATCAAGTACCTCAACCTGCAGACGGCCGTGCCCATCGTTGACCCGGCGATGTACATCAAACGCTTCGCCGCCAAGCTAGACCTGGGGAGCAAGACGAACGCGGTGTGCATGACGGCGCTCAAGGTGATGAGCGGAGTACATGGGTGGGTAGGTCGGTGGATGGATGGATGGATGGATGGATGATCCGTGGAATTTTCGAAAAATCTGAAGCTGAAATTTCTACAACCTCCGGCTGCTGCTCGCTCTTCGCAAGCGGGTGGGCTGAACCGTTTTTGGTGGGTATGCACCTGGCACAGAAGCACAGCAGAAATACCGGTAAATCAAATACCCGGTATATAAATTGTTGCCGGCCTTCGAGTGTCCGTGGCGCCCCCTCGCTCTCCCCCCCTCCTCCTCCCCCACCCCTCTCTCGTGCACGACTCCTTCTCGTTGAAAGACAGACACCTATCCGCCCTCCTTCCCTCCTTCCCTCCTTCCCGCTCTCCCTCCCTTCAGCCCGCTGGCCGCAAGACAGCAATCGTTTTTAGTAATGGCTACCGCCACAGCAAGTTTACCGGTGATCAGCCTCCTTTATCATGCCTCCTCCCCTTACCCCCCCCCCCCCAACCCCTCCCCCTCCCCTCCCCCGCCCTACCTACATCCCTCCCTGTACCCCCGAAACAGATAATCGGTTCGATGAAGAGGGATTTCCTGGCGTCAGGCCGTCAGCCTGCAGGCGTGTGTTGCGCGGCGCTAACTCTGGCGACGCGCGTCAACCGTATCGAGAGGTCGAAGGAAGAGATCCGCAGGGCGAGTCTTCTTCCCCCGTCCTTTCACCCGTCCAGTCATGATGTCGCAACCGTTTGTCTGTTCGACTACTTGTCCAAGCAGTCAATCGTTCAAAGCTTATATGCGTTCGATCCTTCAACCATTCACCGGTTCAAATATGTAACGTTTAACGGCTCCATCGTTCACTCATTCACTCAATCTCCAGCCACCCAACCCAGAAAAGCAATTCGGAATCGAAGCCGAAACCGATGCCAGAACTAAAATTTAAGCCTGTAACCGAAAATAGTAAAACCCAAAACAAAAGCCAAAGTCCAAATGAAACCAAATTTCCGCGATCGCATTTTATCGGCAGCAGGCGGTGAAGGTCTGCGACGCCACGGTTCGGAAACGCCTCCTCGAATTCGAGGCGACCCCGACCTCTCAGCTCACAGTGGAGGAGCTCAACAAGCTGCCGCAGGACGTATCATTCCCGGGCGTCGACGAGGACGCCGCTGGCGGCGGTGGTGGCGCGGCATCCGTGGCCGGCGGCGCCGGTGGGCAGGGGGCGGGCGGCAGGGCGGGGGGCGGGTCGGCCGGCGAGGCTATCCTTGTGAGCGACGTTCGAATGGACCCGCCCGCGTTCATCGCTAATCGGTGAGAGCGACGGACAGGCTGGGACAATGTTGTCTGTCGCTCTGCTTCGCCATGATTTATTGTGTATTTATTTTCGTCGGCTTCGGCATGGGGTCGGGCGGGGTGGGGTGGGGTCGGGTGGGCTGGGGCGGGGCTGGGCGGGGCATGGTATGTGGGAGTGTAGCGTCGACCCCACGGGTCTTCCTCTACCTCCCCCCTTGCCCTTCCTCTCTCCTCCCGTGTGTGGGGGCGTTGGCGTTTTTCCGTGTCGGGCCTTGAACCTGAACAAAACCTTTAGTTTTTGGTTTCAGCATGTTGTCTTACGGCGTTTTGTTTTGTATCTTACGTATTATTGCTGGCGCACACGCTTGCGCTAGTGCACGACAGGACAGTGTGCTTGTTCTGTGGTATCGCGTTGTGTGCCCCCCGCATCCCGCGTAATTTGTTTTTGACATCAAGACCGTCGCAATAAATATGTCGTTCCTCGTGGATTGATCGAAGCGTCGCCTCCTCTTGCGTGCTCTCCGCCCCTGGCCTGCCCCCCTTCTTAATGTGTCTCAGCCGTGCGGACGAGCGAACGACCAAACAAGGTACTGGCAGTAACGCATGAAATAACGAACGAATGGGCGAACGAACAAAGGGAACCATCGAATGAACGAGAACGTTAAACGAACGAACAAGGCCATTAAACGAACGAGAGCATCAAACGAACAGACGGAACCATTAAATTGACGAGAACATGAGATGAATGCACGAACTATTGGAGCGAACGAAGGAACGCAACTAGTAAACGAACGAGACCATGGAACAAACGAACCACCAAAGCATGCAACGAACGTACCGGCGAAGAGATGGAACTAATGCACTAACGAACAAAATCATGGAACGAACGTGCGAGCCAACGAACGGAAACTTGCTGCGCCCCTCTCTCGCTTCCATTACGTTCCCTCTCTGGTGAACATTTTGTCTTTGTTTCTGCAACTCAGCATTCGGGAAGGGCGCCTGAAGATGCCGTGGACTCAGCAGGCACTGCCTGAGGCAGCTGTTCTCAAGGGAGGTTCAGGTAAAGCCTCCCGCACGGGCGGCGGTGGCGGCACGAAAAGCGGCGGGGGGGCGGTGCCCGGGAGCAGTCGCGAGAAGGGAGCACCAGGGGGCAAGAGCAAGGGGAAGGGCAAGGTAAGAACAAGGACAAGCCGGCGGACAAGGAGGCGTTGCGGAAACGGGGGACCACCACCGGGAAGGTCGGGGAAAGTGAGGAGGAGGAGCAGGAAGAAGAGGGGGAGGGGGATGGCGCGGCGAGGATGAGGGGCGGCAGGAGAGTGGTGCCGACGCGAAAGGTTGTCGTCGCCGCGTGTGCTAAGCGGCGCGCGAAATGCGCGGCGTTGGAGAAGGCGAGGGAGGAAAAGGAGGGTGCGGACGGAAGCGGAGAAGAAAGCTCGGAAACTGAATCGGAAGAAGTGGTGGAGGAGGAGGAAGAGGAAGAATACGAAGATGAGTGGGAGGAGGACGATGATGAAGAGGAAGAGGAGGAGGACTCAGACAATTCGGACAGCGGGCCGATCAATAGAAAGGGCGGGGGGGGAAAACGACCGCCGCAGTTGGCACGCGGTTGAGAAAACGACGGAGGGCCCGTGGCAGGAGCGGCGGTGAGGAGGAGTTGGAGGAGGGAGGCGGGGACGAGGAGGAAGACGAGGAGAGCTTTGCATCGAAGATGAAGGTCAAGGCCAACACGGACGAAGGGCGCGAGGCCTTGGTGAGAGAAAGGTGGAAACCATACTGAGAATGGCGTTGGAGAGGGAGAGGATAGCGCGATTGACAGAGGGAGAAAGGGGCGGAGAGGGGGAGAGAGAAAGAGGGAACGAGAGAGATAGAGGGAGATACAGAGAGAGTGTATGACGTGTCTCGTTGGTGTTGGTTTGGTAGTGTTGGAAGTGGCAGTGGTGGTGTTTTCGTTGCTGCTGATAACTCTTCGGCAACTGCTGTACTGTTTGCCCTGATTTACTTGTTTTTGCTCAGGCTTAGTCGCCGCAAAACACGCGCACCTCCTGCGCCCATTACTTCGCCCTGGTGTCCTTTTCTGCACTCCAATTGCGTCTTTCGCCTGGCGAGACCGACCTCGAGTAAGACAAAGCGGCGCAATTCAAACTGACGCGGGTCTTGACGGCAGCGGAGGCAGCGGAGACACGCTGCCTCGAACTAACCCGTTTACAACCGCACCTTCCTTGTTGGGGACAAATTACTTGAAATTATCCTAGGATTATTTTTGCGGTAGGAAAAGGGTTTGACCTGACGACGACACTTCTCATTCGACGCCCCCTGTCCTCTGCGTTTTTTCATGCGTTTTTTTTTTTCGGCAGACGCGACACGTTTTTCGCGTGCGGGGATCCCAGTCAAGAAAGGCCGAGTCCAGGGCCAAGCGTAGCGAGGTGTGTGTCTCGTGAGTGGAAGCGGGAAGAAGTGATGGGGGTGTAGATTGGTGACGATGCAGAACGAATTCAAAGCGGACTACACGCGCGCGATTCGTTTTTTTTTCGGTTCGTATTGTTTCGGTTCGGTTCGACTCGGTCCGGTCCGGTCCGGTCCAGTTCGCCGGTTCGGCGTCTGATCGCATCGTGGCGCACCACCGCTCGGCGCCAGTTTCCTGCGCCTGCGTCGTTCCCGTCCGTTGCTCCCTCGGAATCTGGGGTTTTCATTAATCAAGCGCGATGGCAGATGATTGAACCCGAGGTCTGTGAGCGGGCGACCTCACCACGACCAAACGAGACAGTCTTGCGTTGGACGCGAACGCCACGCGTCCACGCCTTGCTCTAGGCGGTTAGGTTGAGAGGTTAGCTAAGGGCTGAGCTTGAATGCCGAGCGCGAACACTGAGCTTGAGCTCTGAGCGTGAATGCGGAGCTTGGGCGTTTGTTTGTGCACCCTGAAATGACGTGACGCGCCCCTGTCCCACCTTTTGTGCTCCGCGCCTGCGCGCCTGCCTCGCAGGTGGAGAACCAGGTGTACTCGTGCCTGGAGACCATGTTCGATGAGGACGAAGAGCGGGGACTGGGAGCGTCGGAGCTGGCGGTCAGCAAGACGCAGCCACCTGATGACGATAGTGACGATGGCGACGGCCGAAGCGAGGGGGGGGGGGAGAGGAGAAGAAGGGGAAGGAGGAGGGAAGGGGAAGCAGGAGGAGGATGGAGGGGAAAAGGGCGAGGAAAGGGCGGCCAAAGGAGACGGCACCAACGGAAGAGCCGGAAGTGAGGGGGGCGCAGTGGGACCGAGCGGGCCGAAGGGAGTGCCGGTAGGTCTTCGTCGATCTGATGCCTGTTGGCTTTGTCACGTATCAACAAGAATATTTTCGTCGGTCGACCGATCGGGTAGGTTTGTTAGTTGGTCGGTAAAGGAAACCCCTGGTGCAGTCTTGTGCTGGTTTGTTGTTGCCCCCGGCGTTGGTTGTGGACGTTTGTTGTTCTCGCCCCGTTCGGTATTTGATTGTTCAATGGCGTCGTTGATCCGTTGGATCGTCGCCAATGCGCCCGACGAAGGGGTCTCCGAAGCCGGGCGGATGTCCCTTTCCGCGGACCGAGATATAAGGGATGGTGCGCGCCGTTCCTGTCTCTGTACCGTCGCTGCTCTTCCTTATTGTGGTTGTTGTTGTTCGCGTTCGGGTGTCACCCGCTCGACTCGCTGGACCTGGTGCCGCTGCTGCCGCGCGCTCGCCTCGTGCCTAAAAAAAACGTTTTTACTTCTTGCAAGCGAAAATAAGAATAGTTTCGCCCCACGGCCCAATCAGTCGTGCTTGAGTACTGCGTGGCGGTATCTCGCCGCCGAACCCGCCCGTGCGTCAGTCTTGATACAATCAAAAGCCGAATGCAGGATACGTGATTCGCAAACGAGCGAAAAAAGCGTCGCCCCAACGTAGACCAGGTATAGCGCAAGCAGCAGCGGGAGTAAGTTTTTCACAGTCGCTTTTCCTCGTTCTGACGAAGCTGGGATAATATATAGACATATCTGCAAAAGTGGTTGTTGCCCACCATTGCTACTGCCCCCGTCACCGCCGCCGTTGCCACTGCCCGCTTGCTTTTCTGGGCGCCGCAGGCTGAGTCCGACCCGGCACGGGTGGCCACCACCCCCACCGCTACTGGTCCCACGTCGGACGTGTCGGCCACGGCCGGGAACGGCGGATTGCACGCGAAGGCTGGAAAAAGAAAGGAGCCTGTGGAGTGGGGGGTGTACCTTCGAACTCCAGAGGATGAGGAGAGGACGAAGAGAGAGTGGGAGAAAGAGCACAGGGAGTGGATCGAGGACCAGGTTAGGAACGGGGAGGGTCATGTTCGGGTTCTGTCGCCGTCTTTTCTTATTTGTGTTATTAATAGAGTGTTGGCGTTTAAAAAATAAAAAAAATCTCCACAAATTCTCCCGAATTTAAAATTGAGGTAATTTTTTTAGAACGGGCAAAAAATATTTTAGGGAAGGAGGAATGTGATCGAACGTTACGTTAATTTTTGTCTCTCTGTTTCATTGGCCTACACGCACCGAGCATTATCCCGACGCAGAACGCATTTTCAAGGATTAAAACACCGAGCATTTTCCATGCCTCCACGGACCATGGTGCTTGCTGTACACAACACGACAACCGCTGGGAGCACAGAGGCTCGAGAGGTGTAGTATAACGCGAACGAGCGGCGTTGTTGGATTGTGCCAGCGGGCCGCCGCCGGCCCGTTGCTACGGTACACTTTCGCCCGCTTGGTGTGGCGGAGGATGTGTCTTCCCGAAAGGACTCGTGCTCGTACTCGTGCTCGCATCCCCACTTCCCTCCTCAATTTCGGAGGCGTCGCCTGCAGGATTTGGTCTACCTCGTCTGCAAACACACCAAAATCATGATGGGAAGGGAAGTCACTTTTTTTAGCTGAAGGAAACTAAATTTCTGAAGACACTTTTTGGCAAACATTTTAGTGTTTTCGGTGCTCAGGGGTTTGGTTTGTATTTTGGCGGTTATCAAAGGTACTGTCTTCATGTAGTTTCTACACCCTTCATGTCTCTGACGCTTGCTTCACGGTACTCGCAGGGGCCGGTCGGCTCGCTCTACAGCTATTACAGCGTCACCACTGAAACCAGCGCAGCACCTTCGTTTTGCGGCTGTGTGTGCTTCATCACCCCTCCGCATGCATGCTATCGAGTACACCCCCCCCTGCATGATATCGATTACCCTTCCCCGCTCCCCCGCCCTCCGCCTGCGCCTTCGTCAGTTGGTTGGTTGTTGTTGGTCACACTCACGCTCTCGCTTCCTCCTCGCTTCCGCTCTGCTGCCCCCCCCCCCCCCCCTATTATTTTCTGCCTTATCGTGCGCCAGGAGGAGAAAAGCAGACTTCTCGCCGAGGAAGGGACGCCGCCCGCTTCTTCCAAGAAGAAACGGAAATACGGTACCAGGTGACTCACGCTATGTAGCGTCCCTGCGATTCTACCCTACCGTATTTGTAGACTTCGTGTACAGCTGTAGTGTTTTATCCTGCGCCCCCGGCAAGGGTGAAGCAAGAGAGAGCCCCAAAACCAGTGCCAGCGCCGTCGCGCTTTGCTGGGCGCGTTGTGCATTTTTTTTAACATTGTTATTTCAAGGCTCGCTTGGTGCGTGTGCAGCATCCAGAAGCTCGCGCGCGCTTCGGACACGGTGCCACTGCGGTATACCAGGTACTAGTGTGGTGGGTGCGGATGCCCCATGTTTTCTCGAAGATCGCATTCCCTGCGTCTTCCCTTGTGCCCATCGCGAAGCTGTTAGTAAGAACGAAAGGAGCACAGTACGTTGTGCGCAGTGTTCTACCGGCCGAAGCAACCAGCGACGCCGGCAGCAGCAGCGGTGGCGGCTTTCCTCCCTCGAACTGCGTAGGGCTAACGAGTATAGCTAGCGAGTATAGCTAGCGAGTAGAGGAAGCGCGCGTCGTTTCCGCCGGGGGACTCCAACAAAATGATGTCGGGGACTGGTGGCCGCGCTGGCACGATAGAAATGAAATACGAAATGGTTCTCTTCCGACCGTTTTCCGTCTGCAGCACGATCAAGACCGGGATGGAGACCTTCGCCGACGTCCTCCAGACGGAGGCGGCCAAGAACAAGTCTCTCAAGATCGACCACGCGGCGCTGCAGCGAGTGATGAATCACGACGGAAGCCTTAAACAGGTCGACGGTGAGCAACGTGTCGCTGCCAGGGAATTAAAATATCGTTGTTCATTTTCTTGGTGTGCCTCCCTCCGCGTTTCGTGAGCTTGTTCCCTCGCTCCCTTCCTCCGTCCTTCCTTCGTTTTTCTCTTCCTCCCGTCATTTCTGCGGGTCTGTCTGTCCTGCTGTCCATCTTTTTGTCTGCATGTCCGTTTTTCTGTGAGTCTGTACATTTTTTTCCTCATTAACAAACTGTATTTCTGCACATTTTGGTTGGCATCTTTACAAATTGCTGGAATCTAATTGTTTCCGGTGCCAGCCGGGGTTCACAGGCTGGTCGCCCTGCCCCCTCAACCCACTGCTCTGTGCCGTCTACCACGCACATGAGAATGCCTGATGTATCCACAGCAACTTTTTGCAGAGCATTTCGTTTCTTGTGGTGTCCTCGTTGTCGCTGTTCTTTTGCCGAGTTCTAAACTAAAATTATGCCTTCGTGTTTCGTTGGTTAGGCAAAAGCAAAAGAGAAAGTGTACGTTATATTGGTGTGTGGTTGTCGGTGTCGGTTGACGTTGTTCACGGCTTGTGGCGCAGACATCGCTCTCGGCATTGCCGTGCAGTATCGCGTCCATCGCGTTTGCTCCTACTGATATACCTGGCATCTGGTAGGCTTTTCTGCGTTTGCACGCTCGAAACAAGAATCGTGAACAATCTTGCCAACAATCAAACGTGGCAGTCGGTTACTTTCCAAGTGCGGACAGTAACTGCGTGGGGTTTGCTCTTGTGCGGTACGCGTGAATTAACACCTATTATTGGCGCGGGTAAAAAATCCGTGGTCTTTCCTCGCGTTAGTTTTGTCGTTTTTTCATACGCTCGCGCTAGCTCTCTCGGTGCTGTGCTACCATTATCGTAGCGTGGGCTGAACGGCTGAACCGTATATGATAACGTGTCAGGCACTCTTTTGTGCACCCTGCTTCGCCACTCCCCCTCCTCCCCCGCCGCCGCCACCGCTGCCGCCGCGCTCACCTCCTCAATACGGTCGCCCCCCCCAATTGCTCGCGCAGAAGACGACGCGATGGAAGAAGTGTTCGAGGATAACCTGGCGCCGCTGCCTCTGATGCCACCCACCAGACTTGGGAAAGGCTTCAAAGGACGGGTGAAGCCCCCCCTCACCTCCGCGCCATCCCCCTCCCCACACCCGTCCGCTTCGTTGGGTCTCAAGCCATTCGCTGGGAGCTCCGTCCTGCCCCCGGCGCGGGGGAGCCGCACCGGGGCGGCTGGTCGTGGCGGTGGCGGCAGCAGCAGCTCTGGGTTCGGCGCTGGAGCAGCTCGAGATTTTGATTTCAAGAGGGGTGTCGTTGGTCGGCATGTCAATGGCGTGGGAGCGACGGCGCCGGGCAAGAGGCAGGGCGTTCCGCCGCTGATCGGTCAGGTCCCCGTTAAGACGGCGTGGGCGCGGGCGGCGCCGAACGATGGCGGAGAAAAGGCGATCAAGGATGCGCTCGAGATGCTGAAGATGGGTGGGTTGACCGCTCTTCCCGGTATCTCCAACGTCTCTGCGATGACTGCGAAGGCTCCGGCTGCCGCACCTCCTTTGGCCGCTAACGCCTTTGCTCGTTCCGCGCCTTTGGCTGGTGCCAATGCTCGTGCTGCGCCTTTGGCTAGCACCACAACTGCCTCGGCGGGTACGGTGCCGGTGGCGGCGGCGGCGATGGAGTCGGAAGCGCCGGCAGTGACGGAACCGGTAGCTCAGCAAGAGGAGGAGGAAGAAGAGGAGGAGGAGGAAGACGAAGACGACGACGACGAAGAGGGAATGTACGGTGGAGGGATGGACGATGATGACGACGATCCGTATGGCGAAGAGGCATAGCATGTTTAACAGTGGACTGTGGAGCGTGGTGAAATTCCTGTCTTGTCCTGTTCGAGCCATTGGCCGTCGTCGATTGTTGCAGTGGTTTACGCATCCGTATCAACCTTGCCTGCATGTGCCTGTCGTTTGCTCTCGATATCAGAGCAATTGAAGCTTTGTAGCTGGACGTGGGCAAGGGCTGTGCGAGGTGGTGTACCCTAAAGTAAGCAGAAGTGCCTTCCTGCTACGCGCATTGTCGGCCATTTTAGTTGGTTGGCGCGATTGCGAGTACTGTAAGTACCGTTTCTTTGTAGAGTATGACATTTCGTGCCCGCAGTTTTCTGATTGGTCAATATTTGACGAGGGGAATAAAGCGCTCTCTGCACCACTTTTGCTGTTGCTTTTGTTTTTGTACTGCTCTGAAGTGATTGCCCTTGCTCCACAAAGCATTTCATTTTTTCTACAGTAGTATGTTATTGGTGTAGGCGTGAGGACGTCCCGGTATAGGCTATGTGTTATGCCAAACTTTTCGTTCAAGCCCTGTGGTAAAACGCGGGCCAATCGCAGGCCGTGGCGGTCGACGAACTTGCGTTTCTACTATTATAAGGCACATTTGGTACTTTTCAGCGGGCTGCGACTTAATTTTTGGGTCGACAAGGTAGCGATCAATCGGCCATGAGCAGCACTGTATTTACGGATCGTTTTAATGGCAACTCGCTTCTGTAGGGCAAACAGCGGCGGATTGACTACCTGGCTCTAGCTTTGCATTGGGCTCCGGAATAGAAGACTCCGTAAGGGCACACACACCGCCGTGTGGTCCCTGCTAGCGGCAAATAATTGAGTCGTTTCTGCTCCAAGACTCCATGCGAGCGGACTATGCACTTGATCCACTCGATCTGCCTCGGTAAGCCAATACTGCCTAACCGTTGGGTGGGTACAGATATGCCCTCACCGATAGTGAACATTGTTGTGCTATCATGTCCACCCACAAATTGTTACCAATGTTTCGCTACCGTTGTTGCGCCACTAGTACTGCGAAGACCATAAACAACAAATAGACTTGCTGCATTGCTTTCACCAACAGCCGTCGATGTCTGCCTTGTTCTCTATTATATTCGCTCAGGGAGTTGATGAGGAAACAGGCCGCAGGCAACCCCTGAGAACACCGGCATGTATTTGCCGCCGCATCCGTCTGGCATCGTCGCCTTGTCAACACGAAACAGCACGACAGTCAGTTTGCCGCATTGCGCGTATTCCACCGTGTTCCACGCGTAACAGGGAGCTCCATTCCAAGACACACCTGACCTTGTCGCGCTGCCGACCGCGCGGAACTGTCTTGATTTCTATGCGATATTCTTGTAAATCGGTATGTGCCCAGCCACTCTCCAACTTCCGCCCGGTCCAGCCTCACCAAAGGGTTCGGGAGGGCACCGCGATATTGCAGCAGCAGAAACAGCTCAGGTTTAAACTAAATAATGATGCAGCGCTTTTCGCGGGTCAGGTCAAACATCTCCGGTCGGGTCGGGTCAGCCGACCTGACCCGAACCGCGAATATTTTGAGGTGTATCGACTTGACCCGACCCGATCAGCGAGATTTTGAAGGCCTCGACTCTTGACCAGACCCGACCCGACCCGCGAGATTTCAAAACCTGTTGACCTAACCCAACCCAACCCGACCCGGCCCGCCAACTTCCGATTGACCCGTGAGACACGGGTTTCATGCGGGCCGTGTCAACTTGACCCGCGAGACCATTTATCTTGACCCGCGGGTTCGACCCGCGGATCCGGCCCGTGGGTCGGCACTTCATAAACAATTTAACATTATTTTTGTTCCTGGCAGCGATATGTGGCCTGGCTATTTTGTTTTTACTCATCACTTTCACTTTCCAGCCTAATTCGTAAGAGGTTTTACCCTCGACGACCTTCTGGACAAGCCGTGGTCACAGGTGTCTTCCCTTCTCCCCCCAGGTACGTGCCTTTATTTTTTATCGCGCATAGGGTTCAGCATTCCCACTGCTCGTCGATTTTCATCGAATGTAGCTAACTCACGCTCTCGCGCTTTCCGCTAATCAATCCCTTTTATGCAAGAAAAAGCCCCTACGAGCATGCACTCGGTGAGACTTGAACCCACGAAATTGATCTTGATAGGCACGCGGACCACCTACCAAGCCACCGGGGACGCCGGTAATGATCCTTGTCTATGGTGGGTGTGGATGGATGCGGGCATGCGTATATGAATTTGGCGGTGTTTTAAAGTAAACTTTAAATATGATATCAAATGAGAAATATCTGGTGTTGAGTATTGGCACGACAGAAGCCTTTGTTGGGTAAGAGAGCGGGAAGTGTTTTTAAGTGTCAGATCCGCGAGTCGGATGCGCAGCTCCGATCCGCGGGTCAGCAGAAAATATCTCCTGGGTCATGCTGGCCCGACCTGCGAGAGACCCGTTTCTCACGGGTCATGACCTGACCCTAACTGTGAGCTTTGCATCACCTCTTGACCCGGCCTGACCCGACCCGTGAGATTTGAAAAACTCTCGACCCGACCTGACCCGACCCACGAGATTTAAAAACCTCTTGTGACCCACGAACAGCCCTGGATATGTGTCCCTCGTACAGAGTATACTAGGTGCCAGAATCTCTGTGTTGTTTCTAAGAAAGAAAGTCTTTGGGTCTCCAGCTCATCTGAACAGAAGTGAAACAAAATGCTGAATTTATCACGCAATGTACTTTTGAAACACGCCACCGAGCTTTTTGGTGAGCCGCATCAGTCCGCCCCAAGCAAGCATGACCCACGTTTTTTTAAAAAGAATCGGCGAGACGTTAGCTGCAACGTTGCGGCCATGAGCAGGGGTGGCTTACACGGAGACAAGCCGTTAGCGCCAAGCGCCACGTTCGGGCCTGCCGTCTGGACCGAACGCCATGCTTGGACTGAAAAACAGTTTTTATCAATCGAAGCACTCGCTTCGTACTACAGTAGTAGTATCTCGCGGTGTATCATACAGCAAAACACCCAGCACGGCAGCAGCGGCGTGCAATGATTCTCGTACATCGTACGACCCACACTAGTAGCTTGACGACGCTCGGAGTGGGCGAGGGGTCTCTCCCTAGATTAGAGAGGAGGGACGCTTGGCCCCGAACGAACCGGGCTTAGTGCAGTGTGTGTTTCTCTTGCGTCTGCGATGATGCACTTGATACAAGTGTCTCGTCGCATTATGCAGTTGTATGTGCAAAATTTAGCTGTCCGGAAATGTAACACCGTGTTGGTATACCCGTACAGTATTAACACCTAAACGGTCCTTACAGCACAGATGGTCGGGACCCCCACCTTCTATTTTTTTAGGGCTGTGGCCAAAATTCTCAGTTTGTAAAACTAAGTCTCAGCTGCGGTAATTGCAAACTTGTCTGTCTGTCTGTCTGTCTGTCCGCATGGCCTATAATTGTGAACACTTCCCAATGGTCGTTATGTAAAGTCGGTACAGATGATATTCTTACGACGCATTCGACCCTTACGAACCTTATATACTGAAACATACCATACCACCAGACAAATTTAGTCATAAAATATATCCACGACATCTTACCATCGTACCACACCGCCAACGTACCATACCACATACTGTGTTTTTCCCGTACCATACCGCCAACATACCATACCACATACGATGTTTTTCCTATATAACATACAACCAACATATCCCATATCCCATACCGAGTTTCTCCCATATAGTATATATCAAACCGTAGTACCATCATACCAGGTACCATATACCAACATACAATATCACATCAAGTACACAAGAAAAGCATAGGTTGAAGGTGAATGTGATGAGGTGGTAAGTGAGATGAAGGTGCAAGGTAATGCAGTGATATATGAGGAGGTGAAGGTGCAAAGGGAGAGCGATGGCACCAGGGAGCAGCAACAGGACCACAAGAAGAGCACAGGTTGAAGGTGCAAGGTGATAAGTAAGGTGAAGGTACGAGGTGATGAAGTGATATACGAGGAGGTGAAGGTGCAAAGGGAGAGCGATGGCACCATGGAGCACCAGCAGGACCACAAGAAGAGCGATGTATCTTGAAGGTGCAAGGTGATAAGTGAGGTGAAGGTGCGAGGTGATGAAGTGATATATGAGGAGGTGAAGTGCAAAGGGAGAGCGATGGCACCAGGGGGCAGCAGCTGCCGCAAAGGTAACAGCAGCCGGCAGTGACGTCTGCAACAGCAGCAGCATGACCAAGTGGGCCCGATAAGCGCTTGCGACGATCGCCCCGAAGAACAACAGCAGCAACAACAAGTGCCCAAGAGCATGCTATCGCTCGTTAGATATCATACTGCTGTAGTACCAAAACGCTTGTTGGGGATCTCTTATCTGACGAGCGATGGCAGAGGGTCAAGTGCACAAGAAGAGCATATTATTCCTTCAGGGTGACAGTGCAGGAGCGATTATAGATACTGCTGTACCAACTCTAATAACCCCGTTGTTGAGAATATGTCAAGTGCACAAGAGTATGTATATGCCTTCAGGGCGACAGAGCAGGAACGAGTATAGATAGAGCGTCAAGTGCACAAGAAGAACATATGCCTTCAGGGCGACAGAGCAGGAACGAGTATAGATAACATACTGCTGCTCCAACACGAGAAGAGCATTCCTTGAGGCATCTCTAATATTCCGCGGTACAGCGATCTCTTGTCAATCTGTCGTTTAATATCTTGTAGTAAACAACCGACGACATGTTTTTCATTGGCCAACAGGGCGTCGTCAGCTCTCTGAACGCTTGTTGGGGATCTCTTATCCCCGTTCATGTTTGTGTGCCTCCTCATTGTGTAATGATTTCTTCATTTTTGCGATCCGCATCGCATATTTCGGTACTAAAACAATAACTCCGCTGTCGAAAACAGATCGGACTGTCGTTGCGGAAGTGCTTGTTGGGGATCTCTAATATTTCACGGTACAGAGATCTCTTGTCAGGCTGTCGTTTATCCCAACCGATATGTTTTTCATTGGCCAACAGAGAGTCATTAGCTCTCTGACCGCTTGTTGAGGATCTCTTATCCCCGTTCATGTTTGTGTGCCACCGAGAGGCGGGTTGTACTTGGGTTGTACTTGGGTTAAAGGTTCGGATTGTATGGTGGTGCTATATATGCGCTATTGCTGTAGAGCTGTGTAGCTGCTCCTGCCGCATGGAGCTGCTGAGCTGTGCGGTGTGCTGGGCGTTTTTGCTGGGCCAGGATGTGCAGCAATAAAAAAAACCAAACAAACCCGAGAATGCAGAACCCCGAAAGATACTAGTTAGCTCATCATGAGCAGAAAGATCGCAGACATGTGCTACCGCCGTACACTGCCGCTGCTCAAGATTCGAAACTCGAAAATGAAGACCGCAGAGACCAGCAAGCAGACATGTTGTTGTCGTCTGTGAACTGTGTGTGTTCTTCACATTTAACCCTTCTTTCTACCCGTCGGCATCCAGCGCAACCCCTGTCCATGCCGATTCCTCAATCCTAGATAGGTACAACAAGTTCTACTGTCAGTCACAAAACCACGGCACAAGCTACTCCTGTACATTGTTATGCAGTAGGCTATGTACTACGGCTGTACTCGTGCCAATAATCTAGCTCTACACGCAGTAGTAATTCGGGTGCGATTCTCGATAGGGAGTCCGCAGGCGTATGATATTGATATGAATACTATGCACTACAACATGTTTCACGCTTATTACTTCCGATATCGATCATGTGTATTGTATTTGACATGCGAGCGAGTGCCCTCTGCCCCCGTCCCCCTCGTCTTTGATCTGCAGTCTTTTTAAAATTAATAAATAAACTCGTACTTCGTACGAACGTATATACGAGTAATGAATACCTAGTATGTTGATATATATACGTACACGCTGGCTGGGGCGATGGGACTTCGGTGGGACCTGGTGGGACGCATAATAAATAAAAATCGTACTAAAAATAAAGAGAAGTGTTTATTTTCCGAACTCGGGGAAACGAAATGCATGAAAATAAAATGCCAATGTTAAGATCAAGCATGCGGTACACTTTGTACGCCTGGACAGGTCTGCCTTTTAAGTCGGTACTCGTTGGTACTCACGTGCGTTGTAGCAGTTTTATTCCTTTCGTGCACGCGGAGACTGAGACCAAGCTCGTGCGTCTCTGGAAAACCCCTTGTTTTCCATCTAAGATACGCCTTCCAAGTGCTACAATACGTTCCCAGTGCCTGAACCCAGGCAATTACCGGGCTTTCAACCTCATACAAAACAGTATCATAACACTAGCCCACTCTGATGAGCCGTACATGCAGAATTATGGGAAATTCATGGAAACCCCGATTCCATGAACTACAGTAGAACATGAGTCGAAGATGCGGCTCCTCAAAACCCACTCCCACACCTCTGAACAGCAAGGCAACGAGGCCGGCAAAGTACATAAAAAAAAAGGGAAGACCTAGCCTTAAGGGGCAGGAAGAAATCGTCAATGAAAGCCATCGCCATGCCGCTCCCACGGGGGGAGGAGGCGAGGAAGATGCATGGAAAAGCGAAAAGGGAACACGGAAACGAAAATAAAAATAACACGGAAGACGGCAAGAACCACCTAAACCCAGCCCACAACTCTGAAAACGCGTCCTGGGCCGCAAATGAGCGGCCGATTACCCAGACCAGTCCCGACACTGAGCGGGGGAGGTAGGCAGGACAAAATACGCAAAAACACATCCCCAACCCAGCCCCCCCCAAAAAGAAAACAAGCCCAAAACAAATCGAGCAGAAAAAAAAAACATCTCCCAAAGTCCAGGAAAATGACAAAAAAAAAAGTATCGAGTGCAGCCAAGAAGCGAAAATCAGCTATCCACGGCGGGACCTCGGTATAGCAATAATCAACAGCAGGCGGTACTGTGCCAGCGGCGGCGGCTGTTCGTCGGCGCGTCCGAGTTGAGATGCGGTCTGAAGACATCTCCGTCCACGACGCTTGGCTTGGGATGCCGGACGATTCCTGGGCGGCTCAACAACGCCAAGCGTATACTATGGCTCTGGTGGTCAGCCTCCGGAAGGCGCACGACGCTTCTCCCCCCCACCACCGTTTCTTGGCTGAAATCTGCCGCGTACTTCCTCCACTGCAAGCGGCGGTCACACGCCGCCTACGAGGAACCCCACCTCCCCTACTCGGGACCGGATGCTGGACACCACCCCGCCTTCTCCAGCAGACACCGGGGAGTTGACGACAGCTCTGTGGCCCGAGACCACTCTCGCTGCCGCGATGGCGACCAGGCCCGCCGGCGCCCGAGGGTTGGAGGGGATTCGGCCGGTCCAGACGGCAGGTTCCGCCGGGGCTCGGGCGCGGATAATGGTGGCGGTACGTCTCGGCGAAACGGGGCTGGACGACGGAAAAGCCGGGATCATACAAAGCAGTATCATAACACCAAGAAGCTTTCCACCAAAAAATATTACAACGTGGTCTCTCTCGTCACTCTGACCAACTCCAGCCGCGACTTCACAAAAAAAAGACAAGCTAACTGAGAACGGTATACCTGGCCACTTTTTGGCCAAAGTCAGTTGCATACTATTTCGGGGGACCATAGTAAATCGGACCAAATACTGCTAGTAAAAATAGGAGATTATACAGGTTTTTATGTATACCATAGGTCCTATTAACTATGGACCCCCGTAATATGAACAAGCGAAACCAAAAACAGGTATACCTGGTCCATGTTGGACCTAAACCAGGTTTATACTTAAACTCAGTAAAAAACACACGATAGGAGCGATTGGCTCAAATCGTACCAGGTATGTACCTGTTTTTGGCCTGAAACTGGTCGGGTACACTGGATTTGTTTACGTTGTCTAGCTTTCAACTGTTTTGCCTAATTTTGAGGCATTCAGAGGTCGGACACTGCTGTTTATTCTTTCTCTTTGCATGTGGTCCCCTCGGTTTCGGTTGCATGTCGTATGTACACTTTATACGTATGCATCATCTGGTGCATACGCACGCTGACTTTTTGTTTTTATCTGTGGGGTTGTGCGCTATGCTTCGGTTATGATGTGTGCTGTTGTTTTGTACGGTCACAGCACCGTTGACACTGACGGGAGTTCGTCTGCCCCACCCGCGTCGAGGTGGGCTCGGTTTTAGTACGGCAAATAAGTTTGTGCAGAGCAAGGTGTTAGTTCCTCGAGGATGGTCGAGGGTTCAAATCGGGCAAAGGGGGCGCGCGCCAGAATAATTACTCTTGGCGCACCCGCCGTGGCGAAAAAAAAACAAAGCCTTATGACCCTTCGCAGGCCCGAGTGGAGCCCGTGGTGCCTGCACCCTCAGAAAATCAAATTTATTGAGACGTCGGAGCCCGTACGCTCACCGCTGTTCAGTCTCAAAAAAATCTATCATAGATACCCAAAAAGCACCGCTCGTGGGGTGTTCTTTTTACTTGGTTCCAGTATGTACCTTGTTATAAGGACTGTATTGGATAGGCGATTGGTTAACCTTTTACCAGTAGCCCAACGGATTAAGATCTTAGCAAATGGCGTCGACGGCAGGACATGGGTCGTTGATCACGAGTTCGAATCTCACGTCCACCATGAAAACGCTTTTCAAAGAAAAGTGAATTTTCTCATGTCAAGAAATCTGATAAAACGCTCTTCCTGGGTCCTCAGAGATTGCGAAGAAATGCGGACTGGACCCGTACGGCCCCACACGAAGACCAAGGACCCCGCTGTTCCGAAGGGGGGGAGAGTGCTGTAAGTCTTACAGGGCACTTCGCTCCGTGGGCGGCCTGCGCCGCCCGCTACGCTCGCTCAGGAAGGTAAAAAGTACATCAAATTGTGCGAAGCGGACAGAGGTCCATAATGACTACGGTTTAGTTTTTTTTTTGTGGTCGTAATTGCAAACTGGCGACTTGATAATGCCAAGAGTCCCGCCGCCATGCTTCAGGAGAAAACAGCTCGGACGCCACATACGCTCCGCGTCGCGGGCGGTTCCGCCCGCTACGCTCGCGAACATGTCGTACGTCGACGTACATACCCCAGGTAGGGTACATATTTTCTTCTTTTTTGTATGCTCTATGTACGAAAGAGAAAGCACGGCACAGCTAGCTGCAGCAGCACCGCTAAAACAATGAAAATCAAACAAACAAATTCCGAAAGAAACAAAAATCCCCGTCCCCTCTCAGGCAATAATTTTCTGCCTTAATGGTACACCTTGCACCGATCAAAAAAGAAAACAATCGAACAGCAGAGCTTCTCTCTCAGCTTCGTACGCCGCCCGCCCCTCTCGCGACCACCTCGCCACCGATCCGGTCCCGGTAAGGCTTGCCTCTCTCTGCCATAGTGAGCTCCGTCGCCCGCGCCGCGTGAAGCCCGGTGCTCACCGTGACCCTCGTTCGCCAGCTCGACAATGTTGGTGCTCCGACTTCGTAGCTCTCTCTGTGAACTTCAGCTTGGTCGCAAAAATAAACACTACCTGAATATTTTTTTGCATATCAAAACGACCCTTATAAACTCTTCATACTCAATATAATTGTACAAAGGGAGGCCAGATAGAGCCCATGCATGCTTTCCTCGTGTTTCGAGGCACACGTGACGCTTAGCCACGAAAACGGCGACCGCTCTTTTTGCCACCCCCCCGCTACCCGCCAGCATCCGCTGACACCCGCGACGGTGCCGCGCTCGCCCGCGATGCCGTGCTCGGTGTACACGCACGCACACGAAACGAAAGAAAAAGGAAAAATAACTGAAGATGAAAGTGCCAAGAAAAACGGAGAAAACAAAGAGCCACTGGAAAGGTCCGGCAAGTAAGCAAAGGAGCCGAGGTCCAAGTGGGAGTTCTGAGAGGCCAGGGGTGTACCAACCGAGCACGCTCAGAGAGTAAGATATCTGTAAGAAGTTCTACAAGGCGCTTCGCTCCGCGGGCGGCCTACGCCGCCCGACACGCTCGCTCAGGAAGGAAAAAAGTATATCAAATTTTGCTAAGCGGACAGAGGTCCATGATTGAATATAGTTTTTTTTTATGGAATGTAATTGCAAACTGGCGACTTGATAATGCCAAGAGTCCCGCCGCCATGCTTCAGGAGAAAACAGATCGGACGCCACATACGCTTCGCGTCGCGGACGGTTCCGCCCGCTACGCTCGCTCACATGCCGTACGTACGTACATACCCAGGTAGGGTACATATTTTCTTCTTTTGATATGCTGTATGTCTGTACTCGCACAGCACGGCACAGCAGCACCGCAAAAACAATGAAAATGAAACCGAAATTTTCGGACAAAAATATCCCCGTCCCCTCTCGATAATTTCCTGCCTGATTGGAACACCTTACGCCGGCCAAAAAATAAAAATTAGAATAATCGAACAGCAGAGCTTCTCTCTCAGCCTCGTACGCCGCCCGCCCCTCTCGCGACCATCTCCTCCCTCTCTGCCACAATGAGCCCCGTCGCCCGCGTCGCGTGAAGCCCAGTGCTCACCGTGGACCTCATTCGCCAGCTCGACAATGTTTGTGCTCAGACTGCGTACCTCTCTCTGTGAACTTCAGCTTAGTCTCAAACATAAGCACCGCTTGAGTGCTATTTTGCAATCTCCAACGACCCTTGTAGACTCTTTCATACTCAATCTAATTCCATAGATGGAAGCCAGACAAATCCCATTCATGCTTCCGGCGTGTCTCGAGGCACACGCGACGCCTAGCCACGAAAACTGCGACCGCGCTCCTTGCCACCCCCCCTCTACCCGCCAGCACCCGCTGACACCCGCGACAGCGCTCGCCCGCGGTGCCGTGCTCGGAGTACACGTACGCACACGAAACGAGAGAAGAAAAAAGGAAAAAATAACTGAAAGTGCCAAGAAAAATGGAGAAAGCAAAGAACCACTGGAAAGGTTCGGCAAGTAATCAAAGGAGGCGATGTCCAAGTGGGAGCTCTGAGAGGCCAGGGGTGTACCAACCGAGCACGCTTAGAGAGTAAGATATCTGTAAGTAGTTCTGTATTGGGTAGGCAATTGGTAAACCTTTTACCCGTAGCCCAACGGACTAAGACCACAACAACTTGTTATTAACCTACAGGTGAACCCGTTTTTGGCTTTTGCCCTATTTTCAATGTTGGAAAACAGAGCGTTTTTGTTGATTCTGCTGTTGAACGATCGAAACAACTGTGGACTATGGCAAAATGGATTTTCAATATATTCGTGGTGTGTTTTTACTCTATATATTATTTACGTGTGTAGCCCTCTGCTCTCCCAATGTGTCATGGTATCCCCTCTCCCCTGTTGCGGCAAAATGGTTTGTAGCAATCGTCCCCTCATCATGCCTGGCAAGCGTTATCGCCTGCCTTTCTGATGAGCGCCTCGCCTCTTCGTTCAGAAGACATCTGGCGAGGCAAGCTGCAACTAATACAAGAGCTTATAACTTCTAACATCGTCAAGCTCGCAAGGTAGAGGTGTGGGAGTGGGTTGTGAAGTGCCGCAGCTTGGATACATTCTTCCCTCCGGATTGGTTTGCTTGGTGCCTGAGGTTTCTATGAATTTGCATATACGGCCCTTCAGGGTGGGCTAGTGTTATGGTATCCCCTCTCCCCTGTTGCGGAATTATGGTTCGTAGCAATCGTCCCCTCATCATACCTGGAAGGCGTTATCGCCTGCCTTTCTGATGAGCGCCTCGCCCCTACTTTCAGAAGACATCTGGTGAGGCAAGCAGCGACTAGTACAAGAGCTTATGACTTCTAACATCGTCTAGCACCTTGTGTGAGTGACCAGAGCAGAGCCAAACGCATCAACCTGCTAGCAGTAGTCGGTCCCTAAGTCCATACTGCCTTACACTCCACAACTGCTTCGCTCTCCTCTACTCTCCTTGACCCCTCCCATGTCGCCTTCAGCGCCACCCTTCCCCCCGCCTCATCTTTTTTATCTCTGCCACAAAACCTTCCCTTCCCTTCAGCAGCTCTCCTATATGCCCCTTCAGCAGCTCTCCTGAAAATCAACACTACAGTAGACTACTCTATTTCCCCGCCCCTTTCCCCCCCACGCTTCTCCTAACGCCCCAGTTCTGCATGCGATTCCTTCTTACCGTCTCCTAATTTTGCATACGGCTCCATCTCAGCTTCTCCCTGTTCCGCGTGCGCTCCATCTCCGCTTCTTCCCTTGCCTCTCCAATCAGCGCACCTACCTGACCTCCTTTCCGCCGGGTAGCTCCAGCACTCCGAACGCTCTCTCAGACAAAAAATGTACTCTGCGTCCATCCGAATGCCCAGTACCGGCGTAGCGAAATTTTCCACGCCCACCAGCTTGTCGTCTAGCTACCTTGTTTTTTCGCTGTTTCCCGATTCTCTCGATTTTCGTGTCGTATGCTTGGGTCGCGCCATTTTTCCATGGCGACTCTTTTTTTCATCGGTGATAAATATGTACTTCGAAGTACGAGGTTGATGTTGGTATTATTGTTGTTGCTGTCCTTGTTCTTGTTTCTACGTGCGTACCTTCGAGCATTGTTTCGTTCCTGTGACACCTGTGGTCGTCTGCCAAGGCTGTGCTTTCCCGGACGTTTTCTCCTCCTTTCCTTTCGCGACGCTTTAGCCCTGTTTTTTTTCGATCTGGTAAAGACTGTGCTCGTCTACCAATGCTGTGTGACTCCAGGAGGTATTTCCTGCGGCGGGTTCCGCGGTTAAGATGAATAGTTTTTAGGGGTGTTCTGTGAATTCTTACCATTTACCCCTCGACCTTTCAAATTGTTTTGGCATGACCTTGTGATGAACATACATTCTAGTATAATTTTTCAGAAAAAAGCGTTCATCTTGCCCGAGTTTCAATGAAAACTACAGGTACTATATTCCGGTGGCTAAAATTCGAAACGCAGAAAGCGGGGGATGGTACCTAAATATCCCCGTATTTGAAAATTGCTCAGATGAAGCTGAAAATTTCTGACTAGGGTAATTTTGGGGCGGGGATGACGAATCCAGCGTCGAAATGTTCCAATTTTGATTCGGTGCAAAGATATAGCGACTTAGTGCCGCGTTGTTTTTCGTAGCCGCCGCAAAAAAACGCTCAAGAAATAAAATATTTTACAAACGCCTGTACGCATATATTTACAGAACAAAATACGTCAATTCCAAGAGCGCGTTGTCCACGCAACACCCTTTTCCCGCTCTACCTCTTCTTACGTACTGCTGCAGAAGGAATCCCCAAACTGTGTTCCAGTATCTCTCTTCATCAAGCAGAAGTTGTTCCTCCTGGGGAACTTGACTTCCTTCTTTTTTTTTCCTTCCACCACCGACCCCAGCGGGGTTTACCTCAGTATCCATGATAACCTTCTCCTCGACTACGCTCGACTGAAATTCCGGGACAAGAACCGGGTACTTGGCGATAACAAAGCACCTATCGCAGTCACACACTCGGCAGGCTGAGCAAAAACAAGACGCCGAAGAGGTGTACAGCTTGTGGTCGACGGTAATCTTCTCAACACGAACCGTCTCTACCCCCGAGGCAGAACCCTAGCCTTCCATCTCCTCCTCTTCCTCCTTTTCAGATGAGCTCCCCCCCCCCCGACTCCCGCCCCTTGTACTCTTCTTGCGATCCCACACCATCTGATTCCGACTTGCAGGCTTCTCCTTCCTTTTCATCGTCACCGGAGGACGGATCGTGACCCTGATCGAGGAGCGTCACGTTCTTCGTCCGCTTACGACCGGTAAGCCTGAGCCCGCCCCCCTCTTCCCCGGCCTCTTTAGAACCCTCTTCCTGCCTCTCCTCCTCTCCTTTCTCTTCCTTGACATCATCGCGATCTTGGAGCCTCACATTCATGAGCCGCTTCCGACCGCTTTGCCTGCGCCCCTCCCCCCCAGTCGCCCTTCCCTTCCCCCTCGCCGTCCTTCCCACCCTCTCTGTCTCTTCAGAATCCTCCTCCTCACCACCCCTCTCCCCGTCCCGCTCCCCATCACGCTCAACCCCCATGGTCTCCCGCGCAGAGCTCCATGGCATATACGGTGTTGCTATTTTCACGGAGAGCCCCGTCCCCTCCACCAGCCCCTCGTCCGCTGCCCTCGCCAAGGACCAATCCTGGTTGACGACGTCTGGAACGTGTGGTTTTCTCCCGAGTCTGGTATGGGTGGAGGCGTCTGATCTGAGTTTGTTGGCTCCGATGAAGACGAAAGTGTCTCGAGTTCCTCTGATGCCCTTAAGATCCGGCTGCTGTCTGTATATCGCCGTCGGTGCAGTGAGCTTCGCGTGCACGCAGCGAATACGATACGCCGACCACGACGCGAAGCATGTGGTGAGGTCCTTTTTACCTATCTCTTCAAAATATTTATCCAAGAACTTCACCACACCTTCTGCGCCGGTGATCACTTTGCCATGTAGCCTCGACCTCCTCATGGCATTTTTCGTCCAGCCGCTATGTGTGGCGCACGGTGTGTAGGTCCGAACCAGCATACATGATGCGCAGGCAGCTGCCACCTCTCGTAACAGCTGGGCCTTGAGGCCCAGCCTGAGACCGACTCATCCCAGGGCACTTCCTGAAGTCAGCTTTTGTCTGAGCATATTTTTGAGTGGCTCTACCCTCCCTTAATCGGCCAAGCGGAGACGATTGAGACACTTCCCTCGAAAAACAAAGTTCTTGAATGCGGCGAAAAAAAAAGTTCAAGCCGAAGAGGAACTCTTTTTTCAAGGGTCTTTTTTAAACGTCGTTTTTGGGCGTTTCAAAACGAACCACGAAGTCGATTTTTCGATATTTTATTTTTTGAGTTGAGGAGAGGGCAGTCATCTTTACCGCGGGTTTCGCCCTGCTCCTTTCCCTTTGTTCAGGTTGAAGCTTCTTTTTATGTTTTTTTTTTGCGGTGCGTATGATCGTCTCACGAAGACGTGCTCCAGGAGGCGTTTTCTGCTCCTTTCCTTTCGTACTGCTCAAGCGCTTTATTTTGTTGTATCGTTTCAAGCATAGTCTTTGATCGTCTCCGAACGTAGTGCTTCAGAGGGAGTTTTCTGCTCTTTTCTTTTCATGATATTCATACACTGTTTTGGTTCTGTATTTCTAGCAACGTCCGTGATCGTTTACCAACGCTGTGCTTCAGGGTGTGTTTTCTGCTCATTTAGTTTCATAGCGTTATCAACGTTCAGTCTCTGTTTTTTGTTTTTGTTTGCGATGGCTGTCGTCGTCCACCAAGAATGTGCCGAAGGAGGCGTTTTCTGCTCCCTTCCTTTCGTAAACCTTTCGTATATTCTGCTTTCATTCAAAGCATCAACCAACAACTGACGCGCAACATGTTCATCGTGCTGGTTACCCTTCACTTCTCCCACTTGGAAGTTTGAGTTGTTACCTTGACTGTGTTTTGATTTGATAGGAGCTACTATAACCACCGTGGGGAGGGCATACCGCGTTACGATGTTTCTAACGACGCGACTGCCTCCCACCTTGTTTTTTGGCGCTGAAAACGTAAAGTGCTGGTGCGTCTTCCTCACAAAGTTCCGCTCTAGGCATCGTCGCGATGTATATACGTGTAGACCGCCGATATTCCAGATAGGTGCGGCTTCTATCAATAGTGTAGGGCTAACACAATGCACTGTAAATATACCCATACTTTGCTCCTTCCTCCGGCTCACGTGGGAAGCATTTCAGCCAGTAGTATTAATAAAATATCTTTCTGTACGATAATTGAGAGTATCGGAACAAAGGCGAAGTGAGTACGTGGTGCGCAAGACACCGATAGCGAAAAAAAGGCGCGATAGAGGGACGAGGGACATATATGGGGCATATCACTGCGATGCACGACTTAAGCTACAGCAGCAAATACTCGTTTATATTTCAAATACGTGAGTTTTGATACGCACACATACAAATAGTTAATAACTGTGTTTCTCGTTGTTGTAAATAAAGCGTTTTTGCTGACACTGCTGTTGAACGACGGAAACAGCCGTGGACGCCAGGAAAACGAGGATATCAGTTTTGTGTGTGTGTGCGTATAGTTTGGTTTGTGGTGTTTCGTTTGGTGTTATTTTCGTGTTCGTTTCTTTTTGTGTGCAGCCCCCTGTTCATCTCTGCTCTCCGCTGTTTTCATCTGCTCTCCAGTGCTCTCTCTCCTCTTCTCTCCTCTTTTCGACCCCTCTCCCGTCGCCTCTCAGCACCCCTCCCCTTCCCCCCCGCGGCCATACTTTTCATGTCGACCACAAATCCTTCCTCCGTCCCTTTCAGCAGCTCTCCCATGTACCCCTTCAGCAGCTCTTCTTTGCAACCCTTCAGCAGCTCTCCTAAATACCGGTACTACACTAGGCTACTCAATTCTCCCACCCTCTTTCCTCTCAAGCTTCTCCCAACACTCCGCTTCTGCATGCGACTCAATCTCAGCTTCTGCCAGTTCTGCATGCGACTCCATCTCAGTTTCTCCCGGTTCTGCATGCGTCTCAGCTTCTTCCGTTGTGTTCAGTGTTCAGCGCTCCTCTACCTGACTCCTTCTTTATGCCTCCGCCTTCCAAACGTTCTCCCAGAAAAGTACGCTCTCCCGCCATCCAAATGTCCGACATCGGCGCAGCGAGCAATTTCCGTGTTCGGCAGTGTTAATTTGTCTTACTTTCTTCCAGCGGTTTCCCCATTCGCCATGTTTTTCGCATCGTCTCCTCGACTCCCGCCGATAGTCGATGGTGACTCTTTCATCGTTGATTCATATACTTCGAAGTATACAAAGTACCAAGTTGTTGTTGTTTCTACGTGCGTGCGTAGTACCTACGATCACAGTTTCTGTTCTGCGACACTTGTGGTCGTCTACCAACGCTATGCTTCAGTAGTTTTTTTCTGCCCTCTTCCTGTCCAAACGTGTAAGCTTTGGTTCTAGTTTATGGCAATGCCTGTGATTGTCTATCAACGCTGTGCTTCGGTAGGCGTGTTTTGCTCTCTCTATTCGTAAAATCCAAGCTTAATCTCTTGTTTTATTTCCTTGTACCCAAGCTGTGCTCCAGGGGGCGTTGGATTCTTCTTTCCTTTCGTATAGTTTAAGCACAGTTTCGTTGTTTAATTTCTAATAATAGCAAAGTCTGTGATTGTCCACCAACAACGATGTATGTCAGCGAGCGTTTCCTGCTCCTTTTCCTTCGTACTGTTCACTATCTTGTTTGAGCATGAATTTCTAGTAATAGCAAAATCCGTGATCGTCTGCCAACGCTGTGTGTTATGATACTGCCTTGAATGAGGCTGAAAGCCCGGTAATTACCAAGGCTTATCACAGTGACTGAGAATTGTGACGGGACGAGAGACGGGACAGGTTTTACTCGTTTGGCGGGGGAAAAAAATGAAAACGGAACGGGACGGGACGGTAAAATGAGGACAGAAAAAGTTGGCGGGACGGGACGGGACGGGACAGGGGGTACCATATTTCTCGACGGGACGGGACGGTAAAAGTCAACGGGGCTGATTTTCACGACGGGACGGGACGGTAAATGTTTTTCCCCTCGGCGGGACGGGACGGTAAATATTTTTTTCCTCGGCGGGACGGGAAGGTAAATATTTTTTTTCCTCGGTGGGACGGGTCGGTAAATATTTTCCCCACGGCGGGACGGGACGGTAATTTTCTGTTTCTTCGGCGGAGCGGGACGGTAAATATATTTTTCTTCTTTCCCGCCGCAAGGTCGGCGCGGTTGTACGTGAACAATTTCCCGCACACTGCTGGTTCCGCGAAAGGAACCGTCCCGACGCGGACGTTTTCTTCTCGACCCGCGCAACCCAAGCCCCGAGAAGTGCTGCCACTACACGGGCGACGTCTTCTGATTTCTTCCACCCCTGCCCCAGGCACTGTTGTTGTTGCGTTGCCAGCTCATGGTGGTTGTTCTGATGGTTGTGCTTGCGCTGTGCTACTGGTGGTTGTGGAGGTGGAGGCGGTGGCGGCGGCGGTGGTGATTCTAGTGCCGCTGCTGGTCGATCGACCCCGCCCGTGAGATAGGCATCCATGGCGTCCGTGCCGGTCACACCAAAGATGTTAGCAGACAGCACTTTCACCCCTTGACAGAGAGTAACTTTGCATTGACATTGACATGCTTTGACTGACACCAAACTACTAGGTTTTAATGTGTGTAACACTCGGCCCTACATCCTTGACAGCGCACGTTTTGCGTCCCGCTTGATGGCATGTCTCCTGAAATCTTTTTGGGCCACACCTGTACTGGTGTGATCGTGAGTTGAGTGGTCTCTGTGCTGTGTGTGTGGTGGCGAGCCAGTGGCAGGTGGTGTGTTATGATACTACTCTGCTTTCAGTTGCGAGAGGAAATATCAAGTAAGAAGATTCTTTAAAAAAAATGAAAAGAAAAAACAACACCACCACTAGGTATACACTTACTACTTGGTAGTAATTTTCATTCTTTTTCGTAGATGGCAATATTGGTACTTACGTTCATTTGAAAGCATATAAAAACAAATCATCAACCAGCTGCTGATCAACACCACCAGCACAGCTTTTTCTAGCAGGAGTAAATGTGGTGCCCAGCAATTTCATATCACTGACCAGGTATTATATAAGCAAGACGATGAAAATACGTGATCTGTGAGTTCGACTGATTAATAATTGAATAGTTGATACCCAATTTTGCAAGTTGGGTAATACGCCTACTACTATTCTATACGTATTTCACTTATAGATGGGAGTTGTGCACGATTTATGATAACACAAGTATTTATATAGGAATTACTATTGAAGTTTGGTAACTCGAAATTGCTTGATTAATTTCGTAATTCGTGGTGGAAATGGATGGGAACGGGCGACCACGAATGTTTCTTGTAGGGGAAGAGGCAAGTTATGTCCGCCGGAGGCGGTGCCACGACGGGACGGAACGATAATTTCCTACGGGAGAGATTTTATCGGCGGGACGGGACGGTATTTTTTCGGTGTCACGGCGGGACGGGACGGTAATTTGTCGGTGTCACGGCGGGACGGGACGGTAATTTTTCGGTGCCACGGCGGGACGGGGCGGTAATTTTTGGTGTCACGGCGGGACGGGACGGTTAAGTGACGACGGTCAGGGATTTTGTCGGCGGGACGGGACGGCGGGACCATTTTGACGGCGGTTTTACCGTCCCGTCCCGCCGTTACCGCCGTTACCGTCCCACCGAAATTAGCGTGATAAGCCTTGGTAATTACCTGGGTTCAAGCAATGGGATCGTATTTGTAGTACTTGGGAGGCGTTTGGTAGGTGGAAAACCAGGGGTTTTCCCAGCGAGGCACGAGCTCGGCTCCCAGCCTCAGCGTGCACGACAGGAATAAAGCTGCTCTTCTTTTATCTCTAAGCAAACAACACACGCGAGTACCAACAAGTACCGACTTAATAGGCAAACCTGTTCAGGGATACAAAGTGTCCCGACCTTGAAATTAACAAGTGGCGTTTTCGGCTTAGGAGATGTGCTGGTCTGGGTAATCGGGCAACTCATTTGTGGCCCAGGACGCGTTTCCAGAGTTGTGGGCTGGGTTTAGGTGGTTCTTGGCGTATTCCGTGTTATTTTTCTTGTCGTTTTTGGTACTCACTTTCGCTTTTTCCAAGAAATTTTCTCGCCCTCCCCCCCCCGTTGCGGGTGGCATGGCGATCGCTTTTGTTGACGGTTTATTCCTGCCCCTTAGGGCTAGGCCTTCCTGTCTTCCTCCTTTTTTTTTTTAACCTACCTTGTCGGCTTCATTGCCTCGCCGTTCAGAGGTGTGGGAGTGGGTTTTGAGGAGCCGCATCTTCGACTCATGTTCTAGTTCGTGGAATCGGGGTTTCCACGAATTTCCCATAATTCTGCATATGCGGCTCATCAGAGTGGGCTAGTATTTTGATATATCAGAGTGGGCTAGTGTTATGATACTGCTTTGAATGAGGCTGAACGACCGGTAATTATCTGGGTATTGAGATCGTATTTGTAGTACTTGGGAGGCGTTTCGTAGGTGGAAAACCAGGGGTTTCCCCTGCGAGGCACGAGCTCGGCTCTCAGTCTGCACGAAAGGAATAAAGCTGCTCTTCTTCTATCTCTAAGCAAACAACACACGTGAGCACCAACAAGTACCGACTTTACAGGCAAACCTGTTCAGGGATACAAAGTGTCCCGGCGTTGCTCTTAACATGTGCTTCAGGGCGAGCTTTCTGCTCCTTTTCTTTCGTAACGTACAAGAGTCTTGTGCTCCTTTCCGTTCCTGAACATTAATATCTGTTTTTGTGTCTCGTTTGCGATGCCTGGTTGTCGTCTATCAACGTTATACTTCAAGAGGCATTTTCTACTCCTTTCCTGACGTAATTTATTATTTGGTTCGAATCATTACCTAACAATCGACCCGTAACGTGTTCAACGCGCTGGTTACAAATCAATTCTATCACGTGGAAGCTTGAGTCAGAATTTTGACTTTTTCGCTGACTTGATGTGGGCTACTAGCCACCGTGGCGAGGGCATGCCGCGTTGCAAGGTTTCTCACGACGCAACTGCCACTCGCCTTGATGTTAGGCGTAGAATGCTGGTGCTCCCTCCTGGGCTCTGCTCTAGACGTTGTGGTGATGTAAGTATAGCGTGTAGACGGTCGATACTCCTAGTAGGTGCAACCTCCAATGTAAGGCTAGCAATACGTACTATTTGTAGTTGTCGTCCACCCCTTCTTCCTTCCTGCGGGTCGAGTTGGCGCAGTACTACACAGTAGTATATATCTCCACCTGTACGTCAAATCGGAGTATCGAAATGAAGGCGAGATACGTACGTACTGCGCAGGACATGGAAAGCAGACACAAAGTCGCGGCAGTGGAGAAATGGGAAAGTATGGGGGTAGGTCACTGCGATGCACGGCTCAATTAAGGCGTGTACTATGCTAGAAAAATACCTGTTCTATTCCAAACGCGTAAGCCTTAATAAGTGCATGTACAAACGTTTAGAATGTTTCGATGTTAGTAAAGGAAGAATTTTCGTTGAAACTGCTGTTGAACGACGGAAGCAACAGTCGACGACGGGAAAACGATTTTTTTCGTTTTTGTTTTCTTTACGCTTGTATGTGTGTATCTTTTCGCTTTTTGCTATTGTGTGTTTTCTCGATTTGTGTGGCGCTCGGTTCTGTTCTTCTCGCCGACGTTTTCATCCGCTCTTTGCTGCTCTCCTCTCCTATCTTCTCCTCGACCCCTCCCCCGTCGCCGTTCAGCATTCACCCCCGCCCCTCCGCGGTCATCCTTTTTGATCTCCACCACAATTATTAGTACTGGAGTTCTTCCTTCTCTTCATCAGATCTCCTTTGGACCCCTTCAGCAGCTCTAATCTGTACCCTTCAGCAGCTCTCCTAAATATCGGTACCTACAGTAGGCTACTCATAGCCTCCCGCTCCTTTTCCTTCCCGCTTCTCCCAACGCCCCGGTTTTGCATGGATTTCTATCTCAGCTTCTCCAAGTTCTGCATGCGGCTCCTTCCCAGATTTTGCTGCTCTGCATGCGTTCCATCTCTGCTCCTTATATTGCGTTCCTTATTCAGCGCACCTAACTGACTCCCTGTTGTTTAACTCCACCCTCAAAAGTCCTCGAATCGTCCTCCCAGAAAGTACGCTGTCCGTCCATCCGAATATCAAATACCGGCGTAGCGAGCAAACTCCGCGTGCAGCAGTGTTTTTCGTCTTACCTCGTTTCGTCTGTATCCCCATGATTTCCGTTTCGTTTCCTTCGGCCGCGCCGCCGCTATTCGACGGCGGCTCGTCTATCGTTGATTCATACGAATCAGATCGTCGTAATCGTTGGCATTGTTGTTGTTTCTACGTGCGTGGCTTGAAACAGAGTTTTTTTTATACGACATCGCTTATGAACGCTGTGCTTCGGAGAGCGTTTTCTGTCCATTGCCTTTCGTAAGGTGCAAGCTTTGCTTTTGTTTCTGGCAAAGCCTGTGATCGGTTGCCAACAGTGTGCTTCACGAAGCGTTTGGACGTTTTCTTTCGTATTGCTCAAGCTACCTCTCTTTTGTGATTACCGTGCCTGTGATCGTCTACCAAAGCTGTGCTCCAGGGGGGAGTTTCTGCCAATTTCCTTATTCGTTGCTTAAGCACTGCTACTTCGTTTTTTTATTTTCTGGCGAAGACTGTGATTGTCTATCAAGCCCGTGCTTCAGGAAGCGTATTCTGCTTTTTTTCCCTTCGTAACGTTTGAAAGCTGTTTTGCTTCGAAATTCTAGCACAGTCTGTGATCGTCTGTATACAAACGCTGTGCTTCAAGAAGCGTTTTCTGCTCAATTCCTTTCTCAATTTCTTCTTCCATTCGAGGCATCCCTCGACACTTAACATGTAACTGTCTTATGAACGTTGATTTGTAGTCAATGCGCACGACTACAAGTATACGAGTGTCTTATTTTGGATGATCGTAAGCGTTTCTTTAGCTCCTGAATTTCATCCAGGGAGCGTGTAGAGTTGTGGATCTGGTATTGAACGCGCTGGTGACCATTCAGTTCTACAACGTGGAAGCTGGAGTTGATATTTTGGCTGTGTTGTTTATTGGGTATGGGTTACTAGCCACCGTGGCGAGGGCATGCCGCGGCGCAAGATTTCTCACGACGAAACTCCCACTCGCCTTGCTTTTTGGCGCTCGATACGTGAAGTGCTGATGCTTTTTCCTCGCAAAGCTTCGCTCTAGGCTTTGTCGTGACGTATGCATACCGTGTAGACCGTCGGTACTCCATATAGGTGCAGCGTCCAGTGCAGGGCTAACACGATGTCTTGTAGCTCTCACCCACCCCTTGCTCCCTCCTCAGGCTCGCGTATGAATTATTACACAGTAGTATAGAGCTCCTCCTGTATAATAAATGGGAGTATGGGATCAAAAGCGAAATACATACGTAGTGCGCAGGGCAACAATGACAGAACCAAAGGTGAAGAAGAGAGGGGAAGAAAAAAGGGAAACAGAGGGGTAGGTCACTGCGATGCACGACTAACTTTGTGCGTACATCATGCTAGAGAATATCTGTTTCCACTTCAAAAGTGTTTTTGTATTTGATAATGTTTTTTCAAAGTTGGTATGTAGAGCACTTTTGTCGACACTGCTGTTGAACGACGGAAACCGTGGACGACGTGAAAGCGAGAATTTCATAGACTTTTGTTCATGTTTGTGCGTTAGTGTGTTCTGCTTTGCTATGTTTTGTTCTGTTTTATTTTTGTGTGTTTTTTGTGCGTAGCCGCCTGTTCTCTGCTGTTCTCTGCTATTTTCATCTGCCCCCGGCTCCTTCCCTCTCCTTTCCTCTCCTCGACCTCTCCCGCGTCGCCGTTTAACACACGCCCCCCCTCCCCCCTACCCGCGCTCATCCTCTTTATCTCCGCCACAAATTCTTCCATACTTTCCTTCAGCACATCTCATAGGTACCCCGTCAGAAGCTCTCTTGTGCATCCCTTCAGCAGCTCTACTGAATACCGGTACTGCTGTAGACTCTCCGATGTCCCTGCCCCTTTTCCCCGCAGGCTGCTTCCAACGCCCCGGTACTGCATGCGGTTCCATCTCAGCTTCTTCTAGTTCTGCATACGGCTCCATCTTAGCTTCTACCGGTTCTGCGTGCGTTCCATGTCAGCTTCTTCCATTGTGCTTTCCGCTCAGCTCAGCCAAGTACCTGACACCCTGTTTATTACCTACGTCCTCCAGACGCTTTCGCTGGAAAACGCGCTCTCCGTCCACCCGGACTTCCAATACCGGCACAACGAGCATTTTCTACGTCCAGCAGTTTTTTTTTTTTTCGCTTTAAGTAGTTTAGGCTGTTTCCCCATGATTCCCGTATCGTTTGGTCTCGCCGATATTCGATGGCGGCGTTTCCATCGTTGCCGTTGTTGTTTTCGTTGTTTGTTTGTTTCCACGTGGGTACCTTCGAGCACGGTTTCTCCTCTGCGACGCCCGTGGTCGTCTACCAACGCTGTTCTGTACGAGGCATTTTGGTGCTCTCTTCCTTGCATAGCATGCTAGATTTAGTTTGTGGCAAAGCGTGTGATCATTTACGAACGCTGTGCTTCAGGTGGCGTTTTCTGCTCCTTTCGTAACGTGTGCGCTTCTTCTCTTTTGTTTTGTTTTTGCTGTGGCTGTGCTCGTCTACCAAAGCTATGTTCCAGGAGGTTTTTAATCCTCCTTTCCTTTCGTATTGTTTATACACTATTTGATCGTTTAACTTCTAACAAAGTCTGTGATTGTCTACATCTACCAACGCGATGCGTTTGGGGGCATTTTCTGCTCCTGTGAATGTGTACTGGCTAACGTCCGGTTTGTTTAGAATTTCTAGCAAAGTCTGTGGTGATTGTCTCCCTACGCTGTGCTTCAGGAAACGGTGTCTGTTCTTTTCCTTTCGTAAAGTTCAAGTTTCTTGTCTTAAGATATGGCCGTGCCTGCGATCGCTCACTAACGCTGTGCTTCAGGAGGCGTTTTCTGCTCCTCTCTGTCCGTAACGACAGATCTCTGCTCTTTTGTTATGTTTCAATGCCTGTCGTCGTCTACCAACACAGCGCGTCTAAAGGCTTTTTATGCTCTTTTCCTTTCGTAGTTTCTTTTTCCATTCAAGACATCACCCAACAATCGACGCGTGACGTGTTCTACTCACTGCCTACCATCCAGTTCTACCACTTGGAAGCTTGAGTTGGAAGTTTTACTGTGTTACTGATTTGATACGGGCTACTAGGCAGCGTGGCGAGGGCATGCCGCGTTGCAATATTTTTCAAGGCGTAACTGCCACTCGCCCTGATTTGTGTCGCTCGATGCGTAGAGTGCTGGTGCTTCCTTTTCACAAAGCTTCGCTCTAAGCGTTGTCGTGATGTATGTATAACGTGTAGACCATAGGCACTCCGGTTAGGTGCAGCGTCCAGCGCAGGGCTAACACGATGTACTGTAGTGTGGTTCTCGTCCACCCTTCTTTCCTTCCTCCGGCCTGCGTAGGAAGTATTACAGTAGTAGCTCCTGCAGTGCGAAATGACGAAGTATCAGAACAAAGGCGAAGCACTAACGTTCAGGCTTCTTCTCTGTGTCTTTGTTGGTTGCCGTGCATCTGCTCATCTGCCTAAGCTGTTCACCAGGGAGCGTTTTCTGAATTTTCGTTTCTCAACGTTTATCTTCTGGTTTCGTTCGTGTTCGTCCAGCACGACCTGCGATCGTCTTCTAAACCTGTGCTCCAGGGGGCGTTTCCTGGTCCATTTATTTTGTAGCGTTCAAGCTCTACTTTGTTTCAGTTTCTAGCAAAGTCGAAGATCATGTATCAACGTTGTACATTCTGCTCCGTTCCTTTCAAAATTGTTTTCTCATTCAAGGCATCACCAGACCATTATCGTGTAACTGATGTCTATTTGGGCGTTGATGTGCACCCACTGCGCACGTCTACAGGCATGCGAGTATCTTAGTTTGGATATTCGTCAGCTTTCGTCTAGCTACTGAATTCCATGAAGGGGACGTGTTGAGTCGCGGATTTGGTGCTGAACGCGCTGGTTACCATTCAGTTCTACCACTCGGTGGCTTGTGTTGATATTTGGACTGTGTTGCCGGTACGATATAGGCTACTTACTAGCGTGGCGAGGGCTTACCGCGTTGCAAGATCTCTCACGACGCAACTGCCACTCGCCTAGATTTGTGGGGGGTCGATGCGTAGAGTGCTGGTGCTTGTTCTTCATCAAGCTTCGCTCTAGGCGTTGTCGTGATGTATGCAATAACATGTCAGACCGTCCAACTCTAGATAGATGCAGCGTCCAGTGCAGGGCTAACACGATGCACCGTAGTGCTCATCCAACCGTTGCTCCTTCCTCAGGCTCCGACTAGAAGTATTCGAGTAGAGGATCCTCCAGTACGATAATTCGGAGACTCGGAACAAAGGCGAACTACATACATAGAGCAGAGGATACCTGGGGTACAGACAAAGGTGCGGTAGGCGGATAATTGAAAATGAGAAATAGAGGGGTAGGTCGCTGCGATGCACGACTTGAATAAGGCGTGCTACATGCTAGAAAATACCTGATACTATTTCATATGCGTAAGGTTTGATGCGTACAAGCATAAATAGTTGATACTGTAGTGTTGTTTACATGATGGTAAACTGAGTGTTACAGCTGATACTGTGGTTTAACGATGGAAACAACCGTGAACGACGGGAAAACGAGTATTGATGGGTGGGTGTTCATATAATATAATTTTCTTTGGTGTGTGTTTTTGTTTCATGTGTGGATCCTTAACCTACGCTGTTTTTTTCTGCTCTACGATTGCTTGCTCTCTCCTCCTCTCCTCTTCTCTCCTCTCCTCTTCTCTCCTTTCCCCCCCTCGCCGTTCAGCGCTTCCCCCCCTTCCCCTCATCAGTTTATCTCCACCACACATGCTTCTCTCCCTTCAGCAGATCTCCTGCATACACCTTCAGCAGTTTTCCTAAGTATTCCTTCAGCAGTTCTCCTACACTGGTTGCAGTAGACCACTCGATTCCCCAGCCCCTTTTCCTCCCAGGCCTCTCCCAACGCCCCGGTTCTGCTTACGGTTCTATCCTAGCTTTTCGCAGTTCTGCATACGGCTCGACCTTAGCTTTTATCGGTTCTACATGGATTCTATCTCAGCTCCTTTCACTGTGTTTTCCCGTTAGCGCATCCACCTGACTCCCCGTTTATTTTTCCGCCCTCCAAACGTTCTCCTTGGGAAAAAGTCTCTCCGTTCATCCGAACTTCCAACACGCGTCGAGAAATTTCAGTGTCCAGCAGTTTGTTTTCGTCTTGCCTTGGATAGACTGTTTCCCCGTGATTTCCGTATCGTTTGGTCGCGATGGCGGCTTTTGCATCGTTGATAAATGTATACGAAGTACCAGGTTGTTGTTGTGGTTGTTGTTGTAGTTGTTCCTTTGTGCGTACCTTCCCGCATGTTTTTTTTACTGTGACGCCTGTGGTTGTCTTCAGGAGGCATTTTCTCCTCCTTTCCTTTCGTAAGGTGTAGGCTTTGTTTTTTTTGGCGAAGCCTGTCATCGTCTACAAAAGCTGGGCTTCATGGATAATTGTCTGCTCCTTTCTTTTGTTTTGCGCTTGAACACTCTTTGTTGTTGTTTGTTTTTCATTTTCTAGCAAAGCCTGTGATTGTCTTTGGTGCTTCAGGGGGCGTATTCCACTATTTTCTTTCGTAACGTTGATTGTCTGTTTTCTTCAAATTTCCAGCAAAGTCTGTGATCGTATACCAGGTACATACAAACGCTGTGCTTCAAGAAGGGTTTTCTGCTCCTTTCCTTCCGTAACTTATTTCTTGAATCGAGGCATCACCCGACAGTTAACGTGTAACTGTTGAGATGACTTAGTAATGTTGATCTGCAGTAACTGCGCATGAGTACAAGTATACAAGTATATCGGTTTGGATATCCGTAAGCGTTCCTCCAGCTACTGACTTCCATCAAGGAGGCGTGTTGAGTGACGGATCTCGTGTTGAACGCGCTGGTTACCATCCAGTTCTACCATTTGCAAGCTTAGTTGGTAGTTCGACTGTGTTGCTGGTTTGATATGGGCTACTAGCCACCGTGGCGAGGGCATGCCGCGTTGCAAGATTTCTCACGACCCAACTGCCACTCGCGTGGAATTTGACGCTCGATACGTGAAGTGCTGGTGCTTCCTTCTCCTCAGCTCCGCTCTAGGCACTGTTGTCATGGCTGTAGAACGTTTAGACCGTGGGTACTTCAGGTAGTTGCAGCGCCCAATGCAGGACTAACACAATATACTGTAGCTCTTACCCACCCCTCGCCCCTTCTTCAGGCTTGCGCAGGAAAATTGCACAGTAGTATATAGATCCTGCTGTACGATAATCCTGAGCAACAGAACAAAGGCGAGGTACACGCATAGTGCGCAGGATACCAAGAGCAGAGTCAAAGGTACAGCAGAGTGACAAGGGAAGACGGGAAATAGAAGAGTAGGTCACTGTCGTGCATGCCATCATTAGGGTGTGCACCATGCTAGAAAATACCCGTCCCTATGTCAAACACGCATCGTTTAATGCATACACGTGCACGTACACGGTTAATACTGCAGTATGGTGTGCATGATGGACAATACAGCGTTTTTGTTGATACTGCTGTTGATCGACGTAAACAACCGTGGACGACGGGAAATCAAGGGTTTATTTAAATATAATGTTGGTTTGTCTTTTTTGTGCGTGTATGTTTATCCCATGTGTGTGGCCCTCTGTCTTCTTCTGATGCTCTCCGCTGTTTTAGTCCGCTCCCTGCTGCTGTCATCGCCTCTACCCTCCTCTCCTGCCCTCCGCTCAGCCCCTTCCCAGTAGCCGTTCAGCGACCGCCATCCTCCCCGATGCATCCTTTTTATCTCCGCCAGTTAAGGCTGCATTTCCTCTACTGTAGCAGCTCTCTCATGTACCGCTTCAGCAGCTTTCATATCTACCCCTTCAGCAGCTGTCCTGAATACCGGTACATCACTAGACTACTGAACCCCTTGCTCCTTCTCCTCTCAAGCTTCTCCCAACGCCTCAGTCCTGCAGGCGATTCCATCCCAGCTTCCTCCGGTTCTGCGTACAGCTCCAGCTCAGCATCTCCTAGTTTTGCATGCGTTTCATCTCAGCTTCCTCCATTTTGTTCTCCATTCAGCGCACCTACCTTGCTCCTTGTTTATTCGCTCCGAAGCTTGTCCTACACAACACGCTTCCCGTTCATCCGAACTTCCAGTACCTGCGCAGGGAGTGATATTCACGCCTACCATTTTTTCGTCTTACCTTATTTCGGCCGTTTCTCGGATGATTTCCGTATCGTTTCCTTGGACCGCGCCGATGTTCGATGACGGCTCTTTTACCGTTGATTTGAATATACCAGTACGAAGTACGAAGCACGAAGTACCAAGTTGTTGCTGTTGTTGTTAATGGTCTATGTGCGTACCTTTGTGGACGGTTTCTTTTCTCCACGACGCCTGTGGTTGTCTATCCACTCTGTGCCCCAGGAGGCACTTTCTGCTCCTTTCCTTTCGTATATGCTGTAGCTCTCACCCACCCCTTGATCTTTCCTCAGCCTTGCCTAGGAAATCTTACAAAGAAGAAGATAGCTCCTTCTGTACGATAAATCGGAGTATTAAAGCAATCGCGAAAAACACACGTAGTGCGCGGGACACCAAGAGCAGAACCGAAAGCATAGTAGAGTGAAAAGGGGAAAAGGGAAATAGAGGGGGAGGTCATCGTGATGCACGATTAAATCAGGGCGTGCACTATGCTAGAAAGTACCTGTTCCTACGTCAAACACGAAACGGTTACATGGTCAATACGCAGTATGTTTAGCAACATGGTAAATAAAACGTCTTGTTTTATATTGTTGTTGAACAACGAAAACAACCGTGGACGACGGGAAAACAAACTTTTCTTCTACAGGTTTTGTTTTTATTGATGCGCGTTTGAATAACATTGGTTGTATTTTCGTGAGTGTGGTTCTATCTTATGTGTGTGACCTTATGTTCTCCTTTGGTTCTCTCCGCTTTTTTTCTCTGCTCCAGGCTGCTGTCGTCGCATCTACCCTCCTCTCTTGTCTTCTCCTCGACCCCTCCTCCGTTGCCGTTCAGCGGCCCCCATCCTCCCCTGCCTCATCCTTTTCATCTCCGCCACAAGAGCTTCTTTCCCTTCAGCAGCTCTCATATATACCGCTTCAGCAGCTATTATATTACCCCTTCAGCAGCCCCCCCGCCCCTTTTCCTCTCAAGCTTCTCCCAACGCCCTGGTTCTGCATGCGGTTCCATCTCAGCTTCTTCAAATTTCTGCATACGGCTCCATTTCAGCTTTCCCGGTTCAGCATGCGTTCTATCTCAGCTTCTTCAATTGTGTTGTCCGTTCAGTCCATCGACTGACGCCCTTTTCGCCGGGTAGCTCCGGCCTCCGAAAGCTGTCCGTCCGTCGAATGTCCAATATCGACGTAGCGAGCAACTTCCACGTCAACCATCGTTTCGTCTTAGCTTGCTCCGATTGTTTCCCAAGTATCTCGATTTTCGTATCGTTTGCCTGGATCGCGCCGTTTTAAAACGGTGGCTCTTTCGCCGTTGATTAATATACACCAAGTTGTTGTTCTTGGTGATGTTGTTGTTGTCGTTCCTATTTGCATGCTACCGTCGACAACACTTTCTTTTCTCTCGACTCCTGTGGTCATCTATCAAAACTTTGGTTCAGGAAATATTTTCTGCTCAGTTCCTTTCGTGACGTTTAAGGTTTGTTTTTTGTGGTTCTGGCAGAGTCTGTGATCGTCTACCACCGCTATGCCTCAAATGGCGTCTTCTGCTCCATTTCTTTCGTAGTGTTCGAGCTAATTCTTGTTCAGTTTGCGGGGCTTATGTTCGTCTGACAAATCCGTGCGCCGGAGGGCGTTTTCTAGTTATTTGCGCTCCTACTGCTTAAGCACGGTTTTGGTATTTTAATATACCATAGTCTGTAATCATCTACGTCTCCAACGTGCTTCAGGGGCCGTATCACGTTCCTTTTCTTTCATATCGTGTCAGCTCGGTTTTTGTTCATCAGATCTTTTTTGCAATTTCTAGCATAGTGTGTGAGCGTCTACCAACACTGTGCTTCAGGGGGCGTTTTCCTCTCCTTTTGTTTCGTAACGTTCAAGCTTTTTCTCTCACCTTTTGGTCGTCCTTGTGAACGTTGACCAACGCCGCGCTTCAGGAAGAGCTTTCTTCTTATTTCTTTTTGCGACGTTTCATTTCTGTTTTTTGTTTAGTTTGCGAAGCCTGTTGTCCTCTGCCAATGCTGTGTTAAAAGAGGCGTTTTCCGCTCCTTTCTTTTCGTGAAGACGATTTTGTGCTCGAGGCATCACCGAACAATTACCTTGACACTGTTGACTCATATAAGTTGATGTGCAGTCACTACGCACGAGTGCAAGTATATTGGTGTCTTACCTTGGATATTCGTGAGCGTTCCTCTAGATACTGACTTCCATCATGGGGAGGTGTTGAGTTATCGATCTCGTGTTGAGCGCGCTGGCTACCATATCAGTTCTACCACTCGGAATATTGAGTTGGTACTTTGACGGTGTTGCCGATTTGATATGGGCTACTAGCCACCGTGGCGAGGGCATGCCGCATTGCAAGATCTCTCACGACGCAACTGCCACTCGCCTTGATTTTTAGGTGCTCGACGGGTAGAGTGCTTGTGGTTCTTCCTCACAAAGGTCATCTGTAGCCGTTGTCGTGATGGACGTATAGCGTGTAGGCCGTAGGTATTCCAGGTAGGTGTGGCTATCAGGGCTAACACGAAGTACACTTTGTAGTTCTCGCCTACCCTTCGCTCAATCCCTCGGCTCGCGTTGGACATAGTACACAGTAGGAGATAGCTTTTCCTGCAAGATAATTCGGAGTTTCAGATCCAAGGTGAAGTACATGCAGTGTCTGCAGGACATCGAGAGCAGGAAAAAAGGCGCGGCAGAGGGACAAGGACAACGGGGAAATAGGGAAATATAGGAGTAGATCACTGCGATACACGACTAAATCCAGGCGTGCACTATGCTAGAAGATACCCGTTCCTATTTCGAATAAGTAAGTTTTGATACTTATACGAGCAGTAGTTGGTTTTTCAATGTTTGTAAATGGGATATTGCTGTTGAACCACGGAACTAACCGTTGACGACGGGAAAAACGAGGTTGCAATATATATTTTGCGTGCGTACGTGTGCCTGTGTTTTGTTTTGCTCTGTGAGTTTTTTTCAAATTTATTTTTGCATGTGTGTTTGTTTGGTACGTAGACCCTTTGTTTTGCTTTGTTCTCCGTTGCTGTCGCCTGCTCTACGCTGCTATCCTCTGCTCTCTTCTCTTCGACCCCCCCCCCCCCCGTCGCCGTTCAGCATCCCCCTCCGCGATCATCGTTTTCATCTGGACCACAAATCCTTCCTTCCTCCCCTTCAGCAGCTCTCCCATCTATCGCGCCAGCTACTCTCCTATGTATCCTTCAGCAGCCCTCCTAAACACCGGTACTACAGTGGACTACTCATACCCCCCCGCTCTCTATCCTCCCGAGCTTGGCCCAACCCCCAGAGTTTTGCATGCGGTTCTATCTCACTTTCTCAAGTTCTGCATAAGACTCCATTTCAGCTTCTGCCGGTTCTGCATGCGTTCCATCTCAGCTTCTTCCATTGTGTCTACTGTTCAGCACTCGTGCCCGACTCTTCGTTGATGGCTCCGATCTCCAAACGTTCGCCCGGAAAAACACGTTCTCCGAACTTCCAATACCGGCGCAGCGAACAATTTCCGCGTGCAGCAGTGTATTTTCGTCTCACCTTGTTTCGGCTGTTTCCCCATGATTTTCGTGTCGTTTCCGTCGGCCGCGCCGATATTCGATATCGGCTCTTTTATCGTTGATTAATATACGAAGTACCAGGTTGCTGCTGTTGTTGTTGTTGTTGTTGTCGTTGTTGTAGTTGTTATTCTTGTTCTTGGCGTTGTTGTTGTTGCTGTTGTATTTGTTGTATTTGTTGTTTTCGTTTTTGTTGTTATTGTTGGCGTTGGCGTTGGTGTTGTTTCCACTTTCGTGCCTTCGAGCACAGTTTCTGTACTGCAACGCCTGCGGTCGTCTACTAACGCCCTGTTTTAGGGGGCGCTTTATGCTCCTTCCCTTCCGCAACGTGTGAGCTTTGGTTGTGTCTCTGGCAAAGCCTGTGATCGTCTGACAACGCTGTGCTTCAGCAGGCGTCTTTTGCTCTCTCTCTTCGTAAACTTTATGCTTAATCTCTTTGTTTTGTTTACCAAAGCTGTGCTCTAGGAGGTGTTTGATTTTTCTTTCTTTTCGTAATCTTTAAGTACTGTTTTGTTGTTTAACTTCTAGCAACGTCTGTGATCGTTTACCAACGCTGTGCTTCAGGGAGCGTTTTTTGCTGATTCTCTTTTCTAACGTTCAGATCTTGTTTTAATCAAATTTTCTAGCATAGTCTGTGATCGTCGTCCAAAGCTTCAGAAGGATTTTCCTGCTGCTGGTTCTTCGTAACGTGTAGGCTCGGTATTGATTCTCAAATTCTGGCAAAGTTTGTGATCATCTGCCAATGCTGTTCTTCAGGGTGAGCTTTCTGCTTATTTTCTTTCGCAACGTACAAGTTTTCATAAGTCTTGGTGCTCCTTTCCATTTGTAAGCATTAATGTTTGTTTCGTGTTTTTTTTTTTCAATATCAGATCTGTTATCATCTACCAACGCCGCCCTTCAGGATGCATTTTCTACTCCTTCCCTGTCGTAATTTCGTCCTTCGTTCGAATCCATCACCTACCAATCGACGCATAACGTGTGTAACGCGCGGGTTATAAATCAAGTCAACCACTTGGAAGCTTGAGTCTGGATTTGACTGTTTGACGTGAGCTACTAGCCACCGTGGGGAGGGCATGCCGCGTTGCAAGATTTCTCACGACTTAACTGCCACTCGCCTTGATGTTAGGAGCTCGATACATAGAGTGCTGGTGCGTCTTCTTCACCAAGCTTCGCTCTAAGCATTGTCGTCATGTATGTATAGCGTGTAGACCGTGGGTACTCCGGGTAGGTCCCGTCTCCAGTGCAGGGCTAACACGATGTACTGTAGCGTAGTTCTGGCCCACCCCTTCTTCCTTCTTCCAGCTCTCGTAGGAAGTAATACAGTAGTAGCTCCCGTACTACGAAATAGCGGAGAATCGGAACAAAGGCAAAGTACTAACGCCCAGACTTCTTGCCGTCATTTGTTGCCGCGCATATGCTAATCTACTGACGTCGTTCTCCAGGGGAAGTTTTCTGCCCCTTTCTTTTCACAACGTTTAGCCTCTGGTGTGATTTGTTTTTTTCCAGCAAGGTCAGTGATCATCTATTAAACCTATGCTCCAGGGGGGCGCTTCCTGCTCCGTTCTTTTTGTACGGTCCACTACTTTCCTCCAATTTCTAGCAAAGTCTGAGATCGTCTATCAACGTCGTACCTTCTTCTTTCCCTTCGAACTTGCTTTCTTTCATTCGAGACATCATCCGATATTTATAATGTAACTGATGTCGTATGGACGCTAGGATTTGCAGTACCTACGCACGACCACAAGTATACGAGTATGTTATTTTGGAAATTAGTCAGCGTTCTTCCAGCTACTGGCGCCATCGAGGGGGCGTGTCGATTCACGGATCTCGTGTTGAACGTGCTGGTTACCTTTCAGTTCTACCACTTGGTAGCTTGTGTTTGTACTCGGACTGTGTTGGTGGTATGATATGGGCTGCTAGCCAGCGTGGCGAGTGCATGCCGAGTTGCAAGATTGCTCACGACGTAACTGTCACTTGCCTTGATGTTGAGACTTCGACACGTGAAGTGTTGGTGCTTCTTTGTCACAAAGCTTCGCTCGAGGCGTCGTCGTGATGTATGTAAAGGATGTAGACCGTCCAAGCTCCAGATAGGTGCAGCCTCCAGTGCAGGGCTAGCACGATGTACTGTAGTTCTCATCCACCCCTTCCTCTTTCCTCGGGCTTGCGTTGGACTTGTTCGAGTAGAAGGCCCTTCTGTACAATAATTCAGAGTATCGGAACAAAGGCGAAGTACATACGTAGTGCGCAGGACACCGAGAGTACAGGCAAAGGCGGGGCAGGTGGACGAGACAAAAAGGGTAATAGAGGAGTGGTCACTGCGATACACGACTTGGTTAAGGCGTGCACCATGCTAGAAAATACCTGTTTCTATGTCAAACACGTAACGTTTGATACGTACATGTATAAATGGGTAGTGCTGTAGTGTTTGGTGCATGATGATGAACGGTGCGTTTGTGTTGATACTGCTCTTGAACGACGGACGCAACCGTGGGCGACGGGAAAACGAGGACACGCGGGTTTGTGAGCATGCGTTCATATAATGCGATTTTTCCTTTGTTTGTGTCTGTTTCATGTATGTAATCTTAACCTCCGCTGGTTTCTTCTGCTCTACGATTATTTACTCTCTCCTCCTCTCTTCTTGTCTCCTCTCCTCTTCTCTACCCGTCCCCCGTCGCCGTTCAGCGCCTCCCACCCACTCCCCCCTCTTCGTTTTCATCTCCACCCCATATGCTTTCCTCTCTTCCGAAGATCTCCTGTATACCTCTTCAGCAGCTCTCCTATATATCCCTTAAGTAGCTCTCCTAAACACCGGTACTGAGGTAGATCACTCGATTCCTCCGCCCCGTTTCCTTCCAGGTTTCTCCCAATGCCCCGGTTCTGCACGCGGCTTCATCTCAGCTTCTCCCAGTTCTGCATACGGCTCGATCTTCGCTTTTACCGGTTCTGTACGCGCTATATCTCAGTGTCTTCCACTGTGTTATCCCGTTAGCGTATCTACTTGACTCCCCGTTTATTCACTCCGCCCTCCAAAATTTCTCCTTGGAAAAACAATTCTCAGTTCATCTGAACTTCCAACTGGCGCAGCGAGAAATTTCCATGTCCAGCAGTTTGTTTTCGTCTTTCCTCGTTTCGACTGTTTCCTCATGATTTCCGTATCGTTTGATTGCATCGATATTCGATGGCGGCTTTTGCATCGTTGAAGATATGTACGAAGTACCAGACTGTTGTTGTTGTTGTTGTTGTTTCTACGCACGTCAGTTGGAGTACGATTTTTTTTGCGACGCCTGTAATCGTCTACCAACGCTGTGCTTCAGCGGGTGCTTTTTGCGTCTTTCTTTCGCGTCGTTCAAGCTTCTTCCCTCCTGTTTATTTTGTGCTTGTCTACCCAAACTGTGCTCCAGGAAATATGTAATCCTACCATTCTTTCGTAAGTACAAGTACCGTTTATATTTTACATTTTGGGGCGAAGTCTATGATCGTCTATCAATTCTCAGTTCGCGTTTTCTGCTGGTTAGTCCTTACGTTGCGTTCACGAAGCGATTAAGCTTTTGTTTCGCCGGTTCCTGTGATAGTTTATCAACGCTGTGCTTCAGGAGATGTTTTGTCCTCATTTTCGTCCGTAATTTCTTCTTTTAATAGAGAGATCACTCAACAGTTAACGTGTCACTGTTGACTCATGATCGTTGATATACAGTCGCTACGCACGACCACAAGTATGCGAGTATCTAAATTTGGATGTTTGTAGGCGTTCTTCTAGCTACTGACGTCTATCAAAGGGGCGTGTTAACTTATAAATTTCGTGTTTATCGGGCTGTTAACAATTAGTTCTACCACTTGACGTATTGAGTTGATATTTTGACTGTTGCCGATTTGATGTGGGCTACTAGCCACCGTGGCGAGGGCATGGTGCGTTGCAAGATTTCTCACGACGCAACTGCCACTCGCGTGGAATTTGACGCTCGATACGTAAAGTGCTGGTACGCCCTCCTCCTCAGCTCTGATTTAGGCATTGTCGTGATGAATGTATAGCGTGTAGACCAGTGGGTAGTCCAGGTAGGTGCAGAGTCCAGTACAGGGCTAACACGATATACTGTAGCTCTTAGCCACCCCTTGCTCCTTCTTCAGGCTTGCGCAGGAAATATTTCACAGTAGTGTGTAGCTCCTCCTGTACGATAATCCTGAGCATCAGAATAAAGGTGAGGTATGCACGTAGTGCGTACTAAGAGCAGGCGCAGCAGAGTGACAAGGGAAACTAGGAAATAGAGGGGTAGGTCACTGTTATTCATGCCATAACTACGGCCTGCACCGAGCTAGAAAATACCAGTTTCTATGTAAAACGTGACGTTTGATGCGTACACGTGTACATGGTTAATACTGCAGTATGTTTTGCGTGATGTAAATAGAGCGTTGCTGTTGATAGTGCCGTTGGACGAAGGAAACAACCCTAGACGACGGGAAAGAAAGGGTTTACTTAATTGTTTTTTGTGTGTGCTCTAATGATGTTAGTTGTATTTTTTGTGAGCGTGTTTTAGTCTTATGTGTGTGGTCCTCTGTTCTCCATTGATATTCTCCGCTGTTTTTCTCTGCTCCAGGCTGCTGTCATCGACTCTACCATCCTCTCTTGTCCTCTGCTCGACCTCCCCCCCCCGCTGCTTTTCAGCGACCCCCCCATCCTCCCCGCCCTCATCATTTTCATCTCCGTCACATAAATATTCCTTCCCTCTAGCAGCTCTCATATATACCGCTTCAGCAGCTCTCATATTACCCCTTCAACAGCTCTACCGTTACTACAGTAGACTATGAATTCCCCCGCCCCCTTTCCTCTCAGGCTTCTCCCAATGCCTCAGTTCTGCATGCAGCTCAATCTCAGCTTTCCCCAGTTCTGCAGACGGCTTGCTCCCAGCTTCTCCCAGTTTTGCATGCGTTTCATCTCAGCTTCCTCCATTTTGTTCTCCGTTCAGCGCACCTACTTAACTCCCAGTTTATTAACTCCATCCTCTGAACCTCCACCCAGAAAAATACGTTCTCCGTTATTCCGAACTTCCAATACCGGCCAGCGAGTAATTCTGACGTCCACCATGTTTTCGTCTCCCCTTGTTTCGACCGTTTTTTGATGATTTCCGTATCGTTTCCTGGGGCCGCGCCGATAATCGATGACGGCTCTTTTATCTTTGATTCATATTTATAAAATTAAAAAGCAACAGCTGTGAGATCGAGGATTTCGTCGAAACTCACTTTTGCAAGCTGTGTCTAATACTTCGATCACGCGTACTACGGGTTTATATGGCCTCAACCAGGGTATACAGTCCGTATATGAGGAAGACAAAATCTGAAGCTGCAGAACTCAAGGAGTGGGTGTGTCTATATTTGGGAAATGAATAAAAATAAAACATCCGGAGGTTGCACGTAGCTTGTCACGAGTAAGAAATCCCCCCCCCCCCCCCCCTCCTCATGACATTAAATCAAGACCTATTATACTCATGAAACATACACCTTGCATTTGATCGACCACATGACCTAAGAGAAGGAGCACCAAGCGGTACGTAGATATCTTGATATCTTGAAGGATAGAAGCCGGTACAAAATGTGGGGGGATTGTTGGCCAAGCTTTCGGCAGTGAAGGTCTACTCGGGAACATTAGTGGGGTAGTTACCCATGGTGAAACGTACATATGACGGAGAAAGCGACGTACGGGGCATCCCGATGTGTGAGTAAGACTTTGTGTTATGCAAGCCGTCCTTGAACCTTGCACGGTAAAAATGACCTCCCTGGAGGAAAGTAACCAGTACAGCAGCGGGGCAAGAAGATAGAAGATACGATCGTGGGACGCCAGGATGGTTACCATGCAGATCGCCTGACACAAACGTGGGGTACTTGTGTTAAGGGTGTTGAACTCGGCTCCAGGCTACGAGCCCGTGTTGGAGACACTATTTAGTGTGGTGCGCCGGCAAAAGAACTGAAAGACACCAGACCCTCAACGAGTACTAGGATTGGGAAGTTCCAGTAACTTGAACACTTCCCACTACCACTATGAACACAAACAAGCTGGAGATATTCTCGGAAGAGATTAGGAGAAAGACGGCGAGGAAAGGTGGGTAGAGAAAGAAAGATTGGCAGGGTAAAGTACTAGTAGTGCTGATATTTGGAGTTCCTAGCGACATGACAAGGATTGAGTTCAAGAGGAAGTGCGACGAAGTAGGACTGTATTGCTTTGCAACAGGGAACGTAGAACGAGAGGGAGAACACTTTCGAGTCACTCAGAATCTGAAAGCGAGCATGGAGTGGCAGAGGATAGAGACAGAAAAAGTGTCGGCATGGGTTAGAAGACTAGGATGGAGAGTATGTATAGCTAATGGAATAACGAAACTAAGACGTAGTCCTAGGGTGAACGAAGGTAGGGGGAGGCAGGAAACAGCAAGTGGCTCAAAGGGAATGGGGGAGAAACATAGGGGCGCAGAACAAGCAGACAAGAACAGGAACGGAAACGACAATAATGCTCAAAGAAGAGATAACAGAAATACTCGTGGCGACAACGGAGAAAGAACAGGCAAGACTAGAGCGGATAGTGAAACGAAAAGGAGGCTGAGCATAGGATCATGGGACGTATGTGGCTTCGCCACGGAAGAGCGCAAAATAATCGAAATTGCCGAACAAGTAAGTAAGCGCGACCTAGACATATTAGGAATTCAAGAGACGTGGGAGAAAGAAGGAGGGGAGATAGGATCCAAAGTTGGAGAGTACGCATGGATAGGGAAAAAGAGGAAGGGACAGAATAGCAAGAATAGGGGGGCCGGGGGTGCGGGGTTCCTAGTCAAAGAATACCTGTGTGACATAGTAGAGGTGATCAAAGACAATAAATTCGACGAAAGCATATGGATTAAGATTCCAGGGGAGCGGGGAGCGAAATATTACTTCTTAGGAAATATATATATATATGCCCCCAGAGTCGAAGAATACGATAAAATATATACAGATGAAGTTCGGAGAAGTAGCAGTAGATGTACAGAAGTATAAGGGGCAAGGAGAAGTAGTACTAGTGGGAGATTTTAACTCAATACTTGGGAGGGCAAGCAAAGTAAAAGAGAACATTGGACAATATGGGGAAGTAACTAAGAATAAGAATAGGGAAGATATGTTGAAGTTCCTCAAGCACAACGAGATGAAAACGTTGAACGACAGAGTAAAAAAAGCAAAACCGGAATGGACTAGACAGTGCATACAAAAGGGAGAAAGCTGTATCCTTGACTTTATAGTAGTAGAAAATGGAAGTGGTAAGGAAACGGAACTACATGTATGCGCAGCGGACATAGGAACTACGGATCACTGTCTAACATGGACAGACAGTCAACAGACGAGAGTTATCAAACATAGAAGAGGTAGGAAATTGTATCGATGGAGAATAGATAAACTAGAAGTAAAAGAGAAACGGGAAGAGTTCCAAGAAGAGATGGCCAAAAATGCAGAGAAATTTTCCGAGCTGTTGGAAAGAATAGGTTCAACAAGGAACGATATAGAAAGGGATGATGCAGGAGCTAGGATAATAGAAGGATGGGAGCAGTTGGTCAAGACCACAGCAAGTAAAGAGCCATCCCACCGTAGGGGTGCACCCGACGTTCCTGAGCCCCTCACATGAGGAGGTCAAAATCTCACCCGATACAGTACTTGGAAGAAATTCGTTCGGGTCATCCGACCGGCACTTGTTTGGTCTGATCCTAAAACGAATACACGAGTTTTTTTTTCAGTAGTGGACAAACCTTGATAGTAGATCTTCCTGGGGTAGCTAATTGGGCACTCTGATTGGCTAGGGGTATGTTGTACGCGGCTTAATCAACTTTCGAGTCTTTCCCAGCCACAGCATCCCGAGTCATCCCGAGTCAACCTAGAGTCTTCCCAAGCTCAGCATCCACGCCGACCGAGCCAAACCAGAGTCTTAAGAAGCACAGCATCCCAGCACTGACCACTGGCATAGGGTTCGGGTTAGGGTTCGGGTTAGGGTTCGGGTCAGAGGGTCGGCTTCAGGCGTCCAACACAAACCCCCCATAAAGATATACTATCAAGGTCTGTCCGCCCCTCTTTTTTTTCATCCTGACTGGTCGTTACTCATTTAAGGAACTCAATTGGTCAGAATCCTTTCACCCACTACGTGCAACTCCTACCGTGGGGTGACTCTAAAGAAATGGGGAAGAAGTTGATAGTATGCAACAAAGCGGTAAAATGGTGGGATGAAGAAGTGAAAGAGGCTATAAGAGCAAGGAGAAAGGCACACGCAAGGTATACACCGAGTAAAACTTCGACAGGGTGGGAGGAATATGCTCTAGCTAGAAAGAAAGTGAAAAATATGGTAGAGAAGAAGAAAGGGATATGGAAAGACCAAGTAAATAAAACGAATGAAGACTTTGAGGGCGGGATGAAGCAGATGTGGGTAGGGATCAAAGGGATACTTGGCAAACAAGCAGGAGAGGCAGACACGGGAATAGCTACTCTAAGAGCACAGAACGGTAAAATGGTTAGTAGTTCGAAGGGGAAAAGGGAGGTACTAGTAGAGCATTACCGAAAGCGAGGAACACCCACAGCCAACGAAACGTTCGATGCAGAATTCGAGAAGGAAATCAAGAGGCGAACGTAGATACATCAGAAAGGGAAGACAGTGGTTCGGGAGGGATACAGAGAGAGTTCACAAGGGAAGAAGTGAAGAAATGTGTAGCTAAACTCAAGAATAGAAAGGCAGCAGGGGCAGACCAAATAGTGATGAATTTATGAAGTACGGGGGAGAAGGAATGCTTACCATGATGGCTATGTTGTATAACTGGATATGGAAAAACGAGTACGCACCTAGGAGGTGGAGAGAAGGAGTAGTAGTAAATTTATTCAAGAAAGGAGATAAGGCTGACCCGGGGAACTATAGAGGGATAAAGCTACTAAGCACAGTAGGCAAAACATTTTGCAAGATTTTGAACGATGATGGAGAAGGAAGACAAAATAAGCGAAGGGCAGGCTGGGATTAGGCCAAACCGTAGCTGTGTAGACCATGTGTACACCTTAGGTAAGATTATTCAAAGGTAGGAAAGACGCGGGACTAACAACGTACTGTTTCTTTCTAGATGTGCGGAAAGCCTACGACACAGTATGGAGAAATGGATTGTGGAAAAAAACTGTTGGGAAATAGGAATCAGAGGAAATATGTGAAGAATGATGAAAAAGATGACGGAGTGTGCGAGAAGTGCTGCGATGCTGGACGGGGAAACATCGAAGTATGTTGATATTTTACAAGGTGCTGCACAGGGATGTACATTGTCACCTAACTTATTCAAGGTATGTATTAACGACCTGATAGTAGCAGTCGAGGGAGCAAGGCAGGGAGTCACGGTAGGGGAAGATACGGTGCCGGGATTGATGTTTGCGGATGACTTCGTGGGGATATCAGAAACACCCGAAGGATTGCAGAAACAAATAGAGAAGGCGCTAGAATACACCAGGAAATGGACGGTGACGGCGAACGTCAAGAAATGCGACGTGGTTGTTTGCAACGAAGATAAGGTAAGTCCGGTGAATTTCAGTTGGAAGTGGGGAGAAGATGAATTGCCGATCGTAGACCAGTATACATACCTTGGCGTAGAGATCTCAAAAGACTGCTCTTGGGGTACACATTAGCAAAAGTAATAGGAAAGGGTAAGGCACAAGTAGGCAAGATGGATGCGACCCTAACAGATCCGAACCTTGACACTAGGATTAAGAGATGTATCTTGATGAATGTGATAGTACCAAAGCTAGAATATGCAGGAGAAGTATGGGAAGGGAACGCGAAACTCGTAAAACAGTTGGAAACAGTACAAATGACAGCAGCTAAAAAACTCCTAAGATGCTCAAGTACGACTAGTAATACAGTATTAAGAGCAGAACTGGGAATGCGCCCACTCAAGACAAATAGAGACATGAGAAAGTTGAACTGGCAATATAAAATACGGAACATGCCAAAAAAGAGGTTGCCAGCCATAGTTGATAGAGCTGCATGGGAGAAAGTAACAAAAGGGCGAGCTGGAATAAGGTGGGATGGCGTAGTTGAGAAAGTATGGAAGGATCTAGGGGGAAACCAAGTAGAAATGATGTCCGCCGGGAAGTTTGGGAGGTACAAGGCAGAAGTAGAAGAAATATTAGAAAGAAGGGAAAGGCTAGCGCTAAGAAACAAGATGGAATCGGAAAAACACTTAGAGATATACGGGGGATTGAGGGAAGGAATAGGAATGAAAACGTATTTGCATGGCCCAATGGACTTCGCGAAAACGCTGAAACTGCGCTTTCGTGTAGGGGACCTGGACCTGCCAGAAAGAAGAAAGAGGTACACCAGTAGCCGGGAAGAGGAGGAAGTAGACGCACAGATGTGCCCGTGTGGCAAAGCAATAGAGAGTAGGACTCACATATCATAGTAGGAGAACATGAAATATACAGGAACGGGATGTGTTACAAGAGGAGATGAGGAAAATAGACGAATGTGATATGGAGAAGTTTGATACAATGAATAGCAGCGAGAAAACGATCGCTATCCTAGGAGATAGATGGTGGCCACAGGAGGCCAAACAGGAAGGGGATAAGATTAGCAAAAAGTTTCTATGTAATTTATGGAAACAACGTAATGAGCGCCCAATTGTTGGAGGTGTTTCTATTAGGAGCAGGAACGGTGCTCCGTCTTTAAGGGATGCGTGGTCAATGGTCAAATGACTAAGGCAAGCAACAAATGAGTACGCCCCCCCCCCCCCCCCTCCCCCCCCCTTTCCGGGTGTGCGTTTCATACCCGTTAGCACTGTTGAAGTTTTGTTTGTTATATCTGGATACCATCACTATCATCACTACTACCGAGCAGAAATAAATTCATCTGTACCAGGTTGCTTTTGCTGTTGGTGTTTTTTCGTTTGAATTCTTGTTGTTTCTACGTGCCTAGCTTGTGGCGGTGTTTTTTTTTTTTTCATTTTCTACAGTTTAAGCCCTGCGATTTCGTTTTCATCATTTTCCAGCGAATTATGTGATTGTCTGTTTACCAACGCTGTGCGTCAAGAAGCGTACTCTGCTTAGCGCATTTTGTACTATCTTATTTCATTCGAGGCATCACCCGGCAATTAACGTGTAGCTGCTAACTGTTGTCGTAGGGACGTTGATTTGCTGTCACTGCGCACGACTACAGATATACGAATATCTTGGTTTGAGTATTGGTAATCCTTTATCTAGCTACTGAAATTCCATCAAGGAGGCGTGTTGAGTTGTGCATCTCGTATTGAACGCGCTGGATATCGTTCGGTTCTACAACGTGGAAGCTTGTGGTGGTATTTGGACTGTGTTCCTGTTTCGATATGGGCTACTAGCCACCGTGGTGAGGGCATGTCCCATTGCAAGATTTCTCACGATGCAACTTCCACTCGCCTTGAGTTTTGGCGCTCAATACGTCAAGTGCTTCCTTCGGACAAAGCTTTGCTCTAGGCGTTATCGTGATGCACGCATAGCGTGTAGGCCGCGGGAATTCCAGGTAGGTATAGCGTACAGTGCAGGGCTATCGCGATGATCTGTAGCTCGCACCCACCTCTTGCTCCTTCCTTAGGCTCGAGTAGGATATGCTGCACAGCAGTATCCAGGTCCTCCTGTACGATAAATTGAAGTATCGGGACAAAGGCAAGGTACATAGATATACTTACTTAGATCTCGATCTCTGAGCGTGCTCGGTTGGTACATCCCTGGCCTCTCAGAGCTCCCACTTGGGAATCGCCTCCGTTCATTACTTGCCGGACCGTTCCTGCGAGTCTTTGTTTTCTCCATGTCTCGTCGTACTTTCAGTCCTTCTTTCCTTTTTCTGCTTTCGTTTCGTGTTCGTGCGTGTACTCCGTACTCCGATCACGGTTGCGCGGGCGAACCCGGCACCGTCGCGGGTGTCAGCGGGTACTGGCGAGTAGAGGGGGAGTTGCAAGGAGCGCGGTCGCCGCTTTCGTGCCTAGGCGTTGCGTGTGCCTCGAGACACGAGGGATGCATCAATAGGCTCTGTCTGGCCTCCATTTATGATTTTGGATAGAGTACGTACGAGTATTTAAGGGTCGTTCGGTATTGTAAGATAATATTCAAGCGGTGCTTATTTTCGCGACCGGGCTGAGAGTCACAAGAGGGAGGTACCCCGAATGAGCACCAACATTGTCGAGCTTGCGTCGAGGTCCACGATGAGCACCGGGCTTCACGCGAGGCGGGCGACGGGGCTCACTGTGGAAGAGAGGGAGGAAAGCTTTACCCAGACTGAATCGGTGGCGAGATGGTCGCGAGAGGGGCGGGCGGCGTACGAGGCTGAGAGAGAAGCTCTGTTGTAAGATTTTTTCTTTTCTTCATTTTTTTTTGTTTGACTGGTGTAGGGTGTTCCACTCAGGTAGTAAATTATTTACACGAAACGGGACGGGGATTTTTTTCTTTTAGCATTTTTTTTCGGTTTCATTTTCGTTGTTTTTGCTGTGTTTCTGTGCCGTTCTGTGCTTTATCTTTCGTACATACGAGTACACACACAGAGCATATCGAAAGAAGAAAATAAGTACCCTACCTGGGGTATGTACGTATGTACGACGTGTGAGCGAGCGTAGCGGAAAACCTCCCGCGACGCGAAGCATATGTGGCGTCCGAGCTGTTTTCTCCTGAAGCATGGCGGCAAGACCCTTGGCATTATCAAGTCGCCAGTTTGCAGCTACCTGCAGGGGCCATAAAGAACACAAGATTCAATCATGGACCTCTGTCCGCTTCGCATAATTTGATGATTCCTTCCTGAGCGAGCGTACCGGGCGGCGTAGGCTGCCCGCGGAGCGAAGCGCCTTGTACATAGTGCGCAGGTCACGAAGAGCACAAACAAAGGCACAGCAGAGGGACAAGGGAAAAGGGGAAACGGATGGGCAGGATACTGCAATGCACGTCTCAATTAAGGCGTGCACCATGCTCGAACATACCTGTTTCTGTTTCTAACACGTAACGTTTGATGCGTACACGTACACATGGTTAACATTGTCTGCATCAAAACCTGGTAATATTTTTGTATGATGGTAAATTGAGCGTTTTTGTTGATACTGCTGTTGAACGACGGCAACGACCGTGGGCGACGGGCAAACAAGCGTCTGATATATTTGTTTTTGTGGGTGTGATTTTAATAACTCTCCTGATGCCTTGTGCGTGTGTGTTTCTCTTATGCGTGTAGCCCTCAGTTTTCCTCTGTTGCTCTAGGCTGTTAGCCTCTGCTCTGCGCTTCTTTACTTTTCTCTGCCCTCCTCTCTTGTCTTCTGCTCGACCCCTCCTTCGTCGCCGTTAAGCGCCCCCCACCCCCCCGCGCTCATCCTTATTTTCTCCGTCACAAATCATTCCCTCCTTCTCTTCAGCAGCTCTTTAACTTACTCCTTACGCAACTCTTCTACGTACCCCTTCAACAACTCTCCTAAATAACCGGTACAACAGTAGACTACTCGGGTCCCCCGGCCCTTTTCCTCTCTAAGCTTCTCTCAACGCCCCGGTTCTGCACTGTTCTGGGCTGCTTTTCCCATTCTCCTCTCCTCTCCTCGACCCCTCTCCCGTCGTGGTTCAGCACCCCCCCCTCCGTGCTCATTCTTTTCATCTCCGCAACAAATACTTCCTGACTCCTCTTGAGCTGGTTGACTACATACCCCTCACTCGGCTCTCCTCTGTATTCCCTTCAACATATCTCCTAAATGTCGTTGCTACAGAACTCTACTCTATTCCCCCGCCCCTTTTCCATCCGAGGTTATCCCAACGCCGCGGTTCTTCATGCGGTTCCATCTCAGTTTCTTCCATTGTGCTCTTCGTTTCGCACTTTTAACTGGCTCCCTTGTTTAGCTCCGCCATCCAAACGTTCTCCCAGAAACGCAAGCTCTCCGTCGATTGGAACGTCCAACACCGGCGTGGCGAGCCAACTCCGCGTGCAACAATGTTTTTTTTTCGTCTCACCTTGTTTGGGCTCTTTCACCATGATTTTCGTAGCGTTGTCCTCGGTCACGCTGATATTCAATAGCGGTTCTTTCATCGTTGGTTCATACATACCAGTTTGTTGTTTTCGTTGATATTGTAGATGTTTCTACGTGCATAGCTTGGATCAGTGTTTTTTATACGACGCCTGTGGTCGCCTGCGAACACCGTGCTTCAGAGGGCGTTTTCTTGTGCCTTATGTAAGGTGTAGGCTTTGTGTTTTTGGCAAAGCCGGCGATCGTCCACCAACACTGTGCTTCACGATTATGGACGTTCTCCTTCGTAACGCTCAAGCTTCTTCTCTTTGGTTCTTGCCGTACCTGTGATCGTCTACCAAAGCTGCGCTCCAGGGGCGTTTTCTACTTCTTTCCTTGTTCTACGCTTAAGCACTGATATTTCGTTTTTTCAATTTCTAGCGAAGCCTGTGATTGTCTACGAACGCTGTGCTTTATGCGGTGTTTTCTACTCCTTTCGTACGTTTACGGCTCTTCTCTTTTGTTTAGTTTTTGCCGTGACTGTGCTCGTGTGCCAACGCTGTGTTCCAGGAGGTTTTGAATCATTGTTTCCTTTCGCATTGTTCAGCCACCGTTTTGTGGTTCGCGTTCTCGCAAAGTCTGCGATTGCCGTCGTCTACCAACGCGGTGCGTTTGGGGGCATTTTGTGTCATGGTGTATTGTGTAAGGTCCTGTTTGTTTGAAATTCCTAGCAAAGTCTGTGATTGTCTCCCAACGCTGTGCTTCAGGGGGTGCTTTCTGCTCTCTTCCCTTTCGTACTGTTCAAGCTTCCTCTCTTAGGTTTGTCCGTGCCCGCGATCGCTCACTTACGCTGTGCTTCAGGAGGCGTTATCTGCTCTTTTACGTTCGTAACGGTGAACACGTTTTTTTTTGTTTTGTCATCTACCAACGCAGTGTTACCAAATACTTTCGCTGCTCTCTTCCGTTTCTAGTTTCTTCTTCCTTTCGAGGCATAACGCGTAACGTGCTCAACGCGCCACCTATCAGTCAGTTCTACCGCTTGGAAGCTTGACTTGGATTTTTTGATCTATCGCGTTCAACGCGTAAAGTGCTGGCCCGTCTTTTCCACCAAGCTTCGTGCTAAGCGCTGTCGTCATGTATGTATGGCGTGTATACCGTGGGTACTCTGGGTAGGCGCAAACTCTACTGCAGGTATAATACGATGTGTTGTAGCGTGGCTCTTGTTCATCAATTGTTCCTTCCTCCAGCTTGCGTAGGAAGTACAACCATGGTAGCTCCTGTAGTACGAAATGACGGAGCATCGTAAAATAGTGAAATACTAACGTTCGGGATTTTTGCTCTTCGTTAGCTGCGTGCATCTGTTGATCTAGCTAAGTAGTTCTCCAGGGGTCGTTTCATGGTCCTTTCCTTTCGTATCGCTAGCCTTTGGTTTGAAGTGGGTTTGTTCAGCACGGCCTGTGATCGTCGACCAGACCTACGCTCTAGGGGGCTCTTCTGGTTCGTTCATTTCGTAACGTTTAAGCTCTACGTTGTTCTAATCTCTAGCAAAGCCTGGGATCGTCTATCCACGCTGTACGCTCTGCTCCTTTCCTTTCAAAATTGCTTTATTCATTCGAGGCATCATCTGACCAATATCGTGTAACTGATATAATATAGACGTTGTTTTGTAGTCATTACGCAAGACTACATGTATACGAGTATGATGGTTTGGATATTCGTCAGCGTTCTTCTAGCTACTGAATCCATCAAGGGGGCGTGTTGAGCTACGGACCTCGTGTTGAATGCGCTGCCTACCATCTAGTTCTACCACTGGGAAGTTTAAGTTGGAACTTGGACTGTGTTGTGATTGATTATGGGCTATTAGCCAGCGTGCCGAGGGCATGCCGCGTTGCAAGAGTTCGCACGACGCAGCTGCCACTCGCCTTGATTTGTTGCGCTCAATGCGTAGAGTGTTGGTGCTTCTTTGTCACAAACCTTCGCTCTAGGCATGTGTTGTGATATATCTACAGCGTGTAGACCGTCGGTACTCCGGGTAGGTGCAGCGTCTAGTGCAGGGCTAACACGATGTCCTGTAACTCTTACCCACCCCTTGCTCCTTCCTTAGGCTCGCGTTGGAGCGTTAGAGTAGACGATCCTCCTGCACGATAATTCTGATTATCGGAACAAAGGCGAAGTACATACGTAGTACGCAGGATACCGGGAGTACAGGCAAGTACACGGTAGGCGGACAAGAGAAAAAAAAATAGGTGGGTAGGTCACTGCGATGCACGACTTGATTAAGGCGTGCACCATGCTAGAAAATACCTGTTCATATTTCAAGTGCGTAATGTTTGGTACATACACGCATAAAAGAGTAGGACTATACTGTTTTTTACATGATGGTAAATAGTGCGTTTGTGTTGATACTGCTGTTGAACGACGGAAACAACCATGGACGGGAAAACGGGGACATCTGGAGTTGTGGGTATGTGTTAAAGAAAAGTAAGTTCTCATTTGTGTGTGTGTTTCTGTTTTGTGTGTGTATTCTTAGCCTCCACTGTTTTCTTCTGCTCTACGGTTTTTTGCTCTCTCTTCCTCTCCTCTTCTCACCTCTTCTCTTTTCCACCCGTTCCCCGTCGCCGTTCAGCGCCTCCCACCCCCCTTCCCACCCATTTGTGTGTGTGTTCCTGTTTTCGTCTCCTCTCCAACACCAATGCTTCTCTCCATTCAGCAGATCTCCTGTATATCCCTTCAGCAGCTCTACTGTGTACATCGTCAGAAGTTCCCGTAAGCACCGGTACTGCTTTCAGCAGTTCTCCTAAACACCGGCGCTGCAGTAGACCACTTCATCCTCCCGTCCCTTTCCCTTCCAGACTTCTCCCAATGCCCCGATTCTGCATGCGTTCCATCTCAGCTTCTCCCAGTTCTGCACACGGCTCGATCTTAGCTTCTACCGGTCTTGCGTTCCATCTCCGCTTTTTCTACTGTTATTCCGTTGATACATCTACATGACTACCTCTTTATTAACTCCGCCCTCCAACCGTCCACCTTGGAAAATTATCTCTCCGTTCATCGAACTTCTACTACCGGCACAGCGAGAAATTTCGACGTCCAGCAGTTTGTTTTCGTCTTACCTTGACTTGGCTGTTTCTGCGTGATTTCCGCATAATTTGGCCGCGTCAATATTCGATGTCCACTTGTGCATCGTTGGTAAATGCATACGAAGTACCAGATTGTTGTTGTTGTTGTTTCCACGCGCGTAAGTTCGAGCACAGTTTGTTTTCTGCGACGCCTCTGGTTGTCTACCTACGCTGTGCTTCAGCCCGTGCTTGCTGCTCCTTTCTTTCGTAACGTTCACGGTTCTTCCCCCCTGTTTATTTTGTACCGTGCCCGTGCTTGTCTACCAAACATGTGTCCCAGAAGACACGTAATCCTCCTTTCGTTTCGTAAGTTCAAGCACTGTTTACATGTTGAATTTCTGGTAAAGTATGTCATTGTCTACCAACGTTGTGTCTCAGTTAGCGTTTTTTGCTCCAGTCCTTTCGTAACGTTTACGAAACGATCAAGCTTTTATCTTAAGCTTCGGTAGCTGCTGTGATTGTTTACCAGCGTTGTGCTTTACTTTCCTTCCGTAATTTCTTCCTTTGGTCGAGATTTCACCCGACAAATCACTTGTCACTGTCGACTCATGTACGTTGATGTGCAGTCGCTACGTACGAATACAAGTATTCGAGCATCTAAAATAGGATATTCGTATGCGTTCCTCTAGCTACTGCCTTCTGTCATTGGGGCGTGTTAAGGTATGGATCTTGTGTTAATCGCGCTGGTTACCATTCAGCTCCCACTTAGAAGCTGGAGTTGGTATTTCAAGTGTGATGTTGATTCGACATGTGCTACTAGCCGCCGTGGCCAGTGCGTTACGCGTTGCAAGATATCCCACGACGCAACTGCCACTCGCCTGGAGGCTTGGCGCTAGATACGTGAAGTGTTGGTGCTTCCTCCTCACAAAGCTTCGCTCTAAGCATTGTCGTGATGAACGTACACAGTGTAGACTGTTGTGGGTACTCCAGGTACGTGCAGCGTCCGATGCAGGGCTAACGATATACTGTAGCTCTCATCCGCCCCTTGCTCCTCCCTCAGGCCTGCCCAGGAAGTATTGCAGAGCAGAATATAGCTCCTCCTGTACGATAAATTGGAGTATCAGAACAAAGGTGAGAAACATGCGTAGTGCACGGGACACCAAGAGCAGAACAGAAGGCGCAGCAGAGAGACAAGGGAAACAGGGAAATATAGGGATAGGTCACTGTGATGCACGACCAAACTAGGGCGTGCAACATGCTAGGAAATACTTATTCCTGTGTCAAATACGTGACGTTTGATGCGTACACGTATGAAGGCTTAATACCGCAGTACGTTTAGCATGATGGGAAATAGAGCGTTTTTGTTGATGAAGTTGTTGAACGACGGAAACAACCGTTTTACTCCATTATATTTGTGTTGCGGGTGCGTGTTTAATAATTTTGGTTGTGTCCTTGTGCGTGTGTGTTTGTTTTTTTGTGTGGCCTTCTAACCTCCTCGGATGTTTTCCGCTGTTTTTGTCTGCTCCACCCTGCTGTCATCGCCTCTACCCTCCCTCTTTTTGTCCTCCGCTCCACCCCTCCTCCGTCGCCGTTCAGCGCCCGCCATCCTCCCCGCCATCCTCCCCGCCCTCACCCTGTTCATCTCGGTCCCAAAATCCTTCCTTCTCTTCAGCAACTCTCATATATATTGCTTCATCAGCTCTCATATATACCCCTTCAGCAGCTCTCCTGGATACCAGTACTGCCGTAGACCACTGAGCCCCCCGCGCCCACTTTCCTCGCAAGCTTCTGCCAACGGCCTTACTCTGCATGCGGTTCAATATTAGCTTCTCCCAGTTCTGCTACGGCTCCAGCTCAGCTTCTGCATGTGTTCCATCTCAGCTTCTTCTATTTCGCTCTCCGTTCAGCACATCTATCTAACTCCCTGTTTTAGTAGCTCCGTCCTGTAAACCTTCTCCCAGAAAACACGCTCGTTGTCATCCGAACTTCCAACACCGGCGCAGAGAGTAGTTTGTACGTCCCCCATTTTTTTTAGTTTACCTTATTTCGGCAGTTTCTCGACGATTCCGTAATATTTCCTGGAGCCGGGCCGCTATTCGATGGCGACTTTTCCATCGTCAATGTATATTTTATACCATCAATAAACAACAGCTGTGAGATCGAGGATTTCGTCGAAACTCATCTTCGCAAGCTGTATGTGGTACTTCGATCGCACGTACTACGGCTTTTATATGGCCTCATGCAGGGTATACAGAACGTATACGAGAAAGGCAGCAGACAAAATCTGAAGCTGCAGAGTTCAAGGAAGTGGGTGTGTCTTTTTCTGGGGGATAAATATTGAAATAAAAATAAAAACTCGGAGGTTGCACGTAGCTTGCCAAGTGAGACCCCCCCCAGAAAGGGTTGGCGTCGGTTGGCAACGACACTGTAAAACATGCCGCTCACTACGTGAGCTAGACATTCAGGGTACCGTTTTTTTTTTTTTTTTTTTTTTTTTTTTTTTTTGGCGGCTGCCCACAGCTGGTCGTCTAGTTAGATCATTTGTGCGAAGTAAAGGACCTTTACTCTGCACAAGGGAATTAATCGTGTCACGTAGTGTTCAAGGTACGGTACCCAAGAGGCAGTTACATAGTACTCCCATTGCTGTCTCTGGAAGTGGTCACGCCGGGAATTAAACTAACTCATTGAAGCTGTCATCCATATGCAAGTCCGCCTCACAAACGGTTCTTAGTAGGATGCAGCTCACCCTTCATGCGACTCGCCGGACACCTCACGGCGCTTCGCGCTTGGTGCAAGCAATGTCTGCCTGGTCGGTGAAAACCCGACATGCTCCGTCCCGGCATTGTAGGGATGCGAGGGTCTATGGTCACATGACCATGCATGAAGATCGAATACATCTCTCCTATCGAGTACCCCCCCCCCCCCCGCGCGTGTGTATTTCATACCTGTTGTTGCTGGTTGATAATCTATATATAAACTACAAGGCTTTCCTTCGGAGTGGGTATTCCGTCGTTTCTTGTACATATAACTGCAATTAATTGGCGTCATAGCCCCAAGCCAACCAAACTAAATGTATTTGCGTAAGAAACGGTGAATGATGTAATAACCGCGTTTATTTATGAATGTAATGTGAAACGTAAGATCGGGTGACGCAAGAGTAAGGATGACATTCGTCTAATAATAAGAATACACATTTTTCATCAGTGTGGGGAGAGAGTGGAGTAGTGCTTGGCATGTGGATGATATACAACATGCAGGCTGTTGTTTAAAGGAAGGTTTGGGACAGGAGAGAAAGCAGCAGTGCCGGCAACGACAACGGTTCTGGAAATGTTGTATAGTTGCTGGGCGGCCGCGATTTCGATGTAGCCAGCATAGGAGTTTGGATGAGACATGATATGTAAATAGTCTTCCAGGCTGCTGTAGTAACGAGGCGGGAGGCCCAGAATGTGGATCTGTTCGCTGTTGAACCCGTTGGATGTGTGTAGGAAGAAATTACCGTGATTTTGGGAAATGTGGGAAACAATTTGTTTCCTTTCGTTCGTCCTGGATGGCGACAATCTGCTTGGCGTGTTGCTTCGGAATTCCGCGAAGCCCTGGAGCAGGCGAAATGGAAGGGAGTCTTTTTGCGCTTGATGATGATGTCTCCGTCTTTGATGGTGGAGTCCGTCAGGCGGCAGTTGTAGCACGGACCTGGTCGAAGTAAACATAGGGTGCGCGGGGCGGGAGTGGCGTGCAGGGAATGGCGGGGGAGGGGGAAGGCGGGGGGGGGGGGGGGGGGGGGGGGGGGCAGAGTTAATTATTTCTACTGCTCTACAGCGGCACAACAGCAGTACGTAATCGCTTGCCATACGACAGCAGCAGCAGCAGCAGAAGCAGCAAGTACGTAATTTCATTGACGATACAGAAATATTTACACACACAAGTGTAGTACAGTACACACACAAATCACGTCCAGCATGATGTACGGCAACAACGCAGCAGCACCACAAAAAAAATCATTGACGATACAGAAATATGTATACACGCACAAGTTTAAGTGTAATAAACACACAAATCATGTCCAGCATGATGTACAGCAACAACGCAGCAGCGCCACAAAACGACCAGGAAACACAAGTATCCGAGTACATACAAACATTCAGTGAATATTGCGGCAGCACTAAAAGCAGAGCAGCAGCAGCAGCAGCAGCAGCAGAAGCAGCAAACGGATCGCCACAGCGTTGGCAGCAACAGCATAGCAACGATATGAAAAGAAGGGAGAAAAAAAGTATGTACCCCGAGGCCGTCCGAAAAGTATTTTTGGTACCTCACTATAGACCCACCTCCGCATGCTGTACGGCAACAACGCAGCAGCAGCATAGCAACAATACGAAATACGAGAAAAAGTAGTACGTACGCAAAATGCGGGAGCAAAACGACCAAAATATTTTTTTTTACGTATCAAAAAAAACCATTTGGGTACAAAAACGGCCAAAAAAAACAATAATCCGCGTTGGCAGCAGCAGCACAGCAACGATATGAAAATAAGGAAGAAAAAAAGTATGTACCCTGGTACCTGGTATGCCGCAATCGCAAAACCTACGGAATTTCATTGACGATACCGAAATATGTACGCACACAAGTGCAGCATGATGTACGGCAACAACGCAGCAGCACCACAGCAGCACCATAGCAACGATATGAAAATAACCAAGCCAAAAACGAGAAAAAGCAGTACGTACGCAAAAAGAAGGAGCAAAACGACAAAAATATTTTTTCACGTATCAAAAGAACCATTTGGGTACAAAAACGACAGAAGAAAAAAACAGTAATCCGAGTACCTACGAACATTCAGTGGATATTGCGGTAGCATTAGCAGCAGCAGCAGCAGAAGCAGCTACAGCATTAGCAGCAGCAGCAGCAGAAGCAGCTACAGCATTAGCAGCAGCAGCAGCAGAAGCAGCTATAGCATTAGCAGCAGCAGAAGCTGCAACGAATCGCCGCAGCGTTGGCAGCAGCAGCAGCAGCAGCAGTAGCATAGCAATGCTATGAAAATAAGGAAGAAAAAAAGCATGTACTCTGGTATGCCGCCATCGCAAAACCTACGGAATTGACGATCGGAAAATATGTACGCTTCCAGCATGATGCACGGCAACAACGCAGCAGCACTACAGCAGCAGCGAGTGCACAGGAGAAGCAGGTGCACAGCAGCAGCAGCACTCATGGCGTGGCGCTGACAGCAGCAGCAGCAGCAGCGGCAGCCGAAAACGAGCAAAATGAGTACGTAGGGTCACCAAAACATGTACACACAGAAATCGTGTGCATGCACCGAAAATGCACCACAGCCAGTAGCAGCAGCACTCACGTCGTTCGGTGCAGCGGTGACGGCGACAGCTGAATCTTCCGTTCCTTCGTTCACGTCCCGCAAACAGTTGGGCATGTGCGCGTTCGCGTGCACTGTGTGTAAGAGGAGCCGACGCAACGCACGAAGGGGAAAGAACGAGCATGGATGAGTAAAAAAATAAATAAACGCTTTGACGTAGGTTTGTATGCAAAAAGGCAATTTAAAACCCCCTAAAAACGTACTGGCAACATACAGCATGCACAATAGACATAAGACACTCACCACGGTCAGCAGTCTCGAGGGAGTACGAGACAGTCCCTTCCTTGATCGGGCGAGCACAGAACTCGCAGTCGGTTGCCCTGTCAGGATGATCCCGCCACCAGCGCACGTGAGATCCTTGCGGGTGGCGAAGGCCACGTTTTTGCCACCAGGCGCGGAGTTCTTGACCAAGTGCTGGTCCGTGCACTGGTCGCAAACAACAGCCGGCACCAGGTCGGTTTTTGTCGTTGCCGCTCTCTTACCAGAGGGCGAGGACCACGCGCCTCTCGACGAGGGGGAGGTGAGCTTAGGGGGCGTGGAGAAGGGAGAGGCGGGGGTTGCAGCGCCAGCAGGTTCGCCACCGACAGTAGCAGCTTGGCCGCCGACAGCTGCACCTACCTATCTATGCCGTTCGTCGAAGGCGAGACACCTCTTTTAGGCGCCGTGCAAAGAGCTGTCTATTGGTTGACAGTTTGCGGAAGAAGGAAGAAGATAGGTTGCTTGGCTGTTCGGCTGTTTTAAAGAAGAAGGGCTGTTTGCGAAGAGCTGTCTATCAGTCGGTCTGTCTGCCAAGAGCTAGCAAGTGACAACGACCCCAAAAATCGTAATTATAGTTGTATTTATATCATCACTGCCACCGTGCCGCGATAATGATATAATATGTCTATATTTTAGGGAAGAAAATTAAATGGGGCGTGCGAGGAGCAAACTTAGAAGATCGCGCGTAATACGAAATTCATACCGGTACTAATACATTGTTAATAAAAATAAAAGGCTATGAGATCGAGGATTTCGACGGAACTCATCAAAGCAAGCTATATGTGATACGGGCTTATATGGTCTCATGCAGGACACACATCCTGTATAAGAGGAAGACTAATCTGCTTCAGAAGCTGCAGAATTCAGGGAGTGTGTCTATATTTTGAAAATAAGTTTCCGACGTTGTACCTGATACATAATTCACTACGAGTGGGGAATTTTTCCGTCACGAGTGGGGAATTTTCCAGTGTGTATTTTATACCTCACCTGGAACTATTTTATTAACATACAAAATATCAAGTTGTGGTTGTTGCTGCTGTTGTTGTTACTATGTGCGTACCTTCGTGCACAGTTTCTTTTGCGCGACGCCTGTGGTTGTCTACCCACTCTGTGCCGCAGGAGGCACTTTCTGTTACTTTCCTTCGTCAGATGTACGCTTTGTTTTTTTCTCTGGCGAAGCCTGTGGTCGTCTACTACAACTGTCTTCGGGGGAAATTTTCTGCCCTATTCTTTTGTTGAGCGCCTAAACACTGTTGTTGTTCGTGTTTCAATCTCCATCAAAGTCTGTGTCTTTCAAGGCTGAGCTTCAGAGGGCGTACCCCGCTTTTTCCTTTCGTAACGTTTGTCCTCTTTCCAGCAAAATCTGTGATCGCCAATATAGTAAGACTGTGCTTCTAGAAGCGTTTTCAGCTCTTTTCCTTTCGTAACTTCTTCTTTCAATCGAGACATCACCCGACAACGAACGTGCAACTGTTGAGTTGACTTAGTGATGGTGACTGCAGTATCTACGCACGAGTACATGAATCCGAGTATCTGAGGTTGGGATATCCGTAAGCGTTCCTCCAGCTACCCAATCCCATCAAGGAGGCGTGTTGAGTTATGGACCTCGTTTTGAACGCGCCGGCTACCATTCAGTTCTACCACTTGGAAGCTTGAGTTGATATTCTGACTGTTTTGCTGGTATGATATGGGCTACTAGCCACCGTGGCGAGGGCATGCCGCGTTGCATGATTTCTCACGATGCAACTGCCACTTTTTTTTTGCACGTAGATTGCTGGGACTTCATCCTCAGCTTCCCTCTACGGATTGTCGTGATATCTGTATAGCATATAGATCGTGGGTACTCCAGGTAGGTGCAGCTTTTAGTGCAGAGCCATCACTTCGTTTTCATTGTAGTTCTCGCACCCCCTTCTTGCTCCTTCCTCCGGCTCGAATGTAGGTATTACGCAATGGTGTATAGCTCTTGTACGAAAAGTCGGGATATCGGAACAAAGGTGGGTTACGCACGTAGTGCGGAGGACACCTAGAGCGGAAGAAAAGGCGCGGAAGAGAGACAAGGGAAGTAGGGAAACAAAGGGTAGGTCACTGCGATGCACGACTCAATGAAGGCGTCATTAAGCTAGAAACCACCTGTCACTCTTTAAAACACGTAAGGTTTGATGTGTACACGCATTGAAATATATATGTACCGGGTAGTGTTTTTTCGATGTTGGTAAATAGAGCGTTTTGTTTAGAATGCAGTTGAAGGACGGAAGCAACAGTGGACGACGAGAAAACGAGGATTGTTTTTTATGTGTGTGCGTGTGTGTTTTGTTTTGATTATTTCGATTGCTTGCGTGTTTTTTGTGTCGACCTCGGTTCTCTTCTGCTCGACGCCGTTTTTCTCTGCTCTCTGCTTCTTTCCTCACCCCTCCTCGAGGTACATACGTAGTGCGCAGGACACCAAGAGCACAACCAAAGGCGCAGCAGAGTGACAACGGAAAAAGGGAAAAAGAGGGGTAAGTCACTGTCATGCACGCCATAATTAGGGCGTGCATCATGCTAGCAAAAACCTGTTCCTACGTCAAGCACGTGACCTGTCATGCGTACACGTATACATGGTTAATACCACAATATGTTTTGCATGATGATAAATAGAGCGTTTTTCTTGATAATGCTGTTGAACAACGCAAACAATCCTGGACGACCGGGAAGCAAGGTTTTACTATGTTGTTGTGCGTGTGTTTTTTAATGATATTGGTTGCATTTTTATGCGTGTGTTTTTTTCTTATGTGTGTAGTCTTCTGTTCTCCTCTGATGCTCTCCGCTGTTTTCACCTGCTCCCGGCTGCTGTCATCGTCTCTACTCTCCTCTCTTGCCCTATGTTCGGTCCCTTCTCCGTCTCCGTTTGGCGGCCCGGATCCCTCCCGTCTTCATAATTTTCATCTCCGCCCCAAAAGCTTCCTTCTCCTCAGCAGCTCTCATATATATCGCTTCAGCAGCTCTCATCTGTACCCCTTCAGCAGCTCTCGTGAAGAACGGCACTACAGTAGACCACTGAATCCCCCCGCCCCTTTTCCTCTCAAAACTTCTCCCAACGCCCCTGTTCTGCATGCAGTTCTATCTCAGCTTCCCCGAGTTCTGCATACGGCTCCAGCTCAGCTACTTCCGGTTCTGCATGCGTTTCATCTCAGCTTCCTCAATTTTGTTCTCCGTTCAGCGCACCTACTTAACTATCTGTTTATTAGCTCCGTCCTCTGAACCTTGTTCCTAAGAAACAGGCCTTGCGTTCATCCGAACTTCCAATACCGGCGCAGCGAGTAATTTCCACGTCGTCCATTTTTTTATTTCCTTGCTTCGGCGTTTCTCGACAGTTTCTGTATCGTTTCCTTGGGCCACGCCGATAATCGATGGCAGCTTTATCATCGTTGATTTATATATACACGAAATAACCAAGTTTCTGCTGTTGTTTCTATGTGCGTGCACGACTCCTTTCTCTGCGACGCCTGTGGTTGCTTACCCACGTTGTTCTTCAGGAGGCGTTTTTCTGCTCTTTTCTTTGCGTAAGGTGTACGCTATTGGTTTGCTGGTAAAGCCTGTGCTCGTCTACCAAAGCTGTGCGTCAGGGGGAGTATACCGCCCTTTCCTTTCGATTAGTTGTCTTCTATTTTCTTTGAACTTCCGGCAAAGTCTGTGATTGTCTATTTACTAACGCTGTGCTTCAAGAAGTGTTTTCTGTCGCTTTCCTTTTGTAATTTATTTTTCAATCGAGATGTCACCCGACAGTTAACGTGTAGCTTACTGTCAAGTTGACTTAGTGTTGTTGATCTGCCGTCACTACGCACGAGTACAGTTATACGGGAATATAATTTTTGAATATATGCAGGCGTTCTTCCATCTATTGAATCCATCAAGGAGGCGTGTTGAGGTATGGACCTCGTGTTGAACGCGCTAGCTGCTATTCAGTTCTACGACTTGAAAGTTGGAGTTGGCATTTTGACTGTTATGCTGGTATGACATGGGCTACTAGCCACCGTGGCGAGGCCATGCCGCGTTGCAAGATTTCGCAAGACGCACCTACCACTCGCCTGGAATTTTGGCGCTCTACACTTGAAGTGCTGGTGCTTCCCCGTTCTCAGCTCCGCTTTAGGCATTGTCGTGATGATTGTATAGTGTGTAGACCGTGGGTACTCCGGGTAGGTGCAGCGTCCAGTGCAGGGCTAACACGATACTGTAGCTCTTACCCACTCCTTGCTCCTTCCTCAGGCTCGCGTAGGGAATATTGCACATACGTATATAGTTCCTCCTGCACGATAATCCTGAGTATCAGAACAAAGGCGTATTACACACGTAGGGCGCAGGACGCCAAGAGCAGAACCAAAGGCGCAGCAGAGTGACAGGGATAGGTCACTGTGATACACGACAGAATTACGGGGTGCACCATGCTAGAAAATGCCTGTTTCTATGTCAAACACGTAACGTTTGATGCGTACACGTATACCAGGTGCATGGTTAACGCCGCAGTATGTTTTGAATTATGGTAAACATAGCCTTTTTGTTGATAGTGCTGTTGAACGACGGAAAAAACCGTGGACGACAGGAAAACAAGGTTTTACTACAATATATTTGTTTTGTGGGAGGGTGTTATAAGTTCTAATAAAGTTGGTTGTATTTTTCGTGCTTGTGTTTGTGTCTCATATGTGTGGCCCTCTGTTCTCCGATACTCTTCGCTGTTTTTGTCTGCTCCACGCTGCTGTCATCACCTCTACTCTCCTCTCTTGTCCTCCGCTCGACCCCCCCCCTGTTGCCGTTCAGAGACCCCATTCTCAGCAGCTCTCATCTGTACCCCTTCAGCAGATCTCCTGAATACCGGTAGTACAGTAGACTACTGAATCCCCCTGCCCCTCTTCTCTCAAGATTCTGCCAACGCCTCAGTTCTGCATGCGGCTCCATCTCAGCCTCCCCCAGTTCTGCATACGGCTCCCTCTCAGCTTCTTCCGGTTCTGCATGCGTTTCATCTCAGCTCCCCATTTTGTTCTCTGTTCAGCGCACCTACCTAACCCCCTGTTTCTTAGCTCCGTCCCTGAACCTTTTCCCAGAAACACACGCTTCGAATACCGGCGCCGCGAGTAATTTCGACGTCCATAATTTTTTCGTCTTACCTTGTTTCGGCTGTTTTCCAATGATTCCTGCATTTCCTTCGGCCGCGCCGATAATCGATAGCGGCTCATGTATCGTTGATTTAATTTTCCAGTACGAAGTACCAAGTTGTTGTTTTCGCTGTAGGCTCTATGTGCGTACATTCGTGCATGGTTTCTATTTCTGCGATGCCTGTGGTTGTCTACCAACGCTGCGCTTCAGGAGACATCCCTGCTCCTTTCATTTTGTAAGGTGTGAGCTTTGTGTTTGCTTGTTTCTTGTGACGGCTGTGATCGTCTACCAAAGCTGTGCTTCCGAGGGAATTTTGTGCCTTTTCTTTTGTTCAGCGCTTGTACATTGTTGGTGTTAGTTTATGAATTTCTAGCAAATTCTGCGTTTGTCTTCCAACGCCGCGCTTCAGGGGGCGTATTCCGCTCTTCCCTTTCGCAACGTTTGTCCTCTGTTCTCTTTTGAATTTCCAGCAACTTCTGTGATCGTCTATATACTAGCGCTGTGCTTCAAGAAGCGTTTTCTGCTCCTTTCCTTTCTTGACCTGTTCTTTCGATCGAAGCATCATCCGACAGTTAACGTGTAACTGTTCAGTTGACTTATTAATGTTGATCTGCTGTCACTCCGCATAAGTACAGGTATACGAGTATCTTAGTTTGGATGTCAGTAAGCATTTCTCCAGCTTCTGACTGCCATCAAGGAGGCGTGTTGAGTTATGGATCTCGTGTTGAACACGCTGGCTACCATTCAGTTCTACCACTTGAATGCTTGAGTTGGTATTTCGACTGTGTTGTCGGTATGATATGGGCTACTAGCTACTGTGGCGAGGACATGCTGCGTGACAAGATTCTCACGGTGCGACGGCCACTCGCCTGGATTTTGGCGCTCGGTACGTAGAGTGCCGGTGCTTCCTCCTCTGCTTTGATCCAGGCGTTGTCGTGATGCACGCGTAGGTGTAGACCGTCGGTATTCCAGGTGGGTGCAGTCTCCAGTGCAGGGTCATCACGACGTAGTCCTTGTAGTTCTCGCACCACCCCCCCATACTCGTGGCGACAACGGAGAAAGAACAGGTAAGACTAGAGCGGATAGTGAAACGAAAAGGAGGCTGAGAATAGGATCATGGAACGTATGTGGCTTCGCCACGGAAGAGCGCAAAATAATCGAAATTGCCGAACAAGTAAGTAAGCGCGACCTAGACATAGTGGGAATTCAAGAGTCGTGGGAGAAAGAAGGAGGGGAGATAGGATCCAAAGTTGGAGAGTACGCATGGATGGGGAAAAAGAGGAAGGGACAGAATAGCAAGAATAGGGGGGGGGGGGGTGTGGAGTTCCTAGTCAAAGAATACCTGTGTGACATAATAGAGGTGATCAAAGACAATAAATTCGACGAAAGCATATGGATTAAGATTCCAGGAGAGCGGGGAGCGAAATATTACTTCTTAGGAAACATATTTATGCCCCCAGAGTCGAAGAATACGATAAAAGATATACAGAGGAAGTTCGGAGAAGTAGCAGTAGATGTATGAAGTATAAGAGGCAAGGAGAAGTAGTACTAGTGGGAGATTTTAACTCAATACTTGGGAGGGCAAGCAAACTGAATGAGAACATTGGACAGTATGGGGAAGTAACTAAGAATAAGAATGGGGAAGAGATGTTGAAGTTCCTCAAGCACAACGAGATGAAAACGTTGAACGACAGAGTAAAAAAGGGAGAACCGGAATGGACTAGACAGTGCATACAAAAGGGAGAAAGCTCTATCCTTGACTTTATGGTAGTAGAAAATGGAAGTGGTAAGGAAACGGAACTACATGTATGCGCAGCGGACATAGGAACTACGGATCACTGTCTAATATGGACAGACAGTCAACAGACGAGAGTTATCAAACATAGAAGAGGCAGGAAATTGTATCGATGGAGAATAGATAAACTGGAAGTAAAAGAGAAACGGGAAGAGTTCCAAGAAAAGATGGCCAAAAATGCAGAGAAATTTTCCGAGCTGTTGGAAAGAATAGGTACAACAAGGAACGATATAGAAAGGGACGATGCAGGAGTTAGGATAATAGAAGGATGGGAGCAGTTGGTCAAGACCACAGCAAGTAAAGTAGTAGGGAAGAAGTTGATAGTATGCAACAGAGCGGTAAAATGGTGGGATGAAGAAGTGAAAGAGGCTATAAGAGCAAGGAGAAAGACACACGCAAGGTATTCACCGAGTAAAACTTCGACAGGGTGGGAGGAGTATGCTATAGCTAGAAAGAAAGTAAAAGAGATGGTTGAGAAGAAGAAGAAAGGGATATTGAAAGCGTAGTAAATAAAACAAATGAAGACTTTGAGGGCGGGATGAAGCAGATGTGGGTAGGGATAAAAGGGATACTTGGCAGACAAGCAGGAGAGGCAGACACGGGAATAGCTACTCTAAGAGCACAGAACGGTAAAATGGTTAGTAGTTCGAAGGGGAAAAGAGAGGTACTAGTAGAGCATTACCGAAAGCTAGGAACACCCATAGCCAACGAAACGTTCGATGCAGAATTCGAGAAGGAAATCAACGCGCGGGCAGAGGCGAACGTAGATATATCAGAAAGGGAAGACAGTGGTTCGGGAGGGTTACAGAGAGAGTTCACAAGGGAAGAGGTAAAGAAGTGTGTAGCTAAACTTAAGAATAGAAAGGCAGCAGGGGCAGACCAAATAGTGAATTAATTTATGAAGTACGGGGGAGAAGGAGTGCTTACCATGATGGTTATGTAGTATAACTGGATATGGAAAAAACGAGTACGCACCTAGGAGGTGGAGAGAAGGAGTAGTAGTAAATTTATTCAAGAAATGAGATAAGGCTGACCCGGGGAACTATAGAGGGATAACGCTACTAAGCACAGTAGGCAAAACATTTTGTAAGATTTTGAACGATAGAATGGGAACGATGATGGAGAAGGAAGACAAAATAAGCGAAGGACAAGCAGGGTTTAGGCCAAACCGTAGCTGCGTAGACCATGTGTACACCTTAGGTAAGATTATTCAAGGTAGGAAAGAGGCGGGACTAACAACGTACTGTTTCTTTCTACATGTGCAGAAAGCCTACGACACAGTATGGAGAAATGGATTGTGGAAAAAACTATGGGAAATAGGACTCAGAGGAAAGATGTGGAGAATGATGAAAAAGATGACGGAATGTGCGAGAAGTGCTGCGATGCTGGACGGGGAAATATCGAAGTATGTTGATATTTTACAAGGTGTTGCACAGGGATGTACGTTGTCACCTAACTTATTCAAGATGTATATTAACGACCTGATAGTAGCAGTCGAGGGAGCAAGGCAGGGAGTCACGGTAGGGGAAGATACGGTGCCGGGATTGATGTTTGCGGATGACTTCGTGGGGATATCAGAAACACCCGAAGAATTGCAGAAACAAATAGAGAAGGCGCTAGAATACACCAGGAAATGGAGGGTGACGGCGAACGTCAAGAAATGCGCAGTAGTTGTTTGCAACGAAGATAAGGTAAATCCGGTAAATTTCAGTTGGAAGTGGGGAGAAGATGAATTGCCGATCGTAGACCAGTATACATACCTTGGCGTAGAGATCTCAAAAGACTGCTCTTGGGACACACATATAGCAAAAGTAATAGGAAAGGGTAAGGCACAAGTAGGCAAGATGGATGCGATCCTAACAGACCAGAACCTTGACACGAGGATTAAGAGATGTATCTTGATGAATATGATAGTACCAAAGCTAGAATATGCAGGAGAAGTATGGGAAGGGAACGCGAAACTCGTAAAACAGTTGGAAACAGTACAAATGACAGCAGCTAAAAAACTCCTAAGATGCTCAAGTACGACTAGTAATACAGTATTAAGAGCAGAACTGGGAATGCGCCCACTCAAGACAAATAGAGACATGAGAAAGTTGAACTGGCGATATAAAGTAAGGAACATGCCAAAAAAGAGGTTGCCAGCCGTAGTTGATAGAGCTGTATGGGAGAAAGTATCAAAAGGGTGAGCTGGAATAAGGTGGGATGGCGTAGTTGAGAAAGTATGGAAGGATCTAGGGGGAAACCAAGCAGAGATGATGTCCGCCGGGAAGTTTGGGAGGTACAAGGCAGAAGTAGAAGAAATATTAGAAAGAAGGGAAAGGCTAGCGCTAAGAAACAAGGTGGAATCGGAAAAACACTTAGAGATATACGGGGGATTGAGGGAAGGAATGGGAATGAAAACGTATTTGCATGGCCCAACGGACTTCGCGAAAACGCTGAAACTGCGCTTTCGTGTAGGGGACCTGGACCTGCCAGAAAGAAGAAATAGATACACCAGTAGCCGGGAAGAGGAGGAAGTAGACGCACAGATGTGCCCGTGTGGCAAAGCAATAGAGAGTAGGACTCACATATCATAGTAGGAGAACATGAAATATACAAGGAGGAACGGGATGTGTTAGAAGAGGAGATGAGGAAAATAGACGAATGTGACATGGAGGAGTTTGATACAATGAATAGCAGCGAGAAAACGATCGCTATCCTAGGAGATAGATGGTGGCCACAGGAGGCCAAACAGGAAGGGGATAAGATTAGCAAAAAGTTTCTATGTAATTTATGGAAACAACGTAATGAGCGCCCAATTGTTGGAGGTGTCTCTATTAGGAGTAGGAACGGTGCTCCGTCTCGAAAGGGATGCGTGGTCAATGGTCAAATGACTAAGGCAAGCAACAAATGAGTACGCCCCCCCCCCCCCCCCCCCCCCCCCCCCTGCTTCTTCTTCCGGCTCGAATGGAGGTAATACGCAGTAGTGTATAGCTCTTGCACGAAGAGACGGGATATCGGAACAAAGGCTAGGTACGCACGTAGTGCGGAGGACACCGAGAGTAGAATAAAAGGCGCGGCAGAAGAACAAGGGAAACAGGGGAATACAGGGGTAGGTCACTGCGACGCACAACTCAACTATGGCGTGCACTATGCTAGAAATTACCTGTCACTCTTTGAGCCACGTAAGGGTTGATGCGCACACGTGTCGAAACTTATATACCAGTTCGTGTTACTTATGTTGGTAAGTAGAGCGTTTTTGTTGATAATGCAGTTGAACGACGGAAACAATAGTGGACGACTGAAAACGAGAATATTATATTTTTGTATACGCATTCGTGTGTGTTTGGGTTTGATTTGTTTAATTGCTTGTGTGTTTTTTGTATAGCCCTCGGTTCTCTTTTGGTCGACGCCGTTTTTCTCAGCTGTTTGCTGCTTGACTCTCTTATCCTCTCCCCGACCCCTTCCCCATCGCCAGGAAATCTGCGCTATCGTTTTTTATCTCCGCTACTAATCTTTCCCCTCTTACTTTCAGTAGCTCTCCTGAGCACCGGTACCACAGTAGACACCTCAATTCCCTTGCTCTTTCCCCCCCCAAGCTTGCCCCAACGCCCCGGTGCTGCATGCGGCTCCGTCTCAGCTTCTTGTTATGGTTTGTAGCAATCGTCCCCTCATCATACATGGTAGGCGTTGTCACCTGCTTTTCTGATGAGCGCCTCGCCCCTTCGTTCAGAAAACATCTGGCGAGGCAAACCGCAACTAATATAAGAGCTTATACCATCGTCAAGCACCTCGTGTGAGTGAACGCAACAGAGCCAAAGGCATCAACCTGCTAGCAGCAGTCGCTCCCTAGGCCTATACTGTCCTTACACTTAACACTGGCGTCGTCGACTAGACGCTTTTGGTATCTGTTCGAGGTCTGTTTTGTTTTTTTCGCCGACAATCTGGTTTTTCGCTCTTGTAGTTTGTCTTTTCGGCTTCTTGGCGTTTATTTGATGTCTTCTCCTTTTGGTGATTGCGTTCGAGAATATGATATCCGCCGCTTCCCCAGCGCGTCGCGCGGTGAGACTGATGCAACAGCCGCTATAGGTTCACGCGCTGTTGGCCGGCGCGACGCAAGGGATTTTTCGTATTCTCCCGGTCTGCCTGGTTATTTGCTTGTTGACAACTCGAGCAACTGTGTCACTGCTACTGTTTTTTGTCGTGCCACAGCCCCTCTGTCACTGCTTGCAACAGGTAGAACCTCGTTCCTTTCGCCCATGCTTGCCGCTGATTCGACTCTACAACCCGCTGCCAGGCCGGACACAGTGACAAGCGCGCTGGCCCCAGAACGGCACTCCGGGCAGCCGGTTCCGTTCTGGGCGCAGCAGGATAGTCGGCCGAGCCTCTCTCGGGTGTATGATGTCCGTCACACTAAAACTCCGAGTAATTTTGTTCGTGATCGGCTCGGTCCCCCTCTTCCTTCCATGCCCTGCATGCAGCGCCCTTTATTTTTAGTATGGACACGGATAGTTTCGATGCACGATTATATGTTAGTGAGGTGGGAGCCAAGGACGTTCGGTCCTCGTGCTCACCTCTCTCTCTGCTCATGGCACCCGAGCCCGGCACAGTTGTCCCCCCTGTAACCGCGCTTGACCCTCGTACCCGCTCACAGACAAGACGCGCTGCCGCGCTTTTGCAGTCACACAACATGCATCCCTCGGGCGACTGCCTGTCGCCTGACTCGTCTCACATCGACCGTTCCGTTCGTTGTAAAGCTGATGCGAGACTTCCTGTTTCTTCTTCGTCCGCGCGAGATGTACGACGTGCCCGACGCGCAGCTCGTGCGTCGGCACAAGCTCCGCCTACTAGCAGATTGTTGTTGTTGTTGTGCCTGAAGAACAACTTGATTTTTCTATGCCCTCGCATGGTGACATTTCGGTTGCGCCTATTAGTAGTAATAATAGTGGAGTTGTTGATCCTGCTCTAGACGTCCAGCGAGCCACTGCTGTGCCGCCGTATAGCAGTGATTATTTTCATGCCACAGCAGACAGCGACATTTTTGATACAGCAGCAGGACTCTCAGCTTTTATTCCTGACCCACCGTGCACCCATCTTCATATTGCACCAAGTATCGATTTGTTTAGTGCCGTTTCCTCTGCACGACGCGTCCATCAAACCGTAGACGTGCCGTCATAGAGCGGTGAATTTTTTCATACCACAGCGGACAGCGATATTTTTGGTACAACAACAGGACTCCCAGCTTTTACTCCTGACCCACCGTCCAGTCATTTTCATGTTCCACCGGATATCGATTTTTTTAGTGCATTTTTTCCTGCACTACGCGCCAATCAAACCGCAGACGTGCCGTCATAGAGCAGTGGCTATTTTCATGCCACAACAGACAGCGACATTTTTGGTACGGCAGGACTCTCAGCTTTTATTCCTGACCCGCCGTGCAGTCATTTTTCATGTTGCACTGGGTACCGATTTTCTTGTTGCACTGAGTTCCGATTTTTTTCTTTTGAGTACCGAGCTTTTTTTTACCACCGGCGGTCGAAGGGAACGTATAAACCGGTCGGGTTCCTTGTTTATGCCTAGCGCCGGGTCCGAACCTTACGTGTCGATAGCAGCGCACAGCGAGAACGTTCGATTCGAGGTAGCAACTACATACGAGTGTAAAGTTCATCTTTTTTCGCGTTCCGAGCTTTCGCCAGCCCCCAGCGAGCACGGCCTCTTGATGTCCCTCGTTGGCGTACGCGCGCATTTTATTTCCCTGCGTTCTATCCGTGACGTTTGGGATCTGCCATACGTATCCCTGCTCGACCGAGAGCACGACAATCTGGGGAATTCCAGTGTGCCGATCATATTATTTTCACCCGCACAAGTGCCTTCGTCATCCATTGCGACCATAGATTTATCAAGTGACATGGGGTCAAATTCGACGCGCGGCGATTTTCCTACGATTGATTGGTTGGTTTTACCTACACGTATTCCCCGTTTTCAAGGCGCGGGGCCGGCCACCCCGACTGTCGTTCGCATATTCCCTGCTCACCGGGTATGTACGACCACAGTGCTGGCGTGCAACGTTTCCGAAGACGGCATATCCACCTTCGGTCTGCCAACCACTGTTTGCGATTTGAATATGCCTCGCTTGCAAGAGCTTGGAAATTCTCTTCTACAACAGAATCCGTCACTCCTCGTATTATTCGAGAGAGACGTCGACTCATCAACCACGGTTTGCGATTTGAATCTGCCTCGCTCGGTAGAGCTTTATGATTCTCTTCGGCGACGAACCACGGTTTGCGAATTGAATCTGCCTCGCTCGGAAGAGTTTCGTGATTCTCTTCTGCGGCGAACCACTGTTTGCGATTTGAATCTGCCTCGCTCGGAAGAACTTGGAAATTCTCTTCTGCGACGGAGTCCGTCACTCCTCGTACTACTCGAGAGAGACGTCGATTCACCAACCACGGTTTGCGATTTGAATCTGCCTCGCTTGGAAGAGTCGGGTGATTCTCTTTTGCGGCGACCCCCGGTTTGCGATTGGATTATACCCCTCTAGCTAGTAGGGCCTGGTATGTCCTTTTTGCCTTCAACCATCGTTTGCGATTCGCATATACCCCCTCCAGTAGGGCACGGTACTTGCTTTCTGCGGCCACCCTTTGTTTGCGATTTGAATATACCCCCCCGAGCTGGGCATGGTATTTCCTTTCTGCTGCGGAATCCGTCCCTCCTCGTCTTTTTCGAGAGAGACGTCGATTCACCACCCACGGATTTTCCACTGGGTGATTTTTCCGTCGATGGTTTTTCCGTGGATGATTTTCCACCGGGTGATTTTCCACTGGGTGATTTTTCCGCCGGTGATTTTTTTGTGGATGATTTTCCACTGGGTGATTTTCCACTGGGTAATTTTTCCGTGGATGATTTTCCACTGGGTGATTTTCCACTGGGGAATTTCTCCGTGGATGATTTTCCACGGGGTGATTTCACACTGGGCGATTTTTTTGGGGATGATTTTCCAGTGGGTGATCTTTCTGCTAGGGATAAGTCACCCCTTTCACCCACCAATTTTGTTTCGCACAATGCATATGTTGTTTTGAACGGAACCGCACTTTTGCGCCCCCCCCAAATCGTGCCTCCAGTTTCTCGCTGCCCTGTTACTCCCACTCGTATATTCTTTATACGACGTCACGGCCGCTGTACATCCTTTTACTCCGGACGTCGTTGCCGATTCGGACGGTTATTGTCATATTTTCCATTTTTCGACGCAATACGCTCGTACTGACAACAACCTCGTCCCTTCCCTACCTCTTGCGGCTGCTTGTTTGGTTCCGTTCTGATGTGTCTCTCAGGACGCCGAACCACCTGCCATGGCGGAACCGAGCCAGGAGCCGGACTTCGACCTGCGCGCCAAGGACGAGTCACTGCCCGATATCGCATCGGCACCAGTCCCAGCTGCAAACAACCCTTCCGCGCCATCTCCGACAACGGCGGGGAACACCACGGTTCCGTCGAGGACTACGGCTGGCGACGTACGGGATCAGTCTGGTCTGCCCCCCATCCCCACCATCTTCAAGGCCTCCATGCCCATGGAAACCTGGGCCGAGCTCCCGCCCCACGTGCGGGACAACTTCGTCACAGGCGAGGCAGCAACTCGGCGAGCCTGTAGGGCCGCCGATGCCGCGGACGCTGCCGCCGAAAAAGCGGCCAAGGACAAGGCTTTTCGCGCCAAAGTGGAAGCCGCGTCCGCTACTGACGACGAATTTAGATCGGCCGTGGAGTCCACCGCGGCCGAGGTCGCTCACCTCCGTAAGCAACTCGACGTTGCCAAGCGCGCTCAGGCGACCCCTATCTACGCTCGGGAGAAATCCCGCAAGGCCAAGGCGGCCGTCGACCGCGAGGCGCTGGAGCAACTGCGCTCCAATAAGCCCTCGCCACTGCTTCCGCTCCCCTCGCTCGGCATCCCGGCCTGCCCCTTCATCTACACGCAGACTGCCTTCGACTTCGCCTTTGTACACCTGCCGATTTCAACCATCGCCAGGCACACCCAAACCGCGCCTTCCGACCGGAGCGCGCGAACGTCGTGTACGCCGCGGGGCGCTCACTGCTGGCATTTATGGACACGTTCCCAATGGGGACCTTGCACATGGTCCTAACGAACCTCGACGGTTCGTTGCCAACGGCAACAATCAATGCGGCCTGCGACCTCCTGTTCGCCCTACGCAAGGCGCACCAACACTCCATACGCACCCCCACCTGGCCGGACGGCGCTCTCCCCCCCGCCACCGACCCCGCCATGGCCCGCAAACGGGGTCCGCGCGGCGCCGATCCCAAGGATCGCCGCGGCCGCAGCGGCGGCGCATCCCTCCGCTCGCAGCCCTTCCTGGCGCAGCGCTTCGTCCTCATCGGGACCTAAGTTTCGCGAATTGGGCAAGGGCCCTCGCCAGCGCCCGACCCCTGCCACAGCAGGCACCAACAACACCGCCCCGGACGTCACCCAGCTGCAAACCCCCAGGCAAGTGGTTCCTTCCCTTCTCGATGTTTCTTCCGGTGCCGGCCTCCACCGACTGTCACGTGGTGAACCAGCTACCGACGACCGCGCGCTCCCGTTGTCCTCGACGACAGCGCACGTGCGTCAAGCCACCGTCAAAGCCATCGTGGCAGAGAGTGACGCGGCCCACGATGCTGCCGTTAAGCGTGCTTATACCAACATCAACGTCCACAAAATCGAAAGTATCATACCTAAGCCGTTTTACGCAGCTCTCGACAAAACCGACGCGGCCCACCAGTTGACACGTAGTGTCAAACTCGCAGCAGCAGCCATTCTAGTACGATGTGACGATAAGTGTTTTGACGGGGTAGCCTACCAGTCTTGGGTCCCCGGGTGGGAACTCCCGCTCCGCAAATGCGTTCAGAGAGCGATCACACCTGTCAGACCTTCGACTTTCGGCCTCACTAACACTTTCGACGATTTTTGTCGGCAGGTGAAGCGGAGTCTTCTGAAAGGAGCCAGCGGCCCGGGCGCCTTCAAGCTGCTACTCCGCCTCATCAGCTCCCATTTCGATCATGGCGACCGAAGTGCAGCCATGGCCAAGCTCCATTCGTTTGGGGTAGCCGCCAAGACGCCTTTCGCGGACTATTCTCGGACTTTTCGCTTGTTGATAGCGTCTATTACGGACAGTGACCAGGTCTCGGCCCCGGGCGTTGAGGTTGTGCTAGGGGTTGTTCGTAACAGCGTTAGCGAGCAGTACCCGAGCCTCATGCCGGTTTTGTACCCGGGAGATTTAGTGACTGCGTCGAAGCCTTTTGGGTCTATCGACGACATGTGGTTGGTGTTTTGTGGACTTTCTACCAATAAGACTCCCGTCATCAACGGCGAAAAACATTTTACGCTTCCACCCCTCGCGGGTCTTTCTTTGCATTCGCACGCAAGCGGTCACACCCAAGGCCGATCGGCCGCGCCGCAGCCTTTTAAAGGCTCATCGGGGTCATCTCGCAACCCAATCGTGATGAATGTCGCAGCATCAGCTCGTTCCACTGATCCAGTTTTGTCATCCGCGGCCGAATGGCCTGCTAACTCGACTGCTTGGGACGATATATTTCAAGTATCCGAATCTTTCTCAACAAATGACATTCCATTATGGACGCCCTTTACCACTCCCGAAGAAAGGCGCCAAGTATTTAGGGAGATCAAGGGCCACTGTCTCAACTGCCATGGCACGGATCATTCATTTAAGACCTGCACTGCCCCCTTCACCAAATAGTCACTGCCTTAACCCAGAGCTAGGCCGACTTGGTGATAACGGCGAAACCTACCACCGTTGGCAGCGCCGCATGCAGTCATACCGCCGTCCTACCCACGTTGGCGGCGAAAACACACGCTCGTCGCCTTCGTCGCATCGCAACAAAAATTCGTCCTGTCGCTACGACAACAACCGCCGTAATGACCACGGGCACTCCAACTCTGGTCAGTCTCGTCACGGTGGCGCACAACAACAACAAGGTAATGTTGGAGGCCCTCAAAGTGGTGGCCAATCGGCTACCTCGCTGACGGTTTTCCAACCCCAGCACGGTGTTCCCCCGGGGCCTTCCTCTGGCCCTCAGACCCCGGGTATGCGCTACGGATCTGCTGGTGACTCCAACCCCAATGGGCGTCAACCAGGGACCTTCCGCTCCAATTGACTGCCCGACGGCGGTACGTTTGAACTTCCCATCCCGCCGGTAGCACTCACGGGAAACACATATGACCCAGGCACTGACCATCGCCCTCCCGGCGACAGCGTTGCCCCTTCACCGCCGGCACCAGGCATGCACACCGCTCCTGGTCTCCGCGAAGACGGTCTTCGGGCTGAGACCGTAGGCACTACATATTCTTTACCGCCGGCACCAGGTATGCGTACCGCTCCTGGTCCCCGCGAAGACGGTCTTTTTGTTGAGACCGTAGGTACTACATGTTCACCGCCGGCACCAGGTATGCGTACCGCCCCTGGTCTCTGCGAAGACGGCCGCCTTCCAGCTGCCGTAGGCTCTTCCCCGCCGACACCAGGCATGCTTGTCGCTCCTGGTTCTGGCGAAGACGACGGTATGATTGCCGCCGTAGCCTCCCCACCGCGAGCACCAGGAGTGCTCGGCACTGCTGGTCCCCGCGTAAACGACACTAGTCGTAATTTTCCGCGTGCGTCTTCCCCGACTTCATCTTTTGAGGCAACCACCATGTCCAGGAGTGACTCCCAGGATGTGATGGTCGCCTTGAGGTGTGGGTACGGGAACACAGGCCCCTCGAGAACAACACAGGCGCTCCGCTCGAGGTCCTCACGCAAGACCAGTCGGAATTTCTCTCTGCGCACTATTATCGTAGACGATCAGAGTGTAGTCAGCTTTGATTTTCATCCTGACCAGAGCGTAGCGGAAGATTCTTCTTTAAGCCACGGCGTTTCGCCGGAGGCCACTGAGCTGGTGGAGAACATGTGTCCCCGACAGGACGGCACATGTCCCCCACAGGGCTTAAGCGCAGCTACGCCCTTAGCGCCAAAATGCGCCCCTTCTTACCCAGAGGAGATACGACGAGGTGATCTGAGAGAACAGACCCTGCGTGCCGCCCGGGCCGTGCTGACAACACCATTTGATGTGGACGCACTTCAAATGCGTCCCGCCTACATGGCGGATGTCTCGCCCACCCGGTCACGGTGGACTGGTCGGGAGCCCCCTGCCCCTCCCCGAAACGTCTCGGGGGCGGCAGACACGACCGGTCCAGGCGAATGCGCCTCCCACCCCGGCCTCGATAACGAGACCCTGGCAAGGCAAGAAGCAGGTTGGGACCCGTCCCCCAGAGAGAGAGAGACCCCCAACTGCTTTTCAGGGGATGTGTCTGACACACCCCCCGCTCCTTCTCGCGCGACGGTGAATACCGCCGCGTTCCATCCTACCCAAGAATACTGCACGCGCGACATCGTGTTCTACTGGCAGCCCCCCTCATGCTTCTCGCAATGGACTCCTTCCCGTTTTACGGTCGAAGGCATCTCTTATTCCTGCGGCGAACAGTTCTTCGCTGCCGAAAAGAGCCGCCTTTTCAGAGACCAACAGACCCTACAACACATCATGTGCGTGTCTGACCCTCGCCTGCACAATATAAGCAATATGGACGCGAAGTCCGTAACTTCGATCTCGCCGTGTGGGAACGCGAGCGAGAAAATATCGTGCTTGTCGGCTCTTACGCCAAGTTCGCTCAAAACCCAGCCATACGAACCCACCTCTTGGACACAGGCGACAAAATTCTCGCGGAAGCTAGCCCTTACAACCTCATATGGGGCATCGGATACAGGGCTGACGTTATTCCTGCACGCCAGCCGCCCCTGTGGCGCGGCTTTAATTCTGGGCAAGACTCTGCAAAACGTGCGACGTCTCTTCCGCGACCGCGCGCCGCCACCGACGCGCCCCCAACAATGGTCTCCTCAGGACACCTCGCCCTCTAGTAGAGACCGCATCTTCGAAGTCGACCCTTCGACGCGACAGCAACTGTGCCCAAGGGACACACCTGCAGCCGCATCCCCGTCGGGATACCCCGACTCCCCCACAACCGTGCCATCAGACCACGGCGGCGACGTTCTCGAAGTAATGTCTGCCGCCCGCTCCGGTCAGCATCCCCCCTTGCTCGCTGAGCAAGGGCCTTGTCTTGTTGCTGGTGTAGTAACCATGGACGACTCTTCCTTTACCACCAAAATCAAGATCCACAGTGGCCTAGCTGCTCTGCAGCTTGGATGTGTCGCTCTTTCGGATACGGGCCCGCCGCAGACCTTCCTTAACACCAGCGCGTTCGATAGCATGAAACGCGTGGGTGCTTCCTCTGCCACTTGCGAACGACACACCCCTCCCAGGTCATGGGGCGGCTTTGGTAAGTCTCTGCCTCTTGAGACCACGGTTACAGTACGCTTAAGCGTACAATTCTTCCACGAAGGTACACCAACTGCATCACTCGCCGTATGGACATACGTCGTCCCATCTGAAGCGATGCAACACGACGTGCTACATGGACGCGACAGCTGGATGCGGTTCCAGGACCGCTCTTACCGTATATTGGCTCCCTGCTCGATGACTAATCGGGTTCCCGGCGAGCTTGCGCTGTCCCTCCCAGGGCTACGGGCGCAACAGCGTTTGTGCCCGACTCTTCGGCTCATGCTGAAAGCTTCCACCTACTGTATGCGGGTGACACAGGCATCACTTTGTCCCGCGACCATCGACTTGTCGATGTCGATTTGGTTCGCAGTAATGGTGCCCCTGCCCTCGCTGGTTGCTATCTGGTCAACATGCTACAAGCGGCCACCGATTGTTCTGCGGAAGAACAACTTGTAGATAATGGCCGCCAGCTCATCCCATTAGCCGGCGTCGCGGATCTAGACCCAGGTGCCTTGCTTAGCACCTCCTCTAGCTCGCTACTACGCGTCCCCCTGGAAATTGTCCTGTTCGACGCCCCGGCTCCTTCTTTACGCTCACACGATTTTGGCTTCTCAGTCCCAGGGCCAGTCCCCCCCCATTCCATGGGCACGGACCAGCCCTCACAACCACAGTGCCCGGATCCCTTCGTGCACCATCTACGCGACGAGACAGCCCCGACACGCGAAGACCTCGTCACCCCTTCGGCTCCGCCTGTCGACCACCCCCCTTCTCCTGCGCTGCTCGAACGATTGAGCACAGACCAACGCACGAGCTTCCTACAAGTATGGAACCATTCGCCGTTGCACATGCGCGAAATCGCTTTTGACTTGCGCGACCTCGGTAGGACGCCAACCGTCATCACCCAGTTGGGCGATGTTCTCGCTGAGTTCTCCGACGTGTTCTCGAAGTCTCCAACCGATTTTGGCTCTTGCTCTCTGCTCCCCTTCAAGACAACTGCTCCCCCGAACAACTCTCCTGTGACGTCTCGGCCCTACCGCATCAATCCACCGACCGCAAAGCAAGTGGACGCGGTTCTGAATAAATTCCTCGCCGCCGGCCTCATCCAACACTCCACTTCTCCCTGGGCGAGCCCAGTGGTTGTCATCCCGAAGAAATCCGGTGGCATCCGCATCACGGTGAACTACAAGAAGTTCAACAAACTCAGCATCCTCGGCCAGCTCCCTATCCCGCGCGTTGACGAGGTTCTCGACAAGCTTGGCACCGGTCGAATCTTCTCACTCTTCGACCTCGTCTCTTCTTTCCATCAGATAACGGTGCATAAGGACACGATCCCTCTCACTGCTTTCTGTACACCCACGCGCCATTTCGAGTGGCTGGTTATGCCTCAAGGAAGCAGCGCTGCTCCAGGGTGGTTCGTCAAAGTCATCAACAAGGTCATCAAGGGCTTGGACCGCGTTTCCGCCTACCTCGACGATGTCATCATCTTCGACGCCGATCCCTCCCTCCACGTCGCTAACATGAAGGAACTGTTCTTGCGATTACGACAGCACAACCTCAAGCTGTCCCCTTCAAAGGCTACCATCGGCGCCACGGATACGGATTTCCTCGGTCACACCATCTCTCCCGCCGGCGTTGTGCCAAACGCGCAGAAAGCGGAAGTACTGATGAAAATGCCCATGCCGAAAGACCTGAAACAGCTACGCTCCCTTTTGTGCGCACTTTCCTACTACAGGAAATTCCTGCGCGATATGACCAAGCGCATACGGACCATCACTTCCCTTCTGAAACAAGGCATCAAGATCGTCTTTACCCCAGAAATGGAAGTCATCGTGCGGAAGCTCCTGGCCGAGTTGACCACGCCCCCTGTCCCCGTCTATCCCAACTGGGACGCCGTCACGGATAACTCTCCCTCTTTCCTCCTCTACTGCGATGCTAATGTGGACGGTTTCGGTGCCACCCTCGAACAAGAACAGGACGACCACACCATTCGTCCCATCGTGTTCGTCAGCCGCGCTACCATCGATTCTGAACGCCACTGGACTCCGCTCGATCTGGAAGCAAGCAGCGTCGTCTGGGCTATCAAGCGCCTTCGCGGCTACCTTTGGGGTACGAAATTCCGAATTTGTTCGGACCACAAGGCGCTCGAAAACCTCGACAAGATCGCAGAACATAGCCCACGGGTACAGCAATGGCTGGAATTCCTCACTGCATACAACTACACTCTAGAATATCACAAAGGCAGTGCCAACGGGAACGCCGACTTCCTGTCCCGCCTGCCCTTACCTGCGACGGGGCGCGACCGCGACGGCCCCAGCAGTCTCACTCCGTCCGACGAGAACGCGTTTTTCTCATCCTCTCTTACGGCCTACTCCAGGGTGGACCCTCCGCCGTGGGTGTCGGTTTGCGTGGGCTGGCGCCCTCCGACCCGAGCTTAGGCTTGGGTGGGCTCCTGCTCTCCCCCACACGATTTCAGCGATTTTCGCCAACACCGACCCCGCATGCGGATTGACGACCTAAATGCTCCAACTGGAGAATTCGTTGCCCGTGCCCTCCCTTACGTCACTTCGCGAGGTCCTAAATGGGCCTTCCTACGAACACATGTACCAGCGATTGTCTCGCCGCTTCTGTGTTCGCAGTCCCTGTTGCACCTCTGCCCGCTTCAACCGAAGGCACGGACCCCGGCCGACGCGCCACTTCCTCCGAGCCTTCCCCATCACCCACCGAAGGCGACGCACCGCATTCTAGCCCTATAGCGGTCCCCGTCTCATCCACGGCCGCCTCGGCAAAGCAGCGTGGGAAACCCTCTCTCCTGCTCTGTCTGTCAAGCACGACTCAGCCGAGCACCCAACGGATTCAGGTCCTCAGGAACCCTCTGTTGTGTCTCATCCAGCCTCGCGTGTCGCCCGGACCAACCGTGATCGAGTCTCGGTTGTGCCCGTGGCTCCACCTCTGCTGCCTTCATCTTCACAGACGGCTTTGCCGTCCCTTCCCCTGTCGGGGCTCATTTCGTCTCGGACCCGCCGTCGCCACGCTGCCGCTGCTGACAAGCCTACGACCGCCGTGGACTATGGTTTCACTCGTTTGCATTCCACTCGACCCACGGTCCCACGACCAGCCCCCACGGCGCGCAAGCCGCGCCCGCCTCGGACTACGCCCCGGCCGTTCATCGACCCTGTCCCGACAGTGCCGATTCGCCCCACCATCGATGCGGTCACACCTGCTCCGCCCTTGCTTGGCACCCTCCCTCCGGAAGCTTGTGGGCGTGCCAGCGCCATAGCCGCCCCTCCCGAGATACCCTCACCGGCAGAGGCCGAGTTCATCGAATCTGTCGAGCAATACACGCATTCCGATTGGGCGCGTGAACAACGCGCAGAACCGGTTTGTGACGCCGCCGTTCGGTATCTTCTCCTTGGCAGTCCCTCCGTCCCCCCCGACGATTTCCTCCTACACCCGGCGCCTCACAAACGCCCCGTTGTCCGAAGTGCGCTCCTTAGCCGAAAAAGGACGACTTTACACAGACGACGACGGTGTTCTCCTGCTCGTTCGGAAGTTGACGCCCCCCGCTCTGGCTTGTCCCGACAAGCCTGGCGGACGTCCCGCCCGTTTTGTGGACGACGAGCCTACGCGAATCTACGTCCCGCTGCTTATGCGTCCGTGGATTATTCAAGCCTGCCATGCTAACGCCTCCTGCCACCTTGGTGTCGCTCGAACGCTCTCAATGCTCGAACGGTTTTATTGGTGGATTGGCATGAGCTTCTGCACGCGGTGGTGGATCCGTCGTTGTCTCAAATATCAGGCGCGCAAGACTTCCAGACAAACAGTACGTTGGCCCATTCTCTCCCTTCCGTTACCATCCGGCCCTGGTGTCGCGGTGAGCGTAGACTACTTCGGTCCCCTTTCCGTCACACCTCTTGGCAACTGTTACATTCTGCTCTTCACGGATAGGTTCAGCCGGCGCGCAGACATGTACGCCGTCTCGGCTGCGGAATTCACGGCTGAAGGCACCGCCGACATCTTAGTGAATAAGTGAATACTTCTTTGGGGATTTCCGGTCAGCCTTCTCTCCGACAATGGATTGCACTTTTGCTCCAAGTTGTCACATGCCGTGTACAAACTATTATATAAAACCTTATATGTATCAGGTAAACAACTGAGCTCGTCGAGCCTGCTGCACGTCCTCCATGCCCCAACTTATTTTAGAGATTGCTACATGACTAGGGCAGTACAATTGCCTTGTAGGGCTGCAATAGTTGAAGCTCTGCACAAACTATATTATATACTATTAATACCAGGTGGCAGGTGTACAGTACTGCTGTGCTACCACTGTACACTTCGGTACATGTATAGATAGGCAAGGTCTTGTTTTATTCCATGAAGTCACGTCACGCCGTACCATTACGTGCTGTTGTTATGACATTGAGTGCCACACCACCTCAGTTTATGGCGCACGCCGCCAGTAGCTCGGAATCCACATAAACAGCACGTATTGGACGCAAAATAGCCATTTGGTTCAATGATATGGAGGCATTTCACTTCGACATCCGGTTTAAACCGGTTTTCGGGAAATCGGTTAATCCCGGGTAAAAAAAAACTGGCCTTATCCGGTTTTCGTTTTCAGAATAACGCCGCGTTATCCGGTTTTCGTTTTTTTATATTTTCTCCTAAGGTGCCCACCTCTAGTCATGACCTGACCCGACCCGTGAGCTTTTCATCACCTCTTGGCCCGAGCCGACCCGACCCGTGAGATTTGAAAAGTTCTTGACCCGACCCGACCCGACCCGACCCGTGAGATTTGAAAGACTCTTGACCCAACCTGACCCGACCCGCGAGATTTGAAAACCTCTTGACCGGACCTGACCCGAACCGTGAGATTTTGAACACTTCCTGACCCGACCCGCGAAAAGCCCTGGTTTTTTTCTTCCTTTTTCTACAGTTAAGCACTGCTATTTCGTTTTTGTGATCGTTCATTACCAACGCTGTGATTCGGGGAGCGTGTTCTGCTCATTTCCTTTGGTAATATATTTGTTCTTACGAGGCGCCACCCGACAGTTAACGTGTAACTGATAAATGTCGTCGTATGGACGTTGATTTGCGGTCACTCCGTATGACTACAAGTATACGAGTATCTTGGTTTGGATGTTCATCAGCGTGTCTCTAACTACATAAGCTCCATCAAGGAGGCGTGTTGAGTTGAGGATTTCGTATTGAACGCGCTGGATATCATTCAGTTGTACAACGTGGAAGCTTGTGTTGGTAGTTTAAATGTGTTGCTGGTTTAATCGGGGCTACTAGCCACCGTGGCGCGGGCACGACGCGTTGCAAGATTTCTCACGACACAACTGCCACTCGCCTCAAGTTTTGGTGCTCGGTACGAAGAATGCTGGTGCGTTCTCTGGACATAGCTTCGCTGTAGACGTTGTCGAGATGCACGCATACCGTGTAGACCGTGGAAATTCCAGGTAGGTGCAGCGTCCAGTGCAGGGCTAATATGATGTACTGCTTGTAGTTCTCGCCCACCCCTCGCTAATTGCTCCAGCTCTCGTTGGATATATTACACAGTAGGATGTAGCTCGTCCTGTAGGAGAGTTCAGAGCATCAGAACCAAGTTGTAGTACGTACGTAGTGCGCAGGACGCCGAGAGCAAAAGAGAGGGCGCGGGTAGAGGGACAAGGAAAACGGGGAAATAGGGAAATATAGGGGTAGGTCACTGCGATGCACGACTCACTCAAGACGTGCACTATCCTAGAAGATGCCTGTTCCTATTTCGAATACATGAGTTAGGATACGTGTATGATCTGTACTTTGTTTTTCAATGCTTGTAAATGGAGTGTTGTCGTTGATACTGCCGTAGAACGACGGAAACAACCGTGCACGACGGGAAGAACGAGGTTGAAATCTATTTTGGCCTGTGCGCGTGCGTGTGTTTCGTTTCGTTTAGTTCAGTTTTGTTCTTGACTTGTTCTGCGATTTTGTTTAGGTGTGTCTGTGTTTGTGCGTGGACCCTCTGTGCTGCTCTGTTTCTCTCCTCTGTTTTCAACTGTTTTGCGCTGCTATCCTCTGCTCTCATCTCCTCGACCCCCCGCTCGACGCCGTTGAGCAACTCCCTCCGCGCTCATCCTTTTTATGTCTGCCACAAATCCTTCCTTCCTTTCCTCCAGCAGTGCCACAAATCCTTCCTTCCTTCCCTCCAGCAGCTCTCCTGTCTATCCCTTCTGCTGCTCTCTTACTGTACGTATCCCTTCAGCAGCCCTCCTAAATACCGGTACTACCGTGAACTACTCACACCCCGCCACCCTCTATCTTCCCGCGCTTCTCCCAAAGCCCAGGTTCTGCATGCGGTTCCATCTCAGCTTCCGTCAATTCTGCATACGGCTTCATCTCAGCTCCTGCCGCTTCTGCATGCGTTCCATCTCAACTTCTTCCAACGTGTCGTCCGTTCAGCGCTTCTACTTGACTTCTTGTTTGTGGCTCCACCCTCTAAACGATCTTCCAGAAAAACACGTTCTCCGTCCATTCGAACTTCTAATACCGGTGCATACCAAAGCCGTGCTTCAGGGGGCGTTTTTTTTTGCCCCTTCATGTTTTCAATGTTTGAGCAACGTATTTCTGTTGTTTAATTTGTAGCAAATTCTGTAATCGCCTACCAACGCTGTGCTTATGGGGGCGTTTCCCGCTCTTGGAGTCGTGCTGCATGCTTTCGTAACGTGTAAGATCTGGTTTCGATTTGAATTTCTAGCAAAGACTGTCATCGCCTACCTTCGCTATGCCTTGAGGAGTGTTGTCTGTTCATTTCCTTTCGTAACGTTCACGTAACGTTCAAGCTTCTTATCGTAAGGTTTGGCCGTGCCAGTGATCGTTCACTAACCCTGTGCTTCCGGAGGCGTTTCCTGCTTATTTCGTTTCGTAAAAAATAATTGACGTTTTGTGTTTTGTTTGCGATGCCTGTCACCGTCTACCAACGCAGTGCTTAAAAGGCGTTTTCTGCTCGTTTACTTCCGTAGATTCTTCTTTTATTCGAGGCATCACTCTACAATCGACGCGGAATGTCTTCAACGCGCTGCCTACCCTTCCGTTCTACCATTTGGAACCTGGAGTTGGCATTTTTGGCTGTCTTGTTGATTTGATATGGGCTGCTAACCACCGTGGCGAGGGCATGCCGCGTTGCAAGATTTCCCAGGGCGCAACTGCCACTCGCCTTGCTTTCTTGCGCTCGATGAATATAAGTGTATACACAGTGGATACTCCGGGTAGGTGCAGCCTCCAGCGCGGGGCTAAAACGATGTACTGTAGCTCTCACCCAGCCCTTGCTCCTTCCTTCGACTCGCGTAGGCAGCAATACAGTAGTATCTCCTATTACGGAGGACCATAGTAAATAGGACCAAATATTGTTAGTAAAAATAGGTAAATATATAGGTTTTTGTGTGTACCGTAGGTCCTATTTAATATGGTCCCCCGTAACGCATCGGAACAAAGGCGAAATACTAACGTTCATGCTTCTTCTCTCCGTTGATTGCCGTGCATCTGCTCATCTGCCTAAGTAGTTCTCCAGGGGAGTTTCAGCCCCTTTCTTTGGCAACGTTTAGCCTTTGGTTTAGTTTATTTTTGTGTAGCATGGTTTGTGATCGTCTACCAAACCTGTGATCCAGGGGGCGCTTTCTGCTCTGATCATTGCGTAACATTCAAGCATACTTCGTTATAATTTCTAGCAAAGTCTGAGATTGTCTATCAACGTCGTACGTCCTGCTCCTTTCCTTTCATAATTGCTATTTTCAATTGAGGCATCACCCGACCATTATCGTGTAACTGATGTCTTATGGACGTTGACCTGCAGTCACTACGCACGACTACAACTATATGAGTATGAGCATTCGGATATTTGTCAGCGTTCCTCTAGCTGCTGACTCACCAAGGGGGCATGTTGAGTTACGTCTCTCGTGTTGAACGCGCTGGTTACCATTCAGCTCTACCATTTGGTAGCTTCTGTTGGTAGTCGGACTGTGTTGCTGGTATGGCATGGACTATTAGTCACCGTGGCGAGGGCATGCCGCGTTGCAAGACTTCGCACGACGCAACTCCCACTCGCCTGGAATTTCGACGCTCGATACGTGTAGGGCTGGTGCTTCTTTGTCACAAACCTCCGCTTTAGGCACTGTCGTGATGATGGTATAGCGTGTACAACCGTGGGTATTCCAGGTAGGTGTAGCACCCAGTGCGGGGCTAACACGATGCACTCTAGCTCTTACTCACCCCTTGCCCCTTCCTCATGCTTGCCCAGGAAGTATTACACAGTAGTATAACGCCCCTGCTGTACGACAATACGGAGCATCAGAACAAGGACGTGGCACATATGTCGTGCGCAGGATACCAAGAGCAGAACCAAAGGCGCAGCAGAGTGACAACGGAAAAAGGGAAATAGAGGGGTAGATCACTGTGATGCATGCCATAATTCGGGCGTGCATCATGCTAGAAAATACCTGTTCCTATGCCAAACACGTGACGTTCGGTGCGCATACGTATGCATAGTTAATACCGCAGTATGTATTGTATGATGGCAAATGTAACGTTTTGTTGATACTGCTGTTGAACGACGGAACAATCGTGGGCGACCGGAAAGCAATGTTTTGCTATATTTATTGTTGTGGGTGTTTGTTCCAGTTATATTCGTTGTATTTTTGTGCTTGTGTTTTGGTCTTATGTGTGTGGCTTTGGTTCCCCTCTGATGCTCTCCACTGTTTCCCCCTGCTCCCCGCTGCTGTCGTCGCCTCTACCCTCCTCTCTTGTCATCCACTAGACCCCTCATTCGTCGCCGTTCAGCGCTCCCCATCCTCCCCGCCCTCATCGTTTTCATCTCCACCACAAATGCTCCCCTTTCCTCAGTAGCTCTTATATATACCGCTGCAGCAGCTCTCATGTGTACCCCTTCAGCAGCTCTCGTGAATACCGGTACTACAATAGACCACTGAATCCCCCCGCCCCTTTTCCTCTTAAGATTCTCCCAACGCCCCCGTTCTGCATGCGGTTCCATCTCGGCTTCCCCAGTTCTGCATACGGCTCCAGCTGAGCTTCTCCCGGTTCTGCATGCGTTTCATCTCAGCTTCTTCCATTTCGTTCTCCGTTCAGCGCACCTACCTAACTTCCTTTATTAGATCCGTCCTGTTATCTTAATGCCAGAAAAACACGCTTTACTTTAGCCTGAACTTCCAATATCGGCGCAGCGAGTAATTTCCACGTCTCCACCATTTCTTCGTCTTACCTTGTTTCGGCCGGTTTTTGGACGATTTCCGTATCGTTTCCTTGGGCCGCGCCGATATTCGATGCTGGCTATATCATCGGTGATATATATATACGAAGTACCAAGTTGTTGTTGTTGTTGTTGTTGTTGTTGTTGTTTTATGTGCGTGTCTTCGTGCACGGTTTCTTTTCCCGCAACGCCTGTGGTTGTCTACGAACGTTGTGCTCTCGGAGGCATATCTCTGCTCCTTTCCTTCCGTAAAATGTACGTGTTTTTTGCCCCGGCGAAGCCTGTAATCGTCTACCACGGCTGTGCTTCACGGGAATCACACCGCTCTTTCTTTCGTTAAGTTGTCTTCTGTTTTCTTTGAATTTCCAGCAAAGTGTGTGATCGTCTATAGACTATCGCTGTGCTTCAAGAAGCGTTGTCTGTTCCTTTCATTTTGTAGCTTCTTTTTGCAATGGAGACATCACCCGACAGTTAACATGTAACTGTTGAGTTGACTCAATACTGTTGATTTGCAGTCACTACGCACGAGAACAAGTTTACGAGTATCTTTTTGAATATCCGTAAGCGTTCCTCCAGCTACTGACTGCCATCAAGGAGGCGTGTTGATTTATTGACCTCGTGTTGAACGCGTGGCTACCATTCAGTTTTACCACTTGAAAGCTTAAGTTGGTGTTTGGACTGTTTTGCTGGTATGATATGGGCTACTAGCCACCGTGGCAAGGGCATCCCGCATTGCAAGATTTCTCACGACGCAACTGCCACTCGCCTGATTTTTTAGTCCTCGATACTTGGAGTGCTGATGATTCCTCCTCAGCTTCGCTGTGGGTGTTGTCGTGACAGAAGTAAGGCGTGGGGGCCGTCGGTGCCCATGGTAAATGCAGCGCGCAGTGCAGGGCTAACACGTCCTGTAGCTCTAACCCACCCCTTGCTCCTTCCTTCGGCTCGTGTGGGAAATATTGTACAATAGTATGTACTGTAGCTCCTTCTGTACGATAAATCGGAGTAGCGAAGTACAAACGTGGTACGCAGGACGCCAAGAACAGAAACAAAGGCGCAGCAAAGAGCCAAAGGAAAAACGGCAGTAGAGTAGTGGGTCACTGTGAGGCACGACCCAATTGAGGCGTGCACCATGCTACAGTAGAAAATACCTGTTTCTATTTCAAATGCATAATATTTGATAAGTATGCATATTTGTTAGTGGTTTGGGAAAATTGGTAAATGACACATTTTAGTTGATACTGCTGTTGAACGACGGAAGCCGCGGTCGACAGGAAAACGAGGTTTCGTTGGGCTTTTGTCTGTGTGTGCCCTTGTGTGTTTTGCTATGATTTGTTTTGTTTTGTTGTATGATACTTTGTGCGTATGTTTTTGTGTGTAGCCCTATCTTCTCTTCTGCTCTGTTGTTTTCGTCTGCTCCCCGCTGCTTTCCTCTCCTTTCCTCTCTGCCACCCTTCCCGCGTCTCCGTTCAATACCCCACCCACACACCCACGCTCATCCTCTTTATCTCCGCCACAAACGCTTCCATACTTTCCCGCAGTAGATATCCTAGGTACCCCTTCAAAAGCTCTCCGATACACCCCTTCAGCAGCTCTACTGAATACCGGTACTGCAGTAGACGACTCGATTCCCCCGCCCCTTTGCCTCCCAGGATTCTTCCAACGCCCCCGTACTGCATGCGATCCCATCGCAGCTTCTCCAAGTTCTGCATACGGCTCCACCTTAGCCTCTACCGGTTCTGCATTCGTTCCATGTCAGCTTCTTTCATCGTGCTTTCCGTTCAGCTCACCCAAGTTCCTGACTCCTTATATGTTACGTCCCCCCAGCGTTCTCGCTGCCAAAACACGCTCTCCGTCTATCCCAACTTCCAATACCAGCACAGCGAGCAATTTCCACGTCCAGCAGCCTGGCTTCGTCTCGGGCGCCTTGTTTCGGCTGGTTGACCATGATTTCCGTATCGTTCGGTCGCGCCGATATTTGATGGTGGCTTTTTCATCCTTGATTTATCTATTCGACGCATTAGGTTGTTGCTGTTGTTGTTGTTGTTGTTGTTGTTGTTGTTGTTGTTGTTGTTGTTGTTGTTGTTGTTGTTGTTGTTGTTGTTTCTTCTACATGCGTACCTTCGAGCACGGTTTCGGTGATACCACGCCTGTGGTCATCTACCAACGTTGTGCTTTAGGAGGCACGTATTGATCCCTTCCTTCCGCAGCATATTAGCTTTGAGTATTGTTTGTGGCAAAGCCTGTGATCGTTTACCAACGCTGTGCTTCAAGCGGTGGGTTCTTCCACTTTCGTTACGTTTACGCTTATTCTATTTTGTTGAGTTTTGGCCGTTGCTGTGCTCGTCTACCAAAACTGTGCTCCATAAGGTTTTAATCCTCCTTTTTTCGTATTATTTAGCCACTGTTTTGCTGTTTGACGTCTAGCAAAGTCTGTGATTGTCTACGCCTACCGACGGGGTGAATTTGGAGGCGTGTTCTGCTCCTGTTCTTGTGTGATGTTTAAGATATGGCTTGTTTTGAATTTCTAGCATAGTCTGTGATTGTCTCCCACCGCTGTGCTTCAGGAGACGTTTTCTGCTATTTTCCTTTCGTCATGTTCCAGCTTCTTCTCTCAAGATTCGTCTTTGACTGTGATCGCTCACTAACGCTGTGGTTCAGAAAGCGTTTTACCCTCCGTTCCGTCCGTATATCTCAGTTTTTGTTGCGTTTCGATTCCTGTCGTTATCCACGAACGCAGTGCCTCAAAATGCGTTTTTTTGCTATTTTCCGTTCGTAGAGCCTTCTTCCATTCAAGGCATCACCCAACCATTGACGCGCAACGTTTTCAACGAGCTGTCTACCATTCAGTTCTACCGCTTGGACGCTTGCGTTGGAGCTTTGAATGTGTTGCTGATTTGATATGGGTTACTAGCCACCGTGGCGAGGGCATGTCTCGTTGCAAGGTTTCTCACGACGCAACTGCCGCTCGCCTTGATTTGTCGCGCTCGATGCGTAGAGTGCTGGCGTTTCTGCTGCACGAAGCTTCGCTCTATGCGTTGTCGTGATGCATGTATAGCCTACAGGCCGTGGGTACTCCGCGCGGGGGTTTTACGGTATACAGCAGTGTAGTACTCGTCCACCCCGTGCGTCTTCCTTCGGTTCGTGTAGGAAGTAATACAGTATGAGCTCTTGTAGAACGAAATAGCGGAGCATCGGAACAAAGGCGAACTACTGACGTTCAATCTTCTTCACTTCGTTGATTACCGTATACATCCTCATCTACCTCAGAAGTCTGTGATTATCGGGAGTTTGCTTTTGTGCCACTGTTGTAGTGACGACTGTATATAAAAAACAGTCTCTGGGGCCGACGACCCTCTTGAAAACTTATCGAAGTTCGGCGCTCCTTGGACCGATAGCAGAATGCTTATCGGGAGTTAACTTCTATGCCGCTGTAGCAACGACTTTCAAATAATCTCTCTGGGGCCGACGGTCTTCTTGGAAATTTGTCGAAGTTCGGCGCTCCTTTATCAGATAGCAGAACGCTTATCGGGAGTTAACTTATATGCCGCTGTTGCTCAGAGTCACTGAGGCTTTTGATCCACGAAATGGACTACACTAGACAGAGCTCCTTAACCCCGGCGGTGCTGTGGCTTGTGGCGAAGTTGTCCTTGACAGCGTGCAGCAGAATCTTACTCGACGTGTTGATCGAGGTTCTTCGTATTTTCTAGGCTCCTCCGCTATGGATGGTCCTGTCCGAAAACGGTGAAGTCAGGGACTCCTTTGGCAGACAGCTATCACGCTGGTCAGGAGTTTGCTTTTGTGCCACTGTTGTAGTGACGACTATATATAAAAACAACCCTCTGGGGCCGACAACGCTCTTGGAAACTTATCGAAGTTCAGCGCTCCTTTGACAGCTAGCAGAATGCTTATCGGCATTTACCTTCTATGCCGCTGTAGTAACGACTTACAAATAATCTCTCTGGGGCTGACGGTCCTCTTGGAAATTTGTCGAAGTTCAACGCTCCTTTCTAAGGTAGCAGAACGCTTATCGGGAGTTAACTTCTATGCCGCTGTTGCTCAGAGTCACTTAGGCTCATGATGCACGAAATGGACTACACCAGACAGAGCTCCATGCCCCCAGCGGTGCTGTGGGTTGTGGCGAAGTTGTCCTTGACAGCGTACAGCAGAATCTACGCGACGTGTTGATCGAGGTTTTTTGTATTTTCTAGGCTCCTCCGCAATGGATGGTCCTGTCAGAAAATGGTGAAGCCAGGGACTCCTTTGACAGACAACTATCACGTTTGTCAGGAGTTTGCTTCTGTGCCACTCTTGTAGTGACGGCTATATATAAAAACAACCGTCTGGGGCCGACGACCCTCTTGGAAAACTATCGGAGTTCAGCGCTCCTTTCACAGATAGCAGAATGCTTATTGGCAGTTAACTTCTATGCCGCTGTAGTAACGACCTACAAATAATCTCTCTGGGGCCGACGGTCCTCTTGGAAATTTGTCGAAGTTCAGCGCTCCTTTATCAGATAGCAGAACGCATATCGGGAGTTAACTTCTATGCCGCTGTTGCTCACAGGCACTGAGGCTTATGATCCACGAAATAGACTACAATAGACAGAGCTCCTCAAGCCTAGCGGTGCTGTGGGTTATGGCGAAGTTGTCCTTGACAGCGTACAGCAGAATCTTACTCGACGTGTTGATCGAGGTGTTTTGTATTTGCTAGGCTCCTCCGCAACGAATGGTCCTGTCAGAAAATGGTGAAATGAGGGACTCCTAAGGCAGACAGCTAACACGCTTGTCAGGAGTTTGCTCCTGCGTCACTCTTGTAGTGACGACTATATATAAAAACAACTCTCTGGGGCCGACGACCCTCTTGGAATTTTATCGAAGTTCATCGCGCCTTCGGCAGATAGCAGAATGCTTATCGGGAGTTACCTTCTATGCCGCTGTAGCAACGACTTTCAAATAATCTCTCTGGGGCCGACGGTCCTGTTGGAAATTTGTCATAGTTCAGCGCTCCTTTCTAAGGTAGCAAAACGCTTATCGGGAGTTAACTTCTATGCCGCTGTTGCTCAGAGTCACTGAGGCTTATGATCCACGAAATGGACTACACTAGACAGAGCTCCTTGACCCCAGCGGCGCTGTGGGTTGTGTCGAAGTTGTCTTTGACAGCGTACAGCAGAATCTTACTCGACGTGTTGATCGAGGGTTTTCGTATTTTTTAGGCTCCTCCGCTATGGATGGTCCTGTCAGAAAATGGTGAAGTCAGGGACTCCTTTGGCAGATAGCTATCACGCTTGTCAGGAGTTTGCTTCTGCGCCACTGTTGAAGTGACGACTATATCTATAAAACCCTCTTTGGGGCCGACGACCCTTTTGGAAAATTATCGAAGTTCGGCGCTCCTTTGACAGCTAGCAGAATGCTTATCGGCATTTACCTTATATGCCGCTGTAGTAACGACTTTCGAATTCTCTCTCTGGGGCCGACGGTCCTCTTGGAAATTTGCCGAAGTTGAACGCTCCTTTATCAGATAGCAGAACGCTTATCGGGAGTTAACTTCTTTGCCGCTGTTGCTCAGAGTCACTGAGGCTTATGATCCACGAAATGGACTACACTAGACAGAACTCCTTAACCCCAGAGGTGCTGTGGGTTGTGGCGAAGTTGTCCTTGACAACGTGCAGCAGAATGTATTCGACGTGTTGATCGAGGTTCTTCGCAATTTCTAGACTCCTCCGCAATGGGTGGTCCTGTCAGAAAATGGTGAAGTCAGGGACTCTTTTGGCAGACAGCTATCACGCTGGTCAGGAGTTTGCTTCTATGCCACTCTTGCGGTGACGACTATATATAAAAACAACTCTCTGGGGCCCGACGACGCGCTTGGAAACTTATCGAAGTTCAGCGCTCCTTTCACAGATAGCAGAATGTTTATCGGCATTTACCTTCTATGTCGCTGTAGTAATGACTTTCAAATAATCTCTCTGCGGCCGACGGTCCTTATGGAAATTTGCGGAAGTTCAACGCTCCTTTCTAAGGTAACAGAACGCTTATCGGGAGTTACGCTCCTTTATCAGATAGCAGAACACTTATCAAAAATTAACTTCTATGTCGCTTTAGTAACGACTTTCAAAGAATCTATCTTGGGCCGACGATCCTCTTGGAATTTGATCGAAGTTCAGCGCTCCTTTATCAGATAGCAGAACGCTTATCGGGAGTTCACTTCTATGCCGCTGTTGCTCGCAGTCACTGAGGCTTGTGATCCACGAAATGGACTACACGACTACACTAGACAGAGCTCCTCAACCCCGGCGGTGCTGTGGGTTGTGTCGAAGTTGTCCTTGACAGCGTACAGCAGAATCTTACTCGACGTGTTGATCGAGGTTTTTTGTATTTTCTAGGCTCCTCCGCAATAGATGGTTCTGTCAGAAAATGGTAAAGTCAGGGACTCTTTTGGCGGACAGCTATCATGCTTGTCAGGAGTTTGCTTTTGTGCCACTGTTGTAGTGACGACTATACATAAAACAACTCTGTAAGGTCGATTATCCTTTTGGAATTTTACCGAAATTCAGTGCTCCTTGGACAGATAGCAGAATGCTTATCGGGAGTTCACTTCTATGCCGTTGTAGTAAAGACTTTCAAATAATCTCTCTTGGGCCGACGGTCCTCTTGGAAATTTGTCGAAGTTCATCGCTCCTTTATCAGATAGCAGAACACGTATCGGAAATTAATTCTATGCCGCTGTAGTAATGATTTTCAAATAATCTCTCTTGGGCCGACGGTCCTCTTGGAATTTTATCGAAGTTCAGCGCTCCTTTCACAGATAGCAGAACGCGTATCGGGAGTGAACGTCTGTGCATCTGTAGTAACGACTTTCAAAAACTCTCTCTGGGGCCGATGGTCCTCTTGGAAAGTTTGTCGAAGTTCGGCGCTCCTTTATCAGATAGCAGAACGCTTATTGGAAGTTAACTTTTATGCCGCTGTAGTAACGACTTTCAAATAATCTCTCTCGGGCCGACGGTCTTCTTGGAAATTTGTCGAAGTTCAGCGCTCCTTTATCAGATAGCAGAACGCTTATCGGGAGTTACCTTCTATTCCGCTGTTGCTCAGAGTCACTGAGGCTTATGATCCACGAAATGGACTACACTAGACAGAGCTACTTAACCCTAGCGGTGATGTGGGTTGTGGCGAAGATGTCCTTGACAGCGTACAGCAGAATCTTACTCGACGTGTTGATCGAGGTTTTTTGTATTTTTCCAGGCTCCTCCGCAATGTGTGGTCCGGTCAGAAAATTGTGAAGTCAGAGACTCCTTTGGCGGACAGCTATCACGCTTGTCTGGAGTTTGCTTCTGTGCCACTGATCTTGTGACGACTATATATGAAACAACTCTCTGGGGTCGATGGTCCTCTTGGATTTTTATCGAAGTTCATTGCGCCTTGGACAGATAGCAGAATGCTTATCGGGACTTCACTTCTATGCCGCTGAAATAATCTCTCTTGGGCCGACGGTCCTCTTGGAAATTTATCGAAGTTCAGCGCTCCTTTATCAGATAGCAGAACGCTTATCGGGGGTTAACTTCTATGCCGCTGTTGCTCAGAGTCACTGAGGCTTATGATCCACTAAATGGACTACACTAGACAGAGCTCCTTAACCCCAGCGGTGCTGTGGGTTGAGGCGAAGTTGTCTTTGACAGTGTACAGCAAAATCTCACTCGACGTGTTGATCGAGGTTTTTTTGCGTTTTCCAGGCTCCTCCGCACGACATGGTCCTGTGCATAAATGGTTTAGTCAGGGACGCCTTTGGCGGACAGCTATCACGCTTGTCAGGAGTTTGCTTCTGTGCCACTGTTGTAGTGACGACTATATATAAAAACAACTCTGTAAGGCCGATTATCCTTTTGGAATTTTATCGAAGTTCAGTGCTCCTTGGACAGACAGCAGAATGCTTATCGGGAGTTAATTTCTAGGCCGTTGCAGTAACGACTTTCAAATAATCTCTTTTGGGCCGACGGTCCTCTTGGAAATTTATCGAAGTTCAGCGCTCCTTTATCAGATAGCAGACCGCTTGTCGAGAGTTAACTTTTGTGCCGCTGTTGCTCAGAGTCACTGAGGCTTTTGATCCACGACGTGGACTACACTAGACAGAGCTCCTTAACCCCAGCGGTGCTGTGGGTTGTGGCGAAGTTGTCCTTGACAGCGTACAGCAGAATCTTACTCGACCCGTTGATCGAGGTTTTTTGTATTTTCTAGGCTCATCCGCATGGATGGTCCTGTCAGAAAATGGTGAAGTAACGGACTCCTTTGGCGGACAGCTATCACGCTTGTCAGGAGTTTGCTTCTGTGCCACTGACGTAGTGAAGACTATATGCAAAACAACTCTCAGGGGCCGATGGTCCTCTTGGAATTTTATCGAAGTTCATCGCTCTTTCGACAGATAGCAGAATGCCTATCGGGAGTTACCTTCTATGCCGCTGTAGTAACCACTTTCAAATAATCTCTCTGGGGCCGACGGTCCTCTTGGAAATTTGTCAACGTTCAGCGCTCCTTCATGAGATAGCAGAATGTCTATCGGGAGTTACCTTCTGTGCCGCTGTAGTAATGACTTTCAAATAAAATTTCTCTTGGGCCGACGGTCCTCTTGGAAATTTGTCGACGCTCATCGCTCCTTTATCAGATAGCAGAACACTTATCGGAAATTAACTTCTATGCCGCTGTAGTAACGACTTTCAAATGGAATTTCATCGAAGTTCAGCGCTCCTTCATCAGATAGCAGAACGCGTATCGGGAGTGAACTTCTATGCCGCTGTAGTGAAGACGTTAAACAAATATCTCTGGGGCCGATGGTCCTTATGGAATTTGTCGAAGTTGATCGCTCCTTTATCAGATAGCAGAACGCTTGTCGAAAGTTAACTTTTATGCCGCTGTAGCAACGACTTTCAAATAATCTCTCTTGGGCCGACGGTCCTCTTGGAATTTTATCAAAATTCAGCGCTCCTTTCACAGATAGCAGAACGCGTATCGGGAGTGATCTTCTATGCCGCTGTAGTAAAGACTTAAACAAAATATCTCTGGGGCCGATGGTCCTCTTGGAAATTTGTCGTCGTTCTTCGCTCCTTTATCAGATAGCAGAACGCTTATCGAAATTGCACTTTTATGCCACTGTAGCAACGACTTAAAAATAATCTCTCTTGGGCTGACGGTCCTCTTGGAATTTTATCTACGTTTCGCGCTCCTTTCACAGATAGCAGAACGCGTATCGGGAGTGAACTTGTGTGCATCTGTAGTAACAACTTTCAACAACTCTCTCTGGGGCCGATGGTCTTTTTGGGAAATTTGTCGAAGTTCGGCGCTCCTTTATCAGATAGCAGAACACTTATCGGAAGTTAACTTTTATGCCGCTGTAGTAACGACCTACAAATAATCTCTCTGGGACCGACGGTCCCTCTTGGAAATTTGTCGAAGTTCAGCGCTCCTTTATCAGATAGCAGAACGCATATCGGGAGTTACCTTCTATGCCGCTGTTGCTCAGAGGCACTGAGGCTTATGATCCACGAAATAGACTACACTAGACAGGGCTCCTTAACCCCAGCTTTGCTGTGGGTTGTGGCGAAGTTGTCCTTGACAGCGTACAGCAGAATCTTACTCGACGTGTTGATCGAGGTATTTTGTATTTTCTAGGCTCCTCCGCAATGGATGGTCCTGTCAGAAAATGGTGAAGTCAGAGACTCCTTTGGCAGACAGCTGTCACGCATGTCAGGAGTTTGCTTCTGTGCCACTGATGTAGTGACGACTATATATAAAACAACTCTCAGGGGCCGATGGTCCTCTTGGAATTTTCTCGAAGTTCACCCGGCAGATAGCAGAATGCTTATCGGGAGTTACCTTCTATGCCGCTGTAGTAACCACTTTCAAATAATCTCTCTTGGGCCGACGGTCCTCTTGGAAATTTGTCAAAGTTCAGTGTTCCTTCATGAGATAGCAGAATGCTTATCGGGAATTACCGTCTGTGCCGCTGTAGAAATGACGTTCAAATAATCTCTCTTGGACCGACGGTCCTCTTGGAAATTTGTCGAAGTTCATCGCTCCTTTATCAGATAGCAGACCACTTATCGGAAATTAACTTTTATGCCGCTGTAGTAACGACTTTCAAATAATCTATCTTGGGCCGATGGTCCTCTTGGAATTTTATCGAAGTTCAGCGCTCCTTTCACAGATAGCAGAACGCGTATCGGGAGTGAACTTCTATGCCGCTGTAGTAAAGACTTAAACAAAATCTCTCTGGGGCTGATGGTCCTCTTGGAAATTTGTCGAAGTTCTTCGCTCCTTTATCAGATAACAGAACGCTTATCGAAAGTTAACTTTTGTGCCGCTGTAGCAACGACTTTCAAATAATCTCTCTTGGGCCGACGGTCCTCTTGGAATTTTATCGAAGTTCAGCGCTCCTTTCACAGATAGCAGAACGCGTATCGGGAGTGAACTTCTATGCAGCTGCAGTAACGACTTTCAAAAACTCTCTCTGGGGCCGATGGTCCTCTCGGAAATTTGTCGAAAATCATCGCTCCTTTATCAGATAGCAGAACGCTTGTCGGAAGTTAACTTTTATGCCGCTGTAGAAACGACTTTCAAGTAATCTCTAGGCGGCCGACGGTCCTCTTGGAAATTTGTCGAAGTTCGGCGCTCCTTTATCAGATAGCAGAACGCTTATCGGGAGTTAACTTCTATGCCGCTGTTGCTCAGAGTCACTGAGGCTTATGATCCATGAAATAGGCTACACTAGACAGAGCTCCTTAACCCCAGCGGTGCTGTGGGTTGTGGCGAAGTTGTCCTTGACAGCGCACGGCATAATCTTACTCGACGTGTTGATCGAGGTTTTTTGTATTTTTCCAGGCTCCTCCGTACTAAATGGTCCTGTCAGAAAATGGTGAAGTCAGGGACTCCTTTGGCAGACAGCCATCATGCTTGTCAGGAGTTTGCTTCTGTGCCACTGTCGTAGTGACGACTATATATAAAAAAAACTCTGTAAGGCCGATGGTCCTCTTGGAATTTTATCGAAATTCAGCGCTCCTAGGACAGATAGCAGAATGCTTATCGGGAGTTCCCTTCTAGGCCGCTGCAGTAACGACTTTAAAATATTCTCTCTTGGGCCGACGGTCCTTATGGAAATTTGTCATAGTTCAGCGCTCCCTTTTCAGATAGCAGAACGCTTATCGGGAGTTAACTTCTATGCCGCTGTTGCTCAGAGTCACTGAGGCTTATGATCCACGAAATGGACTACACTAGACAGAGCTCCTTTATCCTAGCGGTGCTGTGGGTTGTGGCGAAGTTGTCCTTGACAGCGTGCAACAGAATCTTACTCGACGTGTTGATCGAGGATTTTTGCATTTTCTAGACTTTTCTTCAATGGATGGTCCTGTCAGAAAATTGTGATATGAGGGACTCCTTTGGCAGACAGCTATCACGCTTGTCAGGAGTTTGCTTCTGTGCCACTGTCGTAGTGACGACTATATATATAAAACAACTCTCTGGGGCCGATGGTCCTCTTGGAATTTTGTCGAAGTTCATGGCTCCTTGGACAGATAGCAGGGTGCTTATCGGGAGTTAACTTCTACAATATCGCTGTTGCTCAGAGTGACTGAGGCTTACGATCCACGATCTGGACTACGCTCAGCAGAGCTCCTATCCTTCAGGCGTCCTGGGGTGTGACGTGGAGTCGCTGTTGAGCAGCCTACAGTGGTTACACTCGAGGTTTGCTCGATATTATTGGTCCTCGTCTATGAAAAGACAAAGCGGAGCAGGTGATATTATCACAGCTCTTTGCGCGGTGGTGCTTTGTGGGTGTCTCTATCGTAGTTACGGCGATTTAACTACCGCAGTAGTAAACGACAGCAGGAGTAGAAAGCCCTACGCAGGACCCTCTTAGAAGCACGCGGTGTCCGTACCACGTGTCACTCACGTTTCAACGAAGTACGTAGACCTTCGATGTTTGGTTCCTCTCGTCGTGGAAGAAGCTCCCTTATTCGTGCGTAGCGGCAGCAGGTTTCTTGAACTTGAAAAAGTTCAGTCTTCCTCCTGCTGTATAGCGAGCCAGTAGCAGTTCAGGGTGGCGGTGTTGGGCCACCGTTGCTAGTAGCTTGCCGCGTTTACGCGTTCCGAGGCTAATTAACCTATTAGGTATGGCGGTTGGCGCGTGTACCAGCTCGTAGCTGACGTGTACGCCTAGACTCGATTGCCGATGGCCGGTCAATACATCGTCAAAATTTTCGAGGCAAACTGAAGAGAAGCTTCAATACAAGAGAAGAAGATGGTGTGGTGACCCCAAGCCACAGTGTTGATTCATTTGCTCAGCTGGAAGCTCATGATGGTGAGCAAAAGTAGAGTGAGCTCAAAGGGGAGCGGTGCGCGTGTGCGCTCACGGCTCGAAACGAAGGAGGACCCCTACAATTCGTTCAAAACCAAAAATAGGGAAATACCCTTGCATTCAGTTCAACATAAAACAACACGGAGACCCGCAATTCTACTGCAAAAATCAGTATCGCTTGGGATACGTACTCACGACCCTCTTGTAGCCTATGCTGTTACTTCAACCAGAACTAAAACTATGCCACTGGTCCCGCAGGGATACTGAAGATACCTTCTCCATTATTTACCAGTGCACACGTAACCAGGTACTGCTGTACATGTGCTGCTGTAGATCGTGTACGTACGTAATACAGTAGATCTACGATACTACTTGTTATTGAGACCTATTCTGCAGTTTGCACGAGTGCACAGCAGTAGATATTGTCAGACTGCTGCTGCTGTGTACTGCTACAATCCCAGACTGGAAAACTGTCCGTTGTACTTAGAAAAGCGTAAATGTATACTAGATGACGTAAGTGTTATCGAGTAACGACTATGATGTCCACCAACAAGTATCATATCTAATATATATACATTGTATACGCGTGCGTGTGTGTTTTTCTTTGATTGTTTGATTGCTTGCGTGCTTTTTGTGTAGCCCGCGGTTCCCTTTCGCTTCGCACCGTTTTCCTCTGCTCTTTGCTGCTTTCCTCTCTTTTCCTCTCCCCCACCCTCCCCCCGTCGCCGTTGAGCAACCCTCCCCCCACCGCCCCGCGGTCATCTGTTGTGTATCTCCGCAACAACGATGCCCTCCCTTCTCTTGAATATATGTGCGAGATACCCCTCCCGCAGCTCTTCTATGTACCACATCAGCAGCTCTCCTGAAGACCCGTACCCCGTACCACAGTAGACTACTCAATTCCTACCCCTCTTTTCCTTCCCTGTTCTGCATGCAGTTCCATCTCAGCTATTCCCAGTTCTGCATGGCTCCGTCTGAGCTTCTACCGGTTCTGCATGTGTTCCAAAGCATATTTTTTCCATATATTCCGGCGTTCAGGGCACCTAAATCACTATCTGCTGTCTAGCTCCGCCCTCCAAACGTTCTCCTAGAAACGTACGCTGTCTGTCCATCCGAACGTCCAATGCCGACGTAGCGAGCAAACTCCGCGTGCAGTAGTGCATTTTCGTGTGACCGTGTTTCGGCTGTTTCCTCACGATTCGCGGATCGTTTCGTTCGGCCGCGCCGATATTAAGTGGCGGCTCGTTTTAACTTGACTCTTATTTATGAAAGTAAAAAACAACAGCTGTGAGATCGAGGATCTCGTCGAAACTCATCTTTGCAAGCTGTGTGTGATACATCGATCGCACGCGCTACGGGTTTTGTATGGCTTCACTCAGGGCATGCAGTCCGCATATGAAGAAGACCAAATCTGAAGCTGCAGAGTTCAAGGAATGGGTGTGTGTCTATATTTGGGAAATTTATAAACATAAATATGTCCGGAGGTTGTCACGGGTGAGAAATTCCTCCTCTCCCCGCCCTTTCCGAGTGTGTATTGCATGCCGGTTAGTGCTGTTGATATTTAGTTTTGATATATCTGGACACCATATCGTCACTACTACCGAGCAGAAATGTTTTCATCTATTATACCAGGTTGTTGCTGTTTTCGTTTGTATAGTCGTTTCTACGTGCCTAGCTCGGAGCAGTGTTTTTTCTTGCCTTTTCTACCGCTAAGCACCGTTATTTCGTTTTTTCCCAATTTGTAGCCAAGTCTGTGATCGTCCATTACCAACGCTGTGCTTCAAGAAGTGTATTCTGCTCATTTCCTTTGGTAATATATTTGTTCATACGAGGCATCACCCGACAACTAACGTGTAACTGGTAACTGTCGTCGTATGGACGTTGATTTTCGATCACTCCGTACGACTACAGGTATACGAGTATCTTGGTTTAGACATTCATCAGCGCTTCTCTAACTACAGAACTTCCATCAAGGAGACGTGTTGGATTGTGGATATCGTATTGAACGCGCTGGATATAATTCAGTTGTACAACGTGGAAGCTTGTGTTGGTATTTGGAATGTGTTGCTTGTTTGATCTGGGCTACTAGCCACCGTGGCGAGGGCATGGCGCGTTGCAAGATTTCTCACGACACAACTGCCACTCGCCTCAAGTTTTGGCGCTCGATACAAAGAGTGCTGGTGCTTCCTTTGGACAAAGCTTCGCTGGATGTGTTGTCGAGATGCACGCATAGCGTGTAGACTGTGAGAATTCCAGGTAGATACAGTCCCCAATGCAGGGCCATCACGACGTAGTCATTGTAGTTCTCGCACGCCTCCCCTTGTTTTTTCCTCTGCCTCGAATGGGGGTATTTCGCAGTACTGTAGAACCCTTGCACGAAAAGTCGGCATATCGGAAGCAAAGGCGAACTACACACGTAGTACGCATGACACCGAGAGCAGAAGAAAAGGCGCGACAGACAGGCAAGGGAATATGGAAATATAGGGGCAGGTCACTGCGATGCACAACTCAATTAAGGCGTGCACCATGCTAGAAAATACCTGTTCTTATGTCAAACACGTAAGTTGTGACGCGCACACCTTTTGAAAAAGATATGTACCTGGTATATCTGGTAGTCTTTATTCTATATTGGTGAATAGAGCGTGTTTGCTGCTACTGCCATTGAACGACAGAAGCAAACGTGGACGACATGAAAACGAAGCTTTTATATGTACATTGCATGTGCGTGCGTGTGTGTTTTTCTTTGATTGTTTGATTGCTTGCGTGCTTTTTGTGTAGCCCGCGGTTCCCTTTCGCTTCGCACCGTTTTCCTCTGCTCTTTGCTGCTTTCCTCTCCTTTTCTCTCCTCCACCATCCCCCCGTCGTCGTTGAGCAACCCTCCCCCCACCGCCCCGCGGTCATCTGTTGTATATCTCCGCAACAAGGATGCCCTCCCTTCTCTTGAATATATGTGCGAGATACCCCTCCCGCAGCTCTTCTACGTACCACATCAGCAGCTCTCCTGAAGACCCGTACCCCGTACCACAGTAGACTATTCAATTCCTACCCCTCTTTTCCTCCCCTGTTCTGCATGCAGTTCCATCGCAGCTATTCCCAGTTCTGCATACGGCTCCATCTGAGCTTCTACCGGTTCTGCATGTGATCTCAATCATATTTTTTCATTGTGTTCTGCGTTCAGGGCACCTAAATCACTATCTGCTGTCTAGCTCCGCCCTCCAAACGTTCTCCTAGAAACGTACGCTGTCCGTCCATCCGAATGTCCAATGCCGACGTAGCGAGCAAACTCCGCGTGCAGTAGTGCATTTTCGTGTGACCGTGTTTCGGCTGTTTCCTCACGATTCGCGGATCGTTTCCTTCGGCCGCGCCGATATTAAGTGGCGGCTCGTTTTTTAACTTGACTCTTATTTATGAAAGTAAAAAACAACAGCTGTGAGATTGAGGATCTCGTCGAAACTCATCTTTGCAAGCTGAGTGTGATACTTCGGCCGCGCGTGTTACGGGTTTTGTATGGCTTCACTCAGGGTATACAGTCCGCATATGAAGAAGACCAAATCTGAAGCCGCAGAATTCAAGGAATGGGTGTGTGTCTATATTTGGGAAATAAATAAAAATGAAAATATCCGGAGGTTGCACGTAGCTTGTCACGAGTGAGAAATCCCCCCTCTCCCCGCCCTTTCCGGGTGTGTATTGCATGCCGGTTAGTGCTGTTGATATTTAGTTTTGATGTATCTGGACACCATTATCGTCACTACTACCGAGCAGAAATAGTTTAATCCATACCAGGTTGTTGTTGTTTTCGGTTGTATAGTCGTTTCTACGTGCCTAGCTCGGAGCAGTGTTTTTTTCTTCCTTTTTCTACCGCTGAGCATTGTTGTTTTGTTTTTTTCTCAATTTCTAACGAAGTCTGTGATCGTCCATTACCAACGCTGTGCTTCAAGAAGCGTATTCTGCTCATTTCCTTTGGTAATATGTTTGTTCATACGAGGCATCACCCGACAGCTAACGTGTAACTGGTAACTGTCGTCGTATGGACGTTGATTTTCGATCACTCCATACGAGTATCTTGGTTTGGACATTCATCAGCGTTTCTCTAACTACAGAAATTCCATCAAGGAGGCGTGTTGAGTTGTGGATTTCGTATTGAACGTGCTGGATATAATTCAGTTGTACAACGTGGAAGCTTGTGTTGGTATTTGGAATGTGTTGCTTGTTTGATCTGGGCTACTAGCCACCGTGGCGAGGGCATGACGCGTTGCAAGATTTCTCACGACACAACTGCCACTCGCCTCAAGTTTTGGCGCTCGATACGAAGAGTGCTGGTGCTTCCTTTGGACAAAGCGTCGCTGGATGTGTTGTCGAGATGCACGCATAGCGTGTAGACTGTGAGAATTCCAGGTAGATGCAGTCCCCAATGCAGGGCTAACACGATATACTGCTTGTAGTTCTCGCCCACCCCTCCCTCATTGCTCCAGCTCTCGTTGGATAAATTACACAGTAGGATATAGCTCGTCCTATAAGAGAGTTTCAGAGCATCAGAACCAAAGTGCAGTAGGTACGCAGTGCACAGGACGCCGAGAGCAAAATGAAGGGCGCGGCAGAGGGACAAGAAAACGGGGAAATAGGGAAACATAGGGGTGGGTCACTACCACGCACGACTTACTCAAGACGTGCACTATGCTAGAAGATGCATGTTCCTATTTCGAATACGTGAGTTAGGATACATACGTATACGAGCTGTACTTTGTTTTTCAATGCTTGTAAATGGAGTGTTATTGATTGTACTGCCGTAGAACGACGGAACCGACCGTGCACGACGGGAAACTGTCCGCCCATCCGAAGGTCCACTACCGACGTAGCGAGCAAACTCTGCGTGCAGCAGTGTTCTTTCGTCTGACCTTGTTTCGGCTGTTTCCCCATGATTCCCGCATCGTTTCCTTCGGCGGTACCGATATTCGACGGCGGCTCTTATGCCTTTGGTTCATACTTATAAACTTAAAAAAACAACAGCTGTGAGGATTACGTCGAAACTCGTCTCTGCAAATTGTGTGTGATACTTCGATCGCGCGTACTACGGGTTGTATATGGCCTCACGCTGGATATACAGTCCGTACATGAGGAAGACACAATCTAAAAGCTGCAGAATTCAAGGAGTGGGTGTGTCTATATGTGGGAAATAAATACACAGAAAATAGCCGGCGGTTGCAAGTAGCTTGTCCCGAGTGAGAAATTCACAACCCCCCCCCCCCTTTCCGTGTATTTCATACTTGTTAGTACGTTATTCTTTCAATAAATCTGGATGCCCTCCTCATCACTACTACCGAGCTGCAACAAATTCATATATACCAGGTTGTTGATGTTGTTCGTATTGTTGTTGTTTCCACGTGCCTAGCTTGGAGCAAAGTTTTTTTTTAATCATATTCCTACCATTAAGGACTGCTTTTTCGTTCCTTTTAATTTCTAGCGAAGTCTGTGATCGTCTACTTACCAACGATGTGCTTTAAGTAGCGTATTCTGCTCATTTCCTTTTGTCATATATTCGTTCATTCGAGGCGTCACCCGACAATCAACGTGCAACTGGTAAATATGTGTTGTCGCAAGGACATTGATTTGCGGTCATTTCGCACGAGTACAAGTATAAGAGTATCGTGGTTTAGATATTCGTAAGCGTTTTTCTAGCTACTGAAATTTCATCGAGGAGGCGTTTTGAGTTGTGGGTCTCGTATTGAACTCGCTGGATGACATTCAGTTCTACATCGTGGAAGCTTACGGTGGTATTTGGACTCTGTTGCTGGTTTGATGTGAGCTACTAGCTACCGTGGCGAGGACATGCCGCGTTGCAAGATTTCTCACGACGAAACTGCAACTCGCCTTTAGTTATGGAGCTCGATACGTAGAGTACTGGTGCTTCCCCCGGCCAAAGGCGTTGTCGAGATGCACGCATAGCGTGTAGACCGTGGGAATTCCAGGTAGGTGCAGCGTCCAGTGCAGGGCTAACACGGTGTATTACATGTGGTTCTCACCCACCCCTTGCTCCTTCCTTAGGCTCACGTAGGAAATATTGCACAGCAGTATCTAGGTCCTCCTGTACGACAAATTGGAGTATGAATGTCGGGACAAAGGCCAGGTGCATACATAGTGCGCAGGACACCAAGAGCACAGAAAAGGGCGCAGCAGACAGACAAGGGGAAATGGGATATAGGGGGACAGTCACTGCGATGCACGCCTCAGTTGAGGCGTGCACTATGCTAGAAAATACCTGTTTCTATTTCAAACACATAACGTTTGTTGCGTTCACGTATACATGGTTAACACTCTCTGTATCAAAACCTAGCAATATTTATTGCATGATAGTAAATTGAGCGTTTTTGTTGGTACTGATGTTCAAGGACGGAAACGACCGTGGACGACATGAAAAAACGATTTTATTAAGCTTTTTTTCTTGCGTGTGGTTTTATCTTTGGTATTTTGTGCGTGTGTTTTGTCTTACGTGTGTGCCCCTCTGTTCTCCTCTGGTGCTCTGGGCTGGTTTTCTCCGCTCGACGCTGCTTTGCTCTTCTCTTTCCTCCTCTCTTGTCCTCTCCTCGACCTCTCCCCCGTCACCGATAAGCGCCCCCCACCCGCCCCTGCGCTCATGCTTTCTATCTCCGCCCTAAATCGTTCCTTCCTCCTCTTCAGCAGCTCTCCTATCCATCCCTTCAGCTGCTCTCCTATGTATTCCTTCAGCAGTTATCCTGAATACCGGTACTACAGTGGACTACTCAAACCCCTTCACCCTCTATCCTCTCGCGCTTTGCCCAACGCCCCGGTTCTGCAGGCGGTTCCATCTCATCTTCCCCCAGTTCTGCATACGGCTTCACCTCAGCTTCTGCCGGTTCTGTTTGCGTCCCATCTCAACTTCTTCCATTGTGTCGTCCGTTCAGCGCTCCTACCTGACTCCTTGTTCGTGGCTCCGACCTATAAACGCTCTTCCAGAAAAATGCGCTCTCCGTCCATCCGAACTTCCAATACTGGCGCAGCGAGCAGTTTCCACATGCAGCAGTGTATTTTCGTCTTACCTTGTTGCGGCTGTTTCCTCATGATTTCCGTGTCGTTTCCTCTGGCCGCGCCGATACTTAATGATGGGTCTTTATCCTTGATAAAGACATACGAAGTACCAGGTTGTTGCTGTTGTTGTTGCTTTTGGCGTTGGCGTTCTTTTTTTTCTACTGGCGTACCTTCGAGAACGGTTTTCGTTTCGCGACGCCTGTGGTCATCTATCAACCCCGTGCTTTGGGAGACGATTTCTGCTTATTTCCTCCCGTGACGTGTAAGCTTTGGTTTGTGTTCCTGGCAGAGCCTGTGATCGTCTACCAACCCTGTGCTTCAGCAAGAGTGTTTTTCTCTCTCTTGGTAAAATCTTTGTTTTGTTTCAAAGCTGTGCTCTAGGAGGCCTTCGATTCATATTTCGTTTCGCAATGATTACACACTGTTTTTGCTTAATTTCTAGCATAGTCTGTAATTGTCAGCCAACGCTGTGCTTTAGAGGGCTTTTTCTTCTCCTGATCTGATATTTTGTAACGTGTAGGCTTTGTTTCGATTTTCAAAGTCTAGCAAAGTCTGTAATAGTCTGAAAATGTAGTGCTTCAGAGGGAGCTTTCTGCTCCTTCTCTTTCGTTACGCACAAGGAAGCTTTTCTTGAGTCTTGTGCCTCTTTCCGTTGGTAAGCATTCATCTCCGTTTCGTGTTTTGTTTACGATGCCTGTTTTCATCTACCAACGCTGCGCTTCAATAGGAATTTTCTACTCCTTTTCTGAAGTAATTTCGGCTTTCATTCGAGTAATCGCCTACTGTAACAATCGACGCGTAACGTGTTCATCGCGTTGGTTACAAACCAATTTCACCACTTGGGAGTTTGAGTCGACACATTGACTGTTTGGCTGACTTGGTGTGGGCTACTAGCCACCGTGGCGAGGGCATGCCGCGTTGCAAGATTTATCAGGACGCAACTACCACTCGCCTTGATGTTTGGAGCTCCATACATGGAGTGCTGATGCTTCCTCCTCGGCTCTGTTCTTGGCGTTGTGGTGATGTACGTATAGCGTATAGACCGTCGGTACCCAGGTAGGTGCAACGTGTTCATCGCGCTGGTTACAAACCAATTTCACCACTTGGGAGCTTGAGTGGATACTTTGACTGTTTGGTTGACTTGGTGTGGGCTACTAGCCACCGTGGCGAGGGCATGCCGCGTTGCAAGATTTCTCAGGACGCAACTGCCAGTCGCCTTGATGTTTGGAGCTCCATACATGGAGTGCTTGTGCTTCTTCCTCGGCTCTGCTCTTGGCGTTGTGGTGATGTACGTATAGCGTATAGACGGTCGATACCCCAGGTAGGTGCAGACTCCAGTGCAGGGCTAACATGATGTACTATTTGTAGTTGTCGTCCACCCCTTATTCTATCCCCCGGCTTGGCGCAGTATTACACAGTAGTATATAGCTCCACCTGTAAGACAAATCAGACCATCGAAACGAAAGCAAAATACGTACATACTGCACAGGACACGGAGAGCAGACACGAAGGCGCTGCAGACGGGCGGAAACAGGGACATAGAGGGGTAGGTCACTGCGATGAACGACTTAATGAAGGCGTGCACTATGCTCGAGTAATTTATTTTCTATTTCAAATAAGCAAGCTTTGATACATACATATACAAATATTCAAGAGTGTTCTATCAATGTTGGTAAATAGAGCGTTTTGGTTAACACTACTGTTCAACGACGGAAACAATAGTAGACGACGGGAAAACGAGATTTTAAAGTATTATGTATGTGTGTATGCGTGTTCGTGAGGTTGTTCTGTTGGATTGTGTGTTTGCTTGTTCTTTTGTGTATCCTTCTGTTCTCCTCTGCTCTCCGCTGTTTTCATATATTCTCTGCTGGTCTTCCCCCCTCTCCTCTCCTCGACCCCTCCCCCGTCGTGGATTAGCACCCCCCCCCCCCGTGCTCATTATTTTCATTTCCGCAACCTGGCTCTTCTTCAGCAGGTTGCTTGTATACCCCTCACTCGGCTCTCCTCTGTATTCCCTCCAGAAGCTCTCCTAAATACCGGTACTATGGTAGACTACTCTTCCCCTGCCGCTTTTTCTCCCAGGTTTCTCCCAACGCCGCGGTTTTGCATGCGGTTCAGTATCAATCAGTTTCTTCTATTATGTTCTTCGTTTCGCGCACCTAACTGACTCCCTATTGTTTAGTTCCGTCATCCAAACGTTCTCCCAGAAGAGTACGCTCTCCGTTAATCCGGACATCCAATACCGGCGTACATATCGAGCAAACTCCGCATGCGGCAGGGTTTTTCCGTCTTACCTTGTTTCGGCTGTTTCCTCATGGTTTCGTATCGTTCCCTTCGGTCGCGCCGATATTCAATAGCGGTTCTTTTATCGCTGGTTCATACATACCAGTTGCTTGTAGTTGTAGTTGTAGTTGTTGTTGTTTTTCGTTGGCATTGTTGTTGCTACGTGCATAGTCTGGGGCAGTATTTAGCATACGACGCCTGTGGTCGCCTACGAATGCTGTACTTTAGAGGGTGTTTTCTTCTTATTGCCTTTCGTACGGTTTACGCTTTGTTCGTGTTTTTGGCAAAGCCTGCGATCGTCCACCAACATTGTGCTTCACGAGACGGTTTTGGATGTTGTCCTTCGTAACGTTCAAGCTTTTGCTATTTGTGATTGCCGTGCCTGTGATAGTCTACCAAAGCTGCGCTCCAGGGAGCGTTTTCTGCCCCTCTCCTTGTTCTACGCTGAAGCTCTACTATTACGTTTTTTCAATTTATAGCGAAGTATGTGATTCTCTCTCAAGGCTGTGCTTTGGGCGGCGTTTTCTGCTCCTTTCCAAACGTTTACGATGGTTCTTGTTTGTTTAGTTTAAGCCGTGGCTGTGCTCGTCTACCGATGCTGTGCTCAAGGAGGTTTTCAATATTTTTTCCTCTCGTGTTGTTCAGCCGCTGTTTTGTTGTTTGAGTTCTTTCGTAAAGTCTTTCGTTGTCTGCGTCTACCAACGTGGTGCGCTTAGGGGCATTTTCTGCTTCTGTCATTGTGTGATGTGTAGGATCCTGTTTGTTTCACATTTCTAGCATAGTCTGTGATTGTGCCCCAACGCTGTGCTTACGGGAGACGGCTTCTCCTCCTTTCCCTCCGTAATGTTCAAGCTTTTTCTGTTCAGGTTTGTGTGCGCCTGCGATCGCTCACTAGCGCTGTGCTTCAGGAGGCATTTCTGCTCTTTTCCGTCTGTAACGGTAGATGCGCATTTTTGTTTCGTTTCGATGCCTGTCGTCGTCTACCAACGCAGTGCTTCAAGAAGTGTTTTCTGCTATTTTCCGTTTGTAGTCTTGTTTCCTACTGTAATTAAGACATCACGCGTAACGTGTTCGGCGCGCTACCTACCATTCAGTTCTACCGCTTGGAAGCTTGACTTGAAGCTCTTGAAAGTGTTGCTGATATGATATGGACCATTAGCCACCGAGGCGAGGGCATGTCGCGTTGGAATGTTCCTCACGACGCAACTGCCACTCGCCTTGATTTGTCGAGCTCAATGCGTAAAGTGCTGGTGTGTCTTCTTCCCAAGCTTCGCGCTAAGCATTATTGTGACGTATGTATAGCATGTAGACCATGGGTACTCCGGGTAGGTGCAGCCTCCAGTGCAGGGCTAACACGATGCACTGTAGAATAGCTTCTCGTCCATCAATTGTTCCTTCCTCCGGCTGGCGTAGGAAGTATTACTGTAGTAGCTCCTGCAGTACGAAATAACGGAGCATCGGAACAAAGGCGAAATACTAACGTTCAGGCTTCTTCTCTTCATTGGCTGCCGTTCATCTGCTCATCTACCCAAGTAGCTCCCCTGGAGGCGTTTTCTGCGCCTTTCCTCTCGGAGCGTTTGGTCTCTAATCGGTTTTTTTTCGGTTTGCTTTTGTCCAGCATTGCTTGTGATCGTCTATCAGACCTGTGCTCCAAGGGGCGCTTCCTGCTCCATTCATTTGGTAGCGTTTAAGCCCTACTTTGTGTCAATTTCTAGCAAAGTCTGACATCGTCTATCAACATTTCACGCTGTGCCCCTTTTCCTTTCGAAAATTCTTCGTTCATTCGAGGCATCATCCGACAATTCTCGTGTAACTGATGTCTTGTGGACGTTGATTTGCAGTAACTACGCACGACGGTAAGTATACGAGTATATTAGTTTGGATATTCGTCAGCGTTCCTCTAGCTACTGACTCCATCAAGGGGGCGTGTTGAGTCACGCATGTCCCGGTAAACGCGCTGGTTCCCATTCAGTTCTACCACTTTGTAGCTTAAGTTTGTATTTTGACTGTGTTGCTGATACGATATGGGCTATTCGCCAGCGTGGCGAGGGCATGCCGCGTTGCGAAATTTCTCTCGACGCAACTGGTACTCGCCGTGATATATCGCGCTCGATGCGCAGAGTGATGGTGCTTCGTTGTCACAAAGTTTTGCTCTAGGTATTGCCGTGATATATCTATAGCGTGTAGACCGTCGGTACATCGGGTAGGTGCAGCCTCCAGTGCAGGGTAACACGGTGTCCTGTAACTCTTATCCACCCGTTGCTCCTTCCTTAGGCTCGCGTTGGAGCATTAGAGCAGAAGATCCTCTTGTACGAATTTCTGTTTATCGGAACAAAGGCGAATTACATACGTAGTGCGGAGGACGCCGGGAGTACAGACAAAGGCACAGCAGGCGAGCAACACAAACAAAAATTAGAGGGGTAGGTCACTGTGATGCACGACTTGATTAAGGCGTGAACTATGATAGAAAATGCTTAGTGTTCGGTACGTATACGTAAAAAAAGGGTAGTACTGTAGTGTTTTTTGCATGATGGCAAATAGTGCGTTAGTGTTGATAATACTGTTGAACGAAACGAGGACATCTGGGTTTGTGGGTATGTGTTAATGAAATGTAACTGTTCGTTTATGTGTGTGTCTGTTTTATGTGTGTGTAACCTTAACCTCCGTTGTTTTTTTCTGCTCTACGATTTTCTGCTCTCTCCTCCTCTCGTCTTCTCGCCTGTTCTCTTTTCCGCCCGTTCCCGTCGGCGTTCAGCGCGTCCCACCCCCCTTCTCACTCATTTGTGTGCTCCTGTTTTATTCTTATGTCCGCCACAAATGCTTCCCTCCTTTCAGCGGGATTCCTGCATACCCCTTCAGCAGCTCTCCTATGTAAATCTTCAACAGTTCTCCTAAACACCGGTACTGCTTTCAGCAGTTCTCCTAGCCTAAATAAAGGCACGACAGTAGACCCCTTGATCCCCCCGTCTCTTTTCCTTCCAGGCTTCTCTCAACGCCCCGGTTCTACATGCGTTTCATCTCAGCTTCTCCCAGTTCTGCATACGGCTCCATCTTAGCTTCTACCGGTTCTCCATGTGTTCTATCTCAGCTTCGTCTACTGTGGTTCCCGATCGCTCACTTCCTACTTTTCAACTCCGCCCTCAAATCGTTCACTTTCAAAACATCTCTGCCCATCCGAACTTCCAATGCCGGCGCAGCGAAGAACTTCCACATCTTCCAGTTTGGTTTCGTGTTACCTTGATTAGACTGTTTCACCAAGCTTTTCGTATCGTTTGATCTCGTCGATATTCGATGGCGGCGTTTACGTCGTTGTAAATATATACCTGGTACGAATACCTGGTACGAAGTACCAGGCTGCTGTTGTTGTTGTTGTTGTTGTTGTTGTTGCTGTTGTTGTTATTGTTGTTGGTGCTGTTGTTGCTGTTGTTGTTGTTGCTTTCGTTGTTGGTTCTATGTGCGTACCTTCGTGGTGCCTTCGTGCACGGTTTCTTTTTCTGCGATGCCTGTGATTGTTTACCAACGTTGTGCTTCAGGAGGCATTCATCTGCTCCTTTCCGTCCGTAAAGCGTACGTTTTTTTCCCCCGACGAAGCCTGTGATCGTCTACCGGGGCTGCGCTTCAGGGGAAGTATTCTGCTAATTCCTTTCCGTCTTAAGTCGTTTTCTTTGAATTTCCAGCCAAGTCTGTGATGGTCTATATACTAACGCTGTGCTACAAGAAGCGTTTTCTGCTTTCATTTTGTTACGTCTTTTTTATCGAAGTATCACCCGATTGTAAACGTGTAACTGTTTGTTGACTTAGTACTGTTGATCTGCAGTTACTACGCACGAGTACAAATATACGGGTATGTTAATATGGATATCCACAAACGTTCCTCCAGTTACTGAATTCCATCGAGATGGCGTGTTGAGTCATGGACCCCGTGTTAAATGCGCCGGCTACCATTCAGTTCTAGCACTTGAAAGCTTGAGCTGGTGTTTTGATTGTTATGCTGGTATGATATGGACTACTAGCCACCGTGTTGGGGGCATGTCGCGTTGCAAGATTTCTAACGACTCAAAAGCCACTCACCTGAATGTTTGGCGCTCGATACGTAGAGTGCTGGCGCTTCCTCTTCCGCTCCCCTCTGGGCGTTGTCGTGGTATAAGTAAAGCGTGTAGACCGTCAGTACTCCAGATAGGTGCAGCGCCCAGTGCAGGGTTGGGACGATGTCCTGTAGCATATTCATCCCTTGCTCCTTCCTTAGGCTCGCGTAGGAAATATCGCACGGTGTTAGATAGCTCCTTCTGTACGATAAATCGGAGTATCGCAATAAAAGCGAAGTACGTACGTAGTACGCAGGACGCCAAAAACAGAATTAAAGGCGCAGCAGAGAGACAAGGGGAGAATGGAAGTAGAGGAGTAGGTCACTGCGATGCACGACCCAATTGAGGCGTGCCCCATGCTAGAAAATACCTGTTTCTATTTCAAACACGTAAGATTTGATAAGTACGCATAATAGCTATTAATAGCGGTGTTGCAACATTGATAAATGGCGGCATTTTGGTTGACACTGCCGTTGAACAGCGGAAGCCGTGGTCGACGGGAAAGTTATTATTTATTCAAACTTTTATCAATGTTCAAGCGTTTGTGTGTCTTGCTTTGCTTTGTTTCGGTGTATGATAATTTGTGCGTATGTTTTTGTGTGTAGCCCTATATTCTCCTCTGCTCTCCGCTGTTTTCGTCTGCTCTCCGCTGTTTTCCTCTCCTCTCTTTTTTTTCTCGATCCTTCCCGCGTCTATGTTCAGCACCCCCTCCCCCCCCCATATATATATATGGGTTGGGTTGGCGTCGGTTGGCAACGACACTGTAAAACATGCCGTTCACTACGTGAGCTAGACATCCAGGGTACCGTTTTTTTATTTGTTTTTTTGGCGGTCGCCCACAGCTGGTCGTCTAGTTAGATCATTTGTGCGAAGTGAAGAACCTTTACTCTGCACAAGGAATTGATCGTATCACGTAGAGTTCAAGGTACGGCACCCAAGAGGCAGTTACATAGTACTCCCATTGCTGTCTCTGGAAGGGGCCACACTGGAAATTAAACTAACTCATTGAAGCTGTCATCCATATGCAAGTCCGCCTCACAAGCGGTTCTTAGCAGGATGCAGCCCACCCTTCATACGACTCGCCGGACACCTCACGGCGCTTCGCGCTTGGTGCAAGCAATGTCTGCCTGGTCGGTGAAAACCCGACATGCTCCGTCCCGGCATTGTAGGGATGCGAGGGTCTATGGTCATACGACTACGGCCATGCATGAGATCGAGTACATCTCTCCTATCGAGTACACCCCCCCCCCCCCCCAACTCGTGCTCATTCTTTTTATCTCTGTCACAAAACGCTTCCATACTTCCCTTCAGTAGATATCCTGGATACCCCTTCAGCAGTTCTCCGATGCATCCCTTCAGCAGCTCTACCGAATATCGGCACTGCAGTAGACGACTCGATTTCCCCGCCCCTTCTCCTCCCAGGCTCCTCCCAACGCCCCGGTCCTGCATACAGTCTCAAGGAAGTTTCTCCTAGTTCTGCACACGGCTCCATCTTAGCTTCTACCGGTTCTGCATTCGTTCCATGTAAGCTTCTTCCATCGTGTTTTCCGTTCAGCTCGCCTCAGTACCTGACTCCCTGTTTATTCGCTGGGTCCTCCCAACGTTGTCGCCGGTAAACCACGCTCTCCGCCTATCCGAACTTCTAATACGGGCACAGCGAGCACTTTCCACGTCCAGCAGCTGGTTTTAGTCTCACCTTGTTTCGGCTGTTTCCCCATGATTTCCGTATCGTTTGTTCGCGCCTATATTCGATGGCGACTTTTTCATCCTTGACTTATCTATACGACACATTTGGTTGTTGCCGTTGTTGTTGTTGCGACAAGCGTACCTTCGAGCATGGTTTCTTTTGCCGGTGGTTGCCTACCAACGGTGTGCTTTATGAGGCTTGCATTTCTCCCTTCCTTCCGCAGCATGTGTGTGTTGAGTTTTGTTTGTGGCAAGGTCTGTGATCGTGTACGAACGCTGTGCTTCAGGCGGCGTGTTCTGTTTCGTTCGTTACGTTTACGCCTACTCTCTTTCGTTTAGTTTTTTGTCGTGGCTGTGATCGTGTACCAAAGCTGTGCTCCAGAAGGTTTGAATTATTTTCGTATTGTTTAGTCAATGCTTTATTGTTTAATTGCTAGCAAGGTCTGTACTTGTCTACGTCTACCAACGGGGGGAGTTTGGGGGCGTTTTCTGCTCATGTGATTGTGTGATATTTGAGATCCGGTTTGTTTTGAATTTCTAGCATAGTCTGCGGTTATCTCCCAATGCTGTGCTTCAGGGGACGTTTTCTCTTCATTTCCTTTGGTAATTCAAGCATATTATCTTTAGGTTTGTCTTTGACTGCGATCGCTCACTAACGCTGTGCTTCAGGAGGGGTTTTCTGCTACTTTGCGTCCGTCGCGGTATATCTCAGTTTTGTTCTGTTTCGATGCCTGTCGCCGTCTTCCAACGCAGTGCTTCAAAAGGCGTTTTCTGCTATTTTCCTTTCGCAGAGCCTTCTTCCAGTTAAGGTTTTACCTAACCATCGACGCGGAACGTAATCAACACGCTGCCTACCGTTCTGTTCTACCGCTTGGAAGCTTGAGTTGGAGCTTTCAATGTGATGCTGATTTGATACGAGCTACTAGCCACTGTGGCGAGGGCATGCCGCGTTGAAAAGTTTCTCACGACGCAACTGCCACTCGCCTTGATTCGTCGCGCTCGATGCGTAGAATGATGGCGCTTCTTTTTTCACGAAGTTTCGCTCTAAGCGTTGTCGTCATGCATGTACAGCGTGTAGACCGCGGGTACTCCACGCAGGCGCAGCGTCCAGTGTAGGGCTAGTACAATGTATTGTATTGTAGTTCTCGTCGAACACTTGCTCCTTCCACGCGCTCGCGTAGGAAAAAGTACAGTAGTAGCTCCTGTAGTACGAAACAACGGAGCATCGGAACGAAGGCAAATTCCTAACGTCCAGGCTTCTTCTCTTTGTTGGTTTCCGTGCATCTGCTCATCTACCTCAGTAGGTCTCCAGGGGGCGTTTTATGTTCCTTTCGTTTCTTAACGTTTAGCCTTCGGTTTGGTTTGCTTTTGTCCAGCATGGCCTGTGATCGTTCACCAAAGCTGTGGTCCAGGGGGTGCTTCCTGGTCCGTTCATTTCGTAGCGTTCAAGCTATACTTTGTTCTACGTTTTAGCAAAGTCTGACCTCGTCCGCCAACGTTGTACGTTCGGCTCCTCTTCCTTGCAAAATTGCGTCTTTTATTCAAGGCATCACCCTGCAATTATCTTGTAACTGATGTCTTATGATCATGTAACTATTGTCTTATGGACGTTCATTTGCAGTCACTACGCACGACTACAAGTAAACGAGTACAGTAGTTTGGATATTCGTCAGCGTTCCTCAAGATACTGACATCCATCACGGGGCCGTGCTAACATATGGATTTCGTGTTTATCGCGCTGGCTACCATTCAGCTCAACCACTTGAAACATTGAGTTGGTACTTCGACTGCTGTGTTACTGACTTGATGAGCTACTAGCCACCGTGGCGAGGCCATGCCGCGTTGCAAGATTTCTCACGACGCAACTGCCACTTGCCTCGATTTTTGGCACTCGCTACGTGAAGTGCTGGTGCTTCCCCGTCCTCAGCTCCGCTCTAGGTATTGTCGTGGTTGATGTCTAGTGTGTAGACCTTGGGTACTCTAAGTAGGTGTCGAGCGCAGGGCTGACACGATATACTGTAGCTCTTGCCAACCCCGTGATCCTTCCTCAGGCTCGCGTAGGAAATATTTCGCAGCTGTATATAGTTTCTCCTGTACGATAATCGTGAGCGTCAGAGCAAAGGCGTCATACATACGTTGGGCAGGACACCAAGAGCAGGACCAAAGGCGTAGCAGAGTGACAAGGGGAAAGGGAAATAGAGGAGTAGGTCACTGTCACTGCTGTGATGTACGACATAGTTAGGGCGTGCACCATGCTAGAAAATACATTTTTCTATGTCAAACATGTAACGTTTGATGCGTACACGTATACCAGTTACATGACTAAAGCTGCAGTATGTTTTGCATGATGGCAAATAGAGCCTTTTTGTCGATACTGCTATTAAACGACGGAATTATTATATTTGTTGCCGTGGGGGGGTGTTCGAAATTTTTGGTTGTGTTTGTGCCTCATGTGTGTCGCCCTCTGTTTTCCTCTGATGTTCTCCGCTGTTTTTGTCTGCTCCACGCTGCTGTCAACGCCTCTACCCTGCTCCCTCCCCCCCCCGTTGCCGTTCAGCGACCCCCATCCTCCCCGCCGTCACAATTTTCATCTCCGTCACAAAAAGCTTCCATCCTTCTAGCAGCTGTCATATGTACCCCTTCAGCAGCTCTCCCGAATACCGGTACTACAGTAAACTACGGCATCCCGTTGCTCCTTTTCTTTTCAAGCTTCTCCCAGCGCCTCAGTTCTGCATGCGGCTCCATCTCAGCTTCCCCCAGTTCTGCATACGGCTCCCTCTCAGCTCCTCCCGGTTCTGCATGCGTTTCATCTCAGCTTGTTCCATTTTGTTTTCCGTTCAGCTCACTTGCTTAACTCCCTGTTTCTTAACTCCGTCCTCTGAACCTTCTTCCACAAATACACGCTCTCCGTTCATCCGTATTTCCAATACCGGCGCAGCAAGTAGTTTCCACGTCCACCATTTTTTCGTCTTACCTTGTTTCGGTTGTTTACCAATGATTCCCGGATTTCTTTCGGCCGCGCCGATAATCTATGACGGTTCATTTATCGTTGTATTGAATATACTAGCACGAAGTACCACGTTGTTGTTATTGCTGTTGTTTCTATATGTGTACCTTCGCGCACAGTTTCGTTTTCTGTTATGCCTGTGGTTGTCTACCAACGCCGTGCTTCAGCAGGCATCCCTGCTCCTTTCCGTTCGTACCAGGTAAGGTGTGAGCTTTGTGTTTGTTTCCGGCGAAGCCCGTGATCGTCTACCAAAGCTGTGGTTGAGAGGGAATGCTCTGCCCCCTTCTTTTGTTCAGCGCTTAAACACTGTTGTTGTTTGTTTCTCAATTTATATAGCGAAGCCTGTGATTGTCTTCCAAGGCTGTGGTTCAGGGGGCGTATTCCACTCTTGTCTTTCGTAACATGTATTCTCTGTTTTCTTTGAATTTCCAGCTAAGCCTGTGATCGTCTAGATACTAGCGCTGTGCTTCAAGAAGCGTTTTCTGCTCCTTTCCTCTCGTAACCTCTTATTTCAAGCTAAGCATCATTCGACGGTCAACTTGTAACTGTTAAGTCGACATATCAATAGTAGTGTTGACCTGCAATCACTCCGCACAAGTACTGGTATACGAGTATCTTGCTTTGAATGTCCGTAAGCGTTTGCCGAGCTACTGATTGCCATCAAGGAGGCGTGTTGAGTTATCGATCTCGTGTTCAACGCGTTGGCTACCATTCAGTTCTACATTGTGGAAGCTTGTGCTGGTATTTGGACTGCGTTGCCGGTATGATGTAAGTTACTAGCTACCGTGGCGAGGGCAAGCCGCGTTGCAAGTTTCCTCACGACGCAACTGCCACTCGCCTTGAGTTTTGTCGCTCGATACGTAGAGTGCTGGTGCTTCCTCCGGACAAAATCATCGCTCCAGGCGTTGTCGTGACACACGCATAGACCGTCAGTATTCCAATGCAGGGCCATCACGACGTAGTCATTGTAGTTCTCGCACCCCTCCCCTTGCTTTTTCCTCTGCCTCGAATGGAGGTATTTCGCAGTACTGTAGAACCCTTGCACGAAAAGCCGGCATATCGGAACAGAGGCGAAGTACACACGTAGTACGTATGACACCGAGAGCAGAAAAAAAGGCGCGACAGAAAGGCAGGGGAAATAGAGAAATATAGGGGCAGGGCAGTGCGATGCACAACTCAATTAAGGCGTGCACCATGCTAGAAAATACCTGTTCTTATGTCAAACACGTCAGGTTTGACGCGCACACCCTTTAAAAAAGATAGATACCAGGCATATCTGGTAGTGTTTATTCTATGTTGGTGAATAGAGCGTGTTTGCTGATGCTGCCATTGAACGACTGAAACCAAAGTGGACGACGTGAAACCGAAGCTTTTATATATACATTGTATGTGCGTGCGTGTGTGTTTTCCTTTGATTTCTTTGATTGCTCGCGCGCTTTTTGCGCATCCCGCGGTTCCCTTTCGCTTCGCACCGTTTTCCTCTGCTCTTTGCTGCTTTCCTCTCTTTTTCTATCCTCTACCCTTCCCCCGTCGCCGTTGAGCAACCCGCCCCCGACCCTCCCGCGTTCATCTGTTGTATATCTCCGCAACAACGATGCCCTCTCTTCTCTTGAACATATGCGCTAGATACCCCTCCCGCAGCTCTTCTATGTACCGCACCAGCAGCTCTCCTGAAGAACCGTACCCCTTACCACAGTAGACGGCTCAATTCCTACCCCTCTTTTCCTCCCCTGCTCTGCATGCAGTTCCATCTCAGCTATTCCCAGGTCTGCACACGGCTCCATCTCAGCTTCTACCGGTTCCGTATGTGTTCCAAATCATATTTTTTTCCATTTATTTCTGCGTTCAGGGCACCTAAATCACTATCTGCTGTCTAGCTCCGCCCTCCAAACGTTCTCCTAGAAACGTACGCTGTCCGTCCATCCGAATGTCCAATGCCAATGTAGCGAGCAAACTCCGCGTGTAGTAGTGCATTTTCGTCTGACCTTGTTTCGGCTGTTTCTTCACGATTCGCGGATCGTTTCCTTCGGTCGCGCCGATATTCGATGGTGGCTCGTTTTAATTTGACTAATACTTATGAAAATAAAAACAACAGCTGTGAGATCGAGGATCTCGTCGAAACTCATCTTTGCAAGCTGTGTGTGATACTTCGTTCGCGCGTGCTACGGGTTTTATATGGCTTCACTCAGGGTATACAGTCCGCATATGAAGAAGACCAAATCTCAAGCTGCAGAATTCAAGGAATGGGTGTGTGTCTATATTGGGAAATAAATAAGCATAAAAATATCCGGAGGTTGCACGTAGCTTGTCACGAATGAGAAAATTCCCCCCCCCCCCCCCGCCCTTTCCGAATGTGTTTTGCATGCCTGTTAGTGCTGTTGATATTTGTTTTAGTATATGTGGATACCATTCTCATCACTACTACCGAGCAGAAATAGTTTAATCCATTATACCAGGTTGTTGCTGTTTTCGGTTTTGTTGTTTCTACGTGCCTAGCTTGGAGCAGTGTTTTTTCTTCCTGTTTCAACCGTTAAGCACTGTTATTTCGTATTTTTCCCAATTTCTAGCGAAGTCTGTGATCGTCCATTACCAACACTGTGCTTCAAGAAGCGTATTCTGCTCATTTCCTTTGGTAATATATTTGTTCATACTAGGCATCACCCGACAACTAACGCGTAACTGGTAACTGTCGTCGTATGGACGTTGATTTTCGGTCACTCCGTACGACTACAGGTATACGAGTATCTTGGTTCGGACATTCATCAGCGTTTCTCTAACTATAGAAATTCCATCAAAGAGGCGTGTTGAGTTGTGCACTTTGTATTGAACGCGCTGGATATAATTCAGTTGTATTACGTGGAAGCTTGCGTTGGTATTTCGAATGTGTTGCTGATTTGATCTGTTCTCTAGCCACCGTGGCGAGGGCATGACGCGTTACATGATTTCTCGCGACACAACTGCCACTCGCCTTGAGTTATGGCGCTCGATACGAAGAGTACTGGTGTTTCCTCCAGACAAAGCTTCGCTGGACGTGTTGTCGAGATGCACGCATAGCGTGTAGGCTGTGAGAATTCCAGGTAGATGCAGTCCCTAATGCAGGGCCATCACGACGTAGTCAGTGTAGTTCTCGCACCCCTCCCCTTGCTTTTTGCTCTGCCTCGAATGGAGGTATTTCGCAGTACTGTAGAACCCTTGCACGAAAAGCCGGAATGTCGGAACAAAGGCGAAGTACACACGTAGTACGCATGACACCGCGAGCAGAAAAAAATGCGCGACAGAAAGGCAAGGGAAATAGAGAAATATAGGGGTAGGTCACTGCGATGCACAACTCAATTAAGGCGTGCACCATGCTAGAAAATACCTGTTCTTATGTCAAACACGTAAGGTTTGACGCGCACACCTTTTGAAAAAAATAGATACCTGGTATATCTGGTAGTCTTTATTCTATGTTGGTGAATAGAGCGTGTTCGCTGATGCTGCCATTGAATGACAGAAACAAAAGTGGACGACGTGAAAACGAAGCTTTTATATATTATTAGGTATGGCGTATTACAAAAGTGTAAATGTATACCAGATGACGCAAGTGTTATCGAGTAACGATTATGATGGCTACTAACAAGTATCATCTCTAATACCTCTTCCCGTTAAGCATACACTTTCTTACTCTGCGTTACATGCTAAAACTTCTTCGAAAGAAACACACGCAACATCAAGTGGTGATGTTGCTATTGGGAACAAACACTTGTACGTAATGTACCTACATGAGTTCCAAGGATAATCAGTTGTACATGATGTACCTACCACATGAGATCCAAGGAGTAAATTCGACACATACAGGAACAAAATAACCGAACATAGAATCGTTCTGTTCTTGTACTGTTGTAACACCTGCTTGTACGAGATGGGTGTGTACCTAAATTATGGTTGCTACAGGAGTACCTGGTAGCCCTGTTTTTTGCTGCAGCGACTAGATGATACTGGCTACTGCTGTAACAGGTGTCATCCCTAATACGACCCCTCGATGCGTAAACACATCGAGCTGAATTGAATTTTGAAATTCAACTGTGGAACATTGTACTCGTTGCTTCTGCGTTACATGCCATACTTCCAAAAATGCACACAACAAGGTGATAATTGTTGCGGTGACAGTATTCAACATAAACTACTGAGAGCTAACTCATTCTGCTAGAATACCCGGGGGGTTACACGAAACAAGCAGATGTAAAATATCCAGCTCTGCTACTTTTCTGCACATCTTATGCAAGCTTAGCTATCAGTCCAAGAATCATCAAATTTTGTGAACTACATTTCGGTCAGTTAAACGACAAAGGAATACTAAATGTGTGTAATAGTCTAAAGCTGTGAATTTGTTCATCCTTCCGCAACAAGAACAATAGGAGTGAACAGACTATTAACGTTCCTGCCGCCCACAAAACAAACAAAGGACCATGTTTTTGATACTGCCAGCTTAACGCTGTAACAAGACATACTGTTATCAGAGAGACATCCCCCTCGTGTATGATAATATCCTGTTTGGACTCATCTAGGTGGAGAGTTCTCCTGCCATACATCCTGAAGTTCCGGAGATGACGTACTCTTTTCAACTACACATTCGAATCTAATGATTCGACTTGGTTACAATGCATCCTTACTCTCTACTGACTGCGATTTATCTTTACTCTTGCACAACACCGGTCATTGTACTGCACTGCAGGGAAGATGGACGGGATACGCTACCAATGAATGCAAAAAATCCAATGAGCGGTTCGTTGACCCAAGGGAATTGTTTTCTTATCCGCCCCGTACAAATTGAACATGCGACAACCTACAGCTTCGGTAAGGGAGAAAATACAGTTCACGCTTCCAGTGGCTTGATCTTGTTGGTGTAGACGTCGGTGGTCGTCCGATGCGCTTGGTCCGTTATTCTTTGCATAGGACTTGAGGCTCACCTTATGTCGAAGTTGGAGAGGTAGTCTTTTCCTTTCCCTCAAAACTGATTGTCGTCTCAGCTCCGCCTCCACTGTAAATTAAGCAGTCAGTGTCTGCTTCTTGGTCCCGATGTTGATGGGCTCGCCGTCCAGCAAGAAGAAGATTATTGAAGTTGGCTTGCGGTTGTACACGAAGGCCGTACTCGCCAGTGGCTCTTGATCGTCCTGTGTCGATGCCGCAGATCCTGTCCCGGGGTTTGCCCGTGGTCCCGGGATTTGCCGGTGGTCCTGGGGTTTGCCCGTGGTTGTCTTTCCGCTATCGTAAGCGTGTGGACTTCCTTCAGCTGACGGTTGGTCTCTGTGTTCTCTCGTGTGGCGGCACGAGTCGGACACAGCCCTCGAGAAGCTGACACAACCCCTGGTGAAGCAGGCGGTGATGTCTCAGCTGATACTCCGGGGATGCCAGAAGATGATGATCCAGCTGATGATCCGGTGATCCCAGATGATGCTGATCCAGTGATCCCAGACGTGGATGCTCCGGTGATCCCAGACGCTGGTGCTCCGATGATCCCAGACGATGATGATCCGGCTGATTCAGATGATCCGGTGATCCCAGATGATGTTGATGCAGTTTTCCCAGACGTGGATGCTCCGGTGATCCCAGACGCTGATGCCCCCATGATCCCAGACGATGACGATCCAGCTGATGATCCGGTGATCCCAAATGATGATGCTACGATTATCCCAGATACTGATGCTCCGATGACCCCAGATGTTGATGATCCGATGATCCCGGGTGATGCTGCTCCGGGGAATGAATGGCATCGTAGTGTTTTGGTGGGGATTTTGATCACCAAGTTTTCCTCCTCCGAGATCCGAGAAGGGTCTCGATCGGTGTAGGCGAAATCTACACACGTGTCCGGGGGGTTTCCCCCGATGCCCTCTTGGCGTGTTTGCTGTCGGAGGTCTCCTCGACGCTTGGATTATGTACCGCACTGGCGGTCTCGTGATGCGGTGCATCCAGTGTGACTCCAGCCAGACTGGAAGATTCAACCCCGGGCGAAGCAGCAGATGCGTCCCAGGGCGAAAAAGAAGATGTAGCTCCTGACGATGATGACGACACTCCAGCTTGTTGCGGTAGTGTTCCAGTCTCTGATGATGGCGTTCCGGTCCCTGATTGAGGAATCTCTAGACCTTGGTGATGGCGTTCCGCCCCCTAGTGAGGATACTCCAGCTCCCGTCGATGATGTTCCGACTGTTGTTGTCGATGACTTGTCCTCTGCAAGAAGGTTGCTTGCGGACGGCTTCTCGTCGTCGTTGACGGGAGGTGATATCGCGCTCAGTACACCAGAGGTGATGTGAGCGCCGTTGCTTTGCGGCGGGTAACGTTCCGAGTCGTCGTGAGACGTAGTCTTGTGCGCAGCAACACCGCTTCTGCTCAACTTCATCGTTGGATCCTGCCTTGATCTTGGAAGATTACTTGTTGTACTTGTTGATCAGTTCTTGAACAGCCCGCTGACCATCCTCGCACGTACCAGTCGAGTCTTCGTTCGCCCTATCATAGTCAGTAATTACCCTGTCAAGAGAAGCCTGCGTTCCCGTGCCGGTCGTTTCTTCGGTTGGTCGGGGTTTCCCTCTGATCAGGCTTGCAATGTCTCGGCGCGCGACGCTGAGCACTGCCGCCAGCCTCTTACGCCAATCGCGAAAATCCCCTGACTTGCCGCCGTCGGACATCGTCAGTTCTTTGATAGCATTGGCTAGGTTGCCGCTGTTGTTGTTTAAAGCTGACTCCCCCATGATGATGAGTAGTACTTGGCCAGCGGTCTTGTATGATACTACACCAGTAGTACCATATGTACAACAGTATCTCTTGGAGCGGCCGCCGCACAATGCTCGGGGATCCCGAGGCTTTTAATTTGCCGTATGTATGTACGTATGATATAGCAGTACACGCGTTCCTTTTCGAAGATAGAAGACGCAGAGCCCCGTTAGAAGGAAGCGATGGCCGGGAAAGGCTTTGACTAGCTTCTGCTCGTGAGTCACGAGGCTGACAAATCCACAGTAATGGATAGCGCCTAGCAGTGCCCCTAATCTACAGGAGTACTGTGATTGTCTTTGGGGTAGCTATTGAAACAGCACCAAGCTATGTAAGTTTCTCGACACGATACTATCGAGATTTGAATTATTTCCAGGGGCTTCTCCTCGATGATCACACGGGGAGGTCCCTGTTGGAAATTTGTGAAGTCAGGGTTCCTTTTGCAGACGGTGGTACCGCCGGGAATTGCTTCTATACAGCTGCAGCTCGGCTTGTCCGAGACTGACGATCCACGATGTGGACTACACTAAGCAGAGCTCCTTAACCCCAGCGGTGCTGTAAGTTGTAGCGAAGTTATCCTTCATACAGCAGTATACTTGACTGTGGGTCGATTTTTGTATTTCCTAAGTTCCTCAGCGATGGATGGTCCTGTCAGAAAATAAATGGTGAAGTCACAGGGACTCCATTGGCAGACAGCTGTCACGCTTGTCGGGAGTTTGCTTCCACACCGCTGTTGCCTGGGGATTCCAAGGCTCACAAAACTACGCCTAGCAGAGCTCCTAACCTCAGCGCGCTGGGTTGTGTTGAAGTTGCCTTCGACAGCGTGCAGCAGTACAATACTCGACTCTGGGTCGAGATTTTGGATTCCACACTAGCTTCGTATGAGAAATATGGCACGAGGTGATATGTACACACACCTCCAACAACGCAGTGATGTTCGCTGGGTATCTCGCACAGATGAAACAGTCCTAACTGCAGTAGTACGGTAGCAGTTGATAGCAGACACCTATCTATGCGGGACCCTCTGGATGCGCGAAGTGTAACTGATACAGCTCGCTTTGACGTTTAAAGTTGGTGTCCTACTCGTATGATTCTAAAGCAGTACGAGTAGTGCACTCAGGTACAGTATTAGTAGTACTACTGCCGTGCGAATAATTTGTCGTGTCCTCCTCGGAAAAATTATTGAAAAATAGTTCTCGTTCCAACAGTCGTGTGGGGTCACAGACCGACGTGAAGTGCTACTGACGACCGCAAAACAACAAAACAAAATTTCTGTGGGGCCGACGACCATCTTGGAAATTATCGAAGGTCAGCGCTCCTTCGACAGATATAAGAGTACTTGTCAGGAGTGAAGTTCTATGCCGCTGTAGTAACGACTGTCATTTAATCTCGATGGGGCCGATGGATTTTATCGAAGTCCAGCTCTCCTTTCACAGACAGCAGAATGCTTATCGGGGGATACCTTCTATGCCACTGTAGTAACGACATTCAAATAATCTCTCTGGGACCGACGGTCCTCTTGGAAATTTGTCGAAGTTCAGCTCTCCTTTATCAGATAGCAGAACGCTTATCGGGAGTTAACTTCTACGCCGCTGTTGCTCAGAGTCACTGAGGCTTATGATCCACGAAATGGACTACACTAGACAGAGCTCCTTAACCCCAGCGGCGCTGTGGGTTGTGGCGAAGTTGTCCTTGACAGCGTACAGCAGAATCTTACTCGACGTGTTGATCGAGGTTTTTTATTTTCTAGGCTCCTCCGCAATGGATGGTCCTGTCAGAAAATGGTGAAGTCAGGGACTCCTTTGGCAGACAGCTATCACGCTTGTCAGGAGTCTGCTTCTGTGCCACTGTTGACGTGACGACTATATAAAGAACAATTCTCTGGGGCCGATGGTCCTCTTGGAATTTTATCGAAGTTCAGCGCTCCTTGGACAGATAGCAGAATGCTTATAGGGAGTTAACTTCTATGCCACTGTAGTAACGACTTTCAAATAATCTCTCTGGGGCCGACGGTCCCCTTGGAAATTTGTCGAAGTTCAGCTCTCCTTTATCAGATAGCAGAACGTTTATTGGGAGTTAACTTCTATGCCGCTGTTGCTCAGAGTCACTGAGGCTTATGATCCACGAAATGGACTACACTAGACAGAGCTCATCAACCCCAGCGGCGCTGTGGGTTGTGGCGAAGTTGTCCTTGACAGCGTACAGCAGAATCTTACTCGACGTTATGATCGAGGTATTTTTTGTATTTTCTAGGTTCCTCCGCAATGGATGGTCCTGTCAGAAAATGGTGAAGTCGGGGACTCCTTTGGCAGACAGCTATCACGCTTGTCAGGAGTTTGCTTCTGTGCCACTGCTGAAGTGACGACTATATCTAAAAAACCCTCTCTGGGGCCGACGACTCTCTTGGAAAGTTATCGAAGTTCAGCGCTCCTTTCACAGATAGCAGAAAGCTTATCGGGAGTTAACTTCTATGCCGCCGTAGTAACGACTTTTAAATAATCTCTCTGGGGCCGACGGTCCCCTTGGAAATTTGTCGAAGTTCAGCGCTCCTTTATCAGATAGCAGAACGCTTATCGGGAGTTAACTTCTATGCCGCTGTTGCTCCGAGTCAATGAGGCTTATGATCCACGAAAGGGACAACACTAGACAGAGCTCCTTAACCCCAGCGGCGCTGTGGGTTGTGGCGAAGTTGTCCTTGACAGCGTCCAGCAGAATCTTACTCGACGTGTTGATCGAGGTTTTTTGTATTTTTTTTAAGGCTCCTCCGCAATGGATGGTCCTGTCAGAAAATGGTGAAGTCAGGGACTCCTTTGGCAAGACAGCTATCACGCTTGTCAGGAGGTTGTTTCTGCGCCACTGTGGAAGTGACGACTATATCTAATAATCCCTCTCTGGGGCCGATTGTTCTCTTGGAATTTTATCGAAGTTCAGCGCTCCTTGGACAGATAGCAGAATGCTTATCGCGAGTTAACTTCTATACCGCTGTTGCTCAGAGTCAATGAGGCTTATGATCCACGAAATGGACTACACTAGACAGAGCTCCTTGACCCCAGCGGCGCTGTGGTTTGTGGCGAAGTTGTCCTTGACAGCGTACAGCAGAATCTTACTCGCCGTGTTGATCGAGGTTTTTTGTATTTTTAAGGCTCCTCCGCAATGGATGGTCCTGTCAGAAAATGGTGAAGTCAGGGACTCCTTCGGCAGATAGTTATCACGCTCGTCAAGAGTTTGCTTCTGTGCCACTGTTGTTGTGACGACTATAATTAAACAAAAACTCTCTGGGGTCGACGACCCTCTTGCAAAATTATCGAAGTTCAGCGCTCCTTTGACAGATAGCAGGGTGTTTATCGGGAGTTACTTTCTATAATACCGCAGTTGCTCAGTGTGACTGAGGCTTACGGTCCTTGAAATGGACTACACTCAGCAGAGCTCCTAACCTTCAGACGTCCTAGGTTGTGATGTTGAGTTACTGTTGAGCAGCGTACAGCGGTTACACTCGAGTTTTGTTCGAGATTATTGGTCCTCGTCTTTGAAAAGACAAAGCGGAGCTGGTGATATTATCACAGCTCCTTACGCGGTGGTGCTGTGTGGGTGTCTCTTTCGTAGTTACAGCGATTTGACTACAGCAGTAATGAACTACAACAGTAGTGAACGACAGCAGTAGTAGAAAGCCCTACGCACGACCCTCTTAGAAGTATGCGGTGTCCGTAGCACGTTTCACTCACGTTTCAACGAAGTACGTAGACCTTCGATGTTTGGTTCCTCTCGTCGTGGAAGGAGCTCCCTTGCTCGTACGTAGCAGCAGCAGGTTTCTTGATCGTGAAAAAGCCCAGTCTTCCTCCTGCTGTATAGCGAGCCAGTAGCAGTTCAGGGTGGCGGTCTTGTGCCACCGTTGCTAGTAGCTTGCCGCGTTTACGCGTTACGAGGCTAATTAACCTACCAGGTATGGCGGTTGGCGTGTGTACCAGCTCGTAGCTGATGTGTACGCCTAGACTCGACTGCCGATGGCCGGTCAATACACCGTCAAAATGTTCGAGGCAAACGTATAGCCACTGTTAAGTGACTTGTACGAGAAGCTTCAATACAAGAGAAGAAGATGGTGTGGTGACCCCAAGCCACAGTGTTGATTCATTTGCTCAGCTGGAAGCTCATGATGGTGAGCAAAAGCAGAGTGAGCTCAAAGGGGAGCGGTCCGCGTGTGCGCTCACGGCTCGAAACAAAGGACGACCCCTACAATTCGTTCAAAAACAAAAATAGGGAAATACCCTTGCATTCAGTTCAATATAAAACAACAAGGAGACCCGCAGTTCTACTGCAAAAATCAGTATCTCTTGAGATACGTACTCATGACCCTCTTGTAGCCTATGTTGTTACTTCAACCAGAACTGAAACTATGCCACCGGTCCCGGAGGGATACTGAAGATACCCTTTCCATTATTTACCAGTGCACACGTAACCAGGTACTGCTGTACATGAGCTGCTGTAGATTATGTACGTACGCAATACAGTAGATCTACGATACTACTTGTTAATGATACCTATTCTGCAATGTGTATGAGTGCACAGCAGTAGATAGTGTAAGACTGCTGCTGCTGTGTACTGCTACAATCCCAGACTGGAAAACTATCCGTTGTACTTATACAAAGCGTAAATGTATACCAGATGATGTAAGTGTTATCGAGTAACGACTATGATGGCTACTAACAAGTATCGTCTCTAATATATATGCATTGCATGCGCGTGCGTGTGTGTTTTTCTTTGACTCCATCAAGGGGGCGTGTTGAGTCACGCATGTCCCGGTAAACGCGCTGGTTCTCATTCAGTTCTACCAATTCGTAGCTTGAGTTTTTATTTTGACTGTGTTGCTGATACGATTTGGGCTATTCGCCCAGCGTGGCGAGGGCATGCCGCGTTGCGAAATTTCTCTCGACGCAACTGATACTCGCCTTGATATATGGCGCTCGATGCGTAGAGTGATGGTGCTTCGTTGTCACAAAGTTTTGCTCTAGGTATTGCCGTGATATATCTATAGCGTGTAGACCGTCGGTACATCGGGTAGGTGCAGCCTCCAGTGCAGGGTAACACGGTGTCCTGTAACTCTTATCCACCCGTTGCTCCTTCCTTAGGCTCGCGTTGGAGCATTAGAGCAGAAGATCCTCTTGTACGAATTTCTGTTTATCGGAACAAAGGCGAATTACATACGTAGTGCGCAGGACGCCGGGAGTACGGACAAAGGCACAGCAGGCGCGCAACACGAACAAAAATTAGAGGGGTAGGTCACTGTGATGCACGACTTGATTAAGGCGTGAACTATGATAGAAAATGCTTAGTGTTCGGTACGTATACGTAAAAAAAGGGTAGTACTGTAGTGTTTTTTGCATGATGGCAAATAGTGCGTTAGTGTTGATAATACTGTTGAACGAAACGAGGACATCTGGGTTTGTGGGTATGGGTTAATGAAATGTAATTGTTCGTTTATGTGTGTTTCTGTTTTATGTGTGTGCAACCTTGACCTCCGTTGTTTTTTTTCTGCTCTACGATTTTCTACTCTCTCCTCCTCTCGTCTTCTCGCCTGTTCTCTTTTCCACCCGTTCCCCGTCGGCATTCAACGCGTCCCACCCCCCTTCCCGCTCATTTGTGTGCTCCTGTTTTATTCTTACGTCCGCCACAAATGCTTCCCTCCTTTCAGCGGATTTCCTGCATACCCCTTCAGCAGCTCTCCTATGTAAATCTTCAACAGTTCTCCTAAACACCGGTACTGCTTTCAGCAGTTCTCCTAACCTAAATAAAGGCACGACAGTAGACCCCTTGATCCTCCCGTCTCTTTTCCTTCCAGGCTTCTCTCAACGCCCCGGTTCTACATGCGTTTCATCTCAGCTTCTCCCAGTTCTGCATACGGCTCCATCTTAGCTTCTACCGGTTCTCCATGTGTTGTATCTCAGCTTCGTCTACTGTGTTTTCCCCGATCGCTGACTCCCTATTTTTCAACGCCGCCCTCCAATCGTTCACTTTCAAAACATCTTCGCCCATCCGAACTTCCAATACTGGCGCAGCGAAGAACTTCCACATCCCCCAGTTTGGTTTCGTATTACCTTGATTCGACTGTTTCGCCAAGCTTTTCGTATCGTTTGATCGCGTCGATATTCGATGGCGGCGTTTACGTCGTTATAAATATATACCTGGTACGAAGTACCAGGCTGCTGCTGTTGTTGCTGTTGTTGTTGCTTTCGTTGTTGGTTCTATGTGCGTACCTTCGTGGTGCCTTCGTGCACGGTCTCTTTTTCTGCGATGCCTGTGGTTGTTTACCAACGTTGTGCTTCAGGAGGCATTCATCTGCTCCTTTCCTTCCGTAAAGCGTACGTTGTTTTCCCCCGACGAAGCCTGTGATCGTCTACCGGGGCTGCGCTTCAGGGGAAGTCTTCCGCTAATTCCTTTCCTTCTTAAGTCGTTTTCTTTGAATTTCCAGTCAAGTCTGTGATGGTCTATATACTAACGTACAAGAAGCGTTTTCTGCTTTCATTTTGTTACGTCTTTTTTATCGAAGTATCACCCGACAGTAAACGTGTAACTATTTGTTGACTTAGTACTGTTGATCTGCAGTCACTACGCACGAGTACAAATATACGGGTATGTTAGTATGGATATCCATAAGCGTTCCTGCAGCTACTGAATTCCATCGAGATGGCGTGTTGAGTCATGGACCCCGTGTTAAATGCGCCGGCTACCATTCAGTTCTAGCACTTGAAAGCTTGAGCTGATGTCTTGATTGTTATGCTGGTATGATATGGACTTCTAGCCACCGTGTTGGGGGCATGTCGCGTTGCAAGATTTCTAACGACTCAAACGCCACTCACCTGAATGTTTGGCGCTCGATACGTAGAGTGCTGGCGCTTCCTCTTCCGCTTCCCTCTGGGCGTTGTCGTGGTATAAGTAAAGCGTGTAGACCGTCAGTACTCCAGGTAGGTGCAGCGCCCAGTGCAGGGCTAGGACGATGTCCTGTAGCTTATTCATCCCTTGCTCCTTCCTTAGGCTCGCGTAGGAAATATCGCACGGTGTTAGATACCTCCTTCTGTACGATAAATCGGAGTATCGCAATAAAAGCGAAGTACGTACGCAGTACGCAGGACGCCAAAAACAGAATTAAAAGCGCAGCAGAGAGACAAGGGGAGAATGGAAGTAGAGGAGTAGGTCACTGCGATGCACGACTCAATTGAGGCGCGCTCCATGCTAGAAAATACCTGTTTCTATTTCAAACACGTAAGATTTGATAAGTACGCATAATAATAGCTATTAATAGCGATGTTGCAACATTGATAAATGGCGCATTTTGGTTGAAACTGCCGTTGAACAGCGGAAGCTGGGTCGACGGGAAAAATATTATTTATTCAAACTTTTATCAATGCTCGTGCGTTTGTGTGTCTTGCTTTGCTTTGTTTCGGTGTATGATAATTTGTGCGTGTGTTTTTTGTGTGTAGCCCTATCTTCTCCTCTGCTCTCCGCCGTTTTCGTCTGCTCTCCGCTGCTTTCTTCTCCTCTCTTTTTCTCGATCCTTCCCGCGTCTGAGTTCAGCACCCCCCCCCCCCCACTCGTGCTCATTCTTTTTATCTCTGTCACAAAACGCTTCCATACTTCCCTTCAGTAGATATCCTGGATACCCCTTCAGCAGCTCTCCGATGCATCCCTTCAGCAGCTCTACCGAATATCGGCACTGCAGTAGACGACTCGATTTCCCCGCCCCTTCTCCTCCCAGGCTCCTCCCAACGCCCCGGTCCTGCATACAGTCCCAAGGCAGTTTCTCCTAGTTCTGCACACGGCTCCATCTTAGCTTCTACCGGTTCTGCATTCGTTCCATGTAAGCTTCTTCCACTATGTTTTCCGTTCAGCTCGCCTCAGTACCTGACTCCCTGTTTATTCGCTGGGTCCTCCCAACGTTGTCGCTGGTAAACCACGCTCTCCGCCTATCCGAACTTCTAATACGGGCACAGCGAGCACTTTCCACGTCCAGCAGTGTGTTTTAGTCTCACCTTGTTTCGGCTGTTTCCCCATGATTTCCGTATCGTTTGGTCGCGCCTATATTCGATGGCGACTTTTTCATCCTTGACTTATCTATACGACACATTTGGTTGTTGCCGTTGTTGTTGTTACGACAAGCGTACCTTCGAGCACGGTTTCTTTTGCAAGTGGTCGTCTACCACCGGTGTGCTTTATGAGGCTTGCATTTCTCCCTTCCTTCCGCAGCATGTGTGTGTTGAGTTTTGTTTGTGGCAAGGTCTGTGATCGTGTACGAACGCTGTGCTTCAGGCGGCGTGTTCTGTTTCGTTCGTTACGTTTACGCCTACTCTCTTTTGTCTAGTTTTTGTCGTGGCTGTGATCGTGTACCAAAGCTGTGCTCCAGAAGGTTTGAATTATTTTCGTATTGTTTGGTCAATGATTTGTTGTTTAATTGCTAGCAAGGTCTGTACTTGTCTACGTCTACCAACGGGGCGAGTTTGGGGGCGTTTTCTGCTCATGTGATTGTGTGTTGTTTGAGATCCGGTTTGTTTTGAATTTCTAGCATAGTCCGCGGTTATCTCCCAATGCTGGGACGTTTTCTCTTCATTTCCTTTGGTAATTCAAGCATATTATCTTTAGGTTTGTCTTTGACTGCGATCGCTCACCAACGCTGTGCTTCAGGAGGGGTTTTCTGCTACTTTGCGTCCGTCGCGGTATATCTCAGTTTTGTTCTGTTTCGATGCCTGTCGTCGTCTACCAACGCAGTGCTTCAAAAGGCGTTTTCTGCTATTTTCCTTTCGCAGAGCCTTCTTCCAGTTAAGGTTTTACCTAACCATCGACGCGGAACGTAATCAACACGCTGCCTACCGTTTTGTTCTACCGCTTGGAAGCTTGAGTTGGAGCTTTGAATGTGATTCTGATCTGATATGAGCTACTAGCCACTGTGGCGAGGGCATGCCGCGTTGAAAAGTTTCTCACGACGCAACTGCCACTCGCCTTGATTCGTCGCGCTCGATGCGTAGAATGATGGCGTTTTTTTTTTCACGAAGTTTCGCTCTATGCGTTGTCGTCACGCATGTACAGCGTGTAGACCGCGGGTACTCCACGCAGGCGCAGCGTCCAGTGCAGGACTAGTAAGATGTATTGTAGTGTAGTTCTCGTCGAACACTTGCTCCTTCCACGCGCTCGCGTAGGAAAAAGTACAGCAGTAGCTCCTGTAGTACGAAACAACGGAGCATCGGCACGAAGGCAAATTCCTAACGTTCAGGCTTCTTCTCTTTGTTGGTTTCCGTGCATCTGCTCATCTACCTCAGTAGGTCTCCAGGGGGCGTTTTATGCCCCTTTCGTTCCTCAACGTTTAGCCTTCGGTTTGGTTTGGTTTTGTCCAGCATGGCCTGTGATCGTTCACCAAAGCTGTGGTCCAGGGGGTGCTTCTTTGTTCGTTCATTTCGTAGCGTTCAAGCTATACTTTGTTCTACGTTTTAGCAAAGTCTGACCTCGTCCATCAACGTTGTGCGTTCGGCTCCTCTTCCTTGCAAAATTGCGTCTTTCATTCGAGGCATCACCCTGCAATTATCTTGTAACTGATGTCTTATGATCCTGTAACTGTTGTCTTATGGACGTTCATTTGCAGTCACTACGCACGACTACAAGTAAACGAGTACAGTAGTTTGGATATTCGTCAGCGTTCCTCAAGCTACTGACATCCATTACTCCATCACGGGGCCGTGCTAACATATGGATTTCGTGTTTATCGCGCTGGCTACCATTCAGCTCAACCACTTGAAACATTGAGTTGGTACTTTGACTGCTGTGTTACTGACTTGATGAGCTACTAGCCACAGTGGCGAGGCCATGCCGCGTTGCAAGATTTCTCACGACGCAACTGCCACTTGCCTCGATTTGTGGCACTCGCTACGTGAAGTGCTGGTGCTTCCCCGTCCTCAGCTCCGCTCTAGGCATTGTCGTGGTTGATGTCTAGTGTGTAGACCTTGGGTACTCTAGGTAGGTGTCGAGCGCGGGGCTGACACGATATACTGTAGCTCTTGCCCACCCCGTGATCCTTCCTCAGGCTCGCGTAGGAAATATTTCGCAGCAGTATATAGTTTCTCCTGTACGATAATCCTGAGCGTCAGAGCAAAGGCGTAATACACACGTTGGGCAGGACACCAAGAACAGGACCAAAGGCGCAGCAGAGTGACAAGGGGAAAGGGAAATAGAGGAGTAGGTCACTGTCACAGCTGTGATGTACGACATAGTTAGGGCGTGCACCATGCTAGAAAATACATTTTTCTATGTCAAACATGTAACGTTTGATGCGTACACGTATACCAGTTACATGACTGATGCCGCAGTATGTTTTGCATGATGGCAAATAGAGCCTTTTTGTCGATACTGCTGTTGAACGACGGAATTATTATATTTGTTGCCGTGGGGGGGTGTTCGAAATTTTTGGTTGTGTTTGTGTCTCATGTGTGTCGCCCTCTGTTTTCCTCTGATGTTCTCCGCTGTTTTTGTCTGCTCCACGCTACTGTCAACGCCTCTACCCTGCTCCCTCTCCCGTTGCCGTTCAGCGACCCCCATCCTCCCCGCCGTCATCATTTTCATCTCCGTCACAAAAAGCTTCCATCCCTCTAGCAGCTGTCATATGTACCCCTTCAGCAGCTCTCCCGAATACCGGTACTACAGTAAACTACGGCATCCCGTTGCTCCTTTTCTTTTCAAGCTTCTCCCAGCGCCTCAGTTCTGCATGCGGCCCCATCTCAGCTTCACCCAGTTCTGCATACGGCTTCCTCTCAGCTTCTCCCGGTTCTGCATGCGTTTCATCTCGGCTTGTTCCATTTTGTTGTCCGTTCAGCTCACTTACTTAACTCCCTGTTTCTTAACTCCGTCCTCTGAACCTTCTTCCACAAATACACGCTCTCCGTTCATCCGTACTTCCAATACCGGCGCAGCAAGTAGTTTCCACGTCCACCATTCTTTCGTCTTACCTTGTTTCGGTTGTTTACCAATGATTCCCGGATTTCTTTCGGCCGCGCCGATAATCTATGACGGTTCATTTATCGTTGTATTGAATATACTAGCACGAAGTATAACGTTTTTGTTATTGCTGTTCTTTCTATGTGTGTACCTTCGTGCACAGTTTCGTTTTCTGTGATGCCTGTGGTTGTCTACCAAGGCTGTGCTTCAGCAGGCATCCCTGCTCCTTTCCGTTCGTACCAGGTAAGGTGTGAGCTTTGTGTTTGTCTCCGGCGAAGCCTGTGATCGTCTACCAAAGCTGTGGTTGAGAGGGAATGCTCTGCCCCCTTCTTTTGTTCAGCGCTTAAACACTGTTGTTGTTTGTTTCTTAATTTGTAGCGAAGGCTGTGATTGTCTTCCAAGGCTGTGGTTCAGGGGGCGTATTCCACTCTTGTCTTTCGTAACGGGTATTCTCTGTTTTCTTTGAATTTCCAGCAAAGCCTGTGATCGTCTAGATACTAGCGCTGTGCTTCAAGAAGCGTTTTCTGCTCCTTTCCTTTCGCAACCTCTTATTTCAAGCTAAGCATCATTCGACGGTCAACTTGTAACTGTTAAGTCGACATATCAATAGTAGTGTTGACCTGCAATCACTCCGCACAAGTACAGGTATACGAGTATCTTGCTTTGGATGTCCGTAAGCGTTTGTCGAGCTACTGATTGCCATCAAGGAGGCGTGTTGAGTTATCGATCTCGTGTTCAACGCGTTGGCTACCATTCAGTTCTACATTGTGGAAGGTTGTGCTGGTAGTTGGACTGCGTTGCTGGTATGATGTACGTTACTAGCTACCGTGGCGAGGGCAAGCCGCGTTGCAAGTTTCCTCACGACGCAACTGCCACTCGCCTTGAGTTTTGTCGCTCGATACGTAGAGTGCTGGTGCTTCCTCCGGACAAAGCATCGCTCCAGGCGTCGTCGTGACACACGCATAGACCGGCAGTATTCCAATGCAGGGCCATCACGACGTAGTCATTGTAGTTCTCGCACCCCTCCTCTTGCTTTTTTCTCTGCCTCGAATGGAGGTACTTCGCAGTACTGTAGAACCCTTGTACGAAAAGCCGGCACATCGGAACAGAGGCGAAGTACACACGTAGTACGCATGACACCGAGGGCAGAAGAAAAGTCGCGGCAGAAAGGCAGGGGAAGTAGAGAAATATAGGGGCAGGTCAGTGCGATGCACAACTCAATTAAGGCGTGCACCATGCTAGAAAATACCTGTTATTATGTCAAAGACGTCAGGTTTGACGCGCACACTTTTAAAAAAAGATAGATACCTGGTATATCTGGTAGTGTTTATTCTATGTTGGTGAATAGAGCGTGTTCGCTGATACTGCCATTGAATGACAGAAACCAAAGTGGACGACGTGAAACCGAAGCTTTTATATATACATTGTATGTGCGCGCGTGTGTGTTTTCCTTTGATTTGTTTGATTGCTCGCGCGCGTTTTGTGCAGCCCGCGGTTCCCTTTCGCTTCGCACCGTTTTCCTCTGCTCTTTGCTGCTTTCCTCTCTTTTTCTATCCTCTACCCTTCCCCCGTCGCCGTTGAGCAACCCGCCCCCCGACCCTCCCGCGTTCATCTGCTGTATATCTCCGCAACAACGATGCCCTCTCTTCTCTTGAACATATGCGCTAGATACCCCTCCCGCAGCTCTTCTATGTACCGCATCAGCAGCTCTCCTGAAAACCCGTACCCCTTACCACAGTAGACGACTCAATTCCTACCCCTCTTTTCCTCCCCTGCTCTGCATGCAGTTCCATCTGAGCTATTCCCAGGTCTGCACACGGCTCCATCTCAGCTTCTACCGGTTCTGTATGTGTTCCAAATCATATTTTTTTCCGTTTATTTCTGCGTTCAGGGCACCTAAATCACTATCTGCTGTCTAGCTCCGCCCTCCAAACGTTCTCCTAGAAACGTACGCTGTCCGTCCATCCGAATGTTCAACGCCAATGTAGCGAGCAAACTCCGCGTGCAGTAGTGCATTTTCGTCTGACCTTGTTTCGGCTGTTTCTTCACGATTCGCGGATCGCTTCCTTCGGCCGCGCCGATATTCGATGGTGGCTCGTTTTAATTTGACTAATACTTATGAAAATAAAAAACAACAGCTGTGAGATCGAGGATCTCGTCGAAACTCATCTTTGCAAGCTGTGTGTGATACTTCGTTCGCGCGTGCTACGGGTTTTATATGGCTTCACTCAGGGTATACAGTCCGCATATGAAGAAGACCAAATCTCAAGCTGCAGAATTCAAGGAATGGGTGTGTGTGTCTATATTGGGAAATAAATAAACATAAAAATAACCGGAGGTTGCACGTAGCTTGTCACGAATGAGAAATTCCCCCTTTCCCCGCCCTTTCCGAATATGTTTTGCATGCCTGTTAGTGCTGTTGATATTTGTTTTAGTATATGTGGATACCATTGTCATCCCTACTACCGAGCAGAAATAGTTTCATCCATTATACCAGGTTGTTGTTGTTTTCGGTTTTGTTGTTTCTACGTGCCTAGCTTGGAGCAGTGTTTTTTCTTCCTGCTTCAACCGTTAAGCACTGTTATTTCGTATTTTTCCCAATTTCTAGCGAAGTCTGTGATCGTCCATTACCAACACTGTGCTTCAAGAAGCGTATTCTGCTCATTTCCTTTGGTAATATATTTGTTCATACTAGGCATCACCCGACAACTAACGCGTAACTGGTAACTGTCGTCGTATGGACGTTGATTTTCGGTCACTCCGTACGACTACAGGTATACGAGTATCTTGGTTTGGACATTCATCAGCGTTTCTCTAACTATAGAAATTCCATCAAAGAGGCGTGTTGAGTTGTGCACTTCGTATTGAACGCGCTGGATATAATTCAGTTGTATTACGTGGAAGCTTGTGTTGGTATTTCGAATGTGTTGCTGGTTTGATTTGTTCTCTAGCCACCGTGGCGAGGGCATGACGCGTTACATGATTTCTCGCGACACAACTGCCACTCGCCTTGAGTTATGGCGCTCGATACGAAGAGTACTGGTGCTTCCTCCAGACAAAGATTCGCTGTATGTGTTGTCGAGATGCACGCATAGCGTGTAGGCTGTGAGAATTCCAGGTAGATGCAGTCCCCAATGCAGGGCCATCACGACGTAGTCAGTGTAGTTCTCGCACCCCTCCCCTTGCTTTTTCCTCTGCCTCGAATGGAGGTAGTTCGCAGTACTGTAGAACCCTTGCACGAAAAGCCGGAATGTCGGAACAAAGGCGAAGTACACACGTAGTACGCATGACACCGAGAGCAGAAAAAAATGCGCGACAGAAAGGCAAGGGAAATAGAGAAATATAGGGGTAGGTCACTGCGATGCACAACTCAATCAAGGCGTGCACCATGCTAGAAAATACCTGTTCTTATGTCAAACACGTAAGGTTTGACGCGCACACCTTTTGAAAAAAATAGATACCTGGTATATCTGGTAGTCTTTATTCTATGTTGGTGAATAGAGCGTGTTCGCTGATACTGCCATTGAATGACAGAAACAAAAGTGGACGACGTGAAAACGAAGCTTTTATATATTATTAGGTATGGCGTATTACAAAAGCGTAAATGTATACCAGATGACGCAAGTGTTATCGAGTAACGATTATGATGGCTACTAACAAGTATCATCTCTAATACCTCCTCCCGTTAAGCATACACTTTCTTACTCTGCGTTACATGCTAAGACTTCTTCGAAAGAAACACACGCAACATCAAGTGGTGATGTTGCTATTGGGAACAAACACTTGTACGTAATGTACCTACATGAGTTCCAAGGATAATCAGTTGTACAAGATGTACCTACCACATGAGATCCAAGGAGTGAATTCAACACATACAGGAACAAAATAACCGAACATAGAATCGTTCTGTTCTTGTTCTGTTGTAACACCTGCTTGTACGAGATGGGTGTGTACCTAAATTATGGTTGCTACAGGAGTACCTGGTAGCCCTGTTTTTTGCTGCAGCGACTAGATGATACTGGCTACTGCTGTAACAGGTGTCATCCCTAATACGACCCCTCGATGCGTAAACACGTCGAGCTGAATTGAATTTTGAAATTCAACTGTGGAACATTGTACTCGTTGCTTTTGCGTTACATGCCATACTTCCAAAAATGCACACAACAAGGTGATAATTGTTGCGGTGACAGTATTCAACATAAACTACTGAGAGCTAACTCATTCTTCTAGAATACCCGGGGGGTTACACGAGACAAGCAGATGTAAAATATCCAGCTCTGCTACTTTTCATTATGCAAGCTTAGCTATCAGTCCAAGAATCATCAAATTGTGAACTACATTTCAGTCAGTTAAACGACAAAGGAATACTAAATGTGTGTAATAGTCTAAAGCTGTGAATTTGTTCATCCTTCCGCAACAAGAACAATAGGAGTGAACAAACTATTAACGTTCCTGCCGCCCACAAAACAAACAAAGGACCATGTTTTTGATACTGCCAGCTTAACGCTGTAACAAGACATACTGTTATTAGAGAGACATCCCCCTCGTGTATGATAGTATCCTGTTTGGACTCATCTAGGTGGAGAGTTCTCCTGCCATACATCCTGAAGTTCCGGAGATGACGTACCCTTTTCAACTACACATTCGAATCTAATGATTCGACTTGGTTACAATGCATCCTTACTCTCTACTGACTGCGATTTATCTTTACTCTTGCACAACACCGGTCATTGTACTGCACTGCAGGGAAGATGGACGGGATACGCTACCAATGAATGCAAAAAATCCGGTGATCAGTTCGTTGACCCAAGGAAATTCTTTTCTTATCCCCCCCGTACAAATTGAACATGCGACAACTTACAGCTTCGGTAAGGGAGAAAATACAGTTCACGCTTCCAGTGGCTTGACCTTGTTGGTGTAGACATCGGTGGTCGTCCGATGCGCTTGGTCCGTTATTCTTTGCATAGGACTTGAGGCTCACCTTATGTCGAAGTTGGAGAGGTAGTCTTTTCCTTTCCCTCAAAACTGATTGTCGTCTCAGCTCCGCCTCCACTGTAAATTAAGCAGTCAGTGTCTGCTTCTTGGTCCCGATGTTGATGGGCTCGCCGTCCAGCAAGAAGAGGATTATTGAAGTTGGCTTGCGGTTGTACACGAAGGCCGTACTCGCCAGTGGCTCTTGATCGTCCTGTGTCGATGCCGCAGATCCTGTCCCGGGGTTTGCCCGTGGTCCCGGGATTTGCCGGTGGTCCTGGGGTTTGCCCGTGGTTGTCTTTCCGCTATCGTAAGCGTGTGGACTTCCTTCAGCTGACGGTTGGTCTCTGTGTTCTCTCGTGTGGCGGCACGAGTCGGACACAACCCTCGAGAAGCTGACACGACCCCTGGTGAAGCAGGCGGTGATGTCTCAGCTGATACTCCGGAGATGCCAGAAGATGATGATCCAGCTGATGATCCGGTGATCCCGGATGATGCTGATCCAGTGATCCCAGACGTGGATGCTCCGGTGATCCCAGACGCTGGTGCTCCGATGATCCCAGACGATGATGATCCGGCTGATTCAGATGATCCGGTGATCCCAGATGATGTTGATGCAGTTTTCCCAGACGTGGATGCTCCGGTGATCCCAGACGCTGATGCCCCCATGATCCCAGACGATGACGATCCAGCTGATGATCCGGTGATCCCAAATGATGATGCTACGATTATCCCAGATACTGATGCTCTGATGACCCCAGATGTTGATGATCCGATGATCCCGGGTGATGCTGATCCGGGGAATGAATGGCATCGTAGTGTTTTGGTGGGGATTTTGATCACCCAGTTTTCCTCCTCCGAGATCCGAGAAGGGTCTCGATCGGTGTAGGCGAAATCTACACACGTGTCCGGGGGGTGTTCCCCCGATGCCCTCTTGGCGTGTTTGCTGTCGAAGGTCTCCTCGACGCTTGGATTATGTACCGCACTGGCGGTCTCGTGATGCGGTGCATCCAGTGTGACTCCAGCCAGACTGGAAGATTCAACCCCGGGCGAAGCAGCAGATGCGTCCCAGGGCGAAAAAGAAGATGTAGCTCCTGACGATGATGACGACACTCCAGCTTGTTGCGGTAGTGTTCCAGCCTCTGATGATGGCGTTCCGGTCCCTGATTGAGGAATCTCTAGACCTTGGTGATGGCGTTCCGCCCCCTAGTGAGGATACTCCAGCTCCCGTCGATGATGTTCCGACTGTTGTTGTCGGTGACTTGTCCTCTGCAAGAAGGTTGCTTGCGGACGGCTTCTCGTCGTCGTTGGGGGAGGTGATATCGCGCTCAGTACACCAGAGGTGAGGTCTCCTCGACGCTTGGATTATGTACCGCACTGGCGGTCTCGTGATGCGGTGCATCCAGTGTGACTCCAGCCAGACTGGAAGATTCAACCCCGGGCGAAGCAGCAGATGCGTCCCAGGGCGAAAAAGAAGATGTAGCTCCTGACGATGATGACGACACTCCAGCTTGTTGCGGTAGTGTTTCAGCCTCTGATGATGGCGTTCCGGTCCCTGATTGAGGAATCTCTAGACCTTGGTGATGGCGTTCCGCCCCCTAGTGAGGATACTCCAGCTCCCGTCGATGATGTTCCGACTGTTGTTGTCGGTGACTTGTCCTCTGCAAGAAGGTTGCTTGCGGACGGCTTCTCGTCGTCGTTGACGGGAGGTGATATCGCGCTCAGTACACCAGAGGTGAGGTCTCCTCGACGCTTGGATTATGTACCGCACTGGCGGTCTCGTGATGCGGTGCATCCAGTGTGACTCCAGCCAGACTGGAAGATTCAACCCCGGGCGAAGCAGCAGATGCGTCCCAGGGCGAAAAAGAAGATGTAGCTCCTGACGATGATGACGACACTCCAGCTTGTTGCGGTAGTGTTCCAGTCTCTGATGATGGCGTTCCGGTCCCTGATTGAGGAATCTCTAGACCTTGGTGATGGCGTTCCGCCCCCTAGTGAGGATACTCCAGCTCCCGTCGATGATGTTCCGACTGTTGTTGTCGGTGACTTGTCCTCTGCAAGAAGGTTGCTTGCGGACGGCTTCTCGTCGTCGTTGACGGGAGGTGATATCGCGCTCAGTACACCAGAGGTGAGGTCTCCTCGACGCTTGGATTATGTACCGCACTGGCGGTCTCGTGATGCGGTGCATCCAGTGTGACTCCAGCCAGACTGGAAGATTCAACCCCGGGCGAAGCAGTAGATGCGTCCCAGGGCGAAAAAGAAGATGTAGCTCCTGACGATGATGACGACACTCCAGCTTGTTGCGGTAGTGTTTCAGCCTCTGATGATGGCGTTCCGGTCCCTGATTGAGGAATCTCTAGACCTTGGTGATGGCGTTCCGCCCCCTAGTGAGGATACTCCAGCTCCCGTCGGTGATGTTCCGACTGTTGTTGTCGGTGACTTGTCCTCTGCAAGAAGGTTGCTTGCGGACGGCTTCTCGTCGTCGTTGACGGGAGGTGATATCGCGCTCAGTACACCAGAGGTGAGGTCTCCTCGACGCTTGGATTATGTACCGCACTGGCGGTCTCGTGATGCGGTGCATCCAGTGTGACTCCAGCCAGACTGGAAGATTCAACCCCGGGCGAAGCAGCAGATGCGTCCCAGGGCGAAAAAGAAGATGTAGCTCCTGACGATGATGACGACACTCCAGCTTGTTGCGGTAGTGTTCCAGTCTCTGATGATGGCGTTCCGGTCCCTGATTGAGGAATCTCTAGACCTTGGTGATGGCGTTCCGCCCCCTAGTGAGGATACTCCAGCTCCCGTCGATGATGTTCCGACTGTTGTTGTCGGTGACTTGTCCTCTGCAAGAAGGTTGCTTGCGGACGGCTTCTCGTCGTCGTTGACGGGAGGTGATATCGCGCTCAGTACACCAGAGGTGAGGTCTCCTCGACGCTTGGATTATGTACCGCACTGGCGGTCTCGTGATGCGGTGCATCCAGTGTGACTCCAGCCAGACTGGAAGATTCAACCCCGGGCGAAGCAGCAGATGCGTCCCAGGGCGAAAAAGAAGATGTAGCTCCTGACGATGATGACGACACTCCAGCTTGTTGCGGTAGTGTTCCAGTCTCTGATGATGGCGTTCCGGTCCCTGATTGAGGAATCTCTAGACCTTGGTGATGGCGTTCCGCCCCCTAGTGAGGATACTCCAGCTCCCGTCGATGATGTTCCGACTGTTGTTGTCGGTGACTTGTCCTCTGCAAGAAGGTTGCTTGCGGACGGCTTCTCGTCGTCGTTGACGGGAGGTGATATCGCGCTCAGTACACCAGAGGTGAGGTCTCCTCGACGCTTGGATTATGTACCGCACTGGCGGTCTCGTGATGCGGTGCATCCAGTGTGACTCCAGCCAGACTGGAAGATTCAACCCCGGGCGAAGCAGCAGATGCGTCCCAGGGCGAAAAAGAAGATGTAGCTCCTGACGATGATGACGACACTCCAGCTTGTTGCGGTAGTGTTTCAGCCTCTGATGATGGCGTTCCGGTCCCTGATTGAGGAATCTCTAGACCTTGGTGATGGCGTTCCGCCCCCTAGTGAGGATACTCCAGCTCCCGTCGATGATGTTCCGACTGTTGTTGTCGGTGACTTGTCCTCTGCAAGAAGGTTGCTTGCGGACGGCTTCTCGTCGTCGTTGACGGGAGGTAATATCGCGCTCAGTACACCAGAGGTGAGGTCTCCTCGACGCTTGGATTATGTACCGCACTGGCGGTCTCGTGATGCGGTGCATCCAGTGTGACTCCAGCCAGACTGGAAGATTCAACCCCGGGCGAAGCAGCAGATGCGTCCCAGGGCGAAAAAGAAGATGTAGCTCCTGACGATGATGACGACACTCCAGCTTGTTGCGGTAGTGTTCCAGTCTCTGATGATGGCGTTCCGGTCCCTGATTGAGGAATCTCTAGACCTTGGTGATGGCGTTCCGCCCCCTAGTGAGGATACTCCAGCTCCCGTCGATGATGTTCCGACTGTTGTTGTCGGTGACTTGTCCTCTGCAAGAAGGTTGCTTGCGGACGGCTTCTCGTCGTCGTTGACGGGAGGTGATATCGCGCTCAGTACACCAGAGGTGAGGTCTCCTCGACGCTTGGATTATGTACCGCACTGGCGGTCTCGTGATGCGGTGCATCCAGTGTGACTCCAGCCAGACTGGAAGATTCAACCCCGGGCGAAGCAGTAGATGCGTCCCAGGGCGAAAAAGAAGATGTAGCTCCTGACGATGATGACGACACTCCAGCTTGTTGCGGTAGTGTTTCAGCCTCTGATGATGGCGTTCCGGTCCCTGATTGAGGAATCTCTAGACCTTGGTGATGGCGTTCCGCCCCCTAGTGAGGATACTCCAGCTCCCGTCGATGATGTTCCGACTGTTGTTGTCGGTGACTTGTCCTCTGCAAGAAGGTTGCTTGCGGACGGCTTCTCGTCGTCGTTGACGGGAGGTGATATCGCGCTCAGTACACCAGAGGTGAGGTCTCCTCGACGCTTGGATTATGTACCGCACTGGCGGTCTCGTGATGCGGTGCATCCAGTGTGACTCCAGCCAGACTGGAAGATTCAACCCCGGGCGAAGCAGCAGATGCGTCCCAGGGCGAAAAAGAAGATGTAGCTCCTGACGATGATGACGACACTCCAGCTTGTTGCGGTAGTGTTCCAGTCTCTGATGATGGCGTTCCGGTCCCTGATTGAGGAATCTCTAGACCTTGGTGATGGCGTTCCGCCCCCTAGTGAGGATACTCCAGCTCCCGTCGATGATGTTCCGACTGTTGTTGTCGGTGACTTGTCCTCTGCAAGAAGGTTGCTTGCGGACGGCTTCTCGTCGTCGTTGGCGGGAGGTGATATCGCGCTCAGTACACCAGAGGTGATGTGACCGCCGTTGCTTTGCGGCGGGTAACGTTCCGAGTCGTCGTGAGACGTAGTCTTGTGCGCAGCAACACCGCTTCTGCCCAGCTTCATCGTTGGATCCTGCCTTGATCTTGGAAGATTACTTGTTGTACTTGTTGATCAGTTCTTGAACAGCCCGCTGACCATCCTCGCACGTACCAGTCGAGTCTTCGTTCGCCCTATCATAGTCAGTAATTACCCTGTCAAGAGAAGCCTGCGTTCCCGTGCCGGTCGTTTCTTCGGTTGGTCGGGGTTTCCCTTTGATCAGGCTTGCAATGTCTCGGCGCGCGACGCTGAGCACTGCCGCCAGCCTCTTACGCCAATCGCGAAAATCCCCTGACTTGCCGCCGTCGGACTTCGTCAGTTCTTTGATAGTATTGGCTAGGTTGCCGCTGCTGTTGTTTAAAGCTGAGTCCCCCATGATGATGAGTAGTACTTGGCCAGCGGTCTTGTATGATACTACACCAGTAGTACCGTATGTACAACAGTATCTCTTGGAGCGGCCGCCGCACAATGCTCGGGGATCCCGAGGCTTTTACGTTGCCGTATGTATGTATGATATAGCAGTACACGCGTTCCTTTTCGAAGATAGAAGACGCAGAGCCCCGTTAGAAGGAAGCGATGGCCGGGAAAGGCTTTGACTAGCTTCTGCTCGTGAGTCACGAGGCTGACAAATCCACAGTAATGGATAGCGCCAAGCAGTGCCCCTAATCTACAGGAGTACTGTGATAATCTTTGAGGTAGCTATTGAAACAGCACCAAGCTATGTAAGTTTCTCGACACGATACTATCGAGATTTGAATTATTTCCAGGGGCCTCTCCTCGATGATCACACGGGGAGGTCCCTGTTGGAAATTTGTGAAGTCAGGGTTCCTTTTGCAGACGGTGGTACCGCCGGGAATTGCTTCTATACAGCTGCAGCTCGGCTTGTCCGAGACTGACGATCCACGATGTGGACTACACTAAGCAGAGCTCCTTAACCCCAGCGGTGCTGTGAGTTGTAGCGAAGTTATCCTTCATACAGCAGTATACTTGACTGTGGGTCGATTTTTGTATTTCCTAAGTTCCTCAGCGATGGATGGTCCTGTCAGAAAATAAATGGTGAAGTCACAGGGACTCCATTGGCAGACAGCTGTCACGCTTGTCGGGAGTTTGCTTCCACACCGCTGTTGCCTGGGGATTCCAAGGCTCACAAAACTACGCCTAGCAGAGCTCCTAACCTCAGCGCGCTGGGTTGTGTTGAAGTTGCCTTCGACAGCGTGCAGCAGTACAATACTCGACTTTGGGTCGAGATTTTGGAGTCCACACTAGCTTCGTATGAGAAATATGGCACGAGGTGAGATGTACACACACCTCCAACAACGTAGTGATGTTCGCTGGGTATCTCGCAGAGATGAAACAATCCTAACTGCAGTAGTACGGTAGCAGTTGATAGCAGACACCTATCTATGCGGGACCTTCTGGATGCGCGAAGTGTAACTGATACGGCTCGCTTTGAAGTTTAAAGTTGGTGTCCTACTCGTATGATTTCAAAGCAGTACGAGTAGTGCACTCAGGTACAGTCTTAGCAGTACTACTGCCGTGCGAATAATTTGTCGTGTCCTCCTCGGAAAAATTATTGAAAAATAGTTCTCGTTCCAACAGTCGTGTGGGGTCACCGACCGACGTGAAGTGCAACTGACGACCGCAAAACGCAAACACAAAATTTCTGTGGGATCGACGACCCTCTTGGAAATTATCGAAGGTCAGCGCTCCATTCACAGCTATCAGAGTACTTGTCAGGAGTGAAGTTCTATGCCGCTCTAGTAACGACTGTCATTTAACCTCGCTGGGGCCGATGGTCCTCTTGGAATTTTATCGAAGTTCAGCGCTCCTTTCACAGATAGCAGAATGCTTATCGGGAGTTAACTTCTATGCCGCCGTAGTAACGACTTTCAAATAATCTCTCTGGGGCCGACGGTCCTCTTGGAAATTTGTCGAAGTTCAGCGCTCCTTTATCAGATAGCAGAACGCTTATCGGGAGTTAACTTCTATGCCGCTGTTGCTCAGAGCCACTGAGGCTTATGATCCACGAAATGGACTATACTAGACAGAGCTCCTTAACCCCAGCGGTGCTGTGGGTTGTGGCGAAGTTGTCCTTGACAGCGTACAGCAGAATCTTACTCGACGTGTTGATCGAGGTTTTATTTATTTTCTAGGCTCCTCCGCAATGGATGGTCCTGTCAGAAAATGGTGAAGTCGGGGACTCCTTTGGCAGACAGCTATCACGCTTGTCAGGAGTTTGCTTCTGCGCCACTGTGGAAGTGACGACTATATAAAAAACAATTCTCTGGGGCCGATGGTCCTCTTGGAATTTTATCGAAGTTCAGCGCTCCTTTCACAGATAGCAGAAAGCTTATCGGGAGTTAACTTCTATGCCGCTGTAGTAACGACTTTCAAATAATCTCTCTGGGGCCGACGGGCCTCTTGGAAATTTGTCGACGTTCAGCGCTCCTTTATCAGATAGCAGAACGCTTATCGGGAGTTAACTTCTATGCCGCTGTTGCTCAGAGTCACTGAGGCTTATGATCCACGAAATGGACTACACTAGACAGAGCTCCTTAACCCCAGCGGTGCTCTGGGTTGTGGCGAAGTTGTCCTTGACAGCGTACAGCAGAATCTTACTCGACGTTATGATCGAGTTTTGTTTTGTATTTTCTAGGTTCCTCCGCAATGGATGGTCCTGTCAGAAAATGGTGAAGTCAGGGACTCCTTTGGCAGACAGCTATCACGCTTGTCAGGAGTTTGCTTCTGCGCCACTGTGGAAGTGACGACTATATAAAAAACAATTCTCTGAGGCCGATGGTCCTCTTGGAATTTTATCGAAGTTCAGCGCTCCTTTCACAGATAGCAGAAAGCTTATCGGGAGTTAACTTCTATGCCGCTGTAGTAACGACTTTCAAATAATCTCTCTGGGGCCGACGGTCCTCTTGGAAATTTGTCGAAGTTCAGCTCTCCTTTATCAGATAGCACAACGCTTATCGGGAGTTAACTTTTATGCCGCTGTTGCTCAGAGTCACTGAGGCTTATGATCCACGAAATGGACTACACTAGACAGAGCTCCTTAACCCCAGCGGTGCTGTGGGTTGTGGCGAAGTTGTCCTTGACAGCGTACAGCAGAATCTTACTCGACGTGTTGATCGAGGTTTTATTTATTTTCTAGGCTCCTCCGCAATGGATGGTCCTGTCAGAAAATGGTGAAGTCGGGGACTCCTTTGGCAGACAGCTATCACGCTTGTCAGGAGTTTGCTTCTGCGCCACTGTTGAAGTGACGACTATATAAAAAACAATTCTCTGGGGCCGATGGTCCTCTTGGAATTTTATCGAAGTTCAGCGCTCCTTTCACAGATAGCAGAAAGCTTATCGGGAGTTAACTTCTATGCCGCTGTAGTAACGACTTTCAAATAATCTCTCTGGGGCCGACGGGCCTCTTGGAAATTTGTCGACGTTCAGCGCTCCTTTATCAGATAGCAGAACGCTTATCGGGAGTTAACTTCTATGCCGCTGTTGCTCAGAGTCACTGAGGCTTATGATCCACGAAATGGACTACACTAGACAGAGCTCCTTAACCCCAGCGGTGCTGTGGGTTGTGGCGAAGTTGTCCTTGACAGCGTACAGCAGAATCTTACTCGACGTGTTGATCGAGTTTTTTTTTTATTTTCTAGGCTCCTCCGCAATGGATGGTCCTGTCAGAAAATGGTGAAGTCAGGGACTCCTTTGGCAGACAGCTATCACGCTTGTCAGGAGTTTGCTTCTGCGCCACTGTGGAAGTGACGACTATATAAAAAACAATTTCTCTGGGACCGATGGTCCTCTTGGAATTTTATCGAAGTTCAGCGCTCCTTTCACAGATAGCAGAAAGCTTATCGGGAGTTAACTTCTATGCCGCCGTAGTAACGACTTTCAAATAATCTCTCTGGGGCCGACGGTCCTCTTGGAAATTTGTCGAAGTTCAGCTCTCCTTTATCAGATAGCAGAACGCTTACCGGGAGTTGACTTCTTTGCCGCTGTTGCTCAGAGTCACTGAGGCTTATGATCCACGAAATGGACTATACTAGACAGAGCTCCTTAATCCCAGCGGTGCTGTGGGTTGTGGCGAAGTTGTCCTTGACAGCGTACAGCAGAATCTTACTCGACGTGTTGATCGAGGTTTTTTTTATTTTCTAGGCTCCTCCGCAATGGATGGTCCTGTCAGAAAATGGTGAAGTCAGGGACTCCTTTGGCAGACAGCTATCACGCTTGTCAGGAGTTTGCTTCTGCGCCACTGTGGAAGTGACGACTATATAAAAAACAATTCTCTGGGGCCGATGGTCCTCTTGGAATTTTATCGAAGTTCAGCGCTCCTTTCACAGATAGCAGAAAGCTTATCGGGAGTTAACTTCTATGCCGCCGTAGTAACGACTTTCAAATAATCTCTCTGGGGCCGACGGTCCTCTTGGAAATTTGTCGAAGTTCAGCGCTCCTTTATCAGATAGCAGAGCGCTTATCGGGAGTTAACTTCTATGCCGCTGTTGCTCAGAGTCACTGAGGCTTATGATCCACGAAATGGACTACACTAGACAGAGCTCCTTAACCCCAGCGGTGCTGTGGGTTGTGGCGAAGTTGTCCTTGACAGCGTACAGCAGAATCTTACTCGACGTGTTGATCGAGGTTTTTTTTATTTTCTAGGCTCCTCCGCAATGGATGGTCCTGTCAGAAAATGGTGAAGTCAGGGACTCCTTTGGCAGACAGCTATCACGCTTGTCAGGAGTTTGCTTCTGCGCCACTGTGGAAGTGACGACTATATAAAAAACAATTCTCTGGGGCCGATGGTCCTCTTGGAATTTTATCGAAGTTCAGCGCTCCTTTCACAGATAGCAGAAAGCTTATCGGGAGTTAACTTCTATGCCGCTGTAGTAACGACTTTCAAATAATCTCTCTGGGGCCGACGGGCCTCTTGGAAATTTGTCGAAGTTCAGCGCTCCTTTATCAGATAGCAGAACGCTTATCGGGAGTTAACTTCTATGCCGCTGTTGCTCAGAGTCACTGAGGCTTATGATCCACGAAATGGACTACACTAGACAGAGCTCCTTAACCCCAGCGGTGCTGTGGGTTGTGGCGAAGTTGTCCTTGACAGCGTACAGCAGAATCTTACTCGACGTGTTGATCGAGTTTTTTTTTTATTTTATAGGCTCCTCCGCAATGGATGGTCCTGTCAGAAAATGGTGAAGTCAGGGACTCCTTTGGCAGACAGCTATCACGCTTGTCAGGAGTTTGCTTCTGCGCCACTGTGGAAGTGACGACTATACAAAAAAACAATTCTCTGGGACCGATGGTCCTCTTGGAATTTTATCGAAGTTCAGCGCTCCTTTCACAGATAGCAGAAAGCTTATCGGGAGTTAACTTCTATGCCGCCGTAGTAACGACTTTCAAATAATCTCTCTGGGGCCGACGGTCCTCTTGGAAATTTGTCGAAGTTCAGCTCTCCTTTATCAGATAGCAGAACGCTTATCGGGAGTTGACTTCTTTGCCGCTGTTGCTCAGAGTCACTGAGGCTTATGATCCACGAAATGGACTATACTAGACAGAGCTCCTTAATCCCAGCGGTGCTGTGGGTTGTGGCGAAGTTGTCCTTGACAGCGTACAGCAGAATCTTACTCGACGTGTTGATCGAGGTTTTTTTTTATTTTCTAGGCTCCTCCGCAATGGATGGTCCTGTCAGAAAATGGTGAAGTCAGGGACTCCTTTGGCAGACAGCTATCACGCTTGTCAGGAGTTTGCTTCTGCGCCACTGTGGAAGTGACGACTATATAAAAAACAATTCTCTGGGGCCGATGGTCCTCTTGGAATTTTATCGAAGTTCAGCGCTCCTTTCACAGATAGCAGAAAGCTTATCGGGAGTTAACTTCTATGCCGCTGTAGTAACGACTTTCAAATAATCTCTCTGGGGCCGACGGTCCTCTTGGAAATTTGTCGAAGTTCAGCGCTCCTTTATCAGATAGCAGAACGCTTATCGGGAGTTAACTTCTATGCCGCTGTTGCTCAGAGTCACTGAGGCTTATGATCCACGAAATGGACTACACTAGACAGAGCTCCTTAACCCCAGCGGTGCTGTGGGTTGTGGCGAAGTTGTCCTTGACAGCGTACAGCAGAATCTTACTCGACGTTATGATCGACGTTTTGTTTTGTATTTTCTAGGTTCCTCCGCAATGGATGGTCCTGTCAGAAAATGGTGAAGTCGGGGAATCCTTTGGCAGACAGCTATCACGCTTGTCAGGAGTTTGCTTCGGCGCCACTGTGGAAGTGACGACTATATAAAAAACAATTCTCTGGGGCCGATGGTCCTCTTGGAATTTTATCGAAGTTCAGCGCTCCTTGGACAGATAGCAGAAAGCTTATCGGGAGTTAACTTCTATGCCGCCGTAGTAACGACTTTCAAATAATCTCTCTGGGGCCGACGGTCCTCTTGGAAATTTGTCGAAGTTCAGCGCTCCTTTATCAGATAGCAGAGCGCTTATCGGGAGTTAACTTCTTTGCCGCTGTTGCTCAGAGTCACTGAGGCTTATGATCCACGAAATGGACTATACTAGACAGAGCTCCTTAATCCCAGCGGTGCTGTGGGTTGTGGCGAAGTTGTCCTTGACAGCGTACAGCAGAATCTTACTCGACGTGTTGATCGAGGTCTTTTGTATTTTCTAGGCTCCTCCGCAATGGATGGTCCTGTCAGAAAATGGTGAAGTCAGGGACTTTTTTGGCAGACAGCTATCACGCTTGTCAGGAGTTTGCTTCTGCGCCACTGTGGAAGTGACGACTATATAAAAAACAATTCTCTGGGACCGATGGTCCTCTTGGAATTTTATCGAAGTTCAGCGCTCCTTTCACAGATAGCAGAAAGCTTATCGGGAGTTAACTTCTATGCCGCCGTAGTAACGACTTTCAAATAATCTCTCTGGGGCCGACGGTCCTCTTGGAAATTTGTCGAAGTTCAGCGCTCCTTTATCAGATAGCAGAACGCTTATCGGGAGTTAACTTCTATGCCGCTGTTGCTCAGAGTCACTGAGGCTTATGATCCACGAAATGGACTACACTAGACAGAGCTCCTTAACCCCAGCGGTGCTGTGGGTTGTGGCGAAGTTGTCCTTGACAGCGTACAGCAGAATCTTACTCGACGTGTTGATCGAGGTTTTTTGTATTTTCTAGGCTCCTCCGCAATGGATGGTCCTGTCAGAAAATGGTGAAGTCGGGGACTCCTTTGGCAGACAGCTATCACGCTTGTCAGGAGTTTGCTTCTGCGCCACTGTTGAAGTGACGACTATATAAAAAAAACAATTCTCTGGGGCCGATGGTCCTCTTGGAATTTTATCGAAGTTCAGCGCTCCTTTCACAGATAGCAGAAAGCTTATCGGGAGTTAACTTCTATGCCGCTGTAGTAACGACTTTCAAATAATCTCTCTGGGGCCGACGGTCCTCTTGGAAATTTGTCGAAGTTCAGCGCTCCTTAATCAGATAGCAGAACGCTTATCGGGAGTTAACTTCTATGCCGCTGTTGCTCAGAGTCACTGAGGCTTATGATCCACGAAATGGACTACACTAGACAGAGCTCCTTAACCCCAGCGGTGCTGTGGGTTGTGGCGAAGTTGTCCTTGACAGCGTACAGCAGAATCTTACTCGACGTGTTGATCGAGTTTTTTTTTTATTTTCTAGGCTCCTCCGCAATGGATGGTCCTGCCAGAAAATGGTGAAGTCAGGGACTCCTTTGGCAGACAGCTATCACGCTTGTCAGGAGTTTGCTTCTGCGCCACTGTGGAAGTGACGACTATATAAAAAAATTCTCTGGGGCCGATGGTCCTCTTGGAATTTTGTCGAAGTTCAGCGCTCCTTTCACAGATAGCAGAAAGCTTATCGGGAGTTAACTTCTATGCCGCCGTAGTAACGACTTTCAAATAATCTCTCTGGGGCCGACGGTCCTCTTGGAAATTTGTCGAAGTTCAGCGATCCTTTATCAGATAGCAGAACGCTTATCGGGAGTTAACTTCTGTGCCGCTGTTGCTCAGAGTCACTGAGGCTTATGATCCACGAAATGGACTACACTAGAAAGAGCTCCTTAACCCCAGCGGTGCTGTGGGTTGTGGCGAAGTCGTCCTTGACAGCGTACAGCAGAATCTTACTCGACGTGTTGATCGAGTTTTGTTTTGTATTTTCTAGGTTCCTCCGCAATGGATGGTCCTGTCAGAAAATGGTGAAGTCAGGGACTCCTTTGGCAGACAGCTATCACGCTTGTCAGGAGTTTGCTTCTGCGCCACTGTGGAAGTGACGACTATATAAAAAACATCACGCTTGTCAGGAGTTTGCTTCTGCGCCACTGTGGAAGTGACGACTATATAAAAAACAATTCTCTGGGGCCGATGGTCCTCTTGGAATTTTATCGAAGTTCAGCGCTCCTTTCACAGATAGCAGAAAGCTTATCGGGAGTTAACTTCTATGCCGCCGTAGTAACGACTTTCAAATAATCTCTCTGGGGCCGACGGTCCTCTTGGAAATTTGTCGAAGTTCAGCGCTCCTTTATCAGATAGCAGAACGCTTATCGGGAGTTAACTTCTATGCCGCTGTTGCTCAGAGTCACTGAGGCTTATGATCCACGAAATGGACTACACTAGACAGAGCTCCTTAACCCCAGCGGTGCTGTGGGTTGTGGCGAAGTTGTCCTTGACAGCGTACAGCAGAATCTTACTCGACGTGTTGATCGAGGTTTTTTGTATTTTCTAGTCTCTTCCGCAATGGATGGTCCTGTCAGAAAATGGTGAAGTCAGGGACTCCTTTGGCAGACAGCTATCACGCTTGTCAGGAGTTTGCTTCTGCGCCACTGTGGAAGTGACGACTATATAAAAAACAATTCTCTGGGGCCGATGGTCCTCTTGGAATTTTATCGAAGTTCAGCGCTCCTTTCACAGATAGCAGAAAGCTTATCGGGAGTTAACTTCTATGCCGCCGTAGTAACGACTTTCAAATAATCTCTCTGGGGCCGACGGTCCTCTTGGAAATTTGTCGAAGTTCAGCGCTCCTTTATCAGATAGCAGAACGCTTATCGGGAGTTAACTTCTATGCCGCTGTTGCTCAGAGTCACTGAGGCTTATGATCCACGAAATGGACTACACTAGACAGAGCTCCTTAACCCCAGCGGTGCTGTGGGTTGTGGCGAAGTCGTCCTTGACAGCGTACAGCAGAATCTTACTCGACGTTATGATCGAGTTTTGTTTTGTATTTTCTAGGTTCCTCCGCAATGGATGGTCCTGTCAGAAAATGGTGAAGTCAGGGACTCCTTTGGCAGACAGCTATCACGCTTGTCAGGAGTTTGCTTCTGCGCCACTGTGGAAGTGACGACTATATAAAAAACAATTCTCTGGGGCCGATGGTCCTCTTGGAATTTATCGAAGTTCAGCGCTCCTTTCACAGATAGCAGAAAGCTTATCGGGAGTTAACTTCTATGCCGCCGTAGTAACGACTTTCATATAATCTCTCTGGGGCCGACGGTCCTCTTGGAAATTTGTCGAAGTTCAGCTCTCCTTTATCAGATAGCAGAACGCTTATCGGGAGTTGACTTCTTTGCCGCTGTTGCTCAGAGTCACTGAGGCTTATGATCCACGAAATGGACTATACTAGACACAGCTCCTTAATCCCAGCGGTGCTGTGGGTTGTGGCGAAGTTGTCCTTGACAGCGTACAGCAGAATCTTACTCGACGTGTTGATCGAGGTCTTTTGTATTTTCTAGGCTCCTCCGCAATGGATGGTCCTGTCAGAAAATGGTGAAGTCAGGGACTCCTTTGGCAGACAGCTATCACGCTTGTCAGGAGTTTGCTTCTGCGCCACTGTGGAAGTGACGACTATATAAAAAACAATTCTCTGGGGCCGATGGTCCTCTTGGAATTTTATCGAAGTTCAGCGCTCCTTTCACAGATAGCAGAAAGCTTATCGGGAGTTAACTTCTATGCCGCCGTAGTGACGACTTTCAAATAATCTCTCTGGGGCCGACGGTCCTCTTGGAAATTTGTCGAAGTTCAGCGCTCCTTTATCAGATAGCAGAACGCTTATCGGGAGTTGACTTCTATGCCGCTGTTGCTCAGAGTCACTGAGGCTTATGATCCACGAAATGGACTACACTAGACAGAGCTCCTTAACCCCAGCGGTGCTGTGGGTTGTGGCGAAGTTGTCCTTGACAGCGTACAGCAGAATCTTACTCGACGTGTTGATCGAGTTTTTTTTTGTATTTTCTAGGTTCCTCCGCAATGGATGGTCCTGTCAGAAAATGGTGAAGTCAGGGACTCCTTTGGCAGACAGCTATCACGCTTGTCAGGAGTTTGCTTCTGCGCCACTGTGGAAGTGACGACTATATAAAAAACAATTCTCTGGGGCCGATGGTCCTCTTGGAATTTTATCGAAGTTCAGCGCTCCTTTCACAGATAGCAGAAAGCTTATCGGGAGTTAACTTCTATGCCGCTGTAGTAACGACTTTCAAATAATCTCTCTTGGGCCGACGGTCCTCTTGGAAATTTGTCGAAGTTCAGCGCTCCTTTATCAGATAGCAGAACGCTTATCGGGAGTTAACTTCTATGCCGCTGTTGCTCAGAGTCACTGAGGCTTATGATCCACGAAATGGACTACACTAGACAGAGCTCCTTAACCCCAGCGGTGCTGTGGGTTGTGGCGAAGTTGTCCTTGACAGCGTACAGCAGAATCTTACTCGACGTTATGATCGAGGTTTTGTTTTGTAATTTCTAGGTTCCTCCGCAATGGATGGTCCTGTCAGAAAATGGTGAAGTCAGGGACTCCTTTGGCAGACAGCTATCACGCTTGTCAGGAGTTTGCTTCTGCGCCACTGTGGAAGTGACGACTATATAAAAAACAATTCTCTGGGGCCGATGGTCCTCTTGGAATTTTATCGAAGTTCAGCGCTCCTTTCACAGATAGCAGAAAGCTTATCGGGAGTTAACTTCTATGCCGCCGTAGTAACGACTTTCAAATAATCTCTCTGGGGCCGACGGTCCTCTTGGAAATTTGTCGAAGTTCAGCGCTCCTTTATCAGATAGCAGAACGCTTATCGGGAGTTAACTTCTATGCCGCTGTTGCTCAGAGTCACTGAGGCTTATGATCCACGAAATGGACTACACTAGACAGAGCTCCTTAACCCCAGCGGTGCTGTGGGTTGTGGCGAAGTTGTCCTTGACAGCGTACAGCAGAATCTTACTCGACGTTATGATCGAGGTTTTGTTTTGTAATTTCTAGGTTCCTCCGCAATGGATGGTCCTGTCAGAAAATGGTGAAGTCAGGGACTCCTTTGGCAGACAGCTATCACGCTTGTCAGGAGTTTGCTTCTGCGCCACTGTGGAAGTGACGACTATATAAAAAACAATTCTCTGGGACCGATGGTCCTCTTGGAATTTTATCGAAGTTCAGCGCTCCTTTCACAGATAGCAGAAAGCTTATCGGGAGTTAACTTCTATGCCGCCGTAGTAACGACTTTCATATAATCTCTCTGGGGCCGACGGTCCTCTTGGAAATTTGTCGAAGTTCAGCGCTCCTTTATCAGATAGCAGAACGCTTATCGGGAGTTAACTTCTTTGCCGCTGTTGCTCAGAGTCACTGAGGCTTATGATCCACGAAATGGACTATACTAGACAGAGCTCCTTAACCCCAGCGGTGCTGTGGGTTGTGGCGAAGTTGTCCTTGACAGCGTACAGCAGAATCTTACTCGACGTGTTGATCGATGTTTTTTGTATTTTCTAGGCTCCTCCGCAATGGATGGTCCTGTCAGAAAATGGTGAAGTCAGGGACTCCTTTGGCAGACAGCTATCATGCTTGTCAGGAGTTTGCTTCTGCGCCACTGTGGAAGTGACGACTATATAAAAAACAATTCTCTGGGGCCGATGGTCCTCTTGGAATTTTATCGAAGTTCAGCGCTCCTTTCACAGATAGCAGAAAGCTTATCGGGAGTTAACTTCTATGCCGCTGTAGTAACGACTTTCAAATAATCTCTCTGGGGCCGACGGTCCTCTTGGAAATTTGTCGAAGTTCAGCGCTCCTTTATCAGATAGCAGAACGCTTATCGGGAGTTAACTTCTATGCCGCTGTTGCTCAGAGTCACTGAGGCTTATGATCCACGAAATGGACTACACTAGACAGAGCTCCTTAACCCCAGCGGTGCTGTGGGTTGTGGCGAAGTTGTCCTTGACAGCGTACAGCAGAATCTTACTCGACGTGTTGATCGATGTTTTTTTTTATTTTCTAGGCTCCTCCGCAATGGATGGTCCTGTCAGAAAATGGTGAAGTCAGGGACTCCTTTGGCAGACAGCTATCACGCTTGTCAGGAGTTTGCTTCTGCGCCACTGTGGAAGTGACGACTATATAAAAAACAATTCTCTGGGGCCGATGGTCCTCTTGGAATTTTATCGAAGTTCAGCGCTCCTTTCACAGATAGCAGAAAGCTTATCGGGAGTTAACTTCTATGCCGCTGTAGTAACGACTTTCAAATAATCTCTCTGGGGCCGACGGTCCTCTTGGAAATTTGTCGAAGTTCAGCGCTCCTTTATCAGATAGCAGAACGCTTATCGGGAGTTAACTTCTATGCCGCTGTTGCTCAGAGTCACTGAGGCTTATGATCCACGAAATGGACTACACTAGACAGAGCTCCTCAACCCCAGCGGTGCTGTGGGTTGTGGCGAAGTTGTCCTTGACAGCGTACAGCAGAATCTTACTCGACGTTATGATCAAGGTTTTTTTTTCGTATTTTCTAGGTTCCTCCGCAATGGATGGTCCTGTCAGAGAATGGTGAAGTCAGGGACTCCTTTACAGATAGTTATCACGCTCGTCAAGGGTTTGCTTCTCTGCCACTGTTGTTGTGACGACTATAATAAAACAAAACCTCGCTGGGGTCGACGACCCTCTTGGAAAATTATCGAAGTTCAGCGCTCCTTTGACAGATAGCAGGGTGCTTATCGGGATTTACTTTCTATAATACCGCTGTTGCTCAGGGTGACTGAGGCTTATGATCCACGAAATGGACTACACTAGACAGAGCTCCTTAACCCCAGCGGTGCTGTGGGTTGTGGCGAAGTTGTCCTTGACAGCGTACAGCAGAATCTTACTCGACGTTATGATCGAGGTTTTGTTTTGTATTTTCTAGGTTCCTCCGCAATGGATGGTCCTGTCAGAAAATGGTGAAGTCAGGGACTCCTTTGGCAGACAGCTATCACGCTTGTCAGGAGTTTGCTTCTGCGCCACTGTGGAAGTGACGACTATATAAAAAACAATTCTCTGGGGCCGATGGTCCTCTTGGAATTTTATCGAAGTTCAGCGCTCCTTTCACAGATAGCAGAAAGCTTATCGGGAGTTAACTTCTATGCCGCCGTAGTAACGACTTTCATATAATCTCTCTGGGGCCGACGGTCCTCTTGGAAATTTGTCGAAGTTCAGCGCTCCTTTATCAGATAGCAGAACGCTTATCGGGAGTTGACTTCTATGCCGCTGTTGCTCAGAGTCGCTGAGGCTTATGATCCACGAAATGGACTACACTAGACAGAGCTCCTTAACCCCAGCGGTGCTGTGGGTTGTGGCGAAGTTGTCCTTGACAGCGTACAGCAGAATCTTACTCGACGTGTTGATCGAGTTTTCTTTTGAATTTTCTAGGTTCCTCCGCAATGGATGGTCCTGTCAGAAAATGGTGAAGTCAGGGACTCCTTTGGCAGACAGCTATCACGCTTGTCAGGAGTTTGCTTCTGCGCCACTGTGGAAGTGACGACTATATTAAAAACAATTCTCTGGGGCCGATGGTCCTCTTGGAATTTTATCGAAGTTCAGCGCTCCTTTCACAGATAGCAGAAAGCTTATCGGGAGTTAACTTCTATGCCGCCGTAGTAACGACTTTCATATATTCTCTCTGGGGCCGACGGTCCTCTTGGAAATTTGTCGAAGTTCAGCTCTCCTTTATCAGATAGCAGAACGCTTATCGGGAGTTAAGTTCTATGCCGCTGTTGCTCAGAGTCACTGAGGCTTATGATCCACGAAATGGACTATACTAGACAGAGCTCCTTAACCCCAGCGGTGCTGTGGGTTGTGGCGAAGTTGTCCTTGACAGCGTACAGCAGAATCTTACTCGACGTGTTGATCGAGGTTTTTTTTATTTTCTAGGGTTCCTCCGCAATGGATGGTCCTGTCAGAAAATGGTGAAGTCAGGGACTCCTTGGCAGACAGCTATCACGCTTGTCAGGAGTTTGCTTCTGCGCCACTGTGGAAGTGACGACTATATAAAATACAATTCTCTGGGGCCGATGGTCCTCTTGGAATTTTATCGAAGTTCAGCGCTCCTTTCACAGATAGCAGAAAGCTTATCGGGAGTTAACTTCTATGCCGCTGTAGTAACGACTTTCAAATAATCTCTCTGGGGCCGACGGTCCTCTTGGAAATTTGTCGAAGTTCAGCGCTCTTTTATCAGATAGCAGAACGCTTATCGGGAGTTAACTTCTATGCCGCTGTTGCTCAGAGTCACTGAGGCTTATGATCCACGAAATGGACTATACTAGACAGGGCTCCTTAACCCCAGCGGTGCTGTGGGTTGTGGCGAAGTTGTCCTTGACAGCGTACAGCAGAATCTTGCTCGACGTGTTGATCGAGGTTTTTTGTATTTTCTGGGCTCCTCCGCAATGGATGGTCCTGTCAGAAAATGGTGAAGTCAGGGACTCCTTTGGCAGACAGCTATCACGCTTGTCAGGAGTTTGCTTCTGCGCCACTGTGGAAGTGACGACTATATAAAAAACAATTCTCTGGGCCGATGGTCCTCTTGGAATTTTATCGAAGTTCAGCGCTCCTTTCACAGATAGCAGAAAGCTTATCAGAAGTTAACTTCTATGCCGCCGTAGTGACGACTTTCAAATAATCTCCCTGGGGCCGACGGTCCTCTTGGAAATTTGTCGAAGTTCAGCGCTCCTTTATCAGATAGCAGAACGCTTATCGGGAGTTGACTTCTATGCCGCTGTTGCTCAGAGTCACTGAGGCTTATGATCCACGAAATGGACTACACTAGTCAGAGCTCCTTAACCCCAGCGGTGCTGTGGGTTGTGGCGAAGTTGTCCTTGACAGCGTACAGCAGAATCTTACTCGATGTGTTGATCGAGTTTTCTTTTGAATTTTCTGGGTTCCTCCGCAATGGATGGTCCTGTCAGAAAATGGTGAAGTCAGGGACTCCTTTGGCAGACAGCTATCACGCTTGTCAGGAGTTTGCTTCTGCGCCACTGTGGAAGTGACGACTATATAAAAAACAATTCTCTGGGGCCGATGGTCCTCTTGGAATTTTATCGAAGTTCAGCGCTCCTTTCACAGATAGCAGAAAGCTTATCGGGAGTTAACTTCTATGCCGCCGTAGTAACGACTTTCATATAATCTCTCTGGGGCCGACGGTCCTCTTGGAAATTTGTCGAAGTTCAGCGCTCCTTTATCAGATAGCAGAACGCTTATCGGGAGTTAAGTTCTATGCCGCTGTTGCTCAGAGTCACTGAGGCTTATGATCCACGAAATGGACTATACTAGACAGAGCTCCTTAACCCCAGCGGTGCTGTGGGTTGTGGCGAAGTTGTCCTTGACAGCGTACAGCAGAATCTTACTCGACGTGTTGATCGAGGTTTTTTTTATTTTCTAGGCTCCTCCGCAATGGATGGTCCTGTCAGAAAATGGTGAAGTCAGGGACGCCTTTGGCAGACAGCTATCACGCTTGTCAGGAGTTTGCTTCTGCGCCACTGTGGAAGTGACGACTATATAAAAAACAATTCTCTGGGGCCGATGGTCCTCTTGGAATTTTATCGAAGTTCAGCGCTCCTTTCACAGATAGCAGAAAGCTTATCGGGAGTCAACTTCTATGCCGCTGTAGTAACGACTTTCAAATAATCTCTCTGGGGCCGACGGTCCTCTTGGAAATTTGTCGAAGTTCAGCGCTCCTTTATCAGATAGCAGAACGCTTAACGGGAGTTGACTTCTATGCCGCTGTCGCTCAGAGTCACTGAGGCTTATGATCCACGAAATGGACTACACTAGACAGAGCTCCTTAACCCCAGCGGTGCTGTGGGTTGTGGCGAAGTTGTCCTTGACAGCGTACAGCAGAATCTTACTCGACGTGTTGATCGAGGTTTTCTTTTGAATTTTCTGGGTTCCTCCGCAATGGATGGTCCTGTCAGAAAATGGTGAAGTCAGGGACTCCTTTGGCAGACAGCTATCACGCTTGTCAGGAGTTTGCTTCTGCGCCACTGTGGAAGTGACGACTATATAAAATACAATTCTCTGGGGCCGATGGTCCTCTTGGAATTTTATCGAAGTTCAGCGCTCCTTTCACAGATAGCAGAAAGCTTATCGGGAGTTAACTTCTATGCCGCTGTAGTAACGACTTTCAAATAATCTCTCTGGGGCCGACGGTCCTCTTGGAAATTTGTCGAAGTTCAGCGCTCTTTTATCAGATAGCAGAACGCTTATCGGGAGTTAACTTCTATGCCGCTGTTGCTCAGAGTCACTGAGGCTTATGATCCACGAAATGGACTACACTAGACAGAGCTCCTTAACCCCAGCGGTGCTGTGGGTTGTGGCGAAGTCGTCCTTGACAGCGTACAGCAGAATCTTACTCGACGTGTTGATCGAGGTTTTGTTTTGTATTTTCTAGGTTCCTCCGCAATGGATGGTCCTGTCAGAAAATGGTGAAGTCAGGGACTCCTTTGGCAGACAGCTATCACGCTTGTCAGGAGTTTGCTTCTGCGCCACTGTGGAAGTGACCACTATATAAAAAACAATTCTCTGGGGCCGATGGTCCTCTTGGAATTTTATCGAAGTTCAGCGCTCCTTTCACAGATAGCAGAAAGCTTATCGGGAGTTAAACTTCTATGCCGCCGTAGTAATGACTTTCATATAATCTCTCTGGGGCCGACGGTCCTCTTGGAAATTTGTCGAAGTTCAGCGCTCCTTTATCAGATAGCAGAACGCTTATCGGGAGTTAACTTCTATGCCGCTGTTGCTCAGAGTCACTGAGGCTTATGATCCACGAAATGGACTATACTAGACAGAGCTCCTTAACCCCAGCGGTGCTGTGGGTTGTGGCGAAGTTGTCCTTGACAGCGTACAGCAGAATCTTACTCGACGTGTTGATCGAGGTTTTTTTTATTTTCTAGGCTCCTCCGCAATGGATGGTCCTGTCAGAAAATGGTGAAGTCAGGGACTCCTTTGGCAGACAGCTATCACGCTTGTCAGGAGTTTGCTTCTGCGCCACTGTGGAAGTGACGACTATATAAAAAACAATTCTCTGGGGCCGATGGTCCTCTTGGAATTTTATCGAAGTTCAGCGCTCCTTTCACAGATAGCAGAAAGCTTATCGGGAGTTAACTTCTATGCCGCTGTAGTAACGACTTTCAAATAATCTCTCTGGGGCCGACGGTCCTCTTGGAAATTTGTCGAAGTTCAGCGCTCCTTTATCAGATAGCAGAACGCTTATCGGGAGTTAACTTCTATGCCGCTGTTGCTCAGAGTCACTGAGGCTTATGATCCACGAAATGGACTACACTAGACAGAGCTCCTCAACCCAGCGGTGCTGTGGGTTGTGGCGAAGTTGTCCTTGACAGCGTACAGCAGAATCTTACTCGACGTTATGATCGAGGTTTTTTTTTCGTATTTTCTAGGTTCCTCCGCAATGGATGGTCCTGTCAGAGAATGGTGAAGTCAGGGACTCCTTTACAGATAGTTATCACGCTCGTCAAGGGTTTGCTTCTCTGCCACTGTGGAAGTGACGACTATAATAAAACAAAAACTCGCTGGGGTCGACGACCCTCTTGGAAAATTATCGAAGTTCAGCGCTCCTTTGACAGATAGCAGGGTGCTTATCGGGATTTACTTTCTATACTACCGCTGTTGCTCAGGGTGACTGAGGCTTACGATCCTTGAAATGGACTACGCTCAGCAGAGCTCCTAACCTTCAATCGTCCTGGGTTGTGATGTGGAGTTGCTGTTGAGCAGCGTACAGCGGTTACACTCGAGTTTTGTTCGAGATTATTGGTCCTTGTCTTTGAAAAGACAAAGTGGAGCAGGTGATATTATCACAGCTCCTTACGCGGTGCTGCTGTGTGGGTGTCTCTATCGTAGTTACAGCGATTTGACTACAGCAGTAATGAACTACAGCAGTAGGGAACGACAGCAGTAGTAGAAAGCCCTACGCAGGGCCCTCTTAGAAGTATGCGGTGTCCGTACTACGTGTCACTCACGTTTCAACGAAGTACGTAGACCTTCGATGTTTGGTTCCTCTCGTCGTGGAAGGAGCTCCCTTGCTCGTACGTAGCAGCAGCAGGTTTCTTGATATTGAAAAAGCCCAGTCTTCCTCCTGCTGTATAGCGAGCCAGTAGCAGTTCAGGGTGGCGGTGTTGGGCCACCGTTGCTAGTAGCTTTCCGCGTTTACGCGTTACGAGGCTAGTTAACCTACCAGGTATGGCGGTTGGCGTGTGTACTAGCTCGTAGCTGATGTGTACGCCTAGACTCGATTGCCGATGGCCGGTCAATACACCGTCGAAATGTTCGAGGCAAACGTATAGCCACTGTTAGGTGACTTGTACGAGAAGCTTCAATACAAGAGAAGAAGATGGTGTGGTGACCCCAAGCCACAGTGTTGATTCATTTGCTCAGCTGGAAGCTCATGATGGTGAGCAAAAGTAGAGTGAGCTCAAAGGGAGCGGTGCGCGTGTGCGCTCACGGCTCGAAACAAAGGACGACCCCTACAATTCGTTCAAAAACAAAACTAGGGAAATACCCTTGCATTCAGTTCAATATAAAACAACAAGGAGACCCGCAGTTCTACTGCAAAAATCAGTATCTCTTGGGATACGTACTCATGACCCTCTTGTAGCCTATGTTGTTACTTCAACCAGAACTGAAACTATGCCACCGGTCCCGGAGGGATACTGAAGATCCCTTTCCATTATTTACCAGTGCACACGTAACCAGGTACTGCTGTACATGTGCTGCTGTAGATTATGTACGTACGCAATACAGTAGATCTACGATACTACTTGTTAATGATACCTATTCTGCAATGTGTACGAGTGCACAGCAGTAGATAGTGTAAGACTGCTGCTGCTGTGTACTGCTACAATCCCAGACTGGAAAACTGTCCGTTGTACTTATACAAAGCGTAAATGTATACCAGATGATGTAAGTGTTATCGAGTAACGACTATGATGGCTACTAACAAGTATAATCTCTAATATATATGCATTGCATGCGCGTGCGTGTGTGTTTTTCTTTGACTCCATCAAGGGAGCGTGTTGAGTCACGCATGTCCCGGTAAACGCGCTGGTTCTCATTCAGTTCTACCACTTCGTAGCTTGAGTTTGTATTTTGACTGTGTTGCTGATACGATATGGGCTATTCGCCCAGCGTGGCGAGGGCATTCCGCGTTGCGAAATTTCTCTCGACGCAACTGATACTCGCCTTGATATATGGCGCCCGATGCGTAGAGTGATGGTGCTTCGTTGTCACAAAGTTTTGCTCTAGGTATTGCCGTGATATATCTATAGTGTGTAGACCGTCGGTACATCGGGTAGGTGCAGCCTCCAGTGCAGGGTAACACGGTGTCCTGTAACTCTTATCCACCCGTTGCTCCTTCCTTAGGCTCGCGTTGGAGCATTAGAGCAGAAGATCCTCTTGTACGAATTTCTGTTCATCGGAACAAAGGCGAAGTACATACGTAGTGCGCAGGACGCCGGGAGTACAGACAAAGGCACAGCCGACGCGCAACACAAACAAAAATTAGAGGGTAGGTCACTGTGATGCACGACTTCATTAAGGCGTGAACTATGATAGAAAATGCTTAGTGTTCGGTACGTATACGTAAAAAAAGGGTAGTACTGTAGTGTTTTTTGCATGATGGCAAATAGTGCGTTAGTGTTGATAATACTGTTGAACGAAACGAGGACATCTGGGTTTGTGGGTATGTGTTTAATGAAATGTAATTGTTCGTTTATGTGTGTTTCTGTTTTATGTGTGTGCAACCTTAACCTCCGTTGTTTTTTTCTGCTCTACGATTTTCTGCTCTCCCCTCCTCTCGTCTTCTCGCCTGTTCTCTTTTCCACCCGTTCCCCGTCGGCGTTCAGCGCGTCCCACCCCCCTTCCCACTCATTTGTGTGCTCCTGTTTTCTTCTTACGTCCGCCACAAATGCTTCCCTCCTTTCAGCGGATTTCCTGCATACCCCTTCAGCAGCTCTCCTATGTAAATCTTCAACAGTTTCTCCTAAACACCGGTACTGCTTTCAGCAGTTCTCCTAACCTAAACAAAGGCACGACAGTAGACCCCTTGATCCTCCCGTCTCTTTTCCTTCCAGG